>OY720119.1:170000-1370000 GCA_963082685.1 Cyclophora albipunctata
CTTATCGGCGCTAATTGCTGCGGCGCGGTGTTGCGGTGCGCGATGCCTTTTTAATAGTCCACCCAATTAGTGCCGCTATCGAGTATCGCACTATCGATATTATCTCGGACTTCGTAATTGATGGCGGGCCGATGAAATCTCGCCTAAATATTTACTAAATATTAGTTTTATCCGAGCGGGCGCTCCAATAAATCTGGTTTGTTTGTGTTACGTTACGACTCGCCTTTAAAAGTTTACGTGTCCGTCGTCGGCGCGAGCACTATCGATAACTTTTCGCGCCATTACCTATTAAAGTGCGATCACGGAAAATTACTAACGACATTTTTATGAGGGTTCGATCCGAGCGGCTCTAATGAGGCGGACGCGGACGCGGCAAGGTGCACCAACACTCGACTCGACCAATTTATATTGAGAAATAATTTGTAGTTTCCCTCAAGTGGCTCCGCTGGACGCCGCCTCCGTTATCGGGCCGGCACTCGTCTGTTAACACAACAATGATATAATTCAATAGCCGCCATTGCACAGTGGTCCCGTAGTAGGTCATAGGGCTCCAATCACAATGCTTGATTTTTGTTATGATACCTCGCCTAATTACCCACTATTAGTCGTACTACCTGAGGGTATAAAAAGTTTTGCAATGATTAATTAGTCATAGTCAGTTTAGTGCATCGGAAGTGAACGCATCGCATTAGTCATCATTTAGTGTATTTTCAAGCGCTAATCACGTTCTTACCTGACGCGTGTTTTTCCGAGAATTGATTATTTGGGACTGTTGTTTTGCAATGGAAATTGAAGTTAAAGGTATGTATGATTTATTTAATGTATTTTTTGATATTTTTTATAACATATATTGTCGTAAATATGGTGCTACGCCACACAGGAATATAATTTAATTTTTTATTCGAAATTAGTTTTCACTGAAGCTTTCAACTACTTTCTTACACGAATATACATTAGTATCCTATATTAAAATGTTCCTTAATGTGTCTTTATTTGAATAAAAGAATAACTCATTGCGAAAAGTTGCGATCAACCCCGTAGTATAAGTACTACGGGGTTGATCGCAATTGCTACGAGATGTATGTGTTTTTTGAATTTGCACTTAAATTACCATTTTTTGTTTTAGGTACATCTATTAGGTGTTCTTTTACAAGAATGCTTGTATTAGATACTTGGCTATCCATTACGGGTAGTACTTCCGATGTTGACAAGTGTCGTCAAGTTTTTCAAACTCTGACGCAACTACTGCCAGACGTTGAAAATGTGAACACCGACGACCTGCTCAAAAGGCTTAACTATCTTTGTAACAGATTGGTGATCTATTGGAAACGAGTTCAACGATCACATATCCGCTTGGTCGCTAAGTACAGCGATTGGCTGAACGAGATTGAAGTTTGCGATCTTTCGATTGTGTCCGGCCACGGCACCCAGCAGCCGGTGGACGAGGAACTCCCTTCTACGAGCAAGCAGCAGCATAGAAAGGAGTTCACGGACTGCAGCAAGAGGTCGAAACGTCGCAGATTAGCAAAGTTAGCTATGGTAGATAATTCCGCAATTAATTCTTTGCTTAGTGATTCCAGCCAATCTAACACCTCTTTTGTGGAGTTCAACAATGACTTGTTGCGAAATATCCCTGGTATAACTTGCCCTCTTCTGTACATAAAGTATTAGTTCATGGATCAGAAGTAATTGAGCATTCATTGTTATCCATCGGCGAGCTCTCGGAAGAGGCCGCTGAATCTTGTAATAAATTAGTTAAGCAGTTTCGACGTGATAACACGAGGAAAATGTCTCGAGTCACTACCAACACCGATCTTATTCACAGACTTCTTCTTAATTCTGATCCATTTATTTCTAGTCTAAGGAAACTACCGAAAAAGAAGAAGTCTGTTTTATCAGTAGAGGTGTTGAATTTATTGTCTATTTCATAATGATTTGTAAAATTTGTTTCTTTTTTATATGTAGTAGGTATATATAAGTATTATAAGTATTTTCATATACTTAAGTAGACATATTTAATTAGTTAACTAGTAGTAACACATTTAATTAGTTAACTAGTAGGAATTCAGGTAATGTTTGTTCTCAGTATCTCATTTATTAAGCTAATTAAGGTTCATATAATTGAGCTATTTTTTGTAAAAAAATATTTTTGGAGAATTGGCATTTTTTATCAAATAAACTGTCATTATGTTGATATAATCTAGTTATTTTATTAATACCACACATAATATAGCATAAAACTGTGTATTTGCACTGATTAACATCGATTACAGTACTCCTTAACTGTGCGAAACCCCTATGACCGCCCTTCTTAGAACTCGGGACCACTGTGCATTGCCGAGCTTCAGTTTAGAACTAACGAGTCCCGAGTTGTGTTTGTACGAGACGAGAACTAATCATATTGTTTCATGCGAAACTTTGCATTCGTGTTTACTTTGGGAATTGTAGGTCTTTCACTAGCTGAATGTTTCGGGAGTCGAATCGTTTTGAAGGTATATCGTACAAAGGGAGCTTGTATCGAGTGGAGCGCGATTCATTAGCGTTATGTAGCCGTTCGTCCACAAGGCTGGCAGTGAGGAGGACAATCCCGTCGCGTGCTCCCCCGGGGCTCGCGTCTGGCGGGATCCCGCGCTGCCTCTAATTGGGATAATATTTCACACATTTCACCGCACACAATGACCGCGTTATGTATAACATGGACCATACCTTGTTTGGGACACGCTTTATGTTTTTGAAATTGAGATCTAGTAACTGAATACTTCTATACGATCTTAAACTAAAAAGCTTCCTTTAAAAATTTAACATGACCTTGTATCAAGACATGGTAAAGCAAATGTTTGTTGATTTTAGCAGCAAACACGATTGTGTGTTCCACTATCAACTCAGAGTATTTCACACCATGCTTTACCTTTCAATCACTAGATACAACACAACCCAGTGTAGATGGAATTAATCTCGTTACAAAGGTATTGTTTCTCCTAACAGCTGTCACGAGCGTTTGACAGATGTATGAAAGTGACATCGCGAGTAGGATGCTAGAGGGTTTCAGGTGCGCTTTGATATCCGATACCGGCGCGGCATGTCATACATATGACATGATTTCATTCAATCAACTATTCAATAACTGTGTACCAGTTTTGCTCCGTGGTTTACTCGTGGGGTTTTCGAAATTTAAACTATCGTAAATGCCTGTAGTCCTCATGAATGTGATTTTCAATTCCACTGGAAGTTCCCGCGAATGGCGCGCCAATAAAAAAAAACTATTCAGCTTTATTATGTTGACTTAGTTTAAATACGAATTAGAAATTGTAACGTTGTGTTTAATTGAAATACAGGACCATGACAAAGGTAATGACGCCCTGTGAATAGTAGCTGTGGTCGATGTCTATATAAAAACGAATTGTCAAAATGTAGATGTATAGGATACATGTTTAAATTATATTATATTATATTAATATGTATTATATAGCGCATAAATTCCTAAGCGACTTTGTGCAAGTAGATAATTATTATTTATTTATCGTTGTTAATGTCGGGACAAAATATCAGATGCTATTTATAAAAAAATACCCGGGAAATTACGGGACCCACGGATCAGTCGAAAGCGGGTGAAACCGCAGGGGGCCGCTAGTGAGCAATATTAGTGACCGCTGAATAATCGTCTAATTATAGAAATATCGCATGTTGTCGGTAATGGACGGACAGTATCAATAGTAGGAGCTGCGCGATGACGAGCGGGCTTCCGATAACGCTTCGTGCACCAATGTTAATTAATGATTTCAATATCACTGCCATTGATTTTACATAATCCTATACTCACTTTAAAGTAATCTAACCATGCGGAATTAAGTAGTGGACAAATACGCTTATTGCATTAGTGATGTTAGTGGCCATCCGGGGCTACGACACCACCGGATCAACAGTTTTGGTCTGCCACAATCTCGATATTATTTTGTGAAAATAAAGTATTGAATAGTATCGAAAACATAACATTTATTACCGCTACGTTTCGGCCGTGACGCAATAACACGACGGCTGTGGTCGCGAGAGTGGTTAACCGCTTCCTAATACTTTAGGTATACCGCAGCCATACCTATTAAACTTATAGATGTACAGGTACAGTTGGGCCACGAACATGTTGAATATTGAACCTTGCTATGCTCAAACTTCTATAACCTACCTACAATGTCTATAGGAATTTTCAAATGTTATAAAATGTTACCAGAGCGTTCTAGGGATCACTATTTTCACTTATTGTAATCTGACAGTACTAAAGTGCTTAACATTTTTGTGGATTATACTAAATGAAACGGATCTGTATCGCGTTAGATATTTTAACGTATTTTACTAAAATACGTACCCGACGTTTTGAGTGGATTACACCGCTCGTGGTCACGGGATGACTGATTCCAGTCATATAATGAGTGCAAATCGTGTGAGTTTAAAAAGTATATTTTTGTGGATTGCTGTACACAATTATAACGTCGAACTAAGGGTGAACAGTGAAGTATAGTGTAAGTAGGAAGGCTTGCGAGCCGTGCGGAACGCGCGGCGCAGGTGTGTCCTCCAAGCGACCACAAGGGCTGCTTGAGCCTCGCGCGGAACTGTTTGCAGAGCACACACCGCCTGCCA
The DNA here is from genome assembly GCA_963082685.1 of Cyclophora albipunctata. Classification (NCBI taxonomy): domain Eukaryota; kingdom Metazoa; phylum Arthropoda; class Insecta; order Lepidoptera; family Geometridae; genus Cyclophora; species Cyclophora albipunctata. The sequence continues at coordinate 174,633 of OY720119.1, forward strand.
TTTACCTTCGCTCATTTACCTTACTTTATTTACCGAGTTTTCAGTAGTTAGACCGTAACTGAACGGAGGAAACAGTGTTTCTGTTTGTCTTTCTAATTTCCCTCCCACAGTTTCTGCTCTGCAGTGAGCCATTGTAGGCAAAAGCTTTCATGGCACAGTTTAAGTAAGCGATGTCAACTCGTCGCCATTTGAAGCACCGACCATTATTTGGATTGGTGGTCGATATTGGTATTTATATCGGAGCGCTATCGTTCGGAGGCATTCCATTGTCGATTCTTGTTGTTTCATCATTAGACTATGATGGAACATTTTAGAACTCCGACACTGACGCTAAAGCTGACCCATCGAACTTAACTCATTATGGTCGTTAACTTTTCTACTGATAGGTAACTATATAGTCCATATAATAGTCGAGTTCTTTACTCTCTCTACTACCTTCTCATATGCTCTGCTACTATAAGTAGCGGCATGATGTCAGCAGCACATCATTTTCCGGCGGGGCGTCGTCGCGCGGTATGTCTCACGTAATGTACAGACAGACACTATCACAATGTATGGTTATTCCATAGCCGGTGCCATTCGAGGATCAGACGAGTGGATTTATGATTCAGCCGATACTGTATTGATGGTACAAACGATCCTCCCAATAACCTACCGGGAATCGCAGGTAACACATCAAGTTTTCTATGTAAATAAATTTGTTGTTGTTTTAGCCGCCAACATTTGTTTTTTTTTTGTTAAAAACAATGTCAGATCTTTATCTGCTATCTCAAATCGTCGCGTCGGTAAGAAAACGTTATTGGGAATGACTGTAAGTAACTATAAGAGTTACTGTAATTTCTTAAAATAATCATGAAGGAGTCGGTTCTTAGACGCAATGATTAAGGGCGTGGCCCCATCACCACGGGTACGGCGCCGCACCGTGACACGACACAACTTCGTGACATAGCACGGTGCCGTGGATGGCGCCGCGGACGATGTGTCGCCAGTCGATGTTTCGTAGTGCATCTTTAGATTTACCCGCGAATCGTAATATACCCGATCCGTTGACAGTTGCAGGAAAAAAGTGTCCTTCCGGATTCGTATCTGTCTTTAATTCAATTTTAATCCAGATCCGTTTATAACTCCTGCAAAGTGTTTGCGTGGAGTATCCATCCTTTCGCCCTCACTAATCACGGTTACATAACGTGGAAGCGGTGCGTGGCGTGTTCCAGATGCGTGGAGCTGGACTTCTGGAACGGGCGCACGGAAGAACCGGTGATCGTGCACGGCTACACGTTCGTGCCGGAGATCAGCGCGCGCGAGGTGCTGGAAGCGATCGCGGAGGCGGCCTTCAAGACCTCCGACTACCCCGTTATCCTCAGCTTCGAGAACCACTGCAACCCGCGCCAGCAGGCCAAGATCGCCAACTACTGCCGCGAGATCTTCGGAGACATGCTGCTCGACAAGCCGCTCGACTCGCACCCGCTCGAACCTGGTAAGTCGTCATCGCTGACACCAAATCAACAAATACACGACCAATGATCCTATATAGATTCAGATTTTTTTCCCTTTTGAAGTATTAAAACCAACAGTGAGTATAGGCAACAGTGGAAGAGCTTCATCGACAAGAACATTTATGTTTAGCAGCAAGAAGTTTAGAGTCCTCCCTATTCTTCAACTCTTTACACCATAACACAATTATGTTTAACCTCTCCTAGATTTATTAATGACCATTTCAAGTAATATCAATGACACACACAAATACAGCGATATAAAGTAGCACATTACTCTTCTGACTTGGATCGATACATTTTTGAAACCCCACCTGAGCGTGAAAAAAGACTGTATATTTTATCTTTATTTTTAGAAGTCTCATGTTTTAATTTAGATACATATTGCGCAACATACCATCTGCATAAGTTATTGCGTTGATATAACATGTCATTTGAATAACTTTACTTATTTTCGTAACCCAAATTCGTTCAGTTTAGGGTATCCTGGTAAATATAACTACTTCTCGTAAGAATAACTAGAAGCGATACTTATAGAATCGAGATCGAATTTAAACCAAATCGAAATTGAATCAAGTTATTTCGCATTTAAAAACGGCAATAACACACGATAAGTCGTTGGTTCTTTGAACTTAATATTGTATGACAAAAGATAACATTTTAGGACAGGTCGTGCGTTTGAACCGTTTTTAATTTTTAAATCAGGAACAAAAACAGTCTTGTTTAAATTGTAACACCTCTGGCTATGACTACAGAGGCTATAGTCTGTAGAGCGAAGTTATAAAATATGAGTAAAGTTGAGTGAGCGCGGCGCCTGAGCGGGGCCGGCCGGCCCGGGGCCCGGGGCCCGCTAATGAACACATCACCTCGCCGTGTTTTAAATAAACTTCCACAGAACTACGCTCAAGATCCCGCGCTAATTAATATCTTTGTGTTCCCGCGCCGCGGGCCACACGCCGCCGACCGCCCTCACATTTACAATTCACTATTATACGCTAGAGCTTTTATTATAATGCTCGTGAAATAACACACCTTCGAACGCTAAAATCGTGTGATTCTGTCCGGTTTTCTGTACGCTAAACCGTAGCGCAATCATACGAATATGATAGAATCAATAACAATATCACATTAGCTTCCTCAGCAAACACAGGAGTGCTCGCTAGTGCGCGGCGAACCGAACAAACATACCGGCGGCGTGACGACAGGAAGGAATGTTAATAACGCCAATATAAACATAATAATATATCCTTGGGAGCGTTATATTTGCAATATTTACATTCGGTCTGGCGCATGATGGGCGGGCCGCGGGTTCAACAAACTATTTCGGGAGGAGCGAACTTTTACTTTGTGCCCAGTGACCAGTCGGTACCTTCGGGAGGACGCTTGCCCCGGGTCTGTGTTGAGTGCGGCACTTCGTTGTCGCTCAACTGTCGCGTGACGTCACTTGAGGACCTGCTTCTCGCGTGGGTAACCGCTCCGTTATGATGTCGCTTGCGATGCACATCTCGCACACTCTATTCACCGTGAATCGAAACTTATCTAAATATTACCCTAGCTAAGTAATTCTTGAAAAAGGAACGTGAATCACTTAAAATTCCGCTGAATATTCATATGTGTTGTAGATTTCCGTTTGTTAGAATTGCCCAATTTCTTTGACGGATCCTGATTGACAGCTTAATTGGTCTTCATCCTAGAACGTTCTGTAGTAGAGTAAATAGTTAATGTATCTGTTTATTTGAGCTATGTGAGGATATGTGCGCGCTCGCTGACGGCTTTGATCTGTCGGCTGTCGACACCGGCCGCGGCTTTCACTACGCGATGTAGTGGCGGTCAAACAGATGCGCCCCCGCGCCGTCACCGGGTGTTTGGAACTCGAAATGTTTGCTTTACTCATCATGAGATTTTGCATTTGTTTTCGCTCGTATTTTGTTGTTAGTATTCACCGCGGTAAACGTGGATCATAAAATAATTATGCTACCTACATATCTTATAGCGTATCTTATGTTTGAATGTAATCGATTGTCCCAATGGAAATAATATTTCTGTTTAAACTAAGGTTTCGAAATGCATTTTCAACTAAAAGAGAATGATGCATTGATGCACACGGAAAAGTTTGTATTTGTGAAGTCGTAATGCGTTGCCATGATACCGGCGAATACTATAATGATTTGTCTCCTTCACGGGAGAGATTTTTTAAGTCATATAATTGTCCTAATAACTGAGAGGGGTGGGTGTCAGGGGGAGAGCTGCCGCCGCCGTCGCTGCTCAAAAACAAAATCATCATCAAGAACAAGAAGAAACATCACCACCACCACAAAGACGAGGCAGGAGACGCGCCACCGGCCAACGGGGAGGCGGATGCGGCTGAGGCGGAGGCGGAAGCGGAGGCGGAGGCGGCGGCGGAGGCGCGGGCGGAGGCGGAGGCGGGCGCGGAGGCGGAGGCGGGCGCGGGCGGCGCGCGGCGCGGGTCGGGCGGCTCGCTGGGCTCGTCGTCGGACGACAGCTCGTCGGCCGAGGACGAGCCCGAGGACGAGGGCGCGGCGGCCGCGCGCGAGACGCACGCCGCCGCCGAGATCTCCGCGCTCGTGCACTACGTGCAGCCCGTGCACTTCTCCTCCTTCGAGAGCGCCGAGCGTGAGTACACACCGCACACCCGCACACCCGCACACCCGCACACCCGCACACCCGCACAACACACACTGTACCTTTAAACTTCTATTAGGAATGAGAGGAAAGGCGTCAATGATTCCAGGTGCACATACGAGTAACTGGCTTAAGCTGGCAATGGCAACATACCGTAACACACAATAATATTATTTTTAGAAGGCCTGGTGTCTTTTCACTTGGTAACCTCTATGTTACAGGTAAGAACCGATTCTACGAGATGTCGTCGTTCGACGAGAAGCAGGCGACGAACCTGCTGAAAGAGCGGCCCATCGAGTTCGTGAACTACAACAAGCAGCAGCTGTCGCGCGTGTACCCGGCCGGCACGCGCTTCGACTCGTCCAACTTCATGCCGCAGGTACCGCCCGCCCCCGCCCCGCCCCGCCCGCCCCGCGCCCCGCGCCCCGCCCTGACCGCGTCTGTTGCAGGTGTTCTGGAACGCGGGCTGCCAGCTGGTGGCGCTCAACTACCAGACGCCGGACCTGGCCATGCAGCTGAACCTGGGAGCGTTCGAGTACAACCGGCGCTGCGGGTACTTGCTGAAGCCCGAGTTCATGCGGCGGCGCGACCGGCGCCTCGACCCGTTCGCCGAGAGCACGGTGGACGGCATCATCGCGGGCGCGCTGACCGTCACCGTGCTGTCGGCGCAGCTGCTGGCCGAGCGGCGCGCCGGCACCTACGTGGAGGTGGACATGTTCGGCCTGCCCGCCGACACGGTGCGCAAGAAGTTCCGCACGCGCCTCGTGCCCAACAACACCATCAACCCCGTGTACGGCGACGAGCCCTTCGTCTTCAAGAAGGTGGTGCTGCCGTCGCTGGGGCTGCTGCGCGTGGCGGCGCACGAGGAGGGCGGGCGGCTGCTGGGCCACCGCGTGCTGCCCGTGCTGGGGCTGTGTCCCGGGTACCGCAGCGTGGGGCTGCGCACGGAGCACGGCCAGCCCGCGCCCGGCGCCGTGCTGCTGCGCGTGGGCGTGGCGGACTACGTGCCCGACGGGCTGTCCGAGTGGGCCGAGGCGCTCGCCAACCCCATCAAGTACCAGAGCGAGCTGGACCGGCGCGAGCACCAGCTGGCCGTGCTCACGGACGACACGGACGAGCCGCGCGCGCCCGCCGCCGCGCCGCGCGCGCCCGCGCCGCCGCCCGCGCCCGCGCCCGCGCCCGCCGCGCCCGCGCCCGCGCCCGCGCCGCCCGACGCGCCCGACGCGCCCGAGCGCGCGGACGAGGCGGCGGCCGAGGCGGCGCTGGCGGCGCTGCTGGCGCTCAAGCAGGTGCGCGACAAGCGCGCGGAGCTGGCGCGCAAGCTGGACCAGCTGCGCCGCAAGGGCGAGCGCAACCACGCCAAGTTCTACGTGCCCAACAAGCTCGTCAAGAAGCTCTCCGCCCGGAGCATGTGAGACTCCTTCCCTTCTTACCTGTTACTTTTTCTACAGGGTGAATTGCCTCTACACGCCTCTATACGTTCGACTGTGATTGAAAATATAATTATATTTTTTCGAATTTTAGCCAATAACTAATACGTCCTTCAAAAAAGTTTTTCAATGGAGATTATTATCGCATGTGTCGAACTCTTACTTTCGTGCTCCAGTTACGGCAGCAGCGGCAACAACTCGACGACGGGCGCGGAGGCGGGCGCGGGTGCGGAGGCGGGCGCGGGCGCGGGCGCGGGCGCGGGCGCGGGCGCGGGCGCGGGCGCGGAGCGGGAGCTGCGGCTGCGCTACCACCACGCCATCTACGCCGCGCTCGACAAGCAGCTGCGCAGCGACCACCACCAGCAGATGAAGGCGCTCACGGTACGCCGCCGCCACCCCACACTCGCTCCTTCAGCGACAGTAGCTGTGACAGTAGGGCGTGCGTGATGGCACAAATACACCCATGAAAGGCCTACGACGTGCTACGAAAACACGGCTACGAAACACACACATACGTAAACCTACGAGAATACGTGTTTCGTAGCTTATCTCTGCTGACATAGTTTAACTTTTGAAACTCGTGTAGCGCGCATATGTGTGCGTGAATCTGTCTGAGACAGTGGTAGGGTAGTAGTAGCTAAACTTTTGTGATTTTTTTTTGATAACGTACTGAGTAGTACTTGTAAGGTAACGATGAGAGTCTGACCAAATGTATTGAGGTTTGACGACATCCAATATTATTGCCATTTTGCTGAAAAAAATTATTTACATTGTACCTCACAACACAACATTTTTTTAGTAAGGTATCCTATTGGTGTATTCTTCAGGATCTTTTAGAAGTAGAGAAGAAGGAGATCCTGAATCGTTTAGCGAACTCGCGTAAAGAAGACGTGAAGGCGCTCGCGAAGAAGGCCAACCGAGATAAGGACGAGATTCTCAGGATTAAGAGGGAGATACACTCGCAGGTATATCATATCTCATGGGCACAGAGAGAATAAAACGCGAGAGAAGGAGAGAGAAAATGTGTGTGAAAGATAGTGCGAGTAGAGAAAGATGAATGAAGTGAGAGAGAGAGAGAGAAGTGTGAGAGAGAGAGAAGTGAGAGAGAGGGAGAAGTGAGAGAGAGAAGTGAGAGAGTGAAGGGAGAGAGAGAAGTGAGAGTGTGGTGTGCGAGAGTGAAGTGAGAGAGAGAAGTTAGAGAGATAAGTGAGAGTGAGTAGTGAGAGAGGGAGAAGAGAGAGAGAGAGGTGAGAGAGAGAGAAGTGAGAGAGAGAAAAGTGAGATAGAGAGTAGTGAGGGAGAGAAGTGAGAGAGAGAGAAGTGAGAGAGAGAGAAGTGAGAGAGAGAGAAGTGAGAGAGAGAAGTGAGAGAGAGAAGTGAGAGAGAAGTGGGAGTGAGAAGTGAGAGAGAGAAGTGAGAGAGAGAAGTGAGAGGGAGAAGTGAGAGAGAGAGAGAAGTGGGAGAGAGAGAAGTGAGAGAGAGAGAGAAGTGGGAGAGAGAGAAGTGAGAGAGAGAAGTGATGGAGAGAGAAGTGAGAGAGAGAAGTGAGAGAGAGAAGTGAGAGAGAAGTGAGAGAGAGAAGTGAGAGAGAGAAGTGAGAGAGAGAAGTGAGAGAGAGAAGTGAGAGAGAGAAGTGAGAGTGATAAGTGTGAGAGAGAAGTGAGAGAGAAGTGAGAGAGAAGTAAGAGAGAGAAGTGGGAGAGGGAAGTGGGAGAGGGAAGTGAGAGAGGGAAGTGAGAGAGATAAGTGGGAGAGAGAAGTGAGAAAGAGAAGAGAGAGAGAGAGAAGTGTGAGGAAGAGAGAGAGAGATTTGTGATGGTGAGAAATGAGAAAAGGACAAGCGGGAGAAAAGTGATATCAGAATGAGAAATGAGGTGTGTAATGTGTATGTGATGTTGCAGTCGGTGGAGCGCGGAGTGGCGGAGTGCTGCCGCCTGGAGCAGACGTACGCGCGGCGCCGCGAGCAGCTCGACCGCCGCCACGACCGCCTGCGCGCGCGGCTGCAGCAGGCGCGGGACCAGGTACTACATGTAGCAGTCGGGGGGGCGCGGAGTGGCGGAGTGTGCCGCCTGGAGCAGACGTACGCGCGGCTGCAGCAGGCGCGGGACCAGGTACTACATGTAGCAGTCGGGGGGGCGCGGAGTGGCGGAGTGTGCCGCCTGGAGCAGACGTACGCGCGGCTGCAGCAGGCGCGGGACCAGGTACTACATGTAGCAGTCGGGGGGGCGCGGAGTGGCGGAGTGTGCCGCCTGGAGCAGACGTACGCGCGGCTGCAGCAGGCGCGGGACCAGGTACTACATGTAGCAGTCGGGGGGGCGCGGAGTGGCGGAGTGTGCCGCCTGGAGCAGACGTACGCGCGGCTGCAGCAGGCGCGGGACCAGGTACTACATGTAGCAGTCGGGGGGGCGCGGAGTGGCGGAGTGTGCCGCCTGGAGCAGACGTACGCGCGGCTGCAGCAGGCGCGGGACCAGGTACTACATGTAGCAGTCGGGGGGGCGCGGAGTGGCGGAGTGTGCCGCCTGGAGCAGACGTACGCGCGGCTGCAGCAGGCGCGGGACCAGGTACTACATGTAGCAGTCGGGGGGGCGCGGAGTGGCGGAGTGTGCCGCCTGGAGCAGACGTACGCGCGGCTGCAGCAGGCGCGGGACCAGGTACTACATGTAGCAGTCGGGGGGGCGCGGAGTGGCGGAGTGTGCCGCCTGGAGCAGACGTACGCGCGGCTGCAGCAGGCGCGGGACCAGGTACTACATGAAGCAGTCGGGGGGGCGCGGAGTGGCGGAGTGTGCCGCCTGGAGCAGACGTACGCGCGGCTGCAGCAGGCGCGGGACCAGGTACTACATGTAGCAGTCGGGGGGGCGCGGAGTGGCGGAGTGTGCCGCCTGGAGCAGACGTACGCGCGGCTGCAGCAGGCGCGGGACCAGGTACTACATGTAGCAGTCGGGGGGGCGCGGAGTGGCGGAGTGTGCCGCCTGGAGCAGACGTACGCGCGGCTGCAGCAGGCGCGGGACCAGGTACTACATGTAGCAGTCGGGGGGGCGCGGAGTGGCGGAGTGTGCCGCCTGGAGCAGACGTACGCGCGGCTGCAGCAGGCGCGGGACCAGGTACTACATGTAGCAGTCGGGGGGGCGCGGAGTGGCGGAGTGTGCCGCCTGGAGCAGACGTACGCGCGGCTGCAGCAGGCGCGGGACCAGGTACTACATGTAGCAGTCGGGGGGGCGCGGAGTGGCGGAGTGTGCCGCCTGGAGCAGACGTACGCGCGGCTGCAGCAGGCGCGGGACCAGGTACTACATGTAGCAGTCGGGGGGGCGCGGAGTGGCGGAGTGTGCCGCCTGGAGCAGACGTACGCGCGGCTGCAGCAGGCGCGGGACCAGGTACTACATGTAGCAGTCGGGGGGGCGCGGAGTGGCGGAGTGTGCCGCCTGGAGCAGACGTACGCGCGGCTGCAGCAGGCGCGGGACCAGGTACTACATGTAGCAGTCGGGGGGGCGCGGAGTGGCGGAGTGTGCCGCCTGGAGCAGACGTACGCGCGGCTGCAGCAGGCGCGGGACCAGGTACTACATGTAGCAGTCGGGGGGGCGCGGAGTGGCGGAGTGTGCCGCCTGGAGCAGACGTACGCGCGGCTGCAGCAGGCGCGGGACCAGGTACTACATGTAGCAGTCGGGGGGGCGCGGAGTGGCGGAGTGTGCCGCCTGGAGCAGACGTACGCGCGGCTGCAGCAGGCGCGCGACCAGGTACTACATGTAGCAGTCGGGGGGGCGCGGAGTGGCGGAGTGTGCCGCCTGGAGCAGACGTACGCGCGGCTGCAGCAGGCGCGGGACCAGGTACTACATGTAGCAGTCGGGGGGGCGCGGAGTGGCGGAGTGTGCCGCCTGGAGCAGACGTACGCGCGGCTGCAGCAGGCGCGGGACCAGGTACTACATGTAGCAGTCGGGGGGGCGCGGAGTGGCGGAGTGTGCCGCCTGGAGCAGACGTACGCGCGGCTGCAGCAGGCGCGGGACCAGGTACTACATGTAGCAGTCGGGGGGGCGCGGAGTGGCGGAGTGTGCCGCCTGGAGCAGACGTACGCGCGGCTGCAGCAGGCGCGGGACCAGGTACTACATGTAGCAGTCGGGGGGGCGCGGAGTGGCGGAGTGTGCCGCCTGGAGCAGACGTACGCGCGGCTGCAGCAGGCGCGGGACCAGGTACTACATGTAGCAGTCGGGGGGGCGCGGAGTGGCGGAGTGTGCCGCCTGGAGCAGACGTACGCGCGGCTGCAGCAGGCGCGGGACCAGGTACTACATGTAGCAGTCGGGGGGGCGCGGAGTGGCGGAGTGTGCCGCCTGGAGCAGACGTACGCGCGGCTGCAGCAGGCGCGGGACCAGGTACTACATGTAGCAGTCGGGGGGGCGCGGAGTGGCGGAGTGTGCCGCCTGGAGCAGACGTACGCGCGGCTGCAGCAGGCGCGGGACCAGGTACTACATGTAGCAGTCGGGGGGGCGCGGAGTGGCGGAGTGTGCCGCCTGGAGCAGACGTACGCGCGGCTGCAGCAGGCGCGGGACCAGGTACTACATGTAGCAGTCGGGGGAGCGCGGAGTGGCGGAGTGTGCCGCCTGGAGCAGACGTACGCGCGGCTGCAGCAGGCGCGGGACCAGGTACTACATGTAGCAGTCGGGGGGGCGCGGAGTGGCGGAGTGTGCCGCCTGGAGCAGACGTACGCGCGGCTGCAGCAGGCGCGGGACCAGGTACTACATGTAGCAGTCGGGGGGGCGCGGAGTGGCGGAGTGTGCCGCCTGGAGCAGACGTACGCGCGGCTGCAGCAGGCGCGGGACCAGGTACTACATGTAGCAGTCGGGGGGGCGCGGAGTGGCGGAGTGTGCCGCCTGGAGCAGACGTACGCGCGGCTGCAGCAGGCGCGGGACCAGGTACTACATGTAGCAGTCGGGGGGGCGCGGAGTGGCGGAGTGTGCCGCCTGGAGCAGACGTACGCGCGGCTGCAGCAGGCGCGGGACCAGGTACTACATGTAGCAGTCGGGGGAGCGCGGAGTGGCGGAGTGTGCCGCCTGGAGCAGACGTACGCGCGGCTGCAGCAGGCGCGGGACCAGGTACTACATGTAGCAGTCGGGGGGGCGCGGAGTGGCGGAGTGTGCCGCCTGGAGCAGACGTACGCGCGGCTGCAGCAGGCGCGGGACCAGGTACTACATGTAGCAGTCGGGGGGGCGCGGAGTGGCGGAGTGTGCCGCCTGGAGCAGACGTACGCGCGGCTGCAGCAGGCGCGGGACCAGGTACTACATGTAGCAGTCGGGGGGGCGCGGAGTGGCGGAGTGTGCCGCCTGGAGCAGACGTACGCGCGGCTGCAGCAGGCGCGGGACCAGGTACTACATGTAGCAGTCGGGGGGGCGCGGAGTGGCGGAGTGTGCCGCCTGGAGCAGACGTACGCGCGGCTGCAGCAGGCGCGGGACCAGGTACTACATGTAGCAGTCGGGGGGGCGCGGAGTGGCGGAGTGTGCCGCCTGGAGCAGACGTACGCGCGGCTGCAGCAGGCGCGGGACCAGGTACTACATGTAGCAGTCGGGGGGGCGCGGAGTGGCGGAGTGTGCCGCCTGGAGCAGACGTACGCGCGGCTGCAGCAGGCGCGGGACCAGGTACTACATGTAGCAGTCGGGGGGGCGCGGAGTGGCGGAGTGTGCCGCCTGGAGCAGACGTACGCGCGGCTGCAGCAGGCGCGGGACCAGGTACTACATGTAGCAGTCGGGGGGGCGCGGAGTGGCGGAGTGTGCCGCCTGGAGCAGACGTACGCGCGGCTGCAGCAGGCGCGGGACCAGGTACTACATGTAGCAGTCGGGGGGGCGCGGAGTGGCGGAGTGTGCCGCCTGGAGCAGACGTACGCGCGGCTGCAGCAGGCGCGGGACCAGGTCACACTACGCATCACTCACCCTGACACGATTTCACCACAGTCGACGATATAGCTCATAATCGCTTTCCCGAATCACAACCCGCGCTCGAAAATCAATTACTATGCTAAAGCAGTGCTTTGATCACCGACGATATCACGAAATCATGAGAGTTGGAAGTTAAGACACGAGTTACTTGAGACAAGAACAAAATTACAAGCTATAATAATGCTAATGGAACTGCAACTCTGACTGTCAACATTTGCCTCACAGTGATTTCGTGTCGCGATGAAGGCACTAAAGAAGTACGAAATTTCAAATCACTGTGCCATTTGCCTCGTCTAGACCTTTGGGCCTTTTCCCAGCTGTGCGTCAGGGTAATACATCTCTGTCTATCATTGTTTCCAGTACAAGCGAAAGGTTTTAGTGGAATCTTGTTCTCTTTGCCTATAGTAATAGCAATGCTCTCAACATTTCCAGGAATTAGTGGAGTTGGAGCAGTTGTGCGGCGCCAGCAGTCAGGCCGCGCCTGCGGATGAGTAAACAACCAGCGAACATGTTCGCGGAACATATTGTCACGAGCGTGTGTTCGCGCTCGCGCTCGCCGGCGTGTAGTTCGTGTTCAGGACCGAACCGAACGACTCCCCAACGAGACTTGCCTTCGCATTCGAGTCCGCGCGGCGCGGACATCACTCCCGGAATCTGATGCCAGCATTTATTATTTATTCTACATCACGATTAATTGATTTGTTACTCAAAAATGTTAAAACACCACGCTTTTATTTAGGAAATATTTATTTTTATTCGCGTATTCACTGCCAGGTGGATGATTTCGTAAGTTTAGATACTTTACTTTGATATGTACTCGGACCTCTATTCCACTGACGGGTCCGAGGTCGGAACTCAAAGATCTGTTTTGCACAAAGTTGTTTAGATGTTTTTAAAAGAGTTGAATTTATTTATTGATCAGATCTCTTTAGTTGGTCTGTCGTGTTTAGAACGTGATATTGAAGTAGGCAATACGTACACATTAAACTTGATGATACCAAGTCGGGGCTGGCGCTCCCTGTAGTCGGTAGATTCGTTACGGGTTATTCCTTCTAAAATGGCTTTAAGACGGCTGTAAATAGTGTAATTTACCTTTCATGGTGCTTTCTACGTCGTAAGCTCAAACGTACTTAACTGTCGGTAGTCCTAGGGTTGTATTACGTTGTCCCCTCGTGAACGTTGAGCAATAATGATCCGTCTCCGAACGATCGAATGTTTGCAATAACACTGTCCTTCAGTAGCTAGCCTCTTCGTAGTGTAGGCGGGCTCGCTCGCAACACAGTGCAATAATACACTTATGAGTCTACTTGCGTCTCAACTGAACACTACGCGCGCTGCGGCCGCACGTTACGAGCGCACGTCTCAACTCGACACGTTTCAGTCTCGATATGTTTCGGCCTCTAGTGATGTGTGGAGGCGTCTTCTTCGCTCGAATGTCTCATAGTTTGTATAAAGTGGACACTTGTAGCGGTTAGTCGTCGTCGAGTGCCACGGTCGCTTCGATTGTTCCTCAGTTGGGTCACGGCGCTTCTCTGTTGTTAATGTAATATTTGTTGAAACACGAAATTAAAACAGGGATCCCTTTAAACTATCTCTTTATAATCTATCTATAAATAGTTAAATGTAAACGTTAACTTAGTGAATAAGTATAAATAATATAAATACTTAGCCGTAACGACCGTGGGTTTGTCCTGTCGTATGTTTGTAGGATAATTATTATATTGAAATCTATCCAATCTGAGCCTTGTGATCACTTGTAGGTTATTAGCGGTGAGCGAGTGAGTGAACGGGTGAACGAGTGAACGAGTTCAATACTGTGTTAGAGATGGTATCTTAAAGTATAGATGGCCGTCGGCCTCGTCTCGGGAGGCGACGCCCGCGGGTGTGAACATCCTTCAGCCCTCCCCGAGTCCACGTGTCGATAAGAACACTACAACTTAGTTGATAAAATAATTAGTCACAAACTTAGAGAGTCCATTAAATTGATAAGTTTGAAATGTCAGTTTCTCGTTTATGAAAGTAATTCGTCGTAGTTATATTAATGAACGGCGGGTTGTGTGCGAGTGGTTATAATGTATAATAGTGAGTGGTTGAGTGTCGACGCCGCGGCGCCGCCGCTCTACGGGAGTCGGCGTCGCGTCGGTCTGCGAGTCGTTCGCATCATATCTTCCGAGCCTTCTCTACTCGAATCTTGTCTTTATTCCTAGTTCGACTGCCCGACTGTCCTGTCTGAAATAAATAGTGCGATTCTGGCGCCAAACCAGAGGCCTAACAAAATACGTAAAAGCGGAATATATCTTTACTATACTTATACTATCGTCTCCCTCGCTCTTACGGGTGACGTTATAGTTTTATCCTTGTCTCGTTTAGTTAATTGTTTATCTATACATGTCGAAGTGCCACTAAGATGCCCCAATATTTTTGTATAACGCTTTTTATAAATGCCATTGAGTTACGTATATTATAATGTTTAATATATTGTCGTTGGTCTATTGTTTATGGATTTGTTGCGTGTTGATACGTGTGTGGTAGCTGAGGTGTCGGTGAGCGGCTCGCGCGTGTGTGCGTGGCTAGCGGTAAGTACTTACGTTACATATGAATCGTCGAGAGATGTAGTTGTGTTGTGATCGCCCCTAGCGAACTGTTTTCCCGCTGAACTGAATCTTCCTTCGTGCTTCTTCTCTGCGTATGATTTAGGATGTATTTAATATGTTCAATTTGATACGAGTTTACACTATTGATCGTTGGTATAGTTTGCTCTCACTGTGACTTCGTACACCTTATACTGACCTTATACTTATGCGACCGCTCCCTTTTATTACTTTATTAACATAGCTTGTTCTTATAAAGAGACGTTTTAAATATTATAATTAATAAGCATTTATCTCGAGTTGTTAACAAATTTACATATTTCAAGTATACAAATTTAGATAATCTTGTAAATGTAAAGTTTGAAATCATATTTTGTAATCTGTATCAGTATCTTTATAATAGAGTAAGGATCGATGTTATTGAGTCCGCGCGCGCACCTCCCGGCGGACACGGCGCGTCTCCGGCTCGCTGCGCCGCTCGCTAACGACACTCACATCGACAGTCAACTAACCAATTCTTCAAACATTACATTTCAATAATCATTAATTAACCTCCCTCAAGGAATCATTGGACATCTCTGAGGATAGCGAATAGAAGTTGATTGGAACAGATTGTAATAAATATTGACGTGGTTAGTGCTGTAGCGTGTGTGCGGTTTGTGTACTCTTATCAAAGAGAGTAGTGTCCCGTATGCGAGTGCGTGTGCGCGGGTGCGCGGGCGCAAGTGATTGGCACATTTCTTATGATCTATTAGTAAGCTTCGTCGAGCGCGACGGGTTGTGAATACTGAATGAGTGAAGGTGTCGGTGCGCCGCTCGGGTTCGTTCACACCTAGTCTGTGGACTGTCGTCAGCTCAAATATATAGATATTTCCTTCCTACTTCGACATTTAGTTAAGTTATATTGAATGAACTCGAGCTACGACGCCAGTCATGAACAGAGCCGATGTTTACGATGTTATCAAATGTAAATTGAGTGTCTAAATGGGACACTAAGGAAGTGTGAAGCAGGGAGTGGCGAGCCGCTCTGCGGGCCGCGGGCGAGGCGCCGCCCCGCGGCGGCTGGCGGCGCGGCCGGCTCTAATATTTAGTTATAATAATCGAGGAGCTTACTTCGTTACTAGAGTACGGACATTCATATTACAGACACCACTAGTGTCGTGTCGGCGACTCGCGCTGCGTCTCCTCATCGTTTTATGTAAATATTGAAATTCATACATTATAGTGTGGGATATTTTACTTGTTGATTTTACGTTGTTTTTATATTTTAATATTTTGAATACGCACCTATTGAATCTTAAGCAAAGATCTGTTAATTTTAGATTTATATTTGTAAGTGATTTTGTGCCAGAAAGAAATGTTTTTATTTTTTAATCACTATTTATACACAAAGTGTAATGAAATAGTTTAGTGATGGCGACGCTGGGACGGCGCCGCTCCGCGCCGCGCTGGCTGACCGGCACACTCGCCGTTATCGGCTTTATTTTTTATTATATTTATTAAACTAAGTGTAGATAAAAGTTTTATTAGATCTAAAATCGTAACCCGAGTCTCTGATCACGTTTTATAGAAGTATTGTTGTTTGTATATTTTGTAGTTATTTTGTATTATTTAGTATTGGTGTGTGTGTCGTCGGTGTCGCGCCGAGTGTCGCGCGTCGCGTGTCGTGTCGCTCCTCACTCTAGTCATTGTATCGGTGTGTCATGTGCGCGTGTGTCTGTACGCCTGCATGTAGACAATATGATTAATAATCAATATGAATGTTAACGTATACATATAGGTGAAACTTATATCTATTAAATTTGATGTCTGTTCCAACATTGTGTTTTATTCAACGGTTTTATTCGATTACTACTTATATTCGACCAGATGAGGGATGAGTTGGCGCACCACCTTGTCAGCCGCTAACAATGTGGACGTAACAAATCTATTGGTTTCTGAAAATTTCAAACCTTCGCTCACCACTTAAATAGATCACTCATAAGCGGAAAGCAGCCTAAAGATATTGGGAAGACACCGCAAGGTCCCGAGGGAAAGATGTAACATTTAAAAATAAACGGTCGTATTATTTTCTCCCACAGAAGAAGGAGGATTATTGTTTCAATATCAAGTTTCCTCCTCTCTGTGTCAATGTCTTTGAAAATAAATCAAATTGTCAGGAGTCAGTCACGGTCGCGGGCACGATAAAATGGTATTGTAAATAAACAATTTTAGGTCATTTTATAATAAAAATAAAAAGGTACAAAAATATTGAAATTAAAAACAATACACAATGCGGTCTATGTGGAGTACCGTGTTGCGGCAGCGGAAGCAGTTGACCGCGGGTGTGCAGCTGACCGCGGCAAACCCGCGGCGCGGCCATCAAAATTACGTGATGTCGGAAACGCTGGCCAGCCTCGAGCGTGCCTGCGACATCTGCTGCCCTCACCCGAGAATACCTCCCCGGAAGGTAAACACTATACAGAGTAGACACGAATATCTACTTACATGAAAACAGCACAAGTAAATATTATTTTGTGGAAAAGAGCGAAAAGCGACGGTTGTTGATGTTTGGCGGAGACCTTTGTCCACCATTGGGACAGCGTAGGGTCCGCGAAAACAACCTCGGTAGTCAGGGGGGGTCACCTGGGAACGGGCACAACGCGGGTGAAACCGCGGGGCGCTTCTAGTGGTTTATAAGTATGCCTCGAATTAAATCTGAATATCGGACAAACATAAAATGGTATGCCGATAGGTATAGGCAAGTACATAGTTTTGTGTCAAGAGTTCGTACCTGAATTCTCCCGCGGCTCGACCTCTTGGTGAAGTGTAACGGATCCGACGAGGATCACGTATCGGGCTCGAGGCTGCGGTCGCGGCTCCCAGCGGATTACCTGATATCAATCGTGGGCACGTGACGATACCTTATGACCTTGTCTGAGACAACTTCTGTCCTTCATGTTTGTAAGTGTTATTTTATTGGTAGGTATTATTCATTCGTTTTAATAGATAAAATGATGATCTCGGTCGCTTCGACAGGGATTGCTTTCATTTGGCCCTGACCAGGGATGCTTGGAATATGTAGAGAGAGGCCTCGGAGTCAACATACATTCCTTATCTTCCACTAAGCACCCACTTCCTGAGTGGTCATTTAAGCACGGATTTGGTATCGATATCGTGGCATGCAGATGGTAGTGTGTGCGCGCAGGTGAGCGTGGTGGGCGCGGGCAGCGACGTGGGGCGCATCGCGTCCATGTTCCTGAAGCTGTCGCCGGTGGTGCGCACGCTGGCGCTGTACGAGCAGAGCGCGCGCCGCAACGTCATGGGGCTGGCGCACGACCTCGCGCACATCGACTCCTCGCCCGCCGTGCAGGCCTTCCAGGCACGCCCCTCACGCTATCATATCATCATCATATATATATAAATCAATGCCACTTTTCGTTGTAACTGAAATCCTCCTAAACGGCTGGACCGATTTGAATGATTTTTTGATGGTTTAGTTTCACACTACCGCCATCTATTGGGTCGCGGGTGGAACCACCGCGCGAGACGGCTAGTAGTACCCTATACATTTGTCATGGGGGATTTCAAGTTTTCATATTTTAATCCACAATGTACCTGACTTGATTAGCCAATTTTCCCTCTTTGTAAACTTTGGTGAAATCTGAACTTCAATTATCATCAAAATATTTGGCAAATAAAGAGAACCAAATAAGTATGTAGGTTACGATGCCGATTAGATTCTATTGGACGGAGGTGCCCAGGAGAGTTTAACTCCTCTAATGAGTATAGTGTAATGTGTGAAGGCTGTAGGATTTCCAATAAATACCCATTGGGCAATGTATCGTCGGCAGGGGCGCGTGTACCTGAAGGACGCGCTGTGCGACGCGGACGTGGTGCTGGTGTGCGGCGGGGAGTACGTGCTGCCGCCGTGCTGCAACATCCTGGACCGCGACCTCTTCTTCCAGAACATGCAGCACGTGCGCACCGCCACGCTCGCCTGCGCGCAGTTCGCGCCCGCCGCCATACTCGCTATACAGACGCCGCCCGTCGACTGTAACTTTAGCCTTGCCAAACATGTGAGTCTTCACAATTACCAATATACCTATTTATTGAGAATGAATCGGTACTTTACTTATTATGTCTGGTAGCCGCAATTTTCACCTCAGCACTTTACGGAGTAACTATGCTAAAACGTTGAACTGAACAATAATAGGCCTTAATCGTAACATGTCCGTTTTACCTACCTGTATGATCGGTCCTGTGCAGACGCTGATGATGTGCCGCGCGTACGACAAGCGGCGGCTGATGGGCGTGAACGCGATCAACTCGATGCGCGCCAACCAGCTGTTCTGCTCCATCACGGGCTCCGACCCGGCCGAGGGCCGCGTGCCCGTCATCTGCGGCACGGGCCGCTGCACGCGGGTGCCCGTCTTCTCCGCCGCTAAAGCCAAGAACTTTCCACAGGTGACAACACTAAAACACGTGCGTAAATTAAAGATGGAACGCGAGTGGGAACACTAGGAAGTGCTTTATTTTTATTTACATAGGAAAACAAATATGTAGTGACAAAGTTATTTTGAGAAATACAAAATTTGGTTGAACCACATGTTTTCATATAGGCTAACTTCTTTCCCCTAATTACACGGTTCTCCCCCGCCTGCTTGGAAGATATTCGATGATATGCCTGTTGTGTGGTGTGTGTTGTAGAGCCAAGTGGACTGCCTAACGCGGCTGGTGCGCGAGGCCGACGACATCATCTGCCGCGTGAAGAGCAACAACGAGCAGGGACACCTCTCCATCGGGTTCGCCACCGCCCGCTTCGTGATCAACCTGATGAACGGTTACATTACACTATTTTATCACCTAATTCTATACTGACTGAAGTCGCTTATAAATGTATGACACCAACCGCGCCCCGCGGTTTCATCAGCGTTGTACCCGTTGCCGCGGGAATTTTGGGATAAAATGTAAGTATACCATGTGTTATTCTGTTAATCTATATTACTGTAAAGTTTCATCCAAACCTGTTCTGTTGTTTTGAAGTTGATGATTCAGCGAGAAGTACTCGAAACAGCGTAAGGAGCAATAGGAGCAAGTATTAGATGTAATGCACGATAATAATCCGCTTGAGGACCTCTTTTGGGCTAGGAGCCGTCATCTTGTGAATGTTATTAGGCTCGTGTATTGTTTGTGGCAGTAAAATGTGATTGTATAACGCGCAGGGCTGTTCGTGAAGCCCGCGACGGTGGACAGCGCGCTGGTGGAGCAGGGCGACGTGGAGAAGTGCTACGGCATGCCGGTGTGCGCCACGCCGCTCACCGTGGGCCCCGGCGGCGTGCTGGAGTACGCCGTGCCCACGCTCAACGACGCCGAGCGCGCGCTGCTCGACTCCAGCAAGTCAGTCGCTTCGATTAGTACTACAACGAACGGGACTATACGGGAGTATGCCCTTTACGGTCCCTTAGGCGATATAGGCGACATCGTCCAACATAAAGACACGGAGGAATATTCCAACAAATTTTGGAAATTTCATCCTTTGTTACGATTGAATTCATAAAACTACAAGAGTTAAATTAAACTGGTTTCGGTTTTAGCCGGATCGAGGACCTAGTGTGGGGGGCGTATATCAACAATCTTAGAAAGCAAACACTATTAGCTAGTTTCTAGTTTTCCTTCTGGTGGCAGTGAAAAATACCACAATAAGTATAAAGTTATTTGCTCGATATTGGAGTAGGGTGGTACGCGTAACGCGTACTCTCGTTGTGTGTCAGATGCGACCTGGAGGACATGCTGAACCTGGGCCGCTGCTACGGCGAGGGCGACGAGTACTACCTGCACCCGTGCAAGATCTGCCCCTGCAAGCCGTGCTGCCCGTGCCCCATGTGCCGGCCCAGCGACGGCAAGGCTGACGAGTGAAGACACACATCACAATACATACAAGACATTAGAAAAATAAACAGGCTTTAACAAATGTTGGCTTATCCTTTTTACCTAGAATCCTACTTCATTTAAGAAACAATCAATGAGGCCGGAAGCAATGGGAGCTGCAACGAGCGTATTACCCGAGGAAGTAATGTAGTAAGTAGTTGTGTTGCGTCCAATTGGTTCGCAGTGATGAGGTGTGGAGCTCACGAGTTCCGGCGCGCACACGTGCCGACATTTGACAAACAATTAGCTATTACAAAGATACTAGTTAGTAGTTTTTATGGAAGTGGCTTCAATATCTTTTATTCGTTTTCTTTTGATAAGTAATTTGTTCACAGAAAACAACGTTAATATACGATTATGATTATGCAAAAACGTGATTATTTCATAAACATAGTTAATTGTATGTACAAACTGAAATTATCCTAGGATCACGGCTATTATTTCACTTGCTGCATTTTCATCCTAATGTGTTCCATTACTGGGCAATGATCAATTATTTGTGAACATGTTTCTGTTGTTTCCGAATTGTAATCTAACTTTATTCATAAAACCTGACTTCGGTCAATAGCGACGTCTATGTTATTAGTGAGCTGAAAGCACATGTTTTGAGATGCAACCTAGATTTAGAAATAACTTGTTTACACTGTTTCCTAGTTTATAAGGGTTGTATTTTGTTTTGTGCAATAAAATAAATAAATAAATGATCTCCCCCAATTATATTTCCTACTGTTCGCAGAGCTCATACTGTTCTACGATCACCACAATCCGTTACATCTGTACTTGACTAACGCTGAACTCCCGTCTCACTGAGCCGCCATCGCGGGGATCTCGTAACAACGCTTTATATCCTTGTTGACATATTAATTCGTCTTATGTTTTTCACGCATTCGTCACATTGAGTGTCGTGTGAGCTGACCGTAACGTACACATGACCAGTCTACACGTTAGTGGTCTCGTGCGCCGCGGGGGCGGAGGCCGAGGGTGCATCACCCGAACACTTTCGCTTAATCAGATTATAATAAGTATCAAAATAACCTGATGCTCCTCTCAAAAATAAGTCAAAACTAACTGGCGATCTCGGTGAACTTCATTCAATGTATGATTTAGTATTATATATAGTCGGCGATTTCCTAGTTCTAATTGACATAGTTTTTCAACGACTCTCTCTTGATATGTATTGTCAAAAATCATCATGTCGCTGAGTTCAGCGGCTAGACCTTTAGCTGAATTGAATTTAGATCTTGCAGGTACAAATAGACCACAGAACTTTGTCCTATATTCTAGGTGTACGGTAAAGGCGACTATTCAACTATCTTCCCATTGATTTAAGTGGTAAATGTTGTACTTAATACCAAGAAAGTAGCTTATAAATACGCTTTATTGGATTTGGTTGAGTGTAAGCGGGGATTAACATGATAAGGCACTCGAAACTTGAGTAGGGACACCTCAAGTGAGCAGGCGACCTTCTAACGTGTCGCTGTTCTAGAAGTAAAGTGCAACGACTGATACCTTACTATAAAGGTTCTTTTGCACAAATTACTAAAGTTTCGTATTCAAGGCAAGGATATCGTATGTCGTTAGTTAATGGTCCCTGAGTACATGATTAATAAATAAATTGCAACGTCCATAAAACAAAGATATATGTTCATCTATGACATTTCCGGTCGGGGCCACTTGGTACCATAATCGTAATCGTGTAGTTATAGTCGATTCAACTCGTGGTAGGGGCTCGGGTCTACTCCTAGTCGTTCAGTAATATTGAACTTGGCTCCCGGCCTTGTCCCGCCCAAGGTCGGGGGGAGACCTCCCCACGGATTAACCGAGCGAATTACTAAACGACCACAAGAGACAGCATTACAGCGAGTTGTACCGGACCCTGCTACCGATAACGTATTTGAGATTTTAACAAAAAAATGTATTTACTCAAAAAAACATGCAAATAACCTACAAGGTCACTCGGTAGGTTACTTATTGCTGTACAGATTTAGGTGATTGTATTCTATTGCAGTAGGTAACTACTGATTTTACGATGATTTTACGCAACGGAACTAAGAGAATTAAGAACTCAATGGAAATAAGACACGAAATCTATTCAGTTTATAATAAAACATCAATGGGAACATAATTGTCACGAAATCATCAAAAAATTTGAAAATGAAAGAACATCTGAATGACTGATGATTAGGTTCTTAATCGAACGTTTTCTGCTAATCAGCTTTGGCATAAGATATTTTGTATGTAATTTTAAGCAACCTTTAACTAAGGACTTATAGGTGTCGTCAGTTGTATTGTAGATGGAATGCAGCTATTCGATTATCGCGGACGAGTCAGCAATAGTCAATAGTCGTAATATCATAATCTGTTTCATATAATAAAACGATTTCTTAATAAGATTTCATTCGCTGCCGCCTATGAGTGGGGCCACCCCCCAACGAGGTAATCCTCGAGCGAACTCATGAACCAATGTCAAGAGCGGCGGTACATCCACCGACCGAGTCACTCACTCCATATCATATGCTTCAGTACTCCCATATCAATACCGATTACCAATTAATTAACTACTTGCTTGACTAACTGCCGACTCAGACACGTCCATTAATTCGACACTTAACTAATTGAGAAAAAATGTCATTAGTACAAAGTCAAAATCACTCATTAAATATGTACTAAGGAAGCATTTGCCGTGTCTGAGTACGGGCGTTATACAAACCATTTTTTACATACATTATTACTATTATTAATGTTGTAGCTTCTAATGTTTCGTTGTATCGATGGCCCAGCTCATGTGACTGCGTCGGTTGGTTGCTAAATTAATGGAGCTTACTCGTATCTGTATACTTTTTAAAAATATATTGTCACTAACCATTTCTAGTTAATGATTTCTATGGGTCTATGGGTCTATATTACCAGTAGGTCTACAAAAACTTGTGACAATAAATACAAGGTATTTAATTTAATTTATTTCTAATGCCATTCTTTATAAGTAGACCGTATTGGAAGTCACCTCAGCGACTATAACTAAACGCTGTATGAGGTATGAGTAGGCATATATCCAGTTGTAGATTACATATGAGCACTTTATTTTAAGCACTTGTTACTGTCCATGTGATTCTTCAAGCTAATATCTACATAACAGAACACTTGGTGCGTTCTGGAGAGGCTCTCGCCGCGGTCGGGCGGGCGCCAACGTGATTAGAAGCCCTAGCGATGTCTTCAAGGGTTTGAAGATAAAGGGTTTGTTGCAAGAACAAACCAACTTTGTACTGTTTCAAAATAGAAATATGAAGGAAAACGTGGCCACATTCTATAAACAGTTTTGCTAATGGTGAGTGAAGTGAGGTAAGTCAGCAAGTTCTGCCTTCCTAATTTTTTTAAAGGATGTCCTGCTCGTGTACGTGCTATAAAATGAAATAAAGCAAAACGATTCATTGAAATTATTACTAACCTAACTGTAACTTCATACGTATGAGT
This sequence comes from Cyclophora albipunctata, assembly GCA_963082685.1. NCBI lineage: Eukaryota > Metazoa > Arthropoda > Insecta > Lepidoptera > Geometridae > Cyclophora > Cyclophora albipunctata. The sequence goes on from OY720119.1 coordinate 198,089, forward strand.
AATTCGTTATTTTAATCAATTCGTTTCCGAATATTAGTGACACTGAGTAAAAAGGAAAGTAGAGTGTACCACAGTAGGACTTAGTTGGTAATACCAAGTCCATACCGTGAGCTTTTTCCAACAAAAAATATTTTTCATTAGGCACATTTTAATGGCTCATACAAAAAATAACGGGAAATATATAGATAGGGTCAATGGACTACCTAGTTCCTGATTCCTATATCTACTTATCTACTACGTATGTTTCAGGTCATTAATGATTCAGAATACTTACATCTAAATGGATGCTTGGCACATGTTCAACCGCGCGGTGACTCCGACTTTATTTACGTTGTCAACACACATCACTCTCACCGGCCACTACGAGTACCAATGAGTTTCATATCACCAAGGACTACGTTGAAATGTTCCAGAGTTCGGGGATTACTTGAGATGGTACGCCGGTGGGGGTACTCTAGTAAGTTTACATTTTGGTAGCAGTTATTCATGTGGGTATGAAGTGCACACACAGTTTCTGTCTTTTCCTGATCTAACATAAACTTTCCTCTTGAAAATGTGAATGAAAAGAAATGGTTTGTCCCTTTCCGACATACGCTATTATCGCCAAAGATCAACAGAGACAAAACAATTTAAAACAGTGTTTTATTTAAAGAGCGTTAATGAATAAGTAAGCAGCAATGAACATATACTCGTAGACAGGGGATGTTACTGTTACATCCCATCGTTAGGCAAGGACCTACATAATCATGATACAGTTGCAATAGATTTCAGTGCTTTTCTATGATTCATAAAATGCTTCCACTACAATGGTATTTAAATACATTAGCTGCTCCGAACCTAATTCGTACCTTCCTATCTATGATTATTAGATTTACTTCAAGCACTCACTCCTTACCTGTGGTACTCTAAATAATATAGTTAATTATGAAACGTAAGGTCGCGGGTAGGGGTCGCGCCACCCTCAGACGCGCCGCGACCATCAGCCGAGACACATGTCCCTCAGAGCTCCCGCTCCAATGATACATCACCAGAACATAAGACCAACTACACACCAAGTGATAAATACAATCGATACGAGGTAAGTCGTTAGATGAGGCGTACAAATAAGGAAAAAAGCAGTGATTTAGAAGGGAATTCAAAAGACGATGTTAGGCTTAAACATAACTTTTGCGTTGTATTTCGCGAAGGTTTTGATCGGTGGTTGGTACAGATTCACTGAACTCTAGAGTCGTGGCAAATGTTTCCCGCAGGTGGCTGCCTTGATAGTTTTTAGTCATTGTCAAAATACTTAATATTTATTTATGGTGAATCCGTCTTGCGTTTATAATTTTAAACAACTTCAAAACCGAAAGGCAAGGTTCTCAATTCCTATAGTTTCTCGTACACTCCGTGTTTTATGAACTGATTTGTAATTTTTTGCAGAATATGGCTATGCTTTTCAGTATGTAAAAGTTACGTAAATAAGTATTGTTCTCAGATCTTATTCTGGCTTAATCAACATTCAACAAATATCTTAATGAAAGGTTTGCAAAACTGTTATGACATCGTGTAAAACTGTTTTCAATATTTATTTTTATTGTAGCTGTAAATCTATATATATAAAATTCAAAGTCCTGACTGACTGACTGATAATCATCGCACAGCCTCAACCGCTACACCTAGAAACATGAATTTTGGCAGGAAGGTTCTTCAAGTGACGCAAGTGCACACTAAGAAAGGATTTTCAAAAATTCATACGGGAACGGGCTCAACGCGGGCAAAGCCGCGGGGCGCTGCTAGTATTATATATATCTATTACGACTGTGTTAACTGAGTATTGTGCACCTACGTATTCCGTAATTGAAGCCTTAATATCATATCTTTGGCATCAATTAAAATAACGGATGAACATAAGTAAATAAATCAATTTACTTAAACAGATTGATATCTATAACAAATTACTTATATTTAGAAATGTTTTACGGTATTTTCAGTCAAACATTGTTAGTCGTAGTTTGTTTAACTTTAAGCTTTAACATCGGGCAAATAATATCAGTTCAGTTCAGTATGCAGGATAAGGACTAGGCGCTCACCATTTTAATTGAATTTCGACAGTTTGCTACTATGTATCTGTTAAAGATTTTGAGTACAATTTTATTATATTTTTAGTTTATTACAAATTACAATACCTCTTGCGGTCTGCGGGTGGGCTTTTTTTTTGCCTTAAGTGTGTGTGTGTTTCAGCAAAGATGTCTGTGAGTCAAGAGGAGAAGCTTTACCCTAACTGCGACTCGAGCGTGTGGCTGCGCTCCTGCGACCAGGAGGTCAACGAGCCGCTCAGCGGGGAGCTCACAGGTACCACCCCCAACCCTCTTTTCTCATATAACCATGTTGGTCAAAGGTGCCTACCGTTCGAATTGGCCCGGCCAAATTCGGACTGGGACCACGGAAGATCGAAGTACTTACTGCGGTTATACTTCTCAATTTCGTGGGTACGCAGTTTCGCAGTTCCATACCAAAACTCAAAACTTTTTATGCTACCCTACAATTATCCTTCAGATTTTATAATAGGAACCTGATTCGTTGCTCATCTCATTCCTAAGTGTTCTGCACTCGACTTCCTTTTAAAATTTTAGAGAACCTTTCAAAGGAAGAACGCGTTATAATATGTACCTTAATGCAGTACAATAATAAATTTATTTTACTAATCAAATATTATGATGTATGCAGGCGAGGTCCCGTCATGGCTGAACGGCACCCTGCTCCGCAACGGACCTGGCTCTCTGAAGGTCGGAGACATGAAGTTTAAACATCTGTTTGATAGCTCCGCGCTTTTACATAGGTAAGGACCTAATTATAACTCAGTTAATTCTTTGATACCACCCATTCAGAATGAGCTGAAGATATGATAAGTTTTCTTCTGTTAACGAAAACGTCTACTTTATATGTCCACTAGCAGCGTCCCCCGGTTTTACCCGCGTTAAGCCCATTCCCGGAATTTTGGGATGAATGTGACTAGCTAAAATTCAAAATTATTCAAAAATAATCACTGAAATCGGAGTGATAGTTTCTGAGATTGACCCTAGAAAACAAATTTGGAAACATAATCTCTTTATAATTTTAGTAAAGATGACAAGTCCTCGATCTTGAGTTCTAAGAACTTGAATGCTGTTCAGTCGCTTGTTCAGAGTTGTTCTGGCCTGTCCAGGTTCGCCATCCACGAGGGCGCGGTGACGTACCAGTGCCGGTTCCTGCGCACCACCACGCTGCGGAAGAACCGCGCCGCAAACAGGATCGTCGTCACCGAGTTCGGCACCAAGGCTGTTCCGGACCCGTGCCATACCATCTTTGATAGGTGATAGAAATTACTTGATGATGCTGAGTGGCCAAACCAGACGTTTGATGTGCGGTGCCTTACCCTTTAGAGGGTTGAGATTTTCATAGTCATATCATTATTATGGTCGGAGAAGGGTTTACTCTAACCAGGATAAGTTTTATTGAAGTTAACATTTTCTTGCCGCCACTCAAGATGCAGGATATACCCTGGTATATGATATAACTTGGTTTCCCTAAGGTTCGTCTGTTTATACTAAATGAAACGGGTCTGTATCGCGTTAGATAATTTAACGTATTTCACTAAAATACGTACCCGACGTTTCGAGTGGATTACACCGCTCGTGGTCACGGGATAACCCATTTCATTTAGTATAATGAGTGCAAATCGTGTGAGTTTAAAAAGTATGTTCGTCTGTTTATTCCAGAGTGGCAGGCATCTTCAAACCCGGCGAGTCGATGTCGGATAACGCAATGATTTCGGTGTACCCGTTCGGAGACGAAATGTATGCCTTCACTGAAGGACCTGTTATCCACAGGTAGAGAAATCCATGATAAACATTGATATGATCGGACCATTCAAGTCTTTTTAGTGTGAAATTATCGTGACTCTGGTATTTTCAGGGTGGACCCAGTAACGTTAGATACCCTGGAGCGAAAGAACTTGATGGACAGTGTCGCGCTCGTCAACCACACCTCCCACCCGCACATCATGCCTAATGGTATGAATACTCTTTTTCTTAACGTAGAGTTGACTGTTGGAGCACAACCCTACACTCTGTGAAAGTTACTTGAGGTCTCTGAGAGACTGAAGGCGCCTTAGGCTAGTAGATAGTGCGTTTTTCGCATATCAAGACTTTTTGAAGAATCCTGAAATTTATAAATAGTCTATTTAATTTGCTTGTTCGTTTTGAAAAACTTATTCTTTTTTCCAGGTGACGTAATAAATGTGGGCATGTCGGTAGTGAAAGGGCGGCTGCGGCACGTGGTGGTGAAGTTCCCTTTCACGGAAAAGGGAGACATGTTCGAGCGCGCCGTGGTGGTGGGCAGCATGAAGCCGCGGTGGACCATGAACCCGGCCTACATGCACACCTTCGGTAATTCTTGTGGTCTTCTCACTAGTATTTAAGTAAGTTATCGAGTATGTTAGTGGTCAACCCCGGTGTCGAAGTTTTTAGACCGCCTTAAGGCCTCCGACATGGTCTACAGCCAGGACCATCAATTTTACGTGCCCCAACCTAACCTAAGCACGGTAGCGAAAGCCTACAATAGCTTTCTTATGAAAGCACCTACTCCACTACTTGATTTCTCGCATCCTATTGACAGACAGGATCATGTAATAAGAGACAGGGAGGCGGCTGCTATAGAACCTTGGAACAGGAATCCGAGAGGAACTGAAAGATCGGATAGTGTAATAGGCCTTTTATGCCCTGTATCTGGTCATTCCCATCTGTTCACCTACTCTGTACGACGTGTGAAGTGTCTCTGGCCTGCAGGAGTGACGGAGCGGTTCTTCGTGATCGTGGAGCAGCCGCTGTCGGTGTCGCTGTGGGGCGTGCTGCACAACCAGCTCGCCAACGAGCCGCTCGCCTCCAGCCTGCACTGGTACCCCAAACATGAGGTGACCACATTCTGCCAGCCAACAGCTATACTTCTACTGTGTTGGCAATAAACATGTTTAACGCGTATCTAAGAGGCAAATAATATTCTAAATGTTTTTTAAATCTGCTGTCTCCAGACGCACATAGTCCTGATAAGCCGCAAAGACGGCAAGGAGTGGAAGCGGTTCCGCACGGAGACACTGTTCTACCTACACATCATCAACGCCTTCGAGCAGGACGGCCGGCTGGTGGTGGACCTCTGCGCCTACAAGGACGCCAAAGCGCTAGACGCTATGTATATAGACGCCATTGAAGTCAGTACTACTTTTTCTGAGCCATAGTATAACGCTTTAAACGGGTAGTAACAGTAGTACCTAAGTTCCATCTTTCGAATAAACTTCTACTAAAATGTTAAGAGCAAACACAAAATTGATGACGCCTTGAAAGAAGTCAAGAGCAAAGTTGTTAGGAGAATTGCTATTAAAACAAATATAGGAGTCATGTAACTAAATGAATGAATAAACTGGTATTTCAGAACATGCAGAGTAACGCGGATTACGCGGAGTGGTTCCGCGCGCGGCCGAAGCGACTGGAGGTGTCGCTGGAGGCGCCGCGGCTCAGCTGGGTGGAGCCGCGCGAGCTGGCGCCGCTCGGGTGCGAGACGCCGCGGATACACTACGAGTTACACAACGGTAAATGAGCCCTGGATATTTGAATACAGAAACAAACATGACTTAATGAAACGAATGGTTTAAAATACTTATGTAACGGCTATAAAACATAATTATGTTCCAGCGCGGCCCTACCGATACTTCTACGCGATCAGTTCTGATGTGGACGCCGAGAACCCGGGAACGGTATGTATTCTGTATTTATTTGACTTTTTATTTGGCTCCCACATTTTAACCCTCAGGATAAAAAGTACTCGTTACACATAGTTCTTCCTGGAGTACTATGTTCTTCAAACAAAATTTGGCTTTGCTTGCTTTGCTTGCTCGGATGCGACTTGTCGCATCCGAGCTCATAAACGAGCTTAAGCTCAAGGTTCGACATTGACGGACACGTCACGGAGGACGATATTATTATTACTAGGTTCTTACCAAACGTACAATCGGTAGATCATTTAAGCTGTGAATCGTAACAGAACAGTTATACTTATGACATTTGCATGTGTTCTGAGTGTTATCCGTGCCTGTTGATTGTTCTGGCAGCTGATCAAGGTGGACACGCTGTCGGGCGCGGTGCGCACGTGGCGCGCGCCGGACTGCTACCCCAGCGAGCCCATCTTCGTGCCCGCGCCCGACGCCCAGGTACTCCACTCGACCTAGAGAATGACTGAGATTACGACCTGCGAGTTGGCGAGTAGACACGAACTACGAGCGTGCGCAATACGGTCCTATCGGATTTACCGGTTTGCAGCTTGTAAACGCGCTGAAAGTATAAAAGTTTGTTTCCTGATCCGGTCCGTTCCCTCTTGTTGAATGTCAATTTTATGTTCAATCGTTGCGTGATGTCGGAGTCTTCGATCAACAATACACAACTAGATATCGGGTCACGTACAAAATCAAAGCTAAATACTGTCCGCGTGGATGACGGGTGACAGCTTATTTTGTTTACTACCGAACTGAAACAAAAGTTTTGAAACAGTTCGAAGTTCAACCTAATTACAACCATGACACCTAGCAATAAAGTAGCAAATCTTATGAATCAAATAACGCCTCACTTTTCAAATGAGGCGTTATTCACCGAGACGTATTTTTTGCGCCGACCCGACATCCAGTTGTGTATTGTTGATCGAAGGTCGGAGTCATTTAGGGCCTAATGACACAACCGCTTAAAGTCGACCACTAACCTATTGAATGTAACTTGCCAGTCGGAAGACGAGGGCTTGATCCTGAGCGCGGTGGTGCGCGGCTCGCGCGCGCGCGAGGTGAGCCTGCTGGTGCTGCGCGCGCGCGACCTGCGCGAGCTGGCGCGCGCGCGCTTCTGCACGCCCGGCCCCGCGCCCAAGTGCCTGCACGGCTGGTTCATACCCGACAAGTGACGCGCCGCACGCCGCACGCAGCACGCCGCACGCCGCACGCCGCTCGTCGCTTATTCTTCTTCTAAATACATAAGTGAAGGGAGAGCGGAGAGGAGTCCACTAGACCAATCATAATGCATTACGAAAACATATTGACAATGTCAAACCGGATTCTAACTGAACTACCCTGAACTCCCCCCCTCCCCCGCGGCACTCCTGCGATTGACCTAAAACTTGAATAAACTCTTCAAAGCCTAATATTTCTCAAACGGATCCTTGAATCAAAAAGCTTTTAACTTACCAAAAATAAGTTAAATTATTGTTAAATTAGGTAATAATTAATTTATATCGCTCATATCGTACAACATACGTTATCTTAATTAAACTCCTTACTAGTTACTCCTTAAGCTAAATGTAATAAGATATAAAAGTAATGTTATAAAATTAAATACATAGTTTATTTGAAGACACTCGTAATTATTATTTATTTCCATACTAATAACCTGCTTAACTTTGTAAAGATTTGATTATAGAAAAGTTATGTTCATTTGTGACATTTACTTAACTTATGTTAAACTAATTCTAGCATTAATTTATTTGTGATAATACCTAATGCTAAACTGGAACAATCCTTCAAAATTATTTTTAATTTTAGTTCAATTTAATTAATTCACCTGCTAAAATAACGCATATTATTCGGAAGCAAAATATGTTTTTTAATTGTACTTGTGTATTATCACCTTTTTGTACATTGTTTAAGAAATGGTATGTGTAAGTAATAGCAAACCTGACTTGGGTTGAGCTATTAGAGATGTACAAATAATTATAAAAAGCATTTTGTATCTATTTATTCGATAATTTCAGAAAAGTAAAATTTTAAAGCAGAACTATCAAAGTACGATTCATTTGATTAAATAATATAAAATATACCCAGACAAATTCACACACGGTTAATTATAAAATAAATATAAATATACCCGGACAAATTCACACACGGTTAATTATAAAATAAATATACCCGGACAAATTCACACACGGTTAATTAGACCCAAAGTAAGCTCTAGGCTTGTGTTATGGAATAGAACTAACTGATACTACTAGTACATATTTATACACAAATACTTTATAAGAATATTTAATTGACAAACAGACGTCGCCGCCAACAATTATGTCTTCACATATTGTTGACTCCGGGCGGGAATTGAATCCGCAACCCCCGACACAGCGCTCTCACTGCCACTGTGCCAACGGGCTTGTCAGATCAAGTATCTCGAACTTCGCTCATCATTTTCGCCGCTCTGGTTCACTTTGTAGGCATACTTCTCATTGAGCGCATTATTTCGTGGGTCTATTTAAAGTAAATAAGTTATTCATTCATTTAGAATAGGTTAGTGGGCAGTCAAAACCCTGTCGTCAGAGGTTTTAGACCGCCCAAACGCCTCCAACAAGGTCTAACGATTGTAACAACGACGACCGACAGCGTGACGAAGCGCGGTAGCGCTCAGATAGAAATCCCACTATCGGCGACCCATCCAAGTAGGGGCCTGCACGTTGCTTAACCTTTGCAATGAACTAACATCGCTTAGTCAAACAACACTATGAGCCCTACGTGTGAGCGAGCGAAGAAGTGAGTTCGTGTAGGTAGTCAACCGGCTCCGGCACTCGTCGACTACAAGTTGGTTCCAAATAAACTGTCTGCCGACGACAGTCTCAGTCGCAGATCAACAGTGAACATTAATAACTTAATGTGAGTTACATTCCAATAATTAGTTTTGTTGTGTATGTAACATATATGTATGTATGTAAGATTTTAATCAGTTCTTCAAGGCGCCATAACTTCTTTTACTTTTATTCATTAAACAAAGTGATCAGGTGGATGTATAATTCAATTTATTAAGACCCTATTCTAGTGCCAGGACCAACTAGTATCATACAGGTATGCATTTTGCATGCACTGGTTCAGTACAAAAACGACGATAAAAATAAACCGAGTATTTATAAACCGAGGTCAGGTCCCGCCGAGTTGTTTTCCTGTTTCAAAGTGCACGTCAGTTATCTACAGGTTACTTACCACAGAGCTCCTTTGGATATAGCAAGAAAAAAATGATATTGAGGTGTTTACATAGCTACTCGTAGGTAGGTATATCCTGTTTTTGTTTTTGATATGCTCGGCTTGCATTCCAGTTAATTTAAATAAGTACCTAAAGTCTCTTAATTTGAATTGTTTTATAGTAGTTTTCCGTGGTAGACGGATTTTAATGGAAGGTAGGTATCTGTGCAACACGTTTACTACTTTTTATAAGAACCACATCACTACATAGTATAAAATAAAGTCGTCTCTTTTTCGTGTCTGTCTGTTTGTCTGTCTGTATGCTTAAATCTTTAAAATTACGCAACGGATTTTGATGCGGTTTTTCGTAATAGGTAGAGTGATTCAAGAGGAAGGTTTTTATGTAAAAAAAATCCCGAAATTCCCACGGGAACGGGCACAACGCGGGTAAAACCGCGGGGCGCTGCTAGTATTTTATATGGTCGAATTAAGATACCAGTGTTTTGAAGTTAGTAAAGAGCAGAGCTTCGTCGAGACTGTAGTCAAACAGTCTATTGGTTAATGAAAACTATGAACACGCAAAAGAAACAAGAAGTCTAACAAACTGTTGCCTGTCAGACTTTTTTGTCAATTAAACTTAGAAGATTTTGTGAATTAAACTCAAGAATTTGCCAGTATAAAACAGTTTTCATCTGTTACATGTTATATCTATATAGGTACTAGCTGCGCCCCGCGGTTTCACCCGCGTTGTACCCGTTCCCGCGGGAATTTCGGGATGAAAAATAGACGTTGGCCGATTCTCAGACCTACTCAATATGCTCACAAAATTTCATGAGAATCGGTCAAGCCGTTTCGGAGGAGTAGGTACGCGAACGAACACTGTGACACGAGAATTTTATATATAAGAAGATGTACCTATACAATAATGGAACAGAATAAGATCTTGTAATAGAGTTACTAATTCCATAGTTTCTGTGTTTCAAATCGGGTCGAACGAAACCTGTTTCCGAATTTCCAACATAGGTCGGGTTCGACATTACTAACCCCGCCAACCCGCATACACAACAGTTGTCATTATGTCTCATCCTCCGCTCTGTACTGACGGCTTCAGCGATATGAGAGCCTTATCCCAGCAGTGGGATATTACGCTTTACATTAAAATAAACCACAGAGCGTAGAAGCACCACGCGCTCCGGCGCGGCGGCGGTGCTTCTATGCTTTGTGAAATAAACTACCTAATTGTTATAATCTGACAGTACCGCCACAGTACAACTGTACCGCTGACGCATTTAGCTGATTGGCAATTACTTACAATAAGCTCAGTATTCCTAATCGCCGATGATTACTGACGAGTACTTATTGTAATTATATGTTTCGTTTACATTGTAACATTTTCTATGTAAAAAGTATTTATAATTATAAGTATTTAATTTAAATATATAATAACGCAGTTCAACTGAGCGCTGGTGACGCATAGTAACTATTATCTAATCTGTGGCGATGTGACGTCATGACCGATGACCGACGGTGGAAGTTTTATGATAACACAACGTAGCGTATGATACAAGTCTTTGACATAGTTCCTAAAAACCTCTTATCTCTTTAATTTCCAGACTCGCCCACACTGGCCGATTTAAAAAAGCCACCCTGTATTTAACGATACTAGCAGCGCTCCGCGGTTTTACCCGCGTTGTTTCCCCCTGGTTTCGAAATTTAACCATCCCGTTCAATGGATATCAAATTCTAATTTTTTATTAAACTCGTATTGATATTTTACTATTAATTGAAACGTACGTTAATCATTATTATTTGTTTAAACGGGAACTTACGTTCGACGGAGGCTACTGTTGGTAGTTGTCGTATTGGTAATTCTTGAGACACACGTGTTCAAACAATTAAAAGAAACAAAAGCTTCAACTGATTATTATATATAGATTATTATATTTTAGGTTCTTAACGATAGTAGGTATTCAGTATATTGTATAGTATAGACTTTCATACCAGCAGAAGAACAAACGATTTCGTTTCTGGAACTCAATTTTCTTTGAATTTTTTTGAGTAAGTACATTCAAGTGTATCATAAATCGCTTAGTAGTTAGTTACGTTAAAATACCGATCAGACCTGCCACAATGTGTGAATAACTAACCTAACCTAATTGTGGCTCTCGGTCGCAACTCGTGCCACACCAGAGGGATGCCAGGGAGTAAAGGAAGGATACTCAAAAGCAGATGAAATGAAACTTAAACATTACTTAATTTTATTTTATATCTATTCATATTTTCCCGTTTTCCATAACAATAAGTACATATAAAAAGCTTTTAAGAGGAAAGTAGGTACTGTTCACAAATTTTTATATAAATTTCAGCGGAGATGTCCCGTCGCAGGCGTCACCGACGTCTTGCCATCCTATTACCTGCCGTCACCACGCCCGAGTCCCAGTATGAATAAAATCAAATGATCAAAGAATACGAATATTTAAATAATTATTTTAAATTACGATTTAAAAATTGCTGAAGGTCAACTGGATAACATTACTATAATTGTAATGAGTGTCGGGTGTGCGGCGCGCGTCTACCGTGCTCCACTAGCCGGCCAGCAGGCAGCGCAAGCGCACGACAGCACGGCACTCCTCGCACTTGGCAGCTCGGAACAGGCATGGTGCTTCACATAGTGATCCCCGCGGCGGTGGCGGCGGCGGTGTTGGTGGCGGCGGTGTGCATGGTGGTTTACTTGCGGCGCAGCATGCCGCCGTGCGCCGACACGGGGCTGCAGGGCCGCGTGGTGGTGGTGACCGGCGCCAACAGCGGGCTCGGTTACCAGTGCGCGCTGCAGCTGGCGCGCCGCGGCGCGCGCGTGCTGCTCGCCTGCCGCAGCGAGGAGCGGGGGCTTGAGGCGTGCGACGCCATCGTGCGCGCCTCCGGGAACCCGCTGGTGGAGTGGCGCCCGCTGGACCTCGCCTCACTCGCCTCCGTGCGCGAGTTCGCCGCGCGCCTGAGCCGCGAGGAGCTCGCGCTGCACGTGCTCGTCAACAACGCCGGCGTGTACGGCTGCACGGAGCCCACGCGGGACAGCCTGCACGAGACGATGCAGGTCAACTACTTCGGGCACTTTCTCCTCACTATACTCCTGCTGCCGCTCCTCAAAGCCTCGCAGCCGGCGCGGATCGTAAATCTCAGCTCGATCCTGCACTTCCTAGGCGACTTCAACGAGAAGACCATTAACAGCGGGTCGAAGATGCGCAGCTACTGCAACAGCAAGTTCTGCATGCTGGTGTTCACGATGGAGCTAGCGCGGCGGCTGGAGGGCAGCGGCGTGGTGGCGAACGCGGTGCATCCGGGGGTGATCCTGACGAGCATCACCAGCAAGCGCGGCGCCACGGCGGTGACGGGGCTGCTGTTCCGGCTGTGGTGCGCGCTGTACGGGCGCGGGGAGGCGGCGGGCGCGCGCTGCGCCGTGCACCTGGCGGCGTGTCCCGCGGGCGCGCGCCTCTCGGGCCGCTACGTGGTGGACGGCCGCCCGCGCGTCCACTCCCCGCGCGCTTGGAGCCGGGACAAGGCGCTGCGCCTCTGGAACTACTCGCTGGAGGTGGTCGGCTGCACGGACCTCACCGTCGCCGTGCCCATCGACACCGACACCGCCTGACAGGGACGTACCGACCACCACTTGTTGTGATTACTTGGAACTATTGACGGTCATAACTTTTAGTCATAACTTTAAATGGTGGTGTTTTGGAAAACTTATTTGGTTTTGCTGTTCTTTGGCAATAAAAATAAAATTAAGTACAGCCATGGATTCAGCTGTGCAGCTGTGCTTTGTAAACAAACTTAAATTTCCGACTATTGGTCTTAAATAAAGTTATGGTTTTATGAATTTACGTAGTTTAGTGATAGTAGGTATACTATCACTAAACTTTAATTGATGATATTCGAAGGCAAATGAAACCACCTGTGTGACCTAATATTAAGTCTGCGTCTCGGATCATAGTTTGAGTTAGTCGACGATACCGCTCATAATCACCTTCCCGAATCAACAACACCGTTAAAATGAATTACAGCGCTAGTTGGTTTACAGGCAGCGCTCGCGGCGTAGCTTGACTCGGCGATGTTAGTTCATGCGATGCGATTGTTAAGCAACGTGCACGCTGGACGTCAATAACTGTCAACCTCAAACTCAAATTTAACATTTGGCTCACAGTGATTTCGTTTTGGAGCAATATCGATTTAGGCGTGATTCGGAGCGGAGACTAAGTCGTAAATGGAGAGTAGTCTTGTATAGGTAACTTTACTTATTTAAGATAATATTTGGAGAGTAAATAGTACTCCGTACAAATAAACGTGGTAATCTCGTCCATGGTGTTTATTTATTAAGTATTGTTTACATGGAATAGTAATTACGATGCGACATTGGATGCGTCGCTTTAAATGTTAATCGTACTATGAGTACAAGGAGTACACACACAAGGAGTAAGGAAAACAGTTTACATGGAAAAATTATATCAATAGAAAGAATTGATATCTGAACAGAGATGTAATTTACATAAAGCTTACCCCAAACCTGCAGTCGGCCTTTCATTAGTAATATTATGATGTCCATCGAATGGAAAGGAAACACATTTCTATTCCAACATTTCCACGACAACATATTCAGCGTGGGTGGAATTACAAAGTGCTCCCAGTAAATAGCTAGGTAGCTACTTTATCGTATCCTTGAAAGTAAATTAAAAACAATGCAGCAATTATGTAATTGCCGTCATACAAACTTATGTTACCATACAACATTGAGTTATGTACCTACTAATCCATATAACTCAACGTGTCACGATGGAAAATACTAGACATAGACTCGGGAAATAATGTCATATATAATTAAATAAATTTAAAAAATACTGGAATGTAATAAAGTCTACTTCTTTTTCCGATTCTACGTAGTGGTGTTAATGAAGGCATTACGAGCAAAAATTAGTAATGATCAGTTGTGAGGAGTGACTGCTGACTACGATGACAAATATCTCGACTCTACCATTTATGTGATGGTATTGGCACTAGAGCACTATAATTAAGTAGGTGCTCGTTCGAATACCTACAGAGAGCCCGTTGCTTGTAATTTATGTATTTAGCAGCACAATTGTAAGTACTTTTATTTATTTTAATTTTGTTTACACTTAATAGTTTCTGCATGTTTAAGTCAATAGTGCTGTAGGTATATACTAGTCTAGAATCTAGTCTAATCTAGAAAATAACATATGATTTTTATCTTTGTAATTGATTATATAATGTACCTATACCTAACCTTTGAATAATTTTAATGAGCGGGGAAATATCTGGGTACAATAGTTTTAAATTTAATACCTAGGTATGTGGAATAGACTCGGCTTGCTCGCGCGAACCTTTCAGCAGGATCTCAAACTAAATGATACAGGATGAGGTCCATATCCTACTAATATTATAAATGCGAAAGTATGTGAGGATGGATGTATGGATGAATGGATGTATGTTTGTTACTCTTTCACGCAAAAAAGTCCTGGATGGATTTGGATTTGTAATATTCAGGAAACAGGTTTAAAGATTGGGTAAGAATGAAATGAAATCACTAATCCTTTTTCCTCTTCAGGAGCAATCGTCTTCGGCTGGACAATTGACGACATAGGTTCACATTATGTGATAATAAAAAAGTAGAGTACCTATACATACGTGCATAATATAATGTTGCGCGCTAATAGGTCTTATATTAAAAAAACTACCTAACTTAGAGGGAAATTAATGAATTAATTACTTGAAAAGTTTCAGCGTATGTAACGTTCAGTTACGTCACAATTTCGTTGACCTTTCAGGCCACCGTACTTTGAAAACGAATCACACGATTCGAACTCATTTGATAATAAATAAAGCTGGACTATATCGCGTTAAAACTGTAACGTATTTTGCAAAAATAATGTTTCAGGCTATGTTTAGATCTTTGATCTAGAGGAGGCGTTGATACACGCAATACACTCGCTGTAGCGTGTCATCATCGCGGTTGAGATGGCGCCCACGAGGGCTCGTTTAGTTTGGAGTTGTATAGGACGCTAACGAGCGGCGGCCGGCGAGTAGTTTTCGGCGAGAAATATAGAAAGTGTTTCTTAAGTTTAAGCGAACATTTTGAATTGAAACTACATATTTTATGGATACATATCGCGAAGTCAACGTCAGAGAACAATTTAAAATAAAAGCATATCCGAAAACAAAGTTTCAACTAAATAAAAAGAACTATGCAAGTGAGTGTATACATAACTATACTTCCTTCCAAGGGCGTCGCCAAGGGGGGGCAGGGAGGGGCAGCTGCCCCCCCCTAGAGATTCTAAAAAAGTTGCCAAATATAATGCAACCAAAGTCCTAAGTCTTTGAGTCGATTTGCTTGAAGTTCAAGCCTTGAACAATCATTCATTCAAAATCTCACAGAAACTTGTGAAACTATAGCTCAGTTTTATAATTTACCAAACATAAAAATTGAAGTCGAGCTTTGGCAGCAATTCTGGCATAATTAACCAAACTCAACAGATCAAACCGTTGTTGATATCCTAAAAGTAGCAAAAACCTTCTTTCCCGACACGGAAAAAGCGTTGAAAATTTGGATCGCTCTTCCATGCACGACGTGTACGGTAGAGCGATCGTTTAGCAGCCTCAGGAGACTAAAAACCTGGCTAAGAAGCACTATGAGTGAAAATTGCCTCAATGGTTTGGCGATGATGAGTGTGAACCGAAAACTTATAAATACACATGGAACCTTACAAGATTTTAATAATAAAGTGGTCGAGAAGTTTACAATGAATCCCCGAAAATTATGTTTTAATTAACCTAATATAAACAAACAACGACCACTATAATATTAAAACCTGGTAATTTTAAAAAAATACGCTGTACGCTGTACACTTATTCAAATTCAAACTCCTTTTTATTCTATTTTTCTAATAAATGTTATTATAACTTATTTACAAGTTTTTTAATTTTTTATTGCGTAGTCCTCTTGACTATGCAATAAAAAACGTGCTCGTGTAGCTTTACATATTGGACTCTGTACTGTCACAGAATATATATGTATATGTAGTACTAAGATACTGTTGTTATTACAATCGCTGTAGATGTAAGGCTCGTAGTACAAGTGAAAAGCTTCATACCTACTTTTCTCATTCATAGAAAATGAGAAAAGTATGAGTTGTAGTAGGTAAAGTCAACTTGCCCCCCCCTGCGCCATCGGCTGGCGACGCCCTTGCTTCCTTCTGTCCTTTAAAATTGTCTCTACAAGAGTGGTGGGATTCGGTCAGTATTAGTTAAATATAATATTTATATTAATATAATACACCCGGACAAATTCACACACGGTCAATTAGACCCAAAGTAAGCTCTAAGCTCGTATTATGGAATAGAACTAACTGATACTACTACATATACATACACAAATTGTTTATAAGAATATATAATTGACACCCAGACGTCGTCGCCAACAACTATGTCTGCACATATTGTTGACTCCGGGCGGGAATCGAACCCGCAACCCCCGAAACAGTAAGCGCTCTCACTACCACTGTGCCAACGGGCTTGTCATGTGTGTAATGCTAATGACTAATGAATTAAACTACACATGAAGAGGTACTTGTCCAGCTCGGGCTCATAATTCATCCTTATAACATAAACTGATAGATACCACAAATTACCCGCTTCTGTTTACGTTATTATAAATATTGAGCAAGTCTTCTTCTTCTTATCGAGTGGATGGTCAACCTGACCAATCCTGGTGTCAGAGTTATTGAGCCGCCAAAGGCCTCTGACATGGCTCATGTAACGATTAGGTACTATCCGTAGAAAGTAACCGGGACCGACGGCTTAACGTGCCCTCCGAAGCACGGAATCATCTTACTTTTCGGGCAATCAGGTGATTCAGCCTGCAATGCCCTAACCAAACTGAGGACGGTCTCACAAAGTTATTTTTGTGAGATATCCCCACCGGGAATCGAACCCGGAACCTCCGGATCGTGAGCCGAGCGCTCAAACCACTAGACCACGGAGGCTGTAATTGAGCAAGTTATCGATGCTAAGCCAAAACAAACTAACGGTTTAATCGCTTTTAATCGGTATTAGCTTAACACGTAAGTGCTCGTACAGCGGGCGCGAGTAAACAATCACTAAGTATAGTGGGCGCGGCGAGCCGGGCGCGCGGCGCGGTGTGGCGGTGCGGCCGGCGGCGGCACTGCGCGGCGCGGGCCCGAGCATGAGCGACGCGGGCGAGGAGGAGCTGCGCCGCCTGTGGCGCCAGCTGGTGGAGCGCGCGCTGGCCGCCGAGCCGGCCTGGGTGCCCGCCGCCTTCACCGCCGCGCTGCTGCTCGTGTTCCTCGCCAGCCTGCTCGGCAACCTGCTCACCTGCGTCGTCATCTACTCGGACCGCTCGCTGCACACCGCCACCAACTACTACCTCTTCAACCTGGCGGTGTCGGACCTCGTCGTCACCATGGCCATCATCCTCGAGGTCGTCCAGCTGTACCTGCAGACGCAGAACAGGACGCTGTTCGAGTGGTACAACGAGACGGCGTGCAAGATCCACTTCCTGTTCGTGGTGATGCTGTGGAACAACGGGATCCTGGTGATGACGGCGCTGGCGGTGGAGCGGTACGTGGCCATCTGCCACCCGCTCATGCTGAAGGGGACGCCGGTGTGGCGGCGCGTGTCCAAGGTGATCGCGGGCATCTGGGCGCTGGCGCTGCTGGTGAGCCTGCCGGAGGTGTGGACCGTGGGCCTGACCTCCTCCGTGTGCTTCATCGTGCCCTCGCGGTTCGCGCGCGTGCTCAACGCTCTGCTCGTCGTGCTCACCTTCCTGCTTCCGCTCGGCATCATGGTCTTCGTGTACTCCATGATTGCGTACCAGCTCAACAAGGCGCAGAAGACCAGCTCCAGGGACAAGGTGTTCAACCAGAGAGACAACAGGAGTAGAGTCAACAAGCTTATTAGTAAGTAATTTTACATGATACGTTTTACATAATAATATACTCGTACACCTCATATCTAAAGAGCAATAAATACTGCTTGTATTTGACAAGCCTATTGCTTTGACAGGTTTACATGCCGTTATAATGAGTCCTAGGTACCTATGTATGTATATCAAAGCGTCCGCAGCTTCCATTTCCACAATAGGTATAAAAACATAAATTCGGGTTTATCTATAGTAAAATCAGTTAGAGTACATAGTTAACAGTACCATGTAGCACCAACGAGCTAAGTTCAGCACAAACAACAGTGAGTAATTAGGTGTAATTAGTCCGACCAAGTGTACGTAGATAATCCATGTACCAACAGCGAGCCGCGCCGATATCAATGTGTATGAGTGTTTGTTTGTTCAGTAGCGCTCACGGTGTCGTTCCTGGTGTGCTGGTTGCCGTTCTTTAGCGTCAGGGCCTTCGTCACCATCACGGACCCTCACAACCCGCCGTCCTTTAGTATTGTAAGTTTTAAGTTAGGGTCCGCCCTGTCCGCTGTACTCGGTAAGATGCCTCAAAGTTATTATATTTTCTATAAGTTAGGTCTGAACGTTTACATAAATGTTTATATTGAATTGACTTATAAATAACTTTGATGTTCAGTGACCCAATTGCTAAACTTATATGAAAACACATTTGTTGTCAGCAGTATACTGTTCATGTCTTTCTATTTGGAAGAAAAATATTGTAGAATGTAGATAACAAATCACGATAGGAGGTCAACTTGTTGAAAACTATCCGAGATTGCCATAAGGGTAAGGGTAAGGTTATTGAGACCGGCTTTTACGCAACATGATCCCGAGCTTCGGCAACATTTTGTAGAATCACATCATTTACGGTGCGATTCGTGATTCACTTTGCGTCAAAGTTGAAGGGCGAAAATTGCCCTAAGTATTGATTGGATCTGACAACTATTATAATAATATTGAAATTAGATATTTATCCCTACGTCACAAATTCCACGTACTCTAGAGTTAATTTGAGTACCAGATATTACAATGCAACTATTAATTAATATGGATACGTACGAGCTTACCAATACAATAAATGGCCCATTGGGCGACAATATGGTTGCGTATAAAACGTTCAAAACAATAATGTGTAATCAGTAAAAGCAATGATTGCTTCCGGACTAGCTCCATTAAAACAACGCAACGAGTATGAGTATGAGGAACCAGTCCAGAACCAGTTCTTGCATGGACCATGTATATGTTGGTCCATGGTCTAAACTTCTTTAATAGGTTATAAGTATTTATTGTGATGTGATTGTTTGTTTGTTTGTCCCCGTGCAGTGGTGGTCGGTGTTCTTCAAGTTCTCGGCGCTGAACAGCTGGTTCAGCGCGGTCCTCAACCCGCTGCTCTTCAGCCTCATGTCCACCAAGTTCCGCAACGCGTTGAGGGTGTGTAAGAACATTACTAATGTTTCATACTTACCTTTAAACTTCCTACACATAAAAGGGTGATGAACATTATGGGTTTCACGTGATATCTTCTTATGAATATTCGTAGAGATGGAATGGTTTCTCATCTATAATTGCCCATATTAGTTATTATTTATTATTGGTACTTAGATTTTGTCTTTTATCCATTTTTCGAATGAAATACCTACAGCACTAGTCGCGGAAAGTCTTCTCTCTACCCCTTCTGTACTATATCTATATTCCTTGCTCTGTCCAATCATGTCCCCAAGTTATATTAAAGATTATTATAGTGTTACTCCCTGCAGTCACGGGACAAGCCCGGTCTTTTTGAGAGGCATGCGAGGGGATACAGATCCAACTCGTAGAGGCCCTTTGGAGATGTTTAATGGAATGGATTACAATTGCAGGGACACACTCCCGAACACATCAGTACAACGCATCCGGGAATGTGTACCTGCAGAAGTAGGGACTATTGCAGGAAATTAAAGAAATAAGAATGGGCTATGGGAATGAAGTTTGGATGGATTAGAAATGGATTATTGCAGAGAGGTCGGCACCTACCATAACATGTAAAAACAAGTTATCGGCGGCAGGCCGTGGCTCGCCGCCCACTACATGGGCCCCCCAAAACAGCCGACATAAAGACGGCAAGGGGGCAACATCGGTGTGGTCGACTCGGGGGTGTAGAGAGGTGTGCTGCGCTTTCTCTAAACGTTACTCGCGGTGTTATGCCCTTTAACACTTCCACCCCCGGGTCACACAGCCGACATCGCCTGTGCCTCTAACGACCCCCCTCAGGCCGGCCGGTGAAGGCAAGCCAGAGCCGAGAGTCCTGCGGGCCCCCTTGGGGTCCACTCCGACCGGGGAAGGCTCGCCGGAGACGAGGGCCCTGACCGACTCTCTGGGGCACTCGGGAATCGCCCGTGGTGTCGCTACTCACCAACAGCTCGCCACAAGCTGCTCTTATTATTATGATAGTGATGTGTGTACAAACATGTAATTTACCGAGCTCTGCATAAACAAATTTAAAAAAATCATTTTTTTGCAGAGGCTCTGGAATCGAAAAGTTCGTGGCGAAAGCACAAGCATACGCGCCTTACGAGCGACCAGGAGTTCTAGAACCGCGACGCCTGTGTGAAAACTATTAGTTTAGCCAGAGACAAGTGTATATTTTGCGATCAAATTTACTTAAGCGTTAATTTATAAGTTTAGATAAGGCTCTCGTAACACATTCTTTTATATTGAATATAAAAGAATGTGTTATGCATATAACTGTACATTAGTGGCAAGTTATAAAAAAAGTGTAATATTTTAAATAAAACCGAGTTGTTATTTCTTGCAACGCTTTAAGTTTCATACAATGATGTATTTATTGTTCTTGTGTGACGCAAACTTATGTGTACTTAGATAAGATACAGGCGATCTCAATATTTGGTACAAATATAAGTAATACTTGGCAAACATAATTGGGATGTTTAATTTTGAATCTCTACCTTCGGCTGTGTTGCGCCCAAGTTGCGCCATATTGCCTACGTGGAGGACTGCGTTTCGTCTAGAATTTAAGTTAAAAATTATAGTTGAAGTTATTTTCTGTTCCGGAACTGCACGTAGATAGGGTCTCTGGAGCGTAGCACCAGATCGGAGACGAAGACGATGTCCTCGGGGCGCGTGACGGGCTCGAGCCGGAAGCGGCGCAGCAGGCCCGCCATCACGGTTTTCATCTCCAGCATCGCGAACTTCTGGCCTGCAACAGAGTCACGGCGTCAGGGCACGGCCGGTGCGGCGGCGGCGGGCCGTGCCGTGACGCTCACCGATGCAGTTCCGCGGGCCGGCGCTGAACGGGATGTACGCGTACGTGTGCCGCAGCGCGGCGCGCTCCGTCAGGAACCGGTCCGGGTCGAACCGCTCCGGCTCCGGGAACTGCCGGCTGTTGCGATGGATGTCGAAGATGTGGATGCCGACGGTCACGTTGGGCGGGATGGTGTGCCCGTCTGGGAACAAAGCGAGCAAGATTCTGAATACTGCCCTCACACCGAATTCACGATGCGGTGGTGCAACTCACGCAGCACGACCTCCTGGGTGAGGTAGCGGCTGATGTAGGGCACCCCGGGGTACAGCCGCAGCGACTCCTTGATGCAGCGCTCCAGGTACTTCATCTCGCCGAGGTCCTCCATCGACGGGTCGCGGTCAGACTCGCCGAATATTTGCTCAAGCTCTTGGTAGATACGATCCTAATTACAATTGGAAATAATTTAAGGCAGATTGTTTTTGAAAGACTATTATAAAGTTATTACCACCCTTGGTCAATCCGTTACCTGAATGACCGGCTCGTTAGCTATCCTCATTATCATGAAGCAAAGCGAAGCTGATGTTGTGTCGTGACCCTGAAATCAACGTATATTATGATTAACCTGGAGCTATTTGTTAATAAAATCATATACGTGATCATAAAATACATAGAATCAAATCAAATCAAACGTAAAATCATGTACTATACGTGAGGTCCTGTATTATTTTTTTATGTTTAAAAAAGCTGTTGGACTTCCATCAAATAAATAAATAAATAAAAATACAGTATTCTAATATCTACTCGCATGGGTTAGGTTACCGGCCGACCTAAAAGGTAGTGTCCCTCACCTCGAACATGAAGGTGTCGACCTCCTCCCGGATGCCCTCGGCGTCGATGTTGCCCTCCCGCTCGTGCTCTAGCAGCAGGTCCAGCATCGCCCTCTTGCTCCGCCCCCCCACCTCGTCCTCCCCCGCACTCGCCTCACTGCTCCCCTTGCTCTCTCTCCTCCTCTGGATGACTCTCGTTGTGAACCGGTGTAGGTTCTTCACTGCAGTGTCCTGCTCCTTGGCGGTGGGGCTTAGAGAGTAGAGGAAGTCGGGGTAGAGCCAGACGCGCGCCAACCGGTGCACGGCGCACTTGCCGAACGAGTGTAAGGACTCGAAGTAAGTGTGGGAATCTTCGGCGGCCGTGTTCCCCATTGAGGTGTCTGGAAGAGACGGTCGTATTCATGATGGGATATCGAGGAAGGCAGCATTGAAGGGATGTTAGGTAGTCTACGATCTATCATACCGCACATAATTCCGAGCGTGGTGGGCGTGATGAGGTCGCTGACGTGCGTGCTGGGCGCGGCGAGCTGGTCCTCCGCGCGCGCCACCAGCTGCCGCGTGCGCGCCGCCAGCGACCACTGGAACTGCCGCAGGATGCTGAAGTGGAACGCCGGCGTCAGCAGCTTACGGCGCTGCTGCCACCGCTCACCTGTAGCCACACCAAAGATAATATGGCATTATCCTCAAAGTCCACTCGGGACGATTGCACTGGACTCTAAAGGTGACCGGACACGCGTGACAGTAGTGCAGTCTAAAGGCTTACGAAGGACATGAGCAATCCAAAAACAAGTTTTAAATCCGACAAGGTAATCCTAAGTCATGGCTCCCAATAACACCCAATTCAGAATGTATGAGTCCGGTGTGGACCCGACGGACAGCTAATATCCTTCACAACGCTATCATCAGGAAGAAAGTAAATACATAACTGGAATTACCGTTATTGGTGAGCAACCCCTTCCCGAGCCAGGGCTCCAGGAAGTTATACGGATAGTACTTGTTGTTGAATTTCGTGGAAGACAAAATAACCTGGAAAACAAACAGTATTTCAATATACTTTAATGAAAAGATCTGGCAGCTAAGAACTAAAATAAAAACAATATTAAAATACAGTCATTGAACTTTAAAGCACTGGTTAGTCGGTTTTTTAAAAGCGTGTGGCAAACAACTGTGACCTTCATTTCCTAAGTACATGACTTTAATGCTAAAACTGTGTTAAGATCTCTTTTTGTCGTTAATGACTTTTGTGTATGTACATTTGTACAATTAGGGAGTCGCAATCTTTAAGTGAATATTTTAAAATGATCGAGTCACCAGAAATAGATAGTAGTTATACCTATATTCGGTTAGTTTTCAGTCCCTTCATTAATTACGTGTGAATTTTAAAGTAGAATGCTTTATTACCTATTGTAATGAAATATGGGCTGTTTTATTTAACATCGCGGAGCCCTAATCATGCCCCTTGGGAAATATTCCAAGCTTCGTGAATATGAGAAGGAATATCAAATAAATTTAATGTTACGAGTATGTAACCCGTTACCTAGCATAAGTTACTATTCCGACCATGAGGCTATAAGTATAAATTCGCAACTGGTGGTTGAATGTAATTTAGGAGTATTTCGTAGGAAATACCTACCACGGTGTACCCACTAACTGCGAATATTATGTAAGATTCCAATAAGATAACGCGAGGTCTGTAACTGGTACATGCCGTAAGTCACATAAGCATAGGAAAATGGACATGATACTCTAATTTAAAACTTAAAGAGCTTTGTCAAGCTGCTTGACAAGTACCAGATACGTTTCCTTAAACAATCTTTTGTGCAAAACAGCCCGCAGTAATATATATTAATGGGTACAATAGCTAAAATTAGATGCTAAAATTTGGGAATTTTAGAATAATATATTTTTAAATATAAATTGTATTGTGTAAAGTGCCTCTCATTCGCAAGGTTTGGTTTGTACGCCTCTCCGACATAGTCCATGTTCACAGTGATTGGTATTGTCGAGTGCCAAAATGATTCGCCCCAGAAGGCCAACGACGAACTACGCTTTAAGTAAATCAATCACGCACGCAGCGTAGATGCGCGCTGCATGAATTTCGAAACGTGTAAAACAATGCCAGTGGAGACTTCCTACGAAAACCGTGTGAGCTGCAGCGTCTATGTATGCTTGCGTTTGTTTTCAAAATATGTGTTTTTAAAGTATATACGTGTATGTATGTGTCGTGGTTGGCCTCCTGGATGTACATGACGGCGGCGTGTCACCTCAAGGTCCTCGGGCTCGTAGATGCACACGAGGCCCATGTTGAGGCCGCACAGCCGCGCGATGCTGCCGCCGTACTCCTTGGAGAGAACTCGGCAGAAGGAGAACAGTTTCACTGCAATTAATGATCAAATTCATGGTTAAAGAGCAATCAATTTCTATTGTTGGAAACAAAGTCTGAGTGCAGACTAAAATCTGACTTGCTTTATAAAACATAATATAAGGTGGTTGTTCCGTCTGGCTTAGCATAAGTTTGTGCCAATTCGCTCTTCGTGTAATCGCGTCGTAAATTGCGTCATCATTTTATATCTTCCAAAAAGTAGCCACACCTAGGAACATTAAAATCCCTGCATGGAACGTTGAGTTTTACTATAGTTGATTTAATAGTTGATGGTAGAAGTATTGTAGTACTCATATAGATAATGAACTCAATACAATTGTATCGTAAACGTTATAAAACCCATAATTGCAATCGTTATTGTTCTTCACTGTAAATTGTTAAAAGACTTTGTAAATTACGTGAATTATAATTAATGGTAAAATGAATCAGGTACTTATTCTTTGTTTACGACTTAAATTGTCTTCAAAAGACAGGAACGACCTTGTCTTTGTCCGGCTTAAACTTAAATATTATACTAAATGAAACGCGTTAGATAATTTAACGTATTTTACTAAAATACGTACCCGACCACGAGCAGGGATCAGTTATCCCGTGACCACGAGCGGTGTAATCCGCTCGAAACGTCGGGTACGTATTTTAGTAAAATGAGTGCAAATCGTGTGAGTTTAAAAAGTTAAATGTTAAACTTAAATATTACATAAGATATTTTTTTAAACTCAAGATTAGTTAGGTTACCTACTCAAGATTATGCATATAAAAATATATAGTTATTTTAGGTTCCTATGAATCAATGATTGCGCCGACGAAAACCTGTTGGGATTTAAAAACGATTGAAACGATCGGAACTGACAATTTAGCGTGCCAAAGCAGGTAGCGCTCAGATAGGGATGCCACTAACGACCACCCTAATAGTGGTCGAGCTGCACGTTGCTTACACTCACGATGAGTTGAAATCTCTAAGTTACCTACTCCACGAGCGCGACACCCTAAGTAACATCCCTCTTTTTAACGACTTAAAAAATTAAAGGAGGTTGTTAATTCGACTGCCTGTTTCTTTTGATGTTCTTCTTCTTCTTCTTCTTCTTCTTTTGATGTTTGTTACCTGATATCTCCGTCCTTCATGAAACGATT
Source organism: Cyclophora albipunctata (assembly GCA_963082685.1). Taxonomy (NCBI): domain Eukaryota; kingdom Metazoa; phylum Arthropoda; class Insecta; order Lepidoptera; family Geometridae; genus Cyclophora; species Cyclophora albipunctata. The sequence continues at coordinate 223,631 of OY720119.1, forward strand.
ACGAAAATTCTTTCGGTATTTCAAATGGTATGCTAACAGGTTGGGCCCGTTTTTAACAAATTCAAAAAGTTGTAGTCCTCTTAAAACTGGTATGAAGTCGGTGTATGCTTGAAAAAGTTATAACAGTTGATTTAAAAAACAAACATTAAAAAGTTTATTTTACAGTTCACGTTTCACGTCCATGTTATTGAGTTAAGTAATAAATTTTGATGCATTTTGTTGTTAAACACTATTTTATCGCACAACATGATATCTTTGTAATATAATTGTCACAAAAACCTGCTTCACATGCACCACGATTCATGTTATTTGCCTTTTTTGTAGCTTCTATGTTCATTAACCGATACAGTGTTTTAATTTTAATTATAATAACAATGTTAAGATGTAAGGGCATCTTATACGACATGCAACTCACCATCGAGGGTAGAATTGCAGGAAAGCGAGGAAGGGAAAGACCTAGGATTAGTTGTATGAGCCGAATTAAGGAAAGGTATCTGTCATGTATAGAGATGTAAAGGAACATGCTAATAATAGAAACGAATGGATGCATCAGTGGCTCCGCCAAGAGCTTAGTTCTTAAGTTTAACGATGAGGATATAACAATTTTAATATATTGATGTGTTCGGAAGTGTGTCCCTGCAGTTGTAATCCATTATATAAAACATCTCCAAGGGCCTCTACGAGTTGGATCTGTATCCCCTCGCATGCCTCCCAAAAACACCGGGCTTGTCCCGTGACTCCGAGGAGGAACACTATATAGTTATAAATAAGTTAATTGAATAATGTTTAATTAATGGGAGGCCTTTGCTCTGTGGAGGGACGATTACGGCTAATTATTATAATAATATAACAATGTTTTAACTTTTAATGACAGGAAAATTCGCATACCTCTACGTTGAAGCTGTTCTTCTATAATAGACATGGGTTCTCCATGTTTAAAACCAGTAGATAATCAAACAATCCTGTGCCTTTGTGCAACAGAAAACAACTATCCAATTTGGTGCAGCTTTTCGAATGTTTGCACTTTGATCAATTTCAGCTATTTAATTTTAGAGTTCCGTGCATCAAAAGTCCGAAACCCTCTAACCAAAGGTACTTCGTTGTCCGTCTGTCTACTTAACTAGATGACTTTTTCTCAGGAATACGTAGAGGTATCTAGTCGTTTAAATTTCAAAACTCGGGTCTTCGGTTTCTTAGAGCGTTGAAAAAAATCAAACTTGTAAGTAAATAAACGCCATTAAAATTAATATTACCGTTTATGTCGCGATTTTTGACCATGGACCATATTTACAATTATATTATGTTATCTCATATCATATTATGTACGAATAACCTTTTTAATTATTTTTATTCAACAACATATTAAAAACGATTATCGTAATCAACTAGTTATTCCCGAAAGGTCAAAGAAAACAAAACATCTTTATACTATTCATAACTACCAATAAAACGAAAGGACGAATATTTCTCGATTTAGTGTTCGAACCAATAACTTGTTTTTAAACACCTTTTTGATTCGATCATGTCGACACATCTCTATATGGAACCCTGCGCGACTCAAACTGACAATACCCCATTTATTATTTCCATAGATATACAGAAAAGAAGATACTTACCAGGATCTAAAGACATGTCCAGAGCATTTCCGATGATGGGCAGGGGAGTGGGTCCAGGCAGGTTGACGAGTTGTCGGCCTGGGGAGGAGTAGCGGAAGTACGCGCAGAGCAGCAGCAGCGCCAGCGCGGCCACCAGCACGGCTTGGAGCAGCATCGTGCGGATGTGCTGGCGAGGGGGACTCACGGGACTGGTGCGGGAAGTGAGGGGAACGTGAGGGGCAGTGAGGGAGAGCGGCGTTGGGAGTTGAGTGAGTCGCCAGGGTGTACCGTGAGGCCAGAGAATCCTGATGAGGCGCAGGAAGCCTGGTGAGACCTCGTCCGACGGGTGAGGTGTCTAGTGAGGTCGTGGGGAAGCGAGCACGACCGCCGTCTAGCGCCACTCGCCGGCTACAGGCGACGCACCACGCGCCTCCATTTATTACGAAATCGTTACTAATAAACGAATGCATATTTTTATGTTCATGTCGTAGCTTAATTGGGTATAAGGCGTTTTACAAAAGGCCGGAAGAAGATGTCAGATAGATTGTGGTGTGTTTGGTGACGCCTTTTATAAAGAGTAGTCCCACGTTTAGCTGCGAGTCTTATTATCAAACGATACGTCTTTATGTCGGTAGGTACCACGACAAAACCGCTTTACGATGTGCTCATTGCTCATACAATGTGCTTCTATTCAACTGAATCCGATTGAGGCTAAAGACGCGAAAATACAAAACGGCGGTATTTTTTTACCAGATAGCCGTTTGTAAAATGTCCTATTACGCAACTACGACATATAACGAGTATTTATAATATATATGTCAACAATATTTTTATTGTTTTGTTATTTTTATTATGAAGTGGCCGACTATCAACTACCGGCCGATAATGAAATGGAATATGTTAGAGCGAGGATCATAGTGCGGCTGCGGGCCGGGTGGGGGCCCGTTTTATACTTAATAAGGAATACAACCTCATGCGACCCGCAACCGGCCCGCACCTGCACTATATGTGTCTTGCACTTGCATAAAGACGTCTTGCACAAACGACCCCTTTCTCCCCATACCCAAATAACAAGGACAAGGATGGCTGCTCTTAAGTAGAGAGGAAAAAACGGAAGCCTCCTTGCCGCAACCAGTGAGGTTACGCCCTGACAGGACGTAACCGTCTCCTGCGTCCCGCCGCCCGTGACGATGATGTACCTACATATACGTATCTCGTCGCCACTACACCACGAAGGGCGTTGACGTCATGGCGTATGCACCTCGAGTAGTTGGAGTCACGCAACTCACGTTTCGTAGCCTAAGTTATGTTTTTGGTAGCATATTATGGTGGTTTTTAATATGAAATAGCAGCTTCTAGAGGAGTTTAATAACTCTTCGCCATACTTAAGGGAGGGGCAAGTATGTGCCACACAACACAACTACGGTACAAGCATTCTAACTGATGAAATTTTTGAATAGAGTGTAATATCACAATTAAGTATTATGCAGCTAAGCTTATACCTTCTCTTTGTTAAAGGTTGAATTTGTTTATTTTCCCGCATTTAAAATTTACATAATATTATTATATAATTTAGTTAGATACGAATAAACCAATACGATAAATAAAAGAAACAATTTAAGACTTTTTTAACAAATATATTTTTTGATTAATTTTAATATTTTAGAGTAAAATAATGTACTTAGTAATAATGTTTAAATATAATATTTTGAACTATAACTAACTATATATATATTTTCTTATATAAAAAAGCTACCACAATATTCAGTCAAGCCACGGTACATTTTACGGTAAAAGTAAAATATTCAATAAAAATAAATCAAAATTAAAAAAGACCCTACGCAAAAACCACTGAACCTGTTATTACCAAACATAGTTATGAACCTCCGCAAAGAAATTGGCTCTGCTACGAAAAACTGCATCGAAATCGGTCCATCCGTTTGAGAGTTAACCACACCACACACCTCTCTTTTGCGTCATGTCAATGCGACAATACAGTGGGTCGCAGACCGAAAACTAGCTGAGGTGTGCCGCTAAGGGTTTATGTATCGATTACTTTAAGATTACTTTAAGCTTAACTAAGTTAGGTGACGTAGTATAATTTGCAGTCTGTATGAAAGACTACTAGCTAGCTACTAGCTAGATCAGCTGACAGTCTGCGTCTTAAAAAAATATTCTTATACTCGTATGTAAACCTGTAAATACTTTTACCGTAACTACCATAGCCCCTATTTTTGCACCGCCCCATATTCGCGGATGTGTGTACTGCCGTGTCCGGGAATGTGTCTATACACTATGTGTGCAAATACCCTTTAATTCTTTTTTAGGGGCTTCCGTCTTACCCTTCCTAGCAGTTTATAGTTAGTAATATTATATATGTGGTTAGTGCAGTCTTTTTTAAGCTGACGCGATTTGTACACACGTCCTCACACGGGTTGTTTCGCGTTTCGAGTTTCGAGTGGATCGCACCATCCGTGGTCTTGGATGAACTCTACTTCAAGTAGATTACTTGATTTATAAATTTTCTGACGCGAAAAAACCCGCGTGAGTACGTTCATTATGGTCAGTATATAACGGCTACACCACCATGCTAACTCATAACCAGAGATCGCAAAAATTTGCGACATTGTTCGCAATAGCGTGGACATGACTTCAAAATCAATCAATATCTTATTCATTAATTAATTTCTTACTTGACATATAATTTGATTCCTAGTCAATAAATACAAAAGTTTGTTAAAGTATAGGTTTATTAAAAAAAATGGTCAGTATTTTTTCCAAATTTTCTATTGTCAGTCTATTATTTCTTTATTTATTGTATATAAATATTTACGAAAACGATACTTATTTTAAACACGAACGTAAAAGAAAGAAAAAACGACTGTCTGCCGAAAATGTAGAAAAAAATACTGACCGTTTGCCTTAATAAATATACTTTAACAAAATGTTGTACTTACTGACTAGCAATGAAATATATGTCATGTAAGTTATTCATTAATTGAATAACATTTTAATTAATTTTGAAGTCATGTCCACACTATTGCGAACAATGTCGCAAAGTTTTGCGGTCTCTGCTCATAACCTAAAACCCTAGAAGTCCTATCGCTTCCTGAAGGTGACGTAGACGGGCGTCTTGCAGCGCAGCACCAGGTCGGAGCTGAACACCAGGTCCTCGGGCCGCGTCACCGGCTCCAGGCGGTACCGGCGGAGCACGCCCGACATTATGGTCTTTATCTCCAGGAGGGCGAACTTCTGACCTGGACACAGAAGGGTCGGTCATGTCAATACGGATATAGAATAATACTAGCCGCGCCCCGCGGTGTTACCCACTTTATACTTGTTCCCGCGGGAATTTTGGGATAAAATGTATCCCATGTGTTATTCTGATGTACATATAACCTATATTACTGTAAAATTTCATCCAAATCCGTCCAATACGTTTTTTCGTGAAAGAGTAACAAAACAACCTACATACAACCATCCTTACAAACTTTCGCTTTTATAATATTAGTAGGATTTGATTTAATATTAAGTATCTTTATGGTCTTTGGTAGTCTCTAAAATTGTATTTGTTTGATTGATTTGGATATCCCAGATATTGATTGGATTTGATTGATTGGTTGATTAGGATATTATATGCTGCTGTGTACGAACCGATGCAGTTCCTGGAGCCCGCGCTGAAGGGTATGTACGCGTAGGGGTGCCTCTTGGCGACGTTCTCGGGCAGGAAGCGCTCGGGGATGAAGCGCTCGGGCTGCGGGTAGAAGCGCTCGTCGCGGTGGATGTCGTAGATGTGGACGTTGCACACCGTGCCCGCCGGGACCGTGTACCCGCCTGGAGGAGCAGGCTCAGCTAGTTATAGCGTAGCTAGCTAGCGCTCGCGGCGTACTTTGACTAAGCGATGTTAGTTAATTGCGATTGTTAAGCAACGTGGAACTCCACCTCTGCTTGGATGGGTGGCCGATAGTGGTATTTCTATCTGAGCGCTACCGTGCTCCGGAGGGCACGTTAAACGTCGGTTCCGGTTGTTTCATTCGTTAGACCTTTGATGTCGGAGGCCTTTACGCGGTCCAAAAACTCCAACAACAAGGTTGGCCACTAAGCTACTCGAACTTATTTTTTTTTGCGAAAGAGATTATCGAATTTAGGATCAGTCGCTAATCTATACGTGGCCTGTCATTCATGAGACTAGCAAGAAATTCAAATATGTATTTTTCAGACAACGCAACAAAATATCTGTTTTAAGCCCCAACAGTTTTTTCACAGTGCAGCTTTAAATGTACTATGCTTTAAAACATATCCTTACGAATGTGCAGGTATAGCTGATAACAATAACCGATCTAAGATCAAGGACTACAAAGTACGAAAGAAAAGAAACAATATAGAGATAGTAACTGAGCACGACGTCCTCGGTGACGTAGCGCGCGATGAAGTGCACGCTGGGGTAGAGCCGCAGCGACTCCTTCACGCAGCACTCCAGGTACTTCATCTCGGTCAGGTCCTCCACCTCCGGGGGGCGCGTCGAGTCGCCGAAGATGTGATGGAGCTCAGAATAGATCTTGTCCTGGAAAAGGGCAGGCTATGCATGAAAGGGAAAAATATATACCCCGGAGAAATTCACACACGGTTAATTAGACCCAAAGTAAGCTCTAAGCTTGTGTTATGGAATCTAACTCACTGATACTACTACAAATTACATATAAGATACAAAATAAAACTTTATGAGAATACATAATTGACACCCAGACGTCGTTCACATATTGTGGACTACGGGCGGGAATCGAACCCGCAACCCCGACACAGCAAGCGCTCTCACTGCCACTGTGCCAACGGGCTTGTCATAAACTCCTACAGATTTATGAAATACTAGCAGCACGGCTGTTTTACCCGCGTTGAAAAAGAAAATTGGAATAAATAATTATAATGTTATTCAAACTCTAATTTATCTTTGCCAATTTTCATTTCGATCTCATGAGCAAGTAGTTTTTGCGTAAAAGAGGATCAACCCAATTTCACCCAAGCAGCTATACACCCTCACAAACTTGAGTATGAATAGTAATATTAGCCGGAAGTAGAATGTCACCTGTACTTCTGGTTCATTAGCGAGTCGCATCAACATGAACTTGAGCGCGGTCGCCGTCGTGTCGTGACCCTGAATCAAATAAAACGGTATCAACATACTTACATTATCGCATTTACTCAGGCGTATGTAAGTTATTCATAATCCAGACATAAACATACTTTTAAACAGTATAATTACTACCTTTAATAGGTACTTGATAATATATTTTAAGACAAATTATATAAATATAAGATGAAGAGTGAATCGCATTAACAATAACAAGCACAATGTCAACTTTATTAAAAATCGATATTTGATTCGATGTCTCCGTTTTATTTTAGGCAAACACCTCTAAATGTCAAAATCCTCGTTGACATCATAGCTACGCCCGTGACGGACTCGGTATCTCACAACAGTTGTGCGCACACACCTCAAACATGAAGGTGTCAACCTCCTCGCGGATGCCGTCGTCGTCGATCATGCCCTTCTTCTCCTGGTCCAACAGCAGGTCCAGCATAGCCAGCCGCAGCTTCTTGCCTAAAGACAAGTCTTCCGCCCCCACCTCCTCGATCTTATTCGCATCCCTATACTCCCTCCTTTCTTGAATGATCTGTTTGGTGAACTTGTGAAGGTCTGTTAGCGCTACTTGCTGCACTCGTCCTCCTTTGCTCATGTTGAAGGCCCACTCGGCGTACAGGTGCACCCTGGACAGCCGGTAGATGAAGCACTCCCCCATCAGGTATATGGCGTTCAGGTACTTATTGGACACGGAGCGGATGTCTTCGTCCATTGACGAGCCCATTGAAGTTTCTTTGGATGAAAAAGTTGTATTATCTTTATGTATTATTAAGAGATACATATCATATTTAACAGAAATTTCGAGAATATACGTGTTTGACGAATTAATTACTGATACACCAAATAATCAACTTTATAGTAAATAAACATTCCTTACCGGCAATAATATACAACAAATAATTACTTCATAGTATTGACTATGAACTTAGTTTATCACGTTCGTAGCGGTGAGGGGTCAATCGATATGAAGACTAAGTTGGACGAAATAGTGCAATAACATGGACATTACCCCGTCTCTAGCCAATCAATTGCACTGATAGCGGAGTTCAATGCTTTTGTATTGACACCAAATTATCAAATTCACACAAATGGCCGTGACAGTTCAATTCCTGGGTCACGACGTTGATGTTAGTAGACAAATAAACGGCCGTACTCGTAACTAAGAAACTAAGCTATTAAAGGGGAAACTTTTACTGCCTATTCTATTTATCAAATTTATAAGGTAAGCCGCTCACCGCACATGATCCTGAGCGTGTGCTTCATGACCAGCGGCTGCACCAGCGACTTCTCCTCGTCCAGCTCGCGCCGCAGCAGCTGCACGAACTCCTCCGTCTGCTCCACGAAGATGCGGCAGAACTTCTTCAGGATGTTGAAATGGAACGCGGGAGTCAGCAGCTTGCGCCGCTGGAACCATTTGCTGCCTGTATCAAAAAAGATGGTTATTTTCTTATGACTGTGAACTTATATTGATCATCCCGTTGCAGTTTGCAGCCCAACTGAGACCTTTAATTGGTTGACTTTAGATTCTAGCCGCAGTCAGAAAAGTTATTTTAGCCAATTATTTTGACGTGTATTTAGCAATTTTGGTTATTTGTTTACCGTTACTAATGAGAAGTCCATTGCCGAGCCAAGCGTTCAGGAACGTGTAGGGCTCCCTCTTCACGTGGTACTTGGAGGAAGACATCAGCACCTGAGGACGAAGGTCAGTTATAGCGCAGACAGTACACATCATTATCATTTTGTTTGGTTGCTGTGTAGACTTAGTAAGTACAGGATTGATAAGTTTCTAAGCGACTATAGGTAATCATATATTTATAAGTATAAGATACTGAATTGTGTAATGATTGGTAACTAGCTGCTTTTCGCGGTACCCATGATAAAAATACTAGACTAAGACTTGTCTATTTATCATGGGTACCGGGTCTCTTCTCAGTATTTGGTGAGATTTCACGGCTTCCAGAGGCTCATCCTCTGGAAGCCGTGAAATCTCACCAAATCTCTCTTCTTCCATTGAGTGAGTTCCATTCTACTTTTCTTTACTCTCTTATTACAGACTTATTCAATGAAACAAAGCTCACTTCGACATCGTCTGGATCGTAAATGTTGACGGCTTTATAGTAGAACGCGTACACTTTGGACAGCGGTCCGTAGTCCTTCAGAGTTCTGGTGTAGAGGAACAGGTTGTCTGGAACAGACAGTATACATTCATCCGAGGATTATGGAGCTGGGTCGCTTCGATACTTCTGGCACTGGCAATCTCAAATAGTGACTCAAGTTTGGACATTACTTGTATGTAAATAAATCCTTATTCTAATGTTCTTGCTTTTACCTCCTATTTTTACATGTATTTGTCTAGAGACGCTTGATCCTACTACATATCTGAAATTGCTGGCAGATATAGATTTTAGGGACCTGCTGTAGTCAGAAGATCCGCGACGGAGTTTCCGTCAAGTATAGGCTTTCATAGATACCTATGTTAACAAAAGTCATTAACTCTTTTTAAGTATAAGTTATGTGTTGTTGTTCACCTTAATTAAAGTACAAAAGTTGTATTTTATTATTTAATGCCCATTTTTTATGTTTTATCGGAATATTTTCCTTATTATTATACCCAATCTTTTTAATGGATTCTTTATGCAAAACTCAGGATTCCTATGATTCAGAGTTTTTGGGTTCAGGCTAACGATAAAATGCATTGATCAATTTATATTTTTCATTTATTGACATTATATTTTTAAACATCTCTGCTCAGAAACAAGACAAACAAATCACAAGTATTCCTCTTAGGGTTTCCCTCATGTTCGAAATATTCTTCAAAATACTTACCCGGATTCACCATAATATCAAACATATTCCCGAACAGTGGCACGGCCTTGGGCCCGGGGATCTTGCAGATCATCCTGCCGCCGTAGGACAACCGGCACCAGAGGCTGAACAGCCCCAGGAGCGCCAGCAGCGCCCCCAAGGCCCAGAGCACCGCGACCAACATCGTGAGCTGCGCGCCTCTCCACGCGGTAAACACGAATAAAGTTGTGGTAGTCGGAGAGCCGCGTGTCTCCGGTGGTAGTGTTATCGGGACACACACTAAATATATATTCGCTTTTCATTGTATTCAATAACTGATTCGAATAGTTCTGGCAAATAAGTCATTATCATCTCGGGATACAAATGTCAGGGCTTTCGATTATGCGTCGTAACATTATTCATGATTGGCCGGCGCGGATACTGTTTTGTGGTTGGACACACGAGCAGGGAGCACTCGATCCTCGATCACTGAGTCCAGCAAAATAAAATAAAAAGAATCACTGCCGCACTCAAAGACGTTTATTTGACTATTTTTTTCATAAAAAACATGTTGAAATCAGTCGTTAATTATTATCTACTAAGGAGGCATTTGACGTCTCTGGGTACGGGCCTTTCATAAGTATGCAAACAGCTCAATCGAACAAGGAGAGTATGACATAAACTTGTATGGTTGACTACAGACGTTCGTCTGTTTTTTAAGTTGTAGGTACCTGACCCATTATTGTCCCGGTGCTGTGCAGTAGTTAGAATATGAGAAGGAAAAGGCCAAGGATGTAATGTACCACTGCAGAGCAAAGGGCTCTCATCTCATTGAAGTTATTTTACAGTAAAGGACGGTAGGAAAAGAAGCAAAACCATTACGAAAAAGATAGTTTTATAAAGAAAATAGAAAAACGATGATTTTCTATTATGGAAAGGAAAACGGAAAACCATAAAGACAATTACTTTGAATGATAATAACTTGTCTTTAAAGACGAAAAGAGAAACAAACAAAAAAACACTCATTCATAAAAATAAAGCAATAATTTATTAAATCACAGTTTCCCTGCATCAATAAGCTCTTTGACCCTGTACTTCTGTATCTTGCCGGAGGCGGTCTTGGGGAACTCTTGGGTGATCTTGACGAGGCGCGGGATCTTGAAGCGCGCGAGGCGGCCGTCGCAGTGCCGCCGCACGTCCCCCAGGCTCACGGCGCAGCCCTCCCTCACGCGGAGCACTGCGCACAGCTCCTCACCCAGCCTCTCGTCTGATACTCCGACCACCTGTACCAACAAACATGGGTGTAGTATCACAGTAGTCACAGTTTTTAAACCACCTAAAGAGCTATGACCAGATCTAACATAAAACAATCAAGACAATAATTAAAAATTCCCTAAGAACGCTATATTAAAATCAATTAAGATTTATCTCCAAGTATTTTAAAGAAATTAATCAGTCTAGCACTCTAGAACTATCATTTTAGACGGTGGCACTAACCTGGCTCTCCACAATGTCAGGGTGCGTATTGAGGAGGTCCTCGATCTCCTTGGGCGCGATGTTCTCGCCGCCTCTCACGATGATGTCCTTGAGCCGGCCCAGGATGCGACCGTATCCGTCCTCGCTGATTGTGAACTTGTCACTACGAGTAAAGTTGTTACAGATCTAAAAGGTCCAGTTATAGTAGGTATCAGAGTAGAATGGGACACTGAAGTGTTTGATCTCATAGTAGTAGTCTGGATAAACACGTAGGATTTAAAGTGGTACCATTTTGAGGCCTGATCATGAGTCTGTTGCTCCTTTTCAGTTTCCATTCACAATGGAAACCAGGGTTCAGTCGGAGGATCAGTGCTAATGGTGACGCTTGTTACCTTAAATAACCTCTACAAGTAGCACATTACTCGTACTGCACATAATAGGAGTACTGGTTATATTCCAAACTACTTCTATAATCAATGTCCACAATATTTTCTTCCCTCACCCAGTGAACACCCATCCATCCTTATCGATAGCCTTCTTGGTCTTCTCGGGCTCGCCCCAGTAGCCCATCATGTTGTTGTACCCGCGCACCAGCAGCTCGCCGGGGCTCCCGAACGGGGCGGAGGCGCCGGACTCGTCCACCACCTACCGGAGCACACTTCACACTGTAGCTAGTTTCTAATTGTTAACTGTTGGGCTTGAACTCTCATAGGACATGCCTGTAGTAGAACTAATAATACGAAGCTAGTTACCGTTGTCCTCCGTTTTTTGGAGGCCGTAAGAAATAACAACCGACTAAAAGTGTACTGTTAACAAGTGGGAACGGCGCTTAATCGGAATCTCAATATGTGTAGGTGGCCTAGTGCCATGTGATTGGATTTCGAAAGGTTATTTCGTAGGCTATTTTATACTTTACATTACACGGCATAACCGGGACAGAATGCAGCATAGTTAGTGTCCTTAATAAAGCAGAGAAGACACAACCTGTGGACACAACCATAAACTTCAAAATCTTGGGATCCTAAGTCCATGGCCCCGTACCTTGACCTCCACGTGGTCGGTGATGTAGCCGACCGTCTCCGCGACCCGCTCCACGCTGTCCCCCGCCCGCGACTGGAACACGCACGCCGTTGTCTCCGTCAGCCCGTACAGCGCCTACCGGGAGAACCACTTACTTATCAATGATGATACTCTTCTCATTCGTCAAAACATGAACCTTCTGTCGCCTATTATATACATATAACTTAGTAAAAAGTAAGTAAATTCGAGTAGGCTAGTGGTCAACCCTGGTGTCAAAGTTTTTGGGCCGCCTAGAGGCCTCCGACATGGTCTAACGATTGAAACAACCGGGACCGACAATTTACGTGACCTCCGACGCACGGTAGCGCTTAGAAATGCCACTATCGGCCACACATCCCAGTAGGGGTCGAGCTGAACGTTTGTTAACAATCGCAATGAACTAACATCGCTTCGTCAAACGACCCTACGAGCGCTACTTAGTGATTAACAAATATAACATTTAAAAAATTATAGTTTAAAAAAACTAAAAAAACACGCTTTTATTGCAAATTGAACTAAAAACTAGAAAATAATTTTTCTCCTCAAATCAAAATTATAATAAAATTTAAGTTGTAACACAATGATTCAATTCAGAGTAAAAAGCGTGGGGTGCTTAATATCTCTCGTACATACGTACATACAGGCCAAGCTAATAAAAGCGTGTTAAAAAAGTTTTAAATCTAATTTTTTGTCAAAATATGGCTTGTGCTGAAATAGTTGCACCTCCGCCTTCAAAGGACCACACAACTTTAAAAAGAAATCATGTTCGTATCTGAAACCAACCTTAACCTGGTCCGTGTTGAGGTCCCGATGCATGTCCCTGATGAGCGCGGGGCTGCAGGGCGCGCCCGCCGCCAGCGCCGCACGCAGCCGCACGCCGCGCCCGCGCACCCGCGGCAGCAGGTCCACGAACATCGTCGGGGTACCCGTGATCATTGTGCATCTGGGCTCCGGGAAAAAAGTAAAGTATTAGCCTTGTCCCACTGATGGGCAAAGGCCTCTCATCTCACTGAAGATATCAGTACAGTAAAGAGGATTAGGCGTAATCACCACGCTTGCTTAATGTGGGTTGGATTTCAAACCCGAGCCATGTTTTAAAAATCAACCGATTCGAATAATGCTTTATGAATTAGATAGCTACATTCAAGAGGAAGGTTATTGGCTATTTTTTTTATCCCGACATTCCCATGGGAACGGGCCCAACGCGGGGAAACCTGCGGGGGCGGTAAGTATCATAGTAGGGCACAAGCAGGGAGCTTACTTCTCTCCGATGAGCGCGTTGACGTTGTCGTCAATGTTGTAGGTGGGGCCGGCCAGCACCAGCGAGGCGCCGTGCCGCAGCCCCGCCAGCGTCGTCACGATCGAGCCCAGCGCGTGGAACAGGGGCACCTGCCCAACAACGGGCAAGTAAGTAAGTGACTTCGTGCAAGTTAGTGGTCAAACCCGTCGAAATTTTTAGACCGCCTCAAGACTTGGTATATCGATGGAAATAACCGGGACCAATAATTTTACGTGCCCTCCGAAGCACGGTAGCCCTCAGTTAGAAATGCCACTATCGGTCAACCATTCAGTTAGTGACCGTGCTGCACATTATTTAACAATCACAATGAGCTAACATCCATCGCTTAGTTAGAGTGCGGCACGAGTGCTACATAAGTACCCAGCCTATGACTAGGTCGGGAAGGCGGGACCGCGGGCGACTCGTCCACTAGCTAGATAGTCGCAACCTCTGGTAAGGTTGTTTGTCTATGAGGGACGGGAGTACCTGAACGCACACGTTGTGATGCTCCTCGTGGAAGGTGTTCCTCTTGCCCACGAAGTACGTGTTGTTCACCACGCCCAGGTGCGAATCTAGGGCCGCCTTGGGCTCGCCTGACGACAACATTACAACATTTACTTAAACAATAACCAGTTGAAAAAAGTAATAGCCTATAATAACCCACTACTGGGAAAAGGCCTCTCACTTCACAGTACAGTAAGAAAGATATCATAAAGAGCATAATCACGCTTGTCTACTGAAGGTGGTGATCTCAAACCCGAGCCATGTTTGAAAAGAAAATTGGAAATATCGCTCGGCCGGCGAATTGAATCCGAGACCTTAGGTTATTTTACAGCCGTAGTCAGATAGGCCAAGTGATTCCGTGGGAGAGGTTCATGATCATTTTTAACATGTAAGGAAAAAGAGAGACTTCAATTTGTTAACTGTCGATTCAAGTGTCGTCTCTAAGTACGGCGGTTGAGTACGCTTCGGCCGCCTACGAAACCATGCTACGTAACCAGTTACGTGGGAAGAATTTTTTTTCTTGCTACGAAACCAGTTACGTGGGAAGAAGTTTTTTTCTTCCTACGAAACTGGTAACCAATGCTACGTAACCAGTTACGTGGGAAGAATTATTTTTCTTGCTACGAAACCTGTTTGTGACACATCTTTGCATTTGTGGATAAGAGACAAAAACATTTTTGCATTTTTTTTACACAGGAGAACCACGATAATCGCAGAAAAAAAAAATAACCATAACCTACCGAATAGTAAGAAAATACTGATCTGTAACCAGTTACGTAAAAACAATTTTCTTACTGTTCGGTAGGTTAGGGTTATTTTTTTTTTGTGTTCCTGTTGAAAAAAACTTCTTCCCACGTAACTGGTTTCGTAGCAAGAAAAAAAATTCTTCCCACGTAACTGGTTACGTAGCATGGTTTCGTAGGCGGCCGAAGCCGTTGAGTAGAGTTGAGGCGCAGGACTGGTATAATAATTTCCGTTCTCTACCGTTACTTATCAATGTAAAAGCAATCATTGGTAGAATAACCATGAAACACTAACGACCAATAAACAGCACTAAACTCTACATTATAAACTACGCGCTAATCTCTAGCGACCTCTACTTTATATTGATTGAACTACTCGTAGTCTACTTTTATGCCGCCACCAACAAAAACAGCTAAGATAAAGAAACTAGTTAACGTTTTCAAACACCACCCGATAGATGGTGCTTAAATAAAATAGTGCTTTTTCATATGTACATATGTAGATATAATATGTTGCTATGAGGCGTTACAAATGACGTTTAAATTGTTTTCTATTCTGTAAGTGATAAAATACAATTTTGAGTACTTTTGCAAGTCGCTGAGATTACGTAAACTTAATTCCTCTAATGTCATGAGTAGGGATCAGAAGGTACCTGTAGTTCCCGAAGTAAAGTGCATGAGACACCCGTCGTCCGAGGTGACTTCGGCCCCGTATTGGGATATCTCACTTCTGTTCTGATACTCCTTCACCAACGAGTTGTAGTGGAAGGTCCCGCTGAAATACAGCACATTGGATGATTTGTAACAGAAAGGGGAGGAGATTATTATAAATGCCTAATCCACGACCTAAAGAAAAGACGACCTTCAAGAAAGTCACTACTAACAGCGCTACTCACTGCTGCTACTAAATTTACCTGCTTCCGTGGAAATTTCTTTCGTGGGAGCTTTTTCAAACTCTAATCTATCTCTGTGCTAATTATCACGCAGTTTCGTTTAGTAGGTTTTAGAATTCTTCTTCTTCATCGAGTGGATGGTCACCCTGACCAATCCTGGTGTCAGAGTTATTGAGCCGCCAAAGGCCTCTGACGTGGCTCATGTAACGACTACTATCCGTAGAAAGTATCCGGGACCGACGCCTTAACGTGCCCTCATCTTACTTTTCGAGCAATCAGGTGATTCAGCCTGCAATGCCCTAACCAAACTGAGAAAAGTCTCACAAAGAGATTTTTGTGAGGTATCTGCAGTCCCCACCGAGAATCGAACCCGGAACCTCCAGGTCGTGAGCCGGGCGCTCAAACCACAAGACCACGGAGGCTGTTTTAGAATTGAATAACGAACATCTAACCATCTTACATCCTCACATACAATCGCCATCACAATATTAGTTGGATTCGAAACTTCTTGAAATAAGCTTTGTTCAGAAGTTCCCGTTCTTAAATTCTAGTTCATACTTACTCCAACTTCTCGTTGCCGCTAGTAATGACTGAGGTCAAGGTGGGGAACTCCTTGGAGCGGATGTCCCCCGGGCTGCAGGCGCGGATCCCCGGCACCAGCTGCTCTAGGGTCCCGTAGTAGCTCCTGTTGGGCAGCCGCTCCCCGATGAGGAGGCTCTTCAGCCCGGTCCTCTTGATGCAGAAGCTCAGCTCCGATTTCTCGTACACTGGGTTGATGAGCACCTGAAACCTTGTCAGGAATAATAAATGACTTCTTCTTATAAGTACATTGTTTTGGAATTCGAAAGGATCACAGCAGTTTGTAAGCCATTTTGTTTTATGTAATACATCCATATTATGTTAGCACCGCATTTAATAAATGAACCGTAACCGAAATTGTTTGAAAAGTGTTGATTCTTTTGAAAGCTTGCTTGTTCCTATTTCATAATTTTCATCACTTCTTTGCCATTACGTCCAATTACGTACAGACCTTATGGTCTGAGATAAGGAATTCCATACATGTCTGAGTAAGGAATATGCATTCAGATAACACGTAGACGAAGGTTCATATACGGACGTATCCTTTCATTAGTACCAATACAGCTATCCCAACAGCGCCCCTTACCGATATGAGGCCGGCTCTGGCCGCAGCCACCACCGCCACGATCCAGGACACGCTGTTGTGGCACCACAGCCCGAGGCGGTCGCCCTTCACCAGACCCTGCGCTCGGAGTGCCACTCCCAGGGAATCTGCCTGGAACCAAAAGTACATCATCCGTAGGAAAACAGTTCAGATATAAGCATTTTCTTGGTCAATTTTGTTGTATGGAAATAAATTGCAATTATTATTTGGAGTTATTTTTTATTAAATAAACCTTTGACAAACTTTGGCCACCATACAGACTTTTTGATAACTTTGGCTTTTTGATAACTAATTTCCAATCTGGAATTTTAAGATGATTTATTTGTGTATAATGTGGCATCTCGTCCGATATAAACATTTGGTCAAGATGACTGCTAAAGTTTTTGATAAGTGACAACAAGTTTAAATCTTTGAGACGATGTGTTTGCGGTTTTCTGATGATACGTGAAAATGCTATAAGTATGTTTCTACTGCAGAAACCACCGTGCTATAAGATATCAATTACTACATTAGAAACTGCTCTTGATGACAACCACTACCACTGTCAATCTTTATTATATTTTATGCAGCTCAGAAAATACCAATTGAATAAAGCGTAATTACTAATGTAAGCCTCTGTTGTTTATCTAACTGTTATTGATAACCATTAAGCCTAGGAGTAAAGATACCATTCAACAATTTAGATAAGTCTGATTCTAATGATAGGGAATTAAAGGCGCGACCGATGGGCAACTTTTAAAATTCATATCAAACAACATGATAAACGTAATTTGTACTCATTTGTCATTTGTTATACAAACGAGAGTCAAATGTGAATTGTAACCTCTTACGGCAGTCTTAAGGCACCGGGCGACTAAAAAAAAACACAAATATAAGAAAATGTGACCGCAAAGAGGCATTTGCCCACCTGTGTGATCAAATCCTCATAAGTGAGCGAGACGCCCTCGTGCAGGGACTTGACGGCGACCCGCCCTGGGTACTTGTGGGCGGACTCGGCCAGCACGTCGCCCAGGGTGGCCACCGTCAGCGGCTCCGACCCTGGGTTGTGCAGGTAGCTGGGCTTCACTTGGCTTAGACATCTGGAGAAGAGGATTTTGGATTGAGATTACTTCGTATACAACAAGATCTTTAAGGGGAAAACTATTTCTAAGACTCAATCTGTCTGTCACCAGGTTTTGTCTCATTAACCGTTATATCTAGATAGTTGAAATTTGCACAGATGACAAAAAAAACTATTCTAAAAACAGGATAAACATATAATTAGGAATTAATTTGTTTGGCCCTTTTTATACGTGGTACTAAAAGGTACCTTTGGTCGTTTTTTATAGTCTATGTTACAATGTTAAAAGTTTCAAATCAAACTAAGTTCCAATGTCCAATCGTTTTTATCTCCATTGCGCTAACATATAGTCAACATAACTGTCCAACAAATACTACAACCTAACGACAAAACATCTTCTACATTGGGGCGAAATAAACTAAAGTGATAATCTAAATAAGGAAAATACTTTTATTACTAACATAATATTGCAAATAACCGTGCTAGTCAATCATACAATCTTTATTGTGGTAGATATGATGATAACATAATCATCTAGTCTCTATTATTTAGCAGACAAGCCCTTGTTCTTGTGCACGAATATTGAACCACAAGGGGAGGTACCGCTTGAGCGAGCGAGCTACGAAACATCATAACCGGTAGTCATGTCTCGTAGAGAATAGCTGAAAATTGGATTACTTCATATTTATTTGCTTACAAATTACGTCCTAATTTGACCTTATACTAATAATAGATTAATAAAATCTTTATTTATGTAAACTTACTTCTATAACATATTATTAAATCTAAGATAAATATTTATTGCAAGGAGTGTACTTGAGCCTGAGCTAGAAAGAACCTGTATTTCAGGCAAAACCGGACCAGTTTTAAGACATCTATGTATATAAAAGAAAGTCGTGTTAGTTACACTATTTATAACTCGAGAACGGCTGAACCGATTTGGCTGAAAATTGGTGGGGAGGTAGCTTAGAACCAGGATACGGATATAGGATACTATTTATCCCGTATTTCCTACGGGAACGGGTGCGCTGTGGATGAACGCTAGCGCCGCGGGGCACAGCTAGTTACAGTATAAAAGTATAATTAAATAATATTCCGTATTCCAATAAATTGCTGGTTCTCTGAGATTGCGATTGTCGGTAGTAGGTAGACACCGGTCGTTGGGACCAGCCGCAGAACTAATTATATATTAACCTGTGCCTCTTACTTAGTATGCAAATATCAATGTCTTTAGTATGCTAGCGACGTTCCATGACTACTTATTATCGTCCACTGACAATGTCATGTGTTGTTCTCCAAGTTCAAGTCAATAAATAAACAAGTGATGTTTATAAATACCGAGCACGTGTGTCGTCTCTCCATCGATTTGTTTTCGGAACAACCTTCATTTACATTTCCAACTTATCAATATTCGTAGTTCGTACATGAAAATGTGGAATTTCCAATTGTTTTTTGACGCTAAGTAATTTTGTTATTTTTTAACCCAGTAAAGGGATTAATTTCAATAAAATGCAAAACACCTCTACAATAAATTCTATTAAAAAATTTAGCTGGTGCGATCAAGGAATCACACAGTCTCTACAGGTCTCTACGATCAGCGGTTTGTGCTGTGCGTTGATCATTCAGCATAATTATATTATAAACACACCTAACACTACTCATAGTCAAAAGTGAGTTTGTATAAATAAAGATTTATTTTTAATAAAAAAATTAATAGATTATATAAAATCTGCACCATGCACCGTACCTCACACTGGCGGGCGCGCCGCGCGCGCAGGCCCCAGCCCCTCTACGCCACATGACGCGTGCGCACTTCACACATTACATTCACAACTGGTAGCCACTTCGCGACACAACGCACTTATCGGAATCCATTATCGTTGGTATTTAATAACTTGTATACCGGTTTGTATGATACTAGTGATGTCTCGCAGTTTTGCAGAGGTCAAACTTTGTATTCAACAAATGTTTTACTGCTGGCTAAGGTGCTTTTCCAATGAAGAGGAGAGGAGAAGTGCGGTGCCCAATTTATCAACTACAGCGCATTAGAATTGTCAAACGACGGATGGAAATTGTCAAAATCTTTTCGTAGTATATTGTGATTGGTCAGTTGAGCCCCGCACACCTTCGCTCGGTTTCAATGGAAATGCTCCCTAAAGGCTGGCTTTCTTATACTTAATTGGGCTTTTGAAAAAAAAAAAAAGATTTTTTTTATGTATTTTAAAACTTTATTATTAATAATATTGATATTTAATGCAAAAAACTTAAAAAAAATATTTTTTCAATTAATTATAAACAATTAAAAATTGAATAAAAATCACGTGACTATAAACGCGCCATAATTGGTCACCGTGGTTGTGACGTGATAATGTATAGCTATTTAACCATAAGTACGTACAGCGTTTACGGCTATTACACGTGTAACCGAATGGGGCTATACATTATGACGTCACACGCGGTCGGGTTTGTTCGGGAGTTGTCCGAGTGTTTTCGGTACTGGATTCAAAAATTAATTTTTATTTTGAAATAACTTTTGAATTATTGCGAAAAAAATAAAATAAAAATAGTTTTGTTATAAAACTAATATATACTTAATCTTTCCATTTATCACAAAAATATTTTTTTTTCAAAAGCCCAATTGAAAGCCTTAATTTATACGTCACTAGCAGCGCCCCGCGGGTTTGCCCGCGTTGTACCCGTTCCCGTGGGAATTTCGGGAATTTTTATACATATAAACCTTCCTCTTGAATCACTCTACCTATTACAAAAAAAACGCATCAAAATCCGTTGCGTAATTCTAAAGATTTAAGCATACAGACAAACAAACAGACAAAAGTAGCGACTTTGTTTTATACTATGTAGTGACTATCGTTACTTTGCCCAAGGTATTTCCACTTTTGGTCCCGACTTGTGTCGGAGGTCAGCTGTATAAAACTGTAGAAGCTTTGTGTCATTACTGCGCACTATGGCAGAGAGATTTAACATTGAATAACTATGCGTTTAGGTACTAGTACTCAAAGCCCGTTATCAGAGATAAATTAAAAGGAAAACTTTTTAATACCTACATAGACATTGGATGTAGGTACTGATGTAGATATCAAATTAGACAAACTTATGTGCAATAGGGTTGCGGTAGGATAACAATGGCGGTAGCCCAAACCCCGCGCACGAAACTTAAATACGAATATACGAAAAATCTGTACTTTTCCACGACCAAACCGCCTAAATGGGTTGATGTTTGACATTATCTGATATTTGAGGGGGATATTTGGCATTATAGAGATCAATGGCAATGTTACTTAATACCCAAATAATATGTATATTAATCAAAAAAAAAAGCGAGTGAAACCTCTGTCAACAGTTAATTAATAAGTCTAGTTGTAGACTTTTTAAATTGTAAACGATATGTACTCGTTTTAATGACGGGGACATTCACAGATAGATATGATAACAGCGTGTGTACTCGCACACGGGCACTAATGATTAGATAAACAATTAACTAACTGATATCCGGTGGTACTCTCTGACGTTGTGAGTATGTGATGGATTATTTGTAGTGTTGTAGTGTAGTTGATTTAGGAACCGGTGTTATGAAACTATAAGTATGTTATTAACGAATGTTTTTAACTGTTCCAATAATCATGAGATTCTCTGAACTCTTTCTGACTGTACTGAATAATAATACTGTGCGAACCTATCCTGAGAATACCTATACTGAGGAGGATTAAGGAAGATAACTAATAGCTGATCTTAGTAAACGTTGAGTACGTTTACTAAGATCAGCTATTAGTTTTTGTCACGGTGGATAGTTTAAGAAAACTACCTACTTTTTATTTCCCGAAGTTTCGAGAGCACCGCTCGTGGTCGCGGGTGAAACCCGTGTTACGTTTACTAGGAGTGCAAGTGTAAGTAAACAATACCAACGGATCTTTTCAACGAACTTTGATAAAGCCTACTAGAACACAAACAATACAATTTTAAGAAAGTTGTAAAATATGTAAAATTTCCCTCATCGAAGAAATGTGTCTCGATAGCCCGCCAGCGACGTCGTTAGACCGCTCACGAAGGTCATGTAAGTGATCCGACCCAATGATACAAAGCCTTCAGGCGGGACCACGGTCAAAGCATTCTTCCCGTATCTGATGGAGGCGGCTGAATCGAGGCCGCCCGCCCCGCGCGCCGCCCGCCGGAAGCCGCGTGGCCCGCACGCGACGTCGCCCTCCGAAGACCCATGCAAATTCCCCCACAGCCCCCGATATCATCAGGGTGGAAGTGCGTTCCATGTATGGTCGCCTCTAAACAAGGTCACAGGGTGAAGGCACGAGGAAATACTGCTATTAATCTATTTTCCTATGCTAATTTTATGTGCTGTACGCAGATTGATTAATAGTACTCGGACTCTATGTGTGTTTTATACTTTTCACAGTACTTAATAATTAAAGGGATTTTTATAATTTAATTTTTCATTTCAGGCTGTAGATAAGTTACAAATGCCTATATAATATATAATGTATAGTATATATAATGTGTAACAGTAGCAATCCGCCCGATTAGTTCGCTCCACGTAATGTCGGTCGAGGCCCGGTACGGTGAAGATGCCAAACATGCCGCGACGTAAATACAACAAACAAATGTTCATTATTAACTTTCATCAATGAAATGTAAACTGGAACCCCGAACCGACATTAATATCGTTCGCTCCAGTGAGCTGTCGCCCGCATTATCTTTCTTAATTAAAATACTGTAACGACACGTTGACTCTACAACTCACGATGGACGCGTATTGTTGTTGTGATAATGTCTCGTTATCCGATGAGCCTTCCGTGGCTGACGTTTCAACTTTCAACAAACACATAACTCCAGCTTTCTTTACGCATTTGAACATCAAGATGTTAAAGCTCGATAAGAGCTAGAACCGGCTCCTTAAAGTTTCCATTTTACGGGTAGTCCCGGATCCCCCTAAGACGATCGCTCCCTCCCGAAAAAGAAATGGGTCAAATGCAAGGGACATTGTGAGACATCGCAAGTTGTTTGTAAATGGTGGCGGGCCGTGTGGCGGTCGCGTTTATTTACGGTAATCATGCAAGTCGGGGCGGAGGAGGCTACGCAACCTGCCGCAGTCATGGCCCGCCCGCGCGCCGGGTAACACTCGCCATGCGCCGCCTGCGCGCCGCGCCCCCGTCCGCTCTCTCCGCCTGGTGACTATGTCGCAGGCTGCCGGCAAGAAGGGCGGCAAGGGCCCGCCCAAGAAGAATGCGGACGATGACAAGAGCGCGCCGCCGAAGGTGCCCGAGGAGAAGGATGAGACGTCTTCCATCAACGGGGATAAGAAGGAGGTCAAGGAGGTCACCAATGGAGTTCTGGACGTGGTCAAGCCGCCCAGCGCGGGGGTCAACATGCGCGAGGTGGCCAGCCGCGTGCTGGTGCTGGCCCAGAAGGGGGAGTGGCCGGCCGTGGAGACGACCCTCAAGCTGCTGGAGAAGCTGGTGGCGGCGGGCGGCGAGGACACCGTCACCGTGCCCATGGCCGGCATCCTCGACCCCGTGAGTACCAGTCGCCGCCACACCTCACTCGATATATCAACCACCTCATCATACAGTCTCAGTCGCTATAACTCTCACAACACGACTGTTGCCTCCGACGAAGAATTTCTCCGTAACCTTATTTACTCGGTCAGGGTTGGTTATTATAAAAACAACATATTTCTTTAGGATTGTGTTTCAAATACACATTATAGAGGAGATTAGGTTAGAAAACATGGACAGCTTTTAGTTTCTTATTTTCATAGCTTTTAGTTACTGGGATGCCACGTGAGGCGGAAGCCTCGGTCTTGAGTAGGCTCCCAAGGTTATGAGCTGGAAGGAAGGAGGGCATCGGAACTTACTGCCTGGCTTTTAAAATCATTTGTGATATTAAATATTAACAAACCTAAATATTGATTATTATTTTATGATAGAAATTGTATTTTAGGACCAATGTTGCCGGATCAATTTACAGGATATTATGTGATTCAAACATTATTATTATTATTTAAACATAGGGTAGCATACCTCAGTAGTGAGTGTTTCCATCAATCTATTGAGATAACGTTAAAAGCCTGATAATATGAACACACAGACAGACGGTCCACTAATGCATCTCTTCGTTATCAATTTCTCTCTCATTCTATATGACCACTTTTAATCAGAGCTTATGTCTATGATCTAAAAAAACGGGTCGAATTGATAAACTCCTTCTTCAGTTTTAGAAGTCTGCTAAAAATCTTTGTAGAGCTTAGATTCAAGCTAAACATGTGATTATATTTTTTTTATTATATTTGCTTTTTCAAAAATACCCCAACTAAGAATCGAATACCAAATCTTTTGTAAAAAATCCAGAAGCAATTGGCTCTACCTTTGATTCCTTCGCGTAGCGTGGGGTGTCTCCTTGGTAAAACAATGCACCCCGTCACCGGGGCAACCGCGCTCGTCTGCCAACACGTCACGGGTTCAATATCCTGTCTCGGCAGTCTTTTGTTTTATGTAAATTACGCTCGGGGCTTTGTTATTGTGTATAGTGTGCGTTAGCATTCGACACCGGTTGGGTTGAGATGAATGCAGAGACGAGGGTTTTATCCACGGTATAGCGAAGTGCTTACGGCATATTTTATCTCATTCTTTCTATAATATATATGAAAATAGAATGAGAGAGATTTTTTAATGTAGGTATCCTGCGAATAATAAATAACGTACTAAATTTAAAACTGCTATCCTTTCTCCCGATAGTGCTCCCCGACAGGGTCCATAATTGTTGCGTATGTTCATTATGGAACGCAATTGAATTTAATGTATTTTCACACTTTTTAAACTCACACGATTTGCACTTATTATACTAAATGAAACGAGTGAGCGAGATTTCAAGCTAATTACACCGCTCGTTGTCAGGGGATGACCACGAGCGGTGCAATTCGTTCGAAACGACTGGGGTACGTATTTTAGTAAAATACGTTAAATTATCTAACGCGTACAGACCCGTTTCATTGCGTATAATTAATTTATTTTATTTATTAATTCAGTTTTAGGAGTATCAACAGCAAGACTTATAAGATGTTAACTACAAAACAATAATATAAAAACTGACAAGCTAATAAAAAATAGAATTGAGTTTTAGAAGAATAAAATGAAGATAAAATCTTGTCGAGTAACTTCGCATTCTTAGAACTGCTGGAACAGCCTCTAACCTACTCTAACTTACCTGCCAGTAAGTTCCTGGGTTTTGACTGATTTTAGTTTTGTGACAGTTCTTAATTAACCCTATCTATGTTTCATTTCCCCCACAGCCATATACATAGTGTTATGTAAATAGTAATGTATTCCGCGGTGTCCTTGTCACGGCGAGACGCCGGAAGTGTTCAACTAGCCGAGTTTCAGGAAAATTCCAACTTTTATTACAATTTTACTGTCAGTTCCGCATGCCTTTCAGAATATGATAAAATATGGTGAATTCATTTAAAAATGTGAATATTTTATAACCACCCCTGTAGTGAGGTTTTTTTAGGTTTTATACAGAACTAGCAGCGCCCCGCGGTTTTACCCGCGTTGTGTCCGTTCCCGTGGGAATCACTCTATCTATTTAAAAAAACTGCATCAAAATCCGTTGCGTAGTTTTAAAGACCTAAGCATACATAGGGACAGACAGACAGACAACGGAAAGCGACTTTGTTTTATACTATGTAGTAAAAATCGTTGAAATGAGTGACTTTCAATTTTTCGACATTCATCCAAAATTGGTTAAAAATGTCGGATTAATACTTGTCTTACCAGACTTCAACAATCGATCATCAATAATAACGAATCCATAATATCCAACCTTTCATAGTATAAAACTTATTAAAAAACGCATCAGATGTCAAATATTTTCTAATGATGGCGACCGAACACGGAAAGGAAACGTTATCTTGCAGTTTTCTTTTAATAATGGGCTATTAACGAATATTGGGTAAGATATGGCTGTAGCATTCTGAATGAAAGTTGAATTAAAAGTTCCATGCTTTAAAACTTTTATGTTTTGTGATTAGTAGATACTAGCGGCTCAACCTTTAGTTAGAGGTTGAATTGTGAAAAATCACTTCTTAGAGTCCACCTACGTTCTGAAAGGAACCCGCATGCAAAATTGAGACCTCCTGGCACTTATAGTTTCTGAAATCTCGTGATTAACGAACCAGCGGATTTCGCTTTTATATATGTAGAATTAATTGTTTGGTAGTTTCTGTGATTGGCGCGTTCACACGGACAAAAACAAACTCTTCAGCTCTATTGTACGGGTATAGAATAGATGAAGCAACGCGCCCGTGTTCTTGTAAACAGCGAGTCCATCTACAATGCATCGTGTAGACTGTACCTAAACTGCGTACTATACTACCTACACACATCGGCTAGCGTATACACGTATATGTGTATTCCCATCTTAAAGCCTTAAAAGTAAAAAGTTATCCTATAAACTTAGAGACAGATTTAATTTTGATATGTAACTAGCTGTGCCCCGCGGTTTCACCCGCAGCACCCCCGTTCCCGTGGGCATTTTGAGATTTTTATTCCTTATTTTTCTTATATAAAAAACCTTTTCCTGACTATAAGGAACACATTAAAAAAATAATCATCCAATTTGGTGCAGTCGTTCTGAATTTATGCGCTTACATATTTTGCGATTCATTTTTATACTACAGATGTATGAAAAATTTCATCAATTAGTTAAGTGCGGATTTAATGAACGTGTCTGATTTTATAACTAGTAAGAGGATAAGCTATAGGCTGGTTTGTTTCTAGCTAGTTCTGTGTGTGTGGAGGAGGTGTCGCCGGTGCGTTGTCAGATGGGTCGGTGTCGCGTTTATGTCTTTTACTTGACACTCGGCGAGTGAGCTCATGTGACCACTTCCGATCTGATCTAGTTTTCAATGCAAATGATCAGTTTATTGTGTTTGTAACTAAATAACATAATTATTATTTAAATGATGATATGATAGTGCGTAGTTGGTATGATGATAACATGATGGTGCCATGTGATAATTATCACAATTGATCAATCTCTTAGAGATTGTTATAGAAATGGTTGAAAATTTGGTTGAGAAATATCAATGTTTATTGTAAAATCTGTAACTGAAAACAACAAAAGTGAAACTCAATAAACTATCAGGTAGACATTATTTGAACGGAAAGGTTATTTGCAGAAATAACTTAAAGCCAAGTTTTCCAACGTCAAACCGCGAGACGGAACCAAATAATCAAAGTTACAATTTCAATTCTCTTTCAATGAGAAGTGATGTTGACAAAAAATGTGTAAGAAGTTGTTATTGGAAAGGGAAGGGGCTGTATGTTCGATCACTTGGCAACGGATCGCGTGTCGGGGGAGAGAGGGGGGGGGGACATCTTTCTAAGTTTTTATTGACGGAGGAAGGGGGCGCAATCGATCCATCCAACCACCTATGATTTGTTTTGGTATTTCGCATGAGATACAACGCTATATCTCCGATGTACGCGGCCGTCGTGAATATATTAACGTGACGGGAAAATCGATATCGACGGGGAAGTGCGAACAACTCCTAACTTACAAAAACCAAATTTTACAGGAGGCGAAAAAAACCGTTTTTTATTTTTCCCAGATGTTTAAGAAAAAATGTGTAAATGGCAATTTTATACTTAAATGGACCCGCATGTAAGGTAATAATCAAAATTTGTTTGGAATAAGTATTTGGCGAGATAATGTAAGATAGGAGGTATCACCAAGCTCGTGTGGCTGAAATTTTGAAGATAGGAGTATTTTCCATACTTCAAAAAAGTAACAGAAATCCTTTAAAATTATCATTTCTCGTTGAAGTTTTCAATCATATTAGGTAATAATATAACAAAGGAATCTAAAAATTACTAAATATAGACCAAATATTCAAACTAGGCGATTTTTTTGAAGATAGGAGTTATTGGCTTTCTAATATCAACATCATCGTCACTATATCGGTTAAGATAGGAGGTATTTTCAAAATGAAACACTGTTATAACTCTGAGAAATTAATGTTTATCCATTGCAATTTTTATTGTAGTGTTTGAAACTATAATCCTATAATTACTGTAACATTTATTGATAAAACATCCTTTAAAAAATCAAAGATAAGCTTAAATAAAAACAGTCCCACTTCTAAAACTAAATCAACGAGAACAAAATGAGAAAGCGGCATAAAAAAATAAAAATCTCTTTAATGACTCTAATTATTTATAGATAATAGTTTAATAGTAAGCTATGTCAATGAGTACATTTACTTGGGCCAGTTAGCATCTTTCGGCAACAGGCAAGATGCAGAAATTGCTCGTCGCATAGACAACTATTGAGCTATTGGGCCCTAGCGGAACTCCTGAAGGGACGCCTTCCAATGTCGCTTAAGCGAAAACTAATGGACATGTGTATACTTCCTGTGCTCACATACGGTGCACAAACTTGGTCATTGACAGATTCGCAGAAGTCCAGTCTCAAGGTTGCCAACGGGCGATGGAGCGCAGCATCTTGGGTGTCAAGCTGACGGACAGAGTCCGAAACACCGAACTGCGCTCCCGCACAAAAGTCGCCGATGTAGGTCGCAAGTCTGCTGAGCTAAAATGGAACTGGGCTGGACATGTCTGTCGCAGGCCTGATGAGTGTTGGGCAAAAATCGCCACTTAATGGGACCCAGACCCAAAGAGGCGATGCCGCGACAGACCAAAAAGGAGATGGCGAGATGAACTAAACGGATTTTTGGCTGGTTGGCGTCGTGAAGCTCTAAATAGAGAGAAGTGGAAAAGATGGGGGGAGGCCGTTGCCCAACAATGGGACACCCAAGGGTAATATAATAATAATAATAATAGACAACGCCTGGAAAAGCTACTGGTCCATGAAAACGCTAATGAAGGGAGATTTGCCAATCTCTCTGAAGCGCAAACTCATTGAAATGACTGTGCATCTTGCCCATCCTCACCTACGGTGCAATGGAACGCAGCATTGTATCAAGAGACAAGACCGCCTCAGAAACACCATGCTGCGTTCCATGACAGGCGTTGCAGACATGGGAATTACAGCTGCCAAGCTCAAATGGAATTGAGCTGGTCACGTAAGCAGGATACACCTGGACAGATGGGCAAAGATTGCAACGGAATGGGAATTCCAGGATGCCCCCAGGCCCCCAGGTTAGCCTCCGACTCGATGGCGGAAAGAGCTGGGCGATTTTAATAAGGATTGGAAGGAGTTGGCTATGGAAAGAGATAAATGGAAAGAATTGGGGGAGACCTTTGCCCAGCAGGGGAACAGCGAGTTTACGTAAAAAAAACTCTATGAGGTAGGTTGTTGAATCCAAGTAAAATATTTGTCGTCCAGCACAATTTACATAGTAATTGACTATTATTTACTCAAAAACAATCAAAAACGCTGCAAATAGATTAAAAACATAGCACTTAGTGACGAGACGTCGCGCACGTAAGCCGGTGTCCCTTTCACACTGCGAGAGACGCACCGTTTTTGTCTCGCTCTAGAGCGGGAACACTGTACTTGCGTATGAAGATAGGAGATATTAGCTCAAAGTTTTATTTTAAATGAAGTTACGAGATGTTTCCATTTGTAAGTTAGAATATATTTCCTGCCAAAATTAATCAGGTTATGTTGGACCTTAACTTAAGAGATGTTTCTTCGATGCCTAGCTACGTCAATTTTGCGAATTTCAATTTAATTCATATATCAGAAGACGCGCAAATTCATTCTCTATCGAACTGCATTCAAAAGTCGTTTTCGTAAAAAATGTAAGTTAGGAGTTGTTCGCACTTCCCCGTCGATATTACTCTTAGGTGTTCTATTTCGTGAAACGTGGTTTGGCCATATGGCTTAGTAATCAGGCGTGGAGTTAAGGTTTAATTTTAGGTACTAATTTTAGGTATTTATCTTGTGAAGTCGATACTATAGAACTACTTCACGCAGCTATGATCTATCTATGCTATGATGATCTGGGAACTTCTCATTTTTCATTGTCAATAACTTTAAAGTTAAACGTCCATCGACGACGCTGAAGGAGTATACAAGCCGCCTACTAATGTGCGGTCAATTGAAAATGAGCGTCCTACTCACCAAAGCTCAAACTTTTTCTCCAGACTTCGTCGGCTATTATGAACCCGGTGCTAAGGATCCAGTCAGTATGTTAAGATCAGAGAAAATGTCATATTCAATTGTTAAAAGTGTTAAGTTAACTATTACACTTCCAAAGTCATTCAAGTAAAGCATTTCTATTTTTGGCGTGAGGCGCGTGTACAAAGCTCTCTAATAAATGAGTTAAAGAATAAACGCGGCGACCGAACGGTCGGAAACTGTGTCAAACGGTCACACCGACCACCTCTTACAGCTCCACGTTGTGTTCCGACCTGTAACTACCTTACATTTACATAATGTCCAATTGGAAATGTTTTTAGGATAAGTTATGACACCATTATGGAATGACGTACTTTTGTTTTGACCGACTTCAATACGACGACGACGTTTTTAAAAGTCGCATTTCTTAGTATAACAACTTGTCTGTATATACAAACTAAAGTTGCAAAAAGTTTAATAGCTTAGAGCTTTTCAGCTGAAAGCTTTGTCTGTTTATTTGAAATCGGAACGTACTGTTGCATCATATGGGGTACCTTCGGAGGAGGTTCGCTGAAAAAATATTTATGAAAAAAACACAACGTAAGGCGTCGTTGATATTGAGCAGCTCGCTTAGCGAAGGTTATTTTTCATGTATATCTATTTTCATCCACGGCCATCTTATTCATTCTCTACCGGTCATTCAAAATCATAAATACGTCAACTATCACTTTCGGTTCCCCATCTACCGCCATTACAACACCCATCTATCGCCAACAATACCCACAACTTCGCCCTCTTCCGCGGTATTCTGACTGTACTCGGTACTCCACAATGACCAGCGGTTATTGGGCTGGCTCGAGGGGCCGCGCGTTACTGTGTCAAGGGTAACCAAGGAGTTTTGCGTGCTCGAGCGCTGGACGCTCGGCAATCGATGGGAGAGCTCCGACCTTGGCTTCCACTCAACATCCTTGGGAATTGCCGACCTGTCTAAACGATGGAGGCCGCCGGACTCGATGTCTGGCGAAACATACCGAATGGAATTAACCATACGGTTGATAGTAGTCTGTACAAGTTACGGACAAACATTATGTGATGGACACCAAGATAAGAGTCTGTTCATAACTACTGGTTTCTTAAAATGTTGGTAGTGCTATATTATATTTCCTAGATTTTCTATCATGAGTACAAACCAAGGACATAGTGAAACGTATTGTAGTTCTGAGCGATTTCATAATCCTTGTTAAATCACCGAGTTAATAAACGTCTGCAAAACAAGATCAACGTATGCTAAATATACATTACAATATCACCATCATTCATTCATCCTCCACGCTATTTATATTTTAAAGTATTAGAAACATTTAACGGTATTTGACACAAATAACTAAACTAATATTTTCCACCCTTCAAAATCTCTTAGTCAATGAAAAATAAACTTTATTCTCATAGCAGTAGCGTTCATTAAAGAACTGCTGTAGGAGTCGTCTCTTATATTTCGGTGGAGAAACATTAGTACCAAATTAACACTTCCCGAGGATCGGTGGTGGAAACAATATTATACTTTATTGAGGCTTGGCACGACAGATAACGTACAGGTTCACTTACGATAGAGTGTGCTTTGCCCTCACTCACTCAATGGTCCCACGTTCTCACTTCATCCCCGCCCTGCAAAAATGTTTCATGAAGGTATTGTCTTTAAAATCTGAACAACTACCTCCTCGGCGAGTCCGCCGTCCATTATAATTATTATATTTTAAAACACGTGATTATGCTGATTGGCGTTCCTTCCTCGAAACAACCTCATGAATATTAAAAATACAAACCGAATTTAACGTTTTTCAAAACTAATTTCAGTTAAGTGTTAGAAAGAAGTGGATTGCTGCATATTATTACAGTCCAGTAAATATTTAGAATTGTATCTTAAGTAATTTACTATGCAATAAATAATATACATTTGAATTTATTGTACTTGTTTTAACGAAGTGGGGAATGGTACGAATAATTTTGCATTTATTTTGGTTGCCGGAGTTACGGCGGCGTCCTATAGGTATTCTGTAGACCTGCGCCATTGTCATACCAGCGAAGAGGACTTGGATTACTATTATTTATGAACTGGCTGTCAGACTTGGCTAGGAATTTAACTGTGAAAGCTAGACTAAAAACTAATAAACAATAGACTTTTAACCCCCAACGCAAAAATAGGGTTGTTATAGTTTTGACGTGTCTGCGTGTCTGACAACTGATGACTAAGAGCTAGCTGAACAAAAAGCAAGCGTATTCCATAAGCAATAAACGATTATTTATTTATTTATTACTTTAACGAACCGATAGGTTATTTTAATGCATCTCATGTTTGAATGTGATACTATGGCGGGCGTTCTTACATTTTTTATATATTTCTAATATAAACAAGGGGGCCCCTAAAACAGTTGTCAATA
This sequence comes from Cyclophora albipunctata, assembly GCA_963082685.1. Lineage (NCBI taxonomy): Eukaryota > Metazoa > Arthropoda > Insecta > Lepidoptera > Geometridae > Cyclophora > Cyclophora albipunctata. The sequence goes on from OY720119.1 coordinate 255,896, forward strand.
GAATGTGTTCCACATTAAATCTGTCCTAGTTCGTTCAAATTATTAACCGATAGTTTTAGGTTTCAAAGTATTATTACGAAGGCGGCTCGAACATAAATCAGATTTCGACTGAGCTTGCGGTTAGAGGCCACTTTTTGTGTTTGATGCCGCGGCCGATAAGGCGCTGGCTATCCGCCAACTCGGCACGTTTTTTGCAACAAAATTGCATTTTATTTAAAGTTGTACGGAATGCACAGTACTTCAGGGAGCTTTGTGGCGTCGGGGGGTAATTTGTCTGTTTCTTTTTACGAAGATATGTTTCCAGATCCGTTTGCTTTGGTAGAAACAAACTGTTATCTACAATCACTTTTATTAAGTTGTACGGAAAATTTATAGCAGATCTAAGTCTTGAATGTTTCTCTATGGAAAAGTACTGTGTGAAGCACGAAACAGAAAGTAGATTTTATTCATATTTGAAGTTCAAAAATTCAATAAAACTCGTTGAGCGATATCGCCGCGACGTCGCGACGTTGCTTTGACAAATGTTGTTGGAAATGATGCAGCACAATCAGTTCACTACCCTCAAGTCAAGGGCTGCCCGGGGGTCATCCTATTTGCATAAGAAAGTGTGACTTCAGCCGTTAGTGGAGTCTCGTTTAGTTTAATGACCTGAAACCCAGTTGAAAAGATATTGTTTTAAATACTTGCCTTGTATTTGGCACGATTCTTATAAAAATATTTCAGCCTTGTAATTTTCATTTGAGCAGCTGTTTTTCTACTCTAACTGAAGAATTCAGTTTTAGGATTCGAAGCGTTTAAAATCCTCAATAAATTATTAAAAACTGGGTGCTTTAATCCAAATTAATACACCTGCCCACACGTTTTTAAAGTTCTAAATTGTATAAAAAAATCTAAATTAATTCAAATAACAAAAATCTCTCACTATTTTTTTCACGCGCATATTTTTTTGTGCGAGATGACGTTGATGTCTTTTGAAAGCGGAAACGGCTAATAGATAGCGGTACGAGTATGTCACAATATTGACCGGACGGACGCGCGGCGCGCGGGCGGGCGGTGAGCGTCAGGGCGGCGTGTGGGCGGGGCGGGCGGGTAGAGACATGGTCTCATAAGTTTGTTTTAATGAATGGGATTGATTTTATTTATTATTTTATAATTTGTTAAGAGGTATAAAATTAATACGACTGCGTAAACTAAATTTTGGCCGTTTTTTAGCAATTTAAAATGTGCATTTTAATGCAGCGTGTACAAAGTTTTTTAAATTGTTAAAACCTTATATTACTACAGTAATTAATGATAAAAAATAAGAAATTGCATTATTGAAAAAGGGAATGTTAATTTCCAATTACATATTGAGCTTTGTAATTAACCACGAACAAATAACACACAAATAAGTACTTGTAATAACATAGGTAACAATTACAAGACTGCGAGTTGATGAATCATGCATTCGGTCCAACACTTATTGCCCAAATAAATGTGATGCAATTTAAGTTTATTCGGTCAGGAGTCCTTCATTGAAGAACACGCGAGGCGTGACCTTGTTCGGCTCCGACTACCGCCGGCCACCACGCGCCACTTCGGGCCACCACCGACCACCACTCGCCACCGCCGGCCACTCACTTTGAATGACTGAAAACTTGATTACTTTTAACGGATCTTTCAATAACCGACCTAAAAGACTGCTTTAGTGAAGCGCCTCGAATTTGTTGGTACTACATAGTATCTTTCTGACTGTATTATTAAATGAGAGGGGCACTGCTGCAGCGGGATATTACATTACTTTACAGCTAGTTTTATATTTATATTTAACACTGTACGAGTTTTTATATGTTTGTAAAAGCGTTGTATGTACGCAAAAGCTCTGAAATATATTTCGTAGTAGACGTGGCTAACAAAAATATTAGTAATTTGAATATACACATTTCAAGGACTAGCTTATTTATCCAATACAACTTTATACCTTTCCCCTTTTCCTTGTAAATTTCCAATTCCAACTGAAATTACAACATAGTCATTACAACTTTCAGTCGTCGTCAGTAGTAGTAATACTTATACGTATGTATGTTGCGATTCTATTGTAATGTAGGGTGGTTGAATCACATCGTGACTCAACTACTACCGCGCACACCTACGACTTCTTTGATGAGTATTAATCGAGTAAAAGCCTTCTAATACCGGATATTGCAAACGCAAGGAAATTCCTTTCAAAATATTGCGAAAACTAATAAAGGATTCGCAGGAAATTGGCCTGACCTGGCTACTTCCTGAATATGACGGCCAATATTTCGATACATCAATCCACATATGAACTTATATATTTTCATATCTTTTGCAATTGGCAAAGCTTTTAGCAATAAAAACCTATGAAAGAAACTTTAAATGTCATCGAAGGTTTACAACCTCGGGAATTAATTTATAGATCAATTTGTCGGTTTCTCTAACACGTTCCTCAGACACGAATTTCATAATCTTTTTTTTCGAAGTTATTTTTTTCTGCCGAAAACTGTTAATATTTAAATAAGTTAGGTTAAGTTAGTTAACTGATTATAATAGTAAGTTAGAATCCGATTCCAGTAAGCGAGTTTACAAGCGTAAATATTTGTAAGATTGTTTGTTTGTATATCTTTGTTATAATTTAATAATATATCACCCAAATAATGTTATGGAAGAGCGATGTCCCCTGGCACAGGCATTACGCTTAAAAGGGGATATCAACAAATTGTTTAAAAATGTATTATTGTATTATTATGAATAAAGAATTATTTATTATTTATATTCGAGCAAATCTCGGGAATTACCAGCCCGATTTGAATAATTCTTTTTGCAATGGATAACTACATTCAACGGGAAGGTTATACGCTATTTTTCATCCCGGAATTCCTACGGGCACAATGCGGGTAAAATTGCGGGGCGCTGCTAGTCAATTATGTATATACTAAAACTGTATCGGGGAAGCATCGCGAAAACACGACGATTAAAGATTTGTCAAGTGTGGTTTTTTTTCTTTTTTCTAGCTATTTGTCTAGCTTACCTCTTTATTAAAACTCAAAATGCAGTCCACGACAAGCAAATTCATGTTATAAAACAATGCCTACAAATATATTAAGTTTAAGTTAAACTAAGTACAGTCCATGTCTACAAAGTTAAAACTAAACTACATCCGGAACCACCCTTCTAAATACTTAGACGATGTTAAACGAACACCATCAATCTCTGCATAATTAGACCGGTCGCCATTTTGGAGAATTATTAAAAACTTTCTCGAAAAAGAGTTCGGAATGGCTCTAATAAAGTTCGCCCTTAATTACTTGTGTTATGATGGAGCCAAGCCCGCTGGTAATGGTCTGCCGAGTGGAGCTAGAGGTGTGCCAAATACAGCTGGAACGACCGTAGATTACGAAAGTTTATTACACCCTCGGGTCTGATTGTATGCATTCGCTTCGAGTGCAGTAATGTTTGTGGAATTGTATTTGATATTATTGTAAGAAAGTAGTCACTGTATTTGATACAGATACATCTTGCAAGAAGGTAAAGGTGTCAAAACTGTATTAAAAAAGAAGGTTTTGTATTCGACCCGTATGTAATGCACGCATATTATGACGTGTATTAAATCAGTACAAAACTAAAAAACGAGTATCAAAACTAAACACGAATTACTTTTATGGCTATTTTATTCGTTACTAAGTTATGTTTAATGTGATCAAATATAGCACAGCATAGCTCCGATGGAAAGGACAAGGAATTTTAATATATACCAAGACACTTTGAAACGCGCACCAGTCAAAGTGTTTCCATAGTTCACATTTCTTAGGTGAAGCACTGCTCTTTGTTCCTTCTATTTCATTACCTAGAAGTCCTCCAAGTACTTCCCTACATAAATTAAGACACATTATGTGAGCAGTGCTGTGCTGATGATTATATTATAATTGTAATGGGTCACGCTCGCGCTCGCTCGCATCAACGTAATCACCTTCACGGGCCTTTCTTGACTTACTGTGACAACAGTGCCTGTGCGAGTTATAAGCGGAGGGCGGGCTGCATTCTCTATCGTAACATGCTCAAGTTATGGTATTGCTTGTCTCACTGCAGGGTAGAGGCCTCTCAGTTCTAGTTGTCAATATAGAGGAAAATTAGGTATAATTACCATGGTTATCTGATGCGCGCTGGTTGAGTTATGTATAAAATGAGAAAGAAAAAGAAAAAGAAAGTTTTGGCGGTTTGTACAATATTAAAGAAACCTCTTATAACCTCTCTCAATATTAAATGAACCCAGAATAGTCCTCATTTCAAACATTACGAGTATTAACACAGCGAAGAAAATGTCTTTACTTTCTCCCCATATATTTATCAACCCTTTAATGCACCGCAAATGCTTTATTTTTATTCAATCTTGTAATAATATGCCTTATGATGAGACGATCTTTTAGTAAAACTTTGAAAATAAAATCAAAACTTACCGACTTCGCCGATACTGAGCATTCAAAGTCATATTACTTACTGCTACTACTTAAGGGAAGCGCTATAATTAATAGAAGCAGAACGCTTACGACTTGAACGTTGTCGTTAAACGAAGCTATTTATCAGCACGGAAAGTTGAAACAGTTTGCAAACTCCGGCCGGGGCTTAATCGACTATTTTTATACTAATTTCTGGTAGAAAATGACTAATTTTCTCATACAGTGTAATTATACAAAATTACAATTTAACATATTATCGATGTTAGTCATGTGACGCCCTGACCGTGGTGGACACGGGGAAATAATGATCTTGTTTTAACGTTCTAAAACTATTTATATTTCCTTTTTAACAATTGGTATTAAAAAGTGGCTTCAGTTTTCTGATTTTCCTTTCCAAATATGTATACAGATTATCATATAACCGCATCACCTTGAGTTATAAGATGAATGGTAAGTTAGATGGTATCCATCAATTCAATTGATTACATCACTCGCCAATCGTCAACACATACTATAAGACCGGCACCTTACATGCGAAATTTCGATCTGGATCCAGAACCTGAAATTCAGATTAAAAATTCTGGGGTTTCCAGATTTTTTCAATCTGATTTTTCAGACATGTGTGAGGCAAAGATCCCGAAGTTCAGTTACTTAATTCAAAACTGAATTTAGATCGAGATTCATTCAGCATGTATGGTGCCTTATCATCCAAAGAATAAATTAAGTGATTATGTTTAAAAAATCTCCTTTACCTCAAAAACCTCTTGTAGTTATAGTCCTACTAATATTATAAATGCGAAAGTTTGTGAGGATGTATGTTTATTAGTTACTCTTTTACGAAAAAACTACTGGAAAGATTTGGATGAAGTAATATTGGTTATACATTAAAATAACACATGGGATACATTTGGTCCCGAAATTCCCGCGGGAACGGATACAACGCGGGTAACACCGCGAGGCGCGGCTTGTACTTTTATACTTGACTCTTATCCAATTGACATGAGTGATGGAATGTCCCCGTGTGTTGCAGGCCACCGGCATGACCCCCCTGATGTACGCCGTCAAGGACAACAGGACCTCGTTCGTGGAGCGGCTCATAGACCTGGGGTCCGACGTCGGCGCTCGAAATAATGTGAGTTTGACACTAAACTTAAGAAACTTATTCAGTTATTAATTTACATATTTCATTGCACCCTGTGAGTTGGCAATGTATTATTATGCGTTGAAACGGAAACTTACGGACGACGGAAGTTACTGTTGAGTGTTCCTCTCAGTCATTTATACAAATACATACTATTGAAAGTGTTGCTACTATTGGAACAACAAGTAATTGTAGTATAATATTTTTCATCATATTTTTTCCTAAAGTTACTATGATGACTTCTTCAATGCTTCTTCACTAGGGATACCCCGCCGACATTTTTGCTAGACTCTAATTAAGATTTAATTAAGTAAAAAGTATGTTATGGGACGACGTTATGAAGGGAGCAGGATTGGTAAACAAAAGTTTAAAAAACCAGGCCACATCGAATTTTCAGGCCTATCAAAAGCAAGATAAAGTTTTCCGTATTAGCTTCAAAGAACGCCATCTATCCAACTGTCAAGGAAACTAATTTGCGAATGGCATGTCGCGGAATGCGGCCCAATTTTCCGCGCCGCGAAGTTAAGAAACCCCTTCGTTTCTCCACCATTGGGTGGTAGCGCCACCTGTAACTTAGTTCTAGCTTGGAACTTGCTTCGATTGAAACTTTCCCTCCAACATTTGTTTACACAACAATGTATACTTTTGCGATTATCTTTAGCCTAAGAAGTAGGAATATGTACGTATCTCCATTCTGAAATTTTATTTAAATAAAAGGAATGTCCTTAATTGATAGATGTTATCGTGACGATGTCAACTTTATGCTCATTTTTATGTAAGTATTTAATAAATTCTAGACAGCAGGTAATAGATAACTGAACCTAGTCATAGGCTAGGCTTCCCTCTGCGTGCGTCCGATTAAGATGTCTGAACAAGATTATATCATCTACAAGTTTGTGACTAACCCCAAATAAATGGCAAGCGATGCTAATGACGTCATTACGGTGACCTATGGGTGTGATGACATTACAAGTCATCCAGTTAGTCATACTCCCGGGTGCTGCGCCTCCGACACGCAACCCTCGAATTACAAGTTAGAAGAAACATTTACATTAAGGGTCGCATTTACATGGTGACGTTTATCATAAGTTAACTGCTCCTGTACTTAACACATCTCAACTCTCTTTTTATAAAAAGTTTTTTTGAACATGCTGATTTTATGAAGTATTGACCTGTAATGTTCCACTGCTGGGCAAAGGCCTCTCATCTCACCGAAGATCAGTACAAAGAGAAGGATTAGAAGTAATCATTACGCTTTGCCTGATGTGGGTTCTCAAACCTGTGCCATGTTCGAAAAGTGAGAAACATATTTTATGATGTTTTCAGTTAACCTGAGAATTGAAACCGGGGTCTCAATCTTGGCAGGCGAATGCACATGCCACTAGATCACCAATGCGTTGCAAATTGTAATTCGTTATTCTTGAATCGTTTTCAAATACCTTCGAAAACGTTTTTAATTCGACCTAATAAAGGTTTGGCAAGTCGTGGGAGGAAGCACAAGTATATTATAATCCTGTGCTAAAGTCCTCCACATATTTGCCACATAATAACTTGGTAAGCCTTTTGCGAAGTAATTGCACGCAATCCGCACGCAATCCGGTAGCGGGCATATTATTAAAAAACTATTTATTCACGACAAGAGCCAACAAATGGAGTGTTTGCTGTAAAGAATTCTCGTGTTGTTTCTTTTGTTATCTGTAATTAATGTAAGTCGCTTAATGTATGAATATTCATAGATACAGCCTTAGTACATTAGATCAACCTAACTTAATAAATTAAGTAACTTCTGTAATTAATTTTAATTAAGTATACTTTTACTTACCTTATTGCCGCAGTAGGCAAGTGCGGTGAAAACTGTGATTAGGATTCCTCACAGTTTATAAAACGCATTAGCTTGGTCCCTCTGCTGGGTAAAGGCCTCTCATCTCATTAAAGATATCAGTACAGCGAGGAGGACTTACTAATAATATGATGTACGATAATTTAACCCGCACGTTTGTCGAGGAGATATAAATTCCAAATGTACTTCACACTTACTGATATGTCGACATTTATCCCCAGGACAACTACAATGTCCTCCACATATCTGCGATGTACTCCCGGGAAGACATCGTCAAGCTGCTCCTGTCCAAGAGGGGGGTGGACCCCTTCGCCACGGGAGGGGTGAGTCAATCAGAATAATGTTCGCAGCCAATTACTACGACACGCACTGTAGAGTAATTATTGTAAGGAAAGTTTGAATCAGAACTTATTTTAAGCTTCGTTTGCAATCTTTGTTGTTCACACGTATTGAATGAAAGACAATGGTGTCAAAGATCTAGAAATTGACACAAAATACGAGAGTATTGATTAACCACAATTCCATCTTTGTCATTATGATAAAATGTTATATGAAAGCGAAGGCAGATATACGATTTTATACGAGTTATTACTAGTAGCATGAATAATGGATACTACGAGTATTTCTCTATACTGAAAAGGCAGATACGGGTGCACACAATATAGTAACTATGCCTTACAGCAGACGTAAGGCAGGTCGTTAACCATATAAGAGTTAAGGAGTTAAGGTTTCTAGGTTTTAAATGAAGTGGAGGAAATATTGTGAATAACGACTGTCATAAAGGCCTAAAGTCTAAGGCTTGTACTAATAACGTTTCCTTCGAATGTATGTAGAGTCGACAACAGACTGCAGTTCACCTGGTGGCCAGCAGACAGACCGGCACCGCCACCAGCATCCTGCGGGCGCTGCTCACGGCCGCGGGGAAGGACATCCGGCTCAGAGCTGATGGGGTAAGGCATCAGACGAGGACGTACAGCGAACAATATACGAGGAACTACGCTCTAAAAAAATCAAAAGTCAAAGGCATGCATATATGCGCGCTCACGCGATTTTCTGTAAAATAATCGCACGCACACATAGGTGGCGGACTTACGCGAGTTAAAGAAGGGGTCAAACTAAGTCAAGATTTCCTACGAAAGATATGTCAGCACGGACCTGTCGGAGCTTCGTAGCAGTCGATCGTCTTTTGAATGTTTTTATTGTGGGCACTAGAAGAAGACCGTCAATATTGAGGCTTCAGAAACAATATTTCCAATATAGCATATGGCATTTGCTCTTCGAAAATGTCTTCATACTATTGTCAATATTAGGTTGCATGTTTAACTGTCCTAAAACTATTGTCTGTCTGTATGAACAAAAGCTTGTACAAAAGCTTTCAAAATATAAATATCGTGGATCCGACGTCGTAATCCATCAGACATTTTTGGGTGCTTTTGTTTTATGTAAATTGTGTGCAGTGCATTGTAAGTTATTGCGAAAATCAAAGAATTATGATGACAAGGACCTAAAGCAGCAATGATATTATAGTTGTCTGTGACTTCGCAGACCGAGGTCAAACACTTCCAAGATCCTCGGCGTCCTCCGTCTCCGTGTATGTGTGTGTCTGTGTGTTGACAGCGCGGAGTTGTGGCGAAGTCGCGTGGTGTCTCGCAAATTCAAAGTAATCATTGTATGCAGATTTACAAATTGTAAATTGAAATGGTAAACTGAAAACGGTTCGTCGCGCTATAAATTCTATGTTTTGTCATACAAATTTATAGTGTTTTGATTGGCGAGCTAGTAGTAGTAGATGCAGGCATCGCGTGCAGCCGCGTCGCCTGGCACCGCCATCACACGCCGACACTCCGCCCGCGATTCAGGAACTGCCTCCACACCCCCGACACCCTAATATACAACCTGTAAACAAAAGCCGCAGTCGACACCCTGGAACCATCGAACCAACGCCCGACCGACTCCCGTGATGAGCCGCTCCGCCGCCCGCGCCGGCCACGCCTCGCCTCTCATCTCCCGCCGACCGACGCCTGCCCCGTCCGAGCGCGGTGCGACCCCCGGCCCGGTGACGCGGCGCCGTCGACGACTCTCCCGCGGTGGCATAAACCGCGACCCACCCCATGCGAATAGAAACTAGCTAATTATCCGTCGAGCTTTACCGCTCGGGCAAACGTCACCGCGCGAATTTACAATGCAAATCACTCGCTGAATATTAGTTAAAGTTATAGCGTCAGCGGTGAAATTCAAAATTAGTAATTTTAATACAGCGAGTCTCAGTCGGTCCCCGCGCGCGCCTAGGGAAGGCGGCGACCCGTGGCCGCCCGCGCGCCCTCCTGACCGATGGAGGATCAAGTACGTATTGCAATCTTCCGCTGCGACGATCTAGACTTAGAAGGCGAGGGCGTCGTAAATTCGCATCGGAAATACGTTTCGGCACGGCACTCGATCGATTATACAGCGAGGAGATTGCAGAGAGGCGCGGATAGAGCGTGGCGCGGGACAGTGCAGTCGGCGGGCAAGCGCACGGCGGCTCGGCGGATGAGCGGCGCCGGGGCGGAGCGCCATGGAGGGCCGCGAGTCCCGCAGCGCGCGCGTCGGCGGCCGCAGCCCGCCCAACCTCTACAACCCCAACAAGCTCGACATCAGCTATATCGAGCTGAACAAAGAGCGCGCGCGACAGAAGGAGTGGAAAAAGCTAATCCGCGACGTGGTGTTGCAGAGGGGGAAGATCCCGCTGCTGCTGGCGGTGGAGGCCGGCAACCAGTCCATGGTGCGCGAGCTGCTCAGCGCGCAGACCGCCGAACAACTCAAGGTACCCGCCGGCCCTCGCGCCGCTTGCCCCACACCTGACTGAACTCACTCTACCGTCTACCAATTCGCGATAACGACCGCCCTATCCTCCAACTTTTCTTTTATATCCTTATCTAATGTCTTCATTCCAATAAAAAGTTTCAGTTTGCTCGTAAAAATATGAAGACTTAACATTCTTTACGCGTAGGTATCGTCTTGGTAATATTTTTATCTTTTAATTTCTTTAAAGCTTTCTTTGAATGTTCGCCTTTCTATACCTATGCTGTGTAAAGCATGTTTCGCTTTCACTTGCGATTTTATATTCTACTTCTGCACTTGTCCAATCGAGAATCACGAGACATGAACATGATGCATACACTACAAACACTTGCTGTTGGTCCCTCGATACCTATCAAAGACACCAACCAAACAGATAGCTTTTCCGACAAGTTGTTTATCAGCCTACATTCCGTTGACATGCTGTTTTTATTATTTTGAACGCGTGTACCGTCACGTGACTGTAAATAACCACATCGAGTTCTCCTATCTACATCTATTAATACTCAGGAATGACTGACATGCTTTTTCTTACCAATAGTACCCAGGTACTAGAATAAAAACCAAATACCCTTTTAAGAAGATATCAATATCATTTCCTTCTTTCTCCTTCGCTTGACGATACATAAATAACTGTACATAATTACATCCACACTTAATCTGTGTAGCTTTAAATTACGTCCCTTCCACCCAGGCAAGGGACGGATAACAACACAGCTATTGACACACACCTTCACCTCCATGCACATTGTGTGAGCACTTCCCCTTCCCTAAAGCCGTGTCCTGACCGGTGTCTGATGCCGCAGTCCACACAGAGCGTGACCCCGGGCGGCGACAGCGCGCTGCACCTGGCCGCGCGCCGCCGCGATGTGGACATGGCCAGGATCCTCGTGGACTACGGTGCGGTGGTGGACGCCACCAACGGCGCGGGGCAGACGGCACTCCACATAGCGGCGGCGGAGGGCGACGAGCCGCTGGTCAAGTACTTTTATGGAGTACGGGCTAATGCTGCTATCGCTGATAATGAAGGTATGTACGATTCTTGGAGGTTGAATCGTGTCTTCTTCTTCATCGAGTGGATGGCCAACCCGACCAATCCTGGCGTCAGAGTTATTGAGCCGCCAAAGGCCTCTGACATGGCTCAAGTAACGACTACTATCCGTAGAAAGTAACCGGGACCGCGTAATCGTGTGTATACTACGTACGCAGCCAGGAGGCATGTCACATGCGTGACAACTGGATGTTGACTCCCAGCCGCGCTTGCCGGCGGCTTTGCTTTATGCTCGGGATGTGCAGTGCCGCCGGGCTATTTGGGAACTTTATGATTCTCTGATTCTTGTATGAAAATCGTATATTAGTTCCCTTGTGGGCTAGTGAATGAGGAAACACCGTCACTAGCCATGCTTCGCTTCATAAAAATAAAATGATTGTTATAATCTTCCAAATATAATGGAAATAAAATATAATGGACTTAATGGAACTTTGAGTTAAAAAGTTCAACAAAATGACGGTGGAGATTGGATAAATTCAGTGCGTTGGTAAGAAAATAGTTTATGGAGAACAGATATTTCTGCTTCTTCTTGCTTCTTGCTTGGGACAGAGATGTTAAAGATAAGGATTAATACTCTTAAAAAGCTTAAAAACTCTCGCTTAATGTCTGACATATCATAAACTACGTATACAGTCCTGCACAAATAAAACCCATAGTGAGAGTAAAACGTACTTTGATAACATCAATGTGCTCTTGAATTTTGTCAACAAAAGGTTACTTTTGAGTTGGAAAGATCTCTTATCATAAACAATTATATGTTAGAAATCATAAACATCATACTTAGTACTTATTACTTTAAGGTAACGTAATTGTAAGGTACATCAAATAACGTTATGTACCGTGCCGTACATTAAATAACACCTAATTTATAAAATTCCAAACGCTGTAACCAAAAATTAAACTTCAAAAGCAGCCATAAAATTCATGAAATTAGCACTTGTGAAGTAAATTACAGGTGCTAATTTGCATCATGGGAAACAGCCGACCAATCAATGTAGTCTGACCCAGAAGTCGGAATTAATAGCGCCTCACGACGGAACACACGTACACATGAATTATAATGTTCATTAAACTATTTCTACGTCGACTGTGGAGAAAAGTTTGGACGGTTTGAAAGTATAAACATCCAGGCATGTAGGGTTTGTTGCTGCGCTGCCTATGTATGAACTTAAAATCTAGAAGAACAAAAAGTTCACACTAAATGTTCTACCAGTTTCAATTTCAACCGACTTTTATCCCATGTTTGCGTTATTCGACAGACATTTTGCCCAGTCCCTTTGATGGGAGAGACCTTTGCCCCGCAGTGGGGCGCGTATGGTTAATAAAAAAAAATTGATGTATTAAGAAGTTGGTACGAAGAACATCTCGAAATCGGTTTATCATTGAACTTTTCTTATTAATATTGAAAACAATAAACAGTACCGTTTTATATTTCGTTACGAACCACAAAGAGTACCTTGGGGCCTCAAGGATAAAACAATAAAATAATAAATAATATCTCGTTTTGAATGCAAACTCTAAACCCATAAAATTACCGTTAAATTGTAAGTTATTATCTCTGCAGCTTTTCATTGGAAACTTTCCATTGAGTTAAAAGTAAATAAGTATTAAAGAATTTTGAATCGATGGCGAAATTATGATGGTTTTTAGAAGGTATGCGTCAAATTCTTATTCTATAGTTAGGTAGAGTATACGTGATTTGTATGTTATACCACATGCTGTTACTAGACCAATCAATTCAGGCGAATTGCGGTTTCACCTGTGTCCCAATGATCGTTCAAATGAAATAAAACCTCTTCAACTGCATTATACTCTCTCGATTAAAACAATATATCCCTTTTCCTTCCAGACCGGACTCCAATGCACTTGGCAGCGGAGAACGGACACGCGGCCATCATCGAGCTCCTGGCTGACAAGTTCAAGGCGTCCATCTTCGAGCGCACCAAGGACGGCAGCACCCTGATGCACATCGCCTCGCTGAACGGGCACGCCGACTGCGCCATGATGCTCTTCAAGAAGGGAGTCTACCTGCATATGCCAAATAAGGTACGGCTTTTGAGAATCATCGGAAAATATAGTCAACATTCTACAGTCACGGGTTTTGAGGACCATGGCAGACTATAGTCCAGTTTTTAGACTAGCTTGTTGACGCAGTCAAGTTTGTCTTTAGTTAATTGAACAGTCTTTTTTGAGAAAACAGCCGATCCCGATCTATCTGTATACGGTCGCAAACTATAATCTAGATAGTCTTCGCAGACTGTGACGCAGTCATGTCTGTCTATAGTCAAGCTACAGTAATGTTAGTGTCGGAAAACCCGGTGAACAATATAAACAACTGCGAGAAGTTGGTAGTCAACCTTGGCTGCCATCTAAAGGCCTCCAACGTGATCTAACTCTAAGGCATTGGTTGAAATAACCGAGAAAATTAATGAGCCATTCGAAGTACGTAGCGCTTAGAAAAGAATAGGAAAGGAAAGGTAGGAATAGGAGAGGTAGTATCGGCCACCCACCTAAGTAGTGGAAAACGTAGCGCGTTGCTTAACATGTAAGTTTTGGTAAAGAAAATGTATATTTATAAGCAGACTGCTAAAATATCTAGTATCAAATATCAATAAAGCTTACTGAAATGTACAATTGAATCACAAGTTGAACAAGTGTAAGACACTTCCTAAATCACGTTATTATAATAAGTTAGCGGCGCGCCGCGAGCGGGCGACAATCACCGCACGATACATTTTACGAGTTCGCGTGTACACTTTTATTAAACGTTGCATACGGCTTAACCTTAGCCTTATTTCGCTTCACAATTAGACGATATTGTATAACGTGCCTTAATTACAACTGTGTGCAAACTAATAACAAAAGAAAATGTTTTCTTTCATTGTTTCTTGAAGGATATTCATTGAAACAAAGCTTTTTCTGTGATGACCTATTTCGATGGGCTTTCACGATTTCAACTAGAAATTTAAGAAGAAAGTAGCTTCATTGTGCCATATTTGTGAAATATCTTCAATTAGACAAGGTTCCATACAATGTCAAAATTGTACAAGAATATCCTGAGTTGACACACCTTGTAATAATAAACGTTTCCCCAGGACGGAGCTCGCAGTATACACACAGCAGCGCGGTACGGCCACGTCGGAATCATCAACACTTTGCTGCAGAAAGGGGAAAGCGTAGACGTCACTACTAACGTAAGACCTCATTCAATGATAAGAATTGCGATCTACACAATCTGGGACTATCCCATAAATTAAATAATTTTCTTTAGTAACAACAAGTATCGTATTATTCAATTCTTTCGCATGTGGATGCGTTCTGTGCTTCAACTTTAAAACATAATACCAAAAGGTCATCCACGCAAATGTTTCAAGTATTTTAACCATTGTATGCCTGATGCCACATTTAAGGATATTCTGGATAGGATTATCAGCTTACAAGATCAAATTGATAGGTCGACTTTTATATTGATTATGGCAGGTACAAGTGGTGGTGTAGGTAGAAAGGAGTTAGTTAGTAGTATTAGCCTACTTTTAGGGTTGAAAGCTAGTAGGATAATGTTGGGAGCATTCCCGTACTCCCGGTTTCTTTCTGAAACTAGGAATAAGCACATCCATGCACTTAACAATGTGCTTTATAATGTGACATGTCGTCATAGTGACAGGTTATTATTTTTTGATAATAACAAGTTTATTACACATTTGACTTTGACGGAGGACACTTTACATGTCCCTCGGAAAACTCGTATTAAGTTATCTACTTTGGTAGGTTATTGTATTGATAGCGTTATAGGTAGTATAACGTCTGGTAGTGACCACACAGTAGTTAGTACTAGTACTAACGCAAATACTGTGTCTTTAAACATTTAAGTGTGACAACAGGGAAGCCAACAGAAGCTAGTTGTTTGTCTTTGTATTATCAAAATATAAATCGCTTCTCTGGCAAAATATTGGATGTAGAATTACTACTAGATTTATATAACTTCGACATTTTATGTTTTAGTGAGACTTGGTTGAAAGATGATAGAATGCAATTTAATATCAATTGTTTTAGAGTCGCCAGTGCGTTCAATAGAATATCGGCTGCGGGGGGCGGTTGCATCATTTTATTACGAAATTGTATTAAATTCAAAGAACGGGTTGATATCACTAAATATTCTCTTGAGCGCACTTGTGAGATTGCTTGTGCAGAAATTGACGGCTATATCTTAGTTTGTGTCTATAGACCTCCGTCTTCTGTTTTTTCTTCTTTTTTAAATGTCATGGAGGAGGTGTTGAGTAAATTATCTAAAGGTAAGAAGTCCGTTATAGTATGCGGTGATTTTAATGTTGATTTACTAGTAAATAGTTCTGACGCGGGAAACTTAGTTTCACTTTTCTTGTCTTATGGTTTGAATTGTAACTTTAATGAGCCCACCAGAGTTACTTTTTCCTCTCAAACATGCATTGACAATATATTTTCAAATTGTAAAATTCTTGATAAATGTATAGTTAACGGAGTTAGGTCGGATCATTTGGGTCTCAATATAAAACTCGAAAACGCCGTACTACACAAACCGTGTGTCATAGGTTGTAGACCGTTGTTAAACTGTTCTCAAAAGAGACGACAACACCTGAATGATTGCATTGAAGTTAGTTTAGCTCTAAACCGCCCCAACCCTAAAGACCCAAATGAGATTTGTAAAAACTTATTTTCGATTATATCGCGAAATGTTAACGCCGTGTTTCCAAAAAGACAGTTTACGGTTAAAGATAAAATCAGTTTTAGTGATTGGGCTACTGTAGGTATTAGGAAAAGTCGTGATGTTTTATTTGAATTATACTTTAAAAGGTCTTACACCAACGATGAAGCTTTTCATGCGTATGTTAGAAATTACTCAAAAATGTTTAAGAAAGTTTGTCTTTTAGCAAAAGCAAACCATACCGCTCGCAAAATAAAACAATCGAAGAATAAAATAAAGACGATTTGGAAAACGGTTAACAAAGAGACTGGAAGAACTTCTTCCAAGGATACCCCTTGCACTTGAAATGCAATGACGGAACACTTATTACTGAACCTATTTCTGTGGCCAACCATTTTGATGTGTTTTTCAGTAGTATACCTAAAGAAACCACCAAGAATCTAGCTTCTTCTTCAGTTAAAGCTGAAGTTCTTCTTAAGGAAAATTTTAAACGGTCAATTCCTGGATTTGGTTTTAAACCAGTCTCTATTTCGCAGCTTAAAAAAGCTTTTAGATCACTGAACATGAAAAACACGGAAGATCTATGGGGTATTTCTGTAAAAATGTTAGATTCTGTCATTAACACTATTGCTCCTGAACTTACGAACCTCTTCAATCTATGCCTAAAAGCAGGTACTTTTCCAGATCTAATGAAACATAGTAAAGTCACTCCAATTTTCAAATCCGGTAGTAAGGATGATCCCAATAATTATAGACCTATTTCAGTTCTTCCAGCTCTAAGCAAAATTTTTGAAAAATTAATCCTTGATCAGTTAATGTCCCATTTTGATGAGCATAAGATTCTACATAAGAATCAGTTCGGCTTTACAAAGGGTAAGTCAACCATAGATGCTGGGACTAAATTAGTTTCTCATATTTTTGACGCTTGGGAAAGTTTGCAGGATGCTCTTGGAGTATTTTGTGATCTTTCCAAGGCTTTTGACTGTGTAGATTATTTAACGTTAATTTTGAAGTTAGAATGTTACGGCATCCGTGGTCCTGCCCTTGAACTCATGAAATCTTACTTAGGCGGTCGGCGACAAAAAGTAAACGTTAACGATAACCTTTCGGAAGGGTCTAATATTGATTTAGGCGTGCCTCAGGGGTCAATTTTAGGTCCGTTTTTGTTTCTAGTCTACATAAATGACCTCCCGTATCTAATGGAAAGCCTATGCGACACGGTATTATTCGCCGATGATACCTCGTTAATTTTTAAAGTAGATAGGAAGGATAGGGACCTTGTGCAGGTTAACAAAGCTTTGGCTATTCTCCTAGATTGGTTTTCCACTAACAACCTACTTCTTAATGAGGCAAAAACTAAATGCATTAAATTTTCATTACCAAATGTCCCAGTAGTAGATTCTTGCGTCAAATTGGGGGGTACTCGATTAACTCTTGACACTAGCACTAAATTCTTAGGATTAGACATAGATTCAAAATTACAATGGGGTACTCATATAAATTCACTTTCGGGTAGGCTAAGCTCAGCATCTTTTGCGGTCCATAAGATTAGGCAAATAACAAATGAAGAAACGGCAAGAATTGTTTACTTTGCTTATTTTCATAGTATACTATCTTATGGTATACTATTGTGGGGAGGTGCCGCCGATGTTCAATCAATTTTTTTGCTCCAAAAGAGAGCTTTTCGCGCGATTTATAAATTGGGGTCACGTGAGTCACTAAGGGAACGTTTTAAATCCAGTCGAATCCTTACCGTTCCTTCGTTATATATATTTGAAAATATAATGTATGCCCGCCGAAACTTGAGTAACCTTAAGGTGCGCGGAGATCACCACAGTTTTAATACGCGAAATAGAAATAAGCTTGCTGTTGTTAAGTCCAGGTTAGCGCGAACCGGGAAGTCTTTCATTGGTAGATGTATTCAATTTTATAATAAAATTCCCAAGGAGGTAACTGGGCTTAGTGAAGGTAAATTCAAATCGTACGTTAAAGACGTTTTATTGACTAAAGCATACTATAGCGTTACTGATTACATTGAGGACAAATATGTCTGGAGTCAAATTCCTGCACCAGCAACACAACCTGATTTTGACATGTAATCTTACTTATAAGTATTAAATTGTATTATACCTTGATTTAAAAAAATAACCAGCAGAGTTTCTTGCCCATTCTTCTCTGCTGATGTTCTTCCGAATGGGTGGTACGTTCAAAAGAGCCTCTATGGGGCCAAAACTGAATAAAATATTTGACTTTGACTTTGACTTTGACTTTAAATACCTTCTCTATCCTTTCAGGACAACTACACAGCCCTTCACATAGCCGTGGAGTCGTGCAAGCCTGCCGTCGTGGAGACTCTGCTGGGGTACGGAGCCGATGTCCACGTCAGAGGAGGGAAGCAGGGGGAAACAGCGCTGCATATCGCTGCTAGGATACCTGATGGTAACATTTAATTAATACTTCGAGATAAAATGTTGTAAATTGATGCTAAGACTGCAAAATAACAACGATATTATATCCCCGTAGGGAATAGTATCAATTAAAAATCCAAAGACTTCAACACTCACCTTAATATCTTATTGTGACAATTCTATTTCAGTGTTTTTAGTGTTAGGGTGCCTGTCCATTGATGCGGGGCGAGCCTGCGGAGCGGAGAAACGGACAAATATAAACCGATAGGATTGCATAAAATCTCCGGCCAGATACTTCAGATACTTTATTTTATATTTCTCCGCATCAATGGACAGGCACCCTCATGCTGTGTTATGGAATGGAAATAAGTTAAAAGCTTTATTTATCCCTCCAGAGCTAGCTTAGTTTCTCGGTTTTTTGTTCTCAGTAAACCTAAATAGACTAGCTAACTTAATCTATCTGGAATCACTGGAAACAAAAACAATGTTCGTATTTTATCAAATACTTTGTAATTACTCTTGATTTTCTCAGGGGACAAGTGTGCGTTGATGTTGCTGAAGTCCGGAGCCGGACCTAACAAGACGACAGAGTCGGGCATGACCCCAGTGCATGTCGCTGCCAAGTCAGGCAGTCTTTCTTCCCTGGTGTTACTGCTAGAAGACGGAGGAGATCCGCTTAGGAAAACCAAGGTTCGATACAATATATCCGACATCATAGAGACGTAAAACAAGTGTTCATATAATTTGTACTATGTGAAATTCTATTTGTTTCAGACTGGAGAAACCCCTTTACACATGGCATGCAGAAGTTGCAAGCCTGATATCGTCCGGCATTTGATAGGCTTCGTCAAAGTACACCAGGGCGATACCGTCGCCACCAAGTACATTGACGCCGTCGACGAGGACGGTGCCAGCGCGATACACTTCGCGTGCAAAATCAACAAGGAGGAGGTCAAAACACCCAACGCCGACAGAGAAGTCGTCAAATGTCTCTTGGAAAACGGAGCCGATGTCACGCTACAAACTAAAAACACTCAAGAGACCGCCTTCCACTTCTGCGCCATCGCAGGCAACAATGACGTCATGACTGAAATGATCTCGCACATGTCCACCGCCGACGTCATCCGGTCGCTCAATAAACAAAACTCTATCGGATGGACGCCGTTACTAATAGCATGTTACAGAGGGCACATGGAACTAGTCAGTACGTTACTGTCCAATCATGCAAGAGTAGACGTCTTCGACGTGGAAGGCAGATCAGCTTTACACTTAGCAGCAGAACACGGCTTCCTACAAGTGTGTGACGCACTGTTAACAAATAAAGCCTTTATTAACTCCAAAGCGAGAAACGGGAGGACTGCTCTACATCTGGCAGCCATGAACGGATACGCACATTTAGTTAAGTTTTTAATACGAGACCACAATGCGATGATAGATGTATTAACGTTGAAAAAACAAACACCTTTACATTTAGCCGCGGCGAGTGGTCAGATCGAAGTTTGTAAACTATTATTAGAATTAGGAGCAAACATAGACGCGACGGATGAGTTAGGACAGAAACCGATACATTCTGCGGCACAGAACAATTACTCCGACGTCGTCCAGTTGTTTCTGCAACAGCATCCCAACCTGGTGATGGCGACGACGAAGGACGGGAATACTTGTGCTCACATAGCGGCCATTCAGGGGTCGGTGAGGGTGATAGAAGAGCTGATGAAGTTCGACCGAAGCGGTGTGATCTCAGCGAGGAACAAGCTCAATGATTCAACTCCATTGCAACTGGCGGCGGAGGGCGGCCACGCGGACGTAGTGCGGACACTCGTCCGCGCCGGCGCGTCCTGCACGGACGAGAACCGCGCCGGCCTCACCGCCGTGCACCTCGCCGCCGAGCACGGACACACCAACGTGCTCGACGTCATGCGCTCCACCAACACGCTAAGGATATCCAGCAAAAAGCTCGGCTTGACACCGCTTCATATAGCGGCGTACTATGGACAAGCAGGTAAATTGTCAAATACCTAGAATATATAGGTAAAATATGATCAGCACGGTCTTAACTATCTGGTGGAATAATTTCAGAAACTGTCCGTGAGTTGCTCTCCCAAGTGGCGGGCACGGTGAAGTCCGAGGCTCCGTCGGGCGCGTCGCTGGTGCCGGTGCTGGGCGCGGAGTCGGGGCTGACGCCGCTGCACCTCGCCGCGTACAACGGCAACGAAAACGTCGTGCGACTGTTACTCAATTCCGCGGGAGTACAAGCCGACGCGGCGAGTACCGAAAATGTAAGGTCTAACTTTTATACTAAAATGTATTTGGTTTAATGCAAAACATCGATCAAGAATAATTTCCATTAGGAACGTCATATTTCGTTCAACATTGTGATCTTCTGATATTATAATTTTCAGGGATACAACCCTCTTCACCTTGCCTGCTTCGGCGGACACATGTCCATCGTAGGTCTCCTACTGAGTAGATCAGCGGAGCTCCTACACAGCACAGACCGGCACGGCAAGACAGGGCTCCACATAGCATCCACATACGGCCACTACCAGATGGTAGAGGTGCTGCTGGGTCAAGGGGCAGAGATCAACGCCACAGACAAGAATGGCTGGACACCGTTGCACTGCGCGGCAAAAGCTGGTCATCTCAATGTTGTGAAGTTATTGTGCGAATCTGGAGCTTCCCCGAAGAGTGAGACGAACCTGAACTGCGCACCGATCTGGTTCGCGGCGTCCGAGAACCACAACGACGTGTTAGAGTACTTACTGCATAAGGAGCACGACACGCAGTCGCTGATGGACGATAGAAGATTTGTATACAACCTGATGGTCTGCTCCAAGAACCACAACAACATACCGATTGAAGAGTTTGTGCTGGTCTCGCCGGCGCCCGTCGATACTGCTGCTAAATTGTCGAATATTTACATCAATTTATCCACTAAGGTTTCTATTTGTAAAGGATATTATTTATTCAGTATTTTGTGGTTTTGAAATAACAGTTTATACGATGTTCGAAATTTTTATTCAGGAAAAGGAGCGTGCCAAAGACCTGATAGCAGCAGGCAAGCAGTGCGAAGCCATGGCCACCGAGCTGCTTGCGTTGGCGGCCGGCGCCGACTCCGCGGGGAACATCTTGCGAGCTACAGACAACAGAAACATCGAGTTTCTGGATGTTCTGATCGAGAATGAACAGAAGGAGGTGATCGCGCACACCGTCGTGCAGCGATACCTGCAGGTACCCGCATCGCTCCCGCCTGCTCATGTTGACTCCCACTTGGTCCAGTCCGCTCAGTTCCTCTTGGCCGCCGACTCTGACCGAACTGTTGTTGCAGGAGCTGTGGCGGGGCAGTCTCACGTGGCAGGGCTTCAAGATCATGTTCCTCTTCGTCGCCTTTATAGTTTGTCCGCCCGTCTGGATGGTGTTCTCTCTTCCATTAGGCCATAAATATAATAAGGTTCCCATAATTAAGTTCATGTCATATCTGACCTCTCATATTTACCTCATGATCCTGCTTTCGTTAGTCGCCATCACGCCCATTTATAGTTCTATTTTTAGAGAGAGTTTGGTGCCCCGGTGGTACGAGTGGATGCTGCTCATTTTTCTGAGTGGTCTCCTGTTGTTCGAGTTAACGAACCCTAGTGATAAGTCAGGTTTAGGTTGGATAAAGATAGCGGTCCTGTTCCTGGGCATGATCGGCGTGGCGACGCACGTCGTCGGCTGGATATTCGTGCTCCCCAAGTACTGGCCGACGCTCATGTACTGCAGAAATCAGTGCTTTGCGCTCTCCTTTCTCCTCGCCTGCGTCCAGATCCTGGACTTCTTATCTTTCCATCACCTCTTCGGCCCTTGGGCCATCATCATCGGGGACCTAATGAAGGACCTGGGCCGGTTCCTTGCCGTTTTAGCTATATTCGTGTTTGGTTTCTCCATGCATATCGTCGCCTTGAATCAACCGTTCAGAAACATAAACAAAGCTGAAGATAATAAATACGCCAGACAAGCGAGAAGAAAACTGTTCTCCGACGGTAAGTGTGTCTCTGTTTTACTTTACACTATCATAACGCAAGAAACACATTAAATATTTAGATTTCTATAATATAAACATTGACAATATAATGACGATATCCTTATTACAAAATAGAAAGTCTACGATCAAAACGGCAAACGTATGAAACCTCGTGGCTAAGTACACAATCTGGTGAATCGTACAGACGGAAACAGGGAGCATCGGGACGTAAGTCCGAGTGCGAGTGTGAGTGAGAGTGAAAGTGGAACTTGTCGATGATTGCATTTTACCTCGATGTGCTTGTTTTGTTTCATTTCGACGAGTCATGCATCCGCTTGCCTTGAATGTCGCCCATCGAGAATGTTACCATCGTCGATAGTTACGTTATAGATATGTGTCTACACCGAACTGAATGAGGAATGGGCGCTGTACTATACAACGATCACGCAGCATTAGGACGGGTAGCGAGGAACGAAGCACAACGCATTGAATGTACGCCAACGCCATGGCTTCACGATGCTGATGGTTTCAGATGTGGTGGTCACAGATCACGCGCGTCATCACGATAGTTTAGTGAATGAGTGGCCGACACACCGCATTCAATGGAGCAAGTTTGTTTGTTGCGCATGCGCGGCTTTCCCCCCCACGGCTGCCCGACACGTCGCTCCCTTCAGGTACAGTTTTGTTTCTGATCTGGCTGTTTGTCCTCAATGTGCCGCGACTCTCGCGCATTCACTTTGATGTTCAGCTTCACGATACCTAGACAATGCAGGGTATATTGATTGTTTCCATGAAAATTATACCAATTCGTCCCATTATACTATTATATTGGAATCAATATTTATCTAACAACGTAATTTTTCACCCTAAAAGGATTTAAATTCCAATCTGTAAACTAAATGTTTTATGACAGAAGTATCAATATGCCCATTTGTGTTCACATGAGTGTTATTCCTAGCAGTTTTCTTAGATCGTTGTTAGAAAAAAGCGTAAAGATAAATTGATGATTCAAGAAATGACGAATTCTTTTCACTGACATAAGAAACAGCAGATCACCAATATATCGTTGCGCTCTAATGGTCGTTAACCAGTGAGACCTTGGTCCATGTGAGTGTTGTCTTCTAGCGACATTGTCACCGTTCGAGGCGGTCGAGAAATTGTTCTTCGCCCTATTCGGGCAGATCACATTGTCCGACCTGAACTACGTGTCGAGCGCGAGGCCGTCCTGGACGCAGAACCTGTTCAAGTTCGTCTTCGGCGCCTACCTGCTGATGTCAGTGGTGGTGCTCATAACGCTCCTGATTGCGATGATGTCGGACACGTACCAACGTATCCAGGTAATGTGGCACCTCGCTCTATGTTGTCCACAGTAACCATGAACCCGCTGTTCTCGTTCGAGCTGCTCTTCTTCGCTGTGTTCGGTCAAACGACCACAGAGCAGACGAGGGTGCACAGGAACGACTCCACCGTGCAGCCCGGCTGGACCAACAACCTCTTCAAGATCATCTTCGGGATTTACATGTTGGTCTCGGTCGTGGTGCTCATCAATCTGCTCATTGCTATGATGTCAGACACCTACCAGCGGATACAGGTAACACACGTGATCTACATCACAACCAATCAATGGAATTTATTAGGAAAGCTATGACACCGGCCAATAAGGAGTGAAGCCTAAAATAGAACGACGTACTTTTATGGCAGATCAGTAATTTATAAGATAGCAATAAAATTGCGACATGAAAAGAATTTAGTCAATAATTTAACCTAACCTCAAATAAAGCGTTACCTGTAAACTTTTTGCATACATTTGTCGAAATAAACAGATAAAACGATGATAGTACATTGACAAATGTCGGTAAAATTCTTTAATGGATGTAACTTACTTGTTTAATTCATTCATTTGCATATTTAAATTACGACGAATGGAGAGTGTACTCTATTTTCCGGAAATCGTTTTTTCCGTGTGGCGATTAATGCCATTCGCAATTTTTACCACTTTTATTATTTCTCAATAGCTTCGTTTCCCGAAAGCATTCCTAACCATTCGTATATTTTCCCATTATATTTATTTTTCAATAGCTTATTTTCCTGGTAGGTTTTCTTACCACTCGCGGCTAAAAAAAATAAATGCATTAAAAGGTCATATTAACATTTGAAAATCGAATAAAGAATTGTTAACTAAAATGCATACTTTGAAAAGCATACGTCACCAATTACAAGACCGACAAACATTTCAGGCTCAATCCGATATAGAATGGAAGTATGGCTTATCGAAGTTAATCCGCAACATGCACCGGACCAACACGGCGCCCTCGCCCCTAAACCTGGTGACCACTTGGCTCATGTGGCTAATAAACAGGTGTAGGGTAAGTACAGTAAGTACACGAAACATGTTACTATTATACAGTAGTGCGATCGCACTAACCAGCGTCGTAGCTAGGGACAGACAAACGCAGGACAACAATGAGGCACAGCCCTGCTGTTCCGACTGACGCAACACAAAATAATCGCAATACTTGAAGGGCGATGGCCTTAGCTACGACTCTGCTAACTACTACACCAATATAATAACTCCTTAAACGTCGGCACGCACATGTCGACATCGTTAGGATGTCATCAAAATATTCCTATAAATAAACTCTATGATAGCATGATTTTTGGGTACGTAAGTAGAAGTTATGTACCCAAAACACCAGTCAGGGTCGAATCTGTACATCTTTCAATTTCCACCATCACGATACCTAGGGAAATGCTTCACACTGATCTATCACATCTTCTACACTTCTATTCTTCTTCTAAATCTCTCATACTACTCTACATTACCACTCTACTGTTCTACACTGGACAATGCCTTATTCTACCGTTGGGTAGTGTTTGATAATTTGCCGACTATTGAAGGAACGACTCACGAAGAAGAAGAGGCCAAGCTTGGTGCACATGATCGGGCTGCAGCGGCAGGACCAGATGAGCGCCCGGTCCAAGGCGGGTGCCAAGTGGCTGTCCAAGGTCAAGAGAGGACAGGTGGTGCCTAAAGGTAACACTAACCTTGAGTCTTAAAAGAATAAAAATATAAAGTACTCATTTCAATAATTGCAAGATAAATGTATCAAATTGACAAAAATAATATCAATTTAAATTTTCATTTATAATGCTGTCTCATTGACCATAAAATCACAGTAGAATTTAAAAAGTTGAACTCAGTTTCCATACATGTCAGGAGCCAAGATCAGTCATACAGTACAGACGCCATTAAGAGTAAGGAATCACGAAGCGGTTTTCACCCGTGCCCGCCGCGGTGGCGGAATGGAGTTTTATTTTCAAAACTCACGAGACCGGAGTTTTGTGCGGTTACGCAGCCGTCGCGGTTGCGATTATCGCCCGCAAACTTGGCGGTTGATAATCGCAAGACGGGCGGTTGCAAGAGGGGCGGTTAAACGATCAGTTGAGTTCAGATCAGTCCCCCCCCCCTCCCCGCCCCCGCTGTCCACGCGCGGTCGCCCGCCAACCGACCGCAGAACGCGCGGGTGGAACCCGCCGCGGCTGCGGGACCGCGACCCGCGCCCGCCGGTACAAGATGACCGCTGGAGCAGCGGGACCCGCAAACAATCGCACACGCCGCGGGCGTAAAACGCGTCGTGAAATGTGCTTTAATTTTTTACATAAATATCTGTATTCTACAAAGGCTGCGGGCCCGCAACCGCGGCGGGCACGGGTGAAAACCGCTTCGTGAGTCCTTAGCCTCACTGTGCCATTGGCCACTTATTTAATCATAATACCATAATCAACAAACTACACCAACCTCAACGTCAACAGAGTCCAGTCGTCTGTCCGTGGTGCACCTCAGCCCGCTGGGATCGCAGCTGAGCTTCAGCAGCAGCACCAAGATCGAGAGCGTCGTGGACTGGGAGCTGATCGCCAAGAAGTACCGCGCGCTCACCCGGGACGAGCCCGACGACTCCGCCAGGGAAAGCGACGAAGCGAGAGACAGCGACCATGATATGATACCCAATAACATCGCACCACCTTGAACGAGGAACATAGAAATATTATGAAAGAAATAATCAGCTCAAAAGACCGGAACTGTTACAGTCAGCAACAAAAGTCGATGAACTTATTACGATTATCTTTGAAATACTCCTGATAATCCAGAACTGATGATGATAGGGGTCAGCAACGAAATTCGAATTCCATGATTTCTTTCGCAACGATAGGTACTTATTTACTTTCTATAATTACTCGTTTGTAACATTGGAATAATAAGAAATTATACCCAAAAACCCTTCTCTGGTCCGTGATTTGTATTAATTCTGTTGTTGTGGAAAGTATCTGTTCGTCGACTTATGTAGTTGATAGAATTGATGAAGTAGAGGTTTGAAATGACATCATATCAGAAAGATACCAGCCTTCCAATTTTGTAACGAATCATAATTTTCAAAGACAATTGAAATGGAGTTTCGAACTTAAACTCATTAAATGTACTTTGTCTCCCATCACCCTCAGCCGAGTGATTATGTATCCATGTTAGGTATCCATTTCAAAATATCCAAAGGGCATATTTTTCAAATACTCCTTCAAAAGTTCCGTTAAGTTTCATATTTCATAAACATAATAAGAGTGAGAGTACAACATAGTGTTAAGTATTAAATTGCTTTGGAATTGAAGAATTTACATGAATCCTTTTTTATATTAGGAATTTGGGACATTATCATAGGAGCCATTTTTATTTATGTAATTATTTGCTCGTTCATTATGTAGAGTCTGTCGGATGCATTTGATTTCTAGTCAGGTTTCTAGTCAATGTGTGTTGTTGAGTTGATCTCGGATTGTCGTCACATGTCGATGTAAATATATCAGTGTACATACCCCATCAGTATTGTGTAAGTATTACTAAGATAACGTACCCTTCTCGTAAACAATAATGATGAAACTTCCATTTCTTATATTTCCGAGTAAGTCGTAGTCGCGCCTACCGTTCGTAGGAGGATGTTTTTTTGATTAATTTTGATGTTAGAGTAGCGCCTTAATGTCATTGGTGGGTAGTGCAATTATAAGTAATAATAGCAGTAAATTGTGTAAAGGAATATATGCCTTAATATAGTGTTTATACCTATTATTTTTCCATTTAGGGTTAATTAGATAAGATTAACGTAATGATATTTTTATAAATAACGTGTTGTGTAAATTGTGTTGTCAAAAATAAAACTGGTTCGATTTTAAATTGTTATTTCATTCAAATTTATTTACAGCCCTTATATATAAGAAACTGATAAAGACTTATTATTAATTACCTTAATGTAAATTTTCCTATATTCTATTTAAAATTTTCCTCCAAACAATAAATTAAATGAAAAACTCGTTAAAATAATGTACAAGTGTACATACTTTTTAAACTCATTTAGTATAATGTAATGAATGTACAAGTGGTAGATAAGAGTAAATAATGTTGTTCCACTGAACATGACATGTGAGAAATGGCTAGAAAATTAATTAATGATTAAAGTTGTCTATGAAATAAAATAAAAGGAAATCCATAACGTAACCGAAGTTAATTCACGGAAAATGTGGACGTTACGCGCGCGGCGGGCCCTCCTCGCGCTGGCAGGTAAAATAATCACACAAAGCTTAATACCGGGGTAGTTTGAGAATTGTAGTAATGTGAACTGAATCTCAAAACACAAATGGTCGTACAATCATTGTCGTTCCAACTGGGTGCAAGTCGTGATCACAATAAACTACATAAAAAAGATCAAAATTAGATGTTAATGATAATGAAAAAAAAATAAAAAAAATATGAAATATCCATCTTTGAAATGAAAATGTAAAATGAAAAATGAAAAATATTTATTTAGAACAAAATACACTTACAGATACAACTTAAAATTAAATTATAAAAATATTTTTAGTACAGCATAAAACATGTTTAATTTGTCTATTATAGTCTTCACACTAGGCAAGCCTGTATCGAGAAGACATTATATTAATAACTTAATTATCATTATATTATTAACTTTTTACAGGAATTTTATATCTAACAGATGCTGCAAAATTAAGATGCTACAGAAAGTAAGTAAAAAACTAAAAAAAAAAGTTATTTTCGATTATACACGTTACTAATAATTGTCTTTGTATAGTCTACTAGCAGCGCCCCGCCGTTTTACCCGCGTTGTGCCCGTTCCCGTGGGAAGTTCGGGAATTTTTTTACATAAAAACCTTCCTACCTATAACAAAAAACCGCATCAAAATCCGTTGCGTAATTTTAAAGATTTAAGCATACAGACAGACAAACAGTGTGACAGACACGAAAAAGAGACGACTTTATTTTATACTATGTAGTGATTCTATACTCCAGTCCAGAATAACTTAAGAGTAAAGATGTTGGGAATACAATCCTAATAGGTAGAACTAGACTCATCCACGACAGTAAAGTATACTTACTATCTAATGTACCACGGTAGAGCGAAGTACTTACCTTCTCAATTTCGTGCTAATACCTAGCTAAAACACTATTCATAATCATCCATCACCGATTCAAGTGAAACAATAGTGCGAGTGAGAGAAATTCAATAAACAATCTTTAATCTTTAATCTTTAATCTAATATTTTCAGTTCCATCAACGACTACGACGTAGTCCCCCTGTCTGAAGCCAGCAGTCTCCTCGACAGCACTTGCTACAACAGCAGTCGAAGCAACCTGGTCTACACCTTCGGGTACATGAACACCGCAGACCACAAGTCCACGCAAAGCGTCCTAGAGGCCGCTTTGAAGAACGTGGACTCTAACCTGTTCCTCCTAGACTGGGGGCAAGAGGCCAGCGCGGTGCAAGGACTGGGAGCCTTCGGGTTGAGCCTGTCGTACGCGCTGACTGCGGCGCCTAATACCGCTGTGGTAAAGATTTTGTTGTAGCTTCTTCGTAAAAAATAAATTTTGATATTTGAGCCTGCTCCCAATTGATTGCTGTGGGATTCGAATTATACGGTTGTCACTTAGACAGTGCCTTTGTAATTTTTTTTGAGTGTCGACTTAAAATAAAAGTCCAAAAGATGGAAAAGATGTAAGCAGCTTCACGTAAAATGTTCTAGCACGGAGACGCTCGTTCGGTCAGCCGGCAAGCGGGAATGCGTTGTAAGCACTTTGTAAGTAACAACAAGTCTTCGGTTATCCGTATCCGGTTATCGTATCCAAATCAATAGAAGTCAGAACCTATATTCTGCTCAACTATGTAATTCCTTATATTAATGACAGATATATTATATAAAATTAACATCAATTTATGTAAAGATTCGTTTTCAATTAATTTTATGCCAAGCATAAAGAACTATTCTTTATGCTTGGCATAGTTGAGAGGCTTTTGCCCAGCAGTGGGACAGACAGCAACGGTTAAAATAAGAAATAATAGTAATGCTTGGTATGCCTCCGTGGTGGTACCATATTTTTTTAAGTTCACAATTTTAAGACCTTCACTAGTTGATTAGGTAGCGCTCGTGCCACGAGCGCTACCTCCGTCTAACTGCGCCACGAACCTCGTGGCGCAGTTTGACTGAGCAGTGTTAGCTCTTTGCGATTGTTAATCAACGTGCAGCTCGGCCTCCACATGAATGTGTCGCCAATAGTGGCATCATTTATATTTGAGCGCTACCGTGCTTCGGAGGGCACGTTGAATTGTCGGTCCAACATTCGTCAGACCATGTCGAAGGCCTTTAGGCGGTCTAAAAACTCCGACACCAGGGTTGGCCACTAACCTTTATTGCTTTTTACTTTTATTGCTTGCAATTTTCGCACTTCTACTAAGTTTATAACTTTTACCTTTTCCATATTTTTATAGCTCTCTCATGAGTGTATTTTTTATGTACATGTAGTGTGAACACGTTTTAGGATTACAATCCAGATAATTAACTTTAATTGTAATTAGTATGTAAGGCTTTGATTGTAATCTGTTGTGTCACCAAATAAATAAATAAATAAATAAATAAACCTAATTGAACCCACTACTACTATATCTAGGTGGGTAAAGAGTTCGGCTCAGCGCTGGTGGAGATGTCGGCCGCCGGGTTCGCGCTGCCGGCCACGCGCCTCGTCGGGCACTCGCTGGGCGCGCACGTGATGGGGGAAACCGGCAGGACCGTCATACTTTACAAGAAGATTATACCGCAGTGAGTTCACAAACCTTTGACAAGCCCGTTGGAGCTTATTGTGTCGGGGGTTGCGGTTGGCGAATGCCAGCATCCACTGGCAAACATACCCGTGAAGCGTGCCTTGTAGGTAAATACATAACTACTTAATATAACTGGTACGGTCATAAACATAAACGCTCATTAACAAAAAATCTAGTTATCCAAATTATAATTTATTTACATTTGTGTCTTAGGTACTAAACGATATACAATTGAGTTATCTAATACCACAGTACACTAAGAATAGTAAGCATACTTACAAATAGGGTTGCGGGTTCGATTCCCGCCCGGAGTCAACAATATGTGAAGACATAGTTGTTGGCGACGACGTCTGGGTGTCAATTACATATTCAAGAGTATTTGCGTATGTATTATGTAGTAGTATCAGTTAGTTAGATTCCATTATACAAGCTTAGAGCTTAGTTTGGGTCTAATTAACCGTGAGTGAATTTGTCCGGGTGTATTTATATTTAATAGGATGCCGCCGCCGCGGTTTGAATGTAGCGGGCGGGGGCCGTGTGCGCACACCCTTTTAAAGTTACAACCCTTGGCGTTCATTCAACGATCGGCTTTAGTAACCTACTGTTCTTAGGGCCTTGTTCATAAACGGTTATTCAAAGTATTTTAGCTATCAAATGCTTGTCCCTCCCCGACGTACGCTATTTCTCCAGAGAGAACAGTTTATAGCAGTGTTAAGTTATACAACGTTGATGAATAAGCCAGTTACTGTTTATACCTTCTTTGTGTTAATGAAAGATTTATAGCTAAGTTAAACCACTCCACGATTTAGACCATGTTGGAGGCCTTTAGGTGGCCTAAAAACTCCGACCCCTAACCTAACTAACCTACTCGAAATGTGACGACTCTGAATGACTCCAGGATAACCGGTCTAGACCCGGCGGGGCCGCTGTTCGACAGCGTGCTGCCCACCCTGGACCGCTCGTGCGCCGCGCACGTGGTCTCCGTGCACACGGACCCTGGCGGCTACGGCCTCAACTCTTCCATCTCCTCCGCGGACATCTGGCTCAACTTCGGGAACTTTATCGTAGGCCCGCCCGAGAATCAGACGCAGCCGGACTGCCCGCACGGGACCTTTGAGCTGCTGTCGGATATAGGTGAGTATGCGCAATAGTAATATTTATTTATTTATTTCAATTAAAACGTGGGCCCCATTACTTCAATTGAAAAACTAGTATATGTAGGATACCCACTTATCTAGTTATTGCAGTAGTTTTTATTTGCAATATTTCATCATAGCAATTTTTGTTTTTGGTTTGACGATGTTTCGAATTGTTTGGCGTCGCACAGTCGGATAAAAAACCGTAGACCTGTTAGTAAGTCAACACAAAAGTTAATAAAGTACACATCCCTATCAATACCCTGTCTTTAAGTCCCCAACTATACCTACCTCCTTCCATCTGCCCTGTCCCCAGACCTGTGCAGCCACGTGCGCGCCTGGGAGTACCTCATCTCCGCGTGGGAGAACCCCGAGTCGCTGCTGGCCTCCGGAGCCTCCAACTACTACGAGTGGGCCTCCGGACGCGGGAACCAGAGTGACGTCATATGTCTCGAGCATGTTCCGATGAGGTAACAGTCGGGTTCGGTCGCATTGGGCTTCACTACATAGTATAAAATAAAGTCGTCTCTTTTTCGTGTCTGTCTGTTTGTCTGTCTGTATGCTTAAATCTTTAAAATTACGCAACGGATTTTGATGCGGTTTTTTGTAATAGGTAGAGTGATTCAAGAGGAAGGTTTTTATGTAAAAAAAACCCGAAATTCCCACGGGAACGGGCACAACGCGGGTAAAACCGCGGGGCGCTGCTAGTTAATGATAAAGTACAAACCATTTACGATTATATGTAACACTAGCTGCACCCCGCGGTATTATCCCTGTCGTGCCCGTCCCCGTGGGAATTCTGGGATAAAAAGTAGCCAATAACCTTCCTTTTGAATGAAAAAAAAAATTAATAAAAAAGTAGAACCAGGTAAATAAATCGATTGAGTAATATAAGTATCAGTAGATGATCTCTATGTCACTAAGACCTACAGAATGGTCCGAAGTGTGCAGTTTTATCCAGTTTTATAGCATGATTGACAAGAGAAGGTCACGATGCGGGCACTCAAGGGAACCCGCATAGGCCGCCCGAAGGATACTCCAGTAAATTTTAATTAAAGATAAAATGACTCCTCGTTAGATATACCGCGGGTTCAAGGTTCTTTGAGAAATGATTTATTTGTTTGGGGATTAGCATAATCAAAGGCTTTTTATTTTTAAATATGGTTCTGTACGCAATATAAGTTATTGCCAAAACTAATTTATATCTGTTTTCGAGAGTGAACCGAGTTTCAATAACATTTTAATTATTTAACAAGGTTGTAACAAGTAGGCCACAACATCCTTACGGCACGTTTCCACTAGAATATTGCTATGCTGCATAATCATGCTTCTTCTTCTTCTTCGTGTCGATGGCACAGAAATTAAATAATCATGCTGTGTTTGATATGTTTGGTGTAAATGTCACCGTAATATTGTAAAAGCTGTTGGTTTATAATCCAACTAGTAAGATTAGAAACTGTCGACAGATTGTGAACTGTACAAACGCATAAGTTTACAGTCTGTTCATAGCAAACCGTAAAATTGTGAACGAAGCAAAAAAGTTGTCACTGGTTAATATAAGCGTAGCACAGCCGCGTAGAATAGCATTATTTAGATTTTGACCTTATATATTATATTTTGCGTAGTGCCATTATTTTTACAAATAAGTAATAATTAACCAACTGTGGGTACTAACAACCTTCTCTTATTTTCAGCGCTAGAGGCAACTACTACCTGACGACCCGCGGAAGCGCCCCCTATGGGAAATATGAAGAAGGATTATCACCATGATGAAACTAGCAACAATTTACTGAAAACCTTTACTTTCTCCATAGTCCATACCTATCACTCAAACCTACTTCAGTGTCATATGTTTTCTATAACCTAAAATGATTAAACGAAATATGTTTTTCCTTCATTTCACAGTATTCTGTGAACTACAATTTGGTGAAATTTCATTTCCAAAAGTACCAACAAATCTAGTCCCAGCCGTGGCAATTCCAGAGGCTAGAAGGGGCTAGGATCCCCCCAAACTAAAATCCTAAATCTCCCCCCGCCACACTCTCCTTTCGCATCCGTAGGTTATAAAGCCAATTTCATTTATTTACTTCAGTTAAATAGAGAAAGTAACCGTTTCACGCCTAGTTACATGCTAACCGCACCGTTAAATTGACAACAAGAGAGTTCAATAAATTAAACAAACCATTTAAGTGCATGTCGGTTACCGCAAAGATTCTCACTTCGATGTTAAAAGAACAAATAAATATTGTAAAAAGGAACAGTCAGCCCAGTTGGTGATGGACCGTTATCAGATGACTAGTAGTGCCCCACGGTTTTACCCGTAATGTACTTGTACCCGTGGTAATTTCGGGATAAATTTATTCTAAAACATAACAAATTCTCGCTGAAACTGTCATGCATAACAGTTAGCTAACAGTGATTGTTCAGTAATAAAAAAATGTTACAATAACTTCTAAATATTCTGTGTTTTATAATACACACACCTTGCGTATTTAACGTTCCAATAATCTAGGCCGCAAGCGAACAAAACTCGTAGATATTAGTGCCCTTTGTAGAGTTGGCGCCTTAAAGAATAGTAATAGCAAGCTAGTTTGGTTGTTTGCTACTACTATTCTTCAAGGCACTAACTTAAAGTTAGTACTACAATTTGACTCACCTCACCCGTTACTTTTACATAACGATTATTTGTCTATTTATTTAAGGACCACCAGTGAAAGATATATTAAACTTATAAATAAAACTTAGTACCTAAATGCACTAAAATATAAATAAATCCTAAAATAATGAGTAGAAGGTAGGTTGTAAGCTATAACAGCCAACGTCATCATTGTTTAAGCAAAACCACATCATAATGGGTGCATTCGTAAAGAGAGAAGATTCAGAAAAGCTTAGCTGGTATAAGTAGGAACTAATTGTTGCGCCTTGAAAAATAGTAGTAGCAAACACTCGATAGTTTGCTATTTTTATTCCGTAAGGCGCCAACATTAAGTAAGTAATACAATTTCACTCACTCGTTCCGTTAACATAACGATTATTTATCTATTAATAAATCTAAAAACATTAAGTCACGCAACAAAGCTCAGATAGGTTTTAAGCTCCTTGTAGCTAATGACTATCTCGCGCAAAGTCAATGGCTGAATACATTGGGTACCTCTCCGACTATTTGATAAACATCCTGCCATTGTTGTTGACGACGCGCCTTGAATCGATTTTATATTATCATAATTTTTTTTTTTAAATGGCAACGCTGAATTAACAATTAAGATTTTTGGAATTGCATAGCAGTGAATAGATAGAATAGAGATAAATCTATGAGATTATCATATTGGTTTAGAATTTTTCCATTCGTTTTGATTATAAAATCTAAATGTAATATTATGTACTACATAAATTATGTAGAGTTCCAATATCCATTCAATCTAAATCTCTTTGCTACAAAGCGTTTACCTCGAAACCTTCGAAAAGTGTTAGCCATCGATTTCAAATAGGTAGATAACCTCCTCTTTTACATCTCGACATTACTTACTTATTTTGTTTAGAACTAAGTATTTCTTTTAATTTTCCTCTTATTTTGACTATACAAATAATTTCTATTACAAAACTAAGGACCTATAATTATTATAGGTCCTTAGTTTTTTGGATTCCATCTCTCAACTTTTTGATGTACCTACTACCTACGAGTACCTATTTATGGAATCTCGAGTCAACATTTTGAAACGGATTCTGACACGGCTCATGTAACGACTACTATCCGTAGAGAGTACCCGGGACCGACGGCTTAACGTGCCCTCCGAAGCACGGAATCATCTACATAATTACATGAGCCGTGTCAGAGGCCTTTGGCGGCTGAATAACTCTGACACCAGGATTGGTCAGGTTGACGATCCACTCGATAAGAAGAAGAACGGATTCTGAATCTATGTATGTCTCATCGTATGATACTGTAAAAGACCAAAATATAAGAAACGATAATTATGTGGAGACATTAAAACTACACCTGAACAAATAAAGTATTCTACTGCAGACGATACTTTTAACCACCATTAATAAAGTAAGTATGTGTTTACCTCATTATAGGCATAATTATGTAGGTACTTCCTCACTAATGTGGTGATAATTTGCTGAACACTAATTGGTGATCTAATAGTTTTTCAACGAGGCGCTAATTGTACATTGAACTTCAATTTATTTTAACGATACTGCGACTTAATGACAATCTACAAAAAAATATAATAGAAAAATTCTAAAGAGTTTTTATGTAACGTAAGGAGTTGCTGTACTCGTTAGTAAATATTAAAAAAAAACACATAATAATCAGCGCCGCCTTTGGAAGAAAAACATCACATCCTTGACACGTCCTATTAATCTCAAAACTTATCAACAAAAATTGGTGCACATAAAAAAGAAGGACAAATAGGCGAAATGTTTTGAGGCAGTTCGGAATAGTCGGGGCGTGTGTCACTGTACCCTCATCTGTGGTTTATGAAAACGATGAACTTCACCAGTGGTTGATCAGTCTGATTCCGACTACCGTATGCCGCACAACACCGCGGCAGAATACACTACGGCTCTTAACGTAACTCGATAAAAGAAAAAAAAATACAAAAAAAAAAAAGTTTATGATTTAAAGAGTGGTGTTTGAAAATAGAAAATAATAAAAAATAAATAACTAAATTATAATTAATTAAAAAAACAAATGCTTTTTTATACTTAAATTAATTTAAGTGTTTTTCCTTGAATGTGAAAATATTATTTATGTTTTAATTTATTTATTGAATAGTGTAAAACATAAAAATGGTTATAAATAAAACATTGTTGACTGGACTCTGGGCTATATTATGTTAGTATGAATTTTGTTTGAGTTAAAAGCTCAATACTTTCTAGGCCGTTTTCAGTTCAATAAAGGTGACTGAATTTTGAATCTTTCAGGCTCGAATCATTTCGCGGGCGGAGCTTGGTTGCGGTGTTACAAAGGGTGAGTTACTATTTAGTACTTGTCACTATAGATGTACTAGCCGCGCCCCGCGTTGTTACCCGCGTTGTACCCGTTCCCGCGGGAATTTCGGGATAATTTAGTTTCGTTCAGTAGTTTTGCATGGAAGATAGACAAACATACATACAAAGTAAGAATAGTAATAACATGATAGTAGATACATACCTACTCGTACATCTTCACAAACTGTCGAATCCTACTAATATTATAAATGCGAAAGTTTGTGAGGATGTATGTTTGTCCGTTTACTCTTTGACGAAAATACTTGACGGATTTGGATGAAACTTTACAGTAATATAAGTTATACAGCAGAATAACAGATGGGATATATTTTATCCCGACATTCCGGAACGGATACGTGGGTAACACCGCGGGGCGCGGCTTGGTTATAATATAAGTATGAGAGTAGAGTTTGACATATTGACGATTTAAATCCAACACTTTATTTATTTTATTATGGACCCAACAACAACTTTATATTTTTCTAGTTATCTTTCTTTGTCCTAGTAGGCTCATTCTTAACACAATATGTTATTACGTGAAGATATGGTAAGTGGAACAATGTCCGCCGCGCCGCGCGCCGTCCCGACTGCGACAGACAGACAACTTACAATTTAAATATTAAAATATGTTTTGTATGATAATTGAAACACATACATGCATAGAATAAGTAATTTTATAAGTAGGTATTTGTAAACAAAACGAGAAACTGAAAATTGTAGACTGAAAATCAGCGCTTTCGGGGCTGATTGAAGCGACTGAAGAATTTCTGAAAAAGTATTAGGTACTGCTTTTCTAAGTTATCTATTCATGATATAAATAGAACAATCTTCCCTCATTGTAATCGATTTAAAAGAGATGGAGGTTCTCGATCTCGTCTAGATGATGTTGTCAAGTCGGTTCCACCCAGAATTTTCCCCAATCAATTTCCTAACGAATACGAAAGAATGTGGACACTGGTCACTGGTCAGCCAATTACAAAATGCACATGTCAATTTCTCCATCTCAGTAAAATTTACCCGATTACAAATATGATGTATTTGTTTATAGCGCGCGGTCTCAAGGTCGCCCGAAGTGGAGCACATTGTATAATAACTTCACTTACGTCATTTGACATAACTTTCTTCGAATGTTAACGGGCTACCGACCGGTTCTGTGCGATGTGCATCTGAATTTGATCGCGCGTAAAAGTACGTAATTTTGTTTACTTACAATATGTGGTCTGATGAGTTTTTTATACTTACGCATATTAAAAATTACGAAATAACGTATAGGCCTCTTAAAAACTAGAATAATTTAAAATCCCCAAAACTTTATGGTCCATCTTCAAATTATATCGAATCCTCCTTACATTCTTTCGTCCTTTACCCCTCGACTTATTTCTCTTCAAATCCAATGTTTGGTTTCAAATGAGTTCTCATTGCAATGCGTCCATGGCCTTGGCGACAATTTATCACACCCCACGTGTATCAGGAGCCTTGTGAGCCGCTGCGCCGTGGTTATCTGAATACCATGAGACAAGACGGGAAAGAAGGTCATGATCAGTCACACTTTACATGACTTAGATAAAGTGAATAGGATCTATTGTATGCTCTCAGATATCAGTTCGGAAACCCCTACGATTTACTTCGTTTCAATGGGTTGTGTCTGGAACTATTAGTACCTAACTACTAGCCGTATTGAATTATTGTTGTGTTGATGAAGCCGCAATAATGCGAAATCCAGCAATAATAAGTTAAATCCCGTAACTTGCTTACCGAGAGCGGGTTAAATACGATTAAAAGGACGGCATGTTATTCTTCTTCTTCTTCTTCTTCTTCTGCCCCGTGCGGTGGTTCCACCCGCGACCCATTTGTTACAAAAAATGTGACAAATGAAGAACTGCTGGACCGATTTTGTGCAAACTTCATATAAACCATCTACTAAACAGTCCAAACAAAGCCTAAACATTTGGTTTGGATAGGTGAGCCCGTTCTTGAGTTAAATTACAACGAAAAGTGGCATTGATTTTTATATTTAAAGTTATCCAATTGTTGTGATCCAATGAACATTATTTATGTATTTATCTCACGGATAAAATAGTCAAATTCCTCCTTATGTATGCACGAAGGCGCACTCGGTCCGCATACATATTAATTAAGTTACATCTATCTGTAATCCTCTGCTTCCCTATGTTTCCTTCACGCTTTTCCTTAACAATAGAAAAGGTTAAAGAATAGCGTCATAGTTCCTCAATAAACGGAATTATTTAGTACTACTAAGATATCATACCAGGCCAACATGCAAATGAGCGTTAACAGATGGTTAATTCCAACATTGTTATTTATACACGGGTTACCGGTAAGGTCACATGGTCTAGTGTCCCTAGCCCTACCCTGCGTTGTACCCGTTCTCAGGGGAATTAAGAGATCAATCTCTTTTAATATCCACCAAAACAAACATTAGATAATGAAATAAGTCGTTATCAACACTTACAACCTACAAACTCTTTTGGGTATTACTCGTAGTATCCTTAAAGCTTGCGAGTGCCTAGTAAATATTAGGTGATAGCACAGCTAGTAGTAGATAATACTCACTTCAAGTACTAATATAGTATTGCGCCCTATAGGTAAAACACCAGTGTTAAATTACTATGGACTGTGTTGTTCGGCGTTAACTGCTAGTATCCTATACTAATTGTCATCCACAATGTAAGCCGAACGCATTTAAATGTAATTGCAAGTTTCCAACAAACTGCAATATCCGTTTTTTTTGCAAAACGCCTTTTAGTACCCAAGTGTATGTTATATCATGCGTATCGTTAATTGTTATGGTACCAAGATATATCGTTACCTGTCTGGTTATATTAAATAACGGTATATTAAATAACGTTATCGGTATTTTAAATAACGGTTTAATTTATTGTTACAGATCGTTACAGTAAAAAACATGTAACGCATGTTTCACACAATAAAACATATCTGTTAAACCAAACACTTACGTCTATTAAATATGGTCACTTGCATTCTTTGTGCTCAAAGACAACTCCATCTTCGGATCTTGTACTACAGCATCCACCGACATATGGACCGGTCAATCACCTACGAACAATAAAAACTAAAATTTAGGTCATCAAATGTTACCGTACCATCACAGGTACCTTCGTGAATAAAATGTCGCCATTACTACTCAATTATCATAATCATATTATTATTAAATCATTACGAGATCGATTACGTGAGGCCATTGGAAAGCTTGCGACACCACTCCTTGATAAAACGAATATTTATTAAGATATTCAGATAAAAATAACACTAAAATAAAATGTATGTTAGGTAAATACTTACTTAGATAAAATCTTGTTTTGGGTACTGGTGTTTGTTTTTGATTTCCTGAAATCAGTATTGGTGTTACTTGTAGGAACCAATCATATGAATCGCAACACAGCGGTGGTTATAATGTCAAGCGTAACATCAAAATCTAAAATAACATAAGTAGATCTATTGAACACAGTTTTCTCTGAATCCCAAAATCACAAATAACAGTTAGGTCAAATAACAGTTAGGTCAAATAACAGTTAGGTCAAATAACAGTTAGGTCAAATAACAGTTAGGTCAAATAACAGTTAGGTCAAAAACAGTTAGGTCAAATAACAGTTAGGTCAAATAACAGTTAGGTCAAATAACAGTTAGGTCAAATAACAGTTAGGTCAAATAACAGTTAGGTACCTACCTGCAGTTGTTTTTATTTCTGTGTCGGTCAAATAGGTAATTCAACCCTATATTAATAGACATGCCACATGCAATGACATTCATATGCTTAGAAAACAATTACAATTCTTGAAACGAATCTAAACGTAAGGACATTCTGATAGCACCTTGATTATGCCGCGAGTGTTAGAAATAACTAATTATTTCCTTGGTTGTTGTTAGTTTTAAATACGTGCTTACTTTCCTTTGTAGTATTACTTATTGAGAAGACGAAATACATTTCCAATTTTTTTTTTATTGTTGCTCTGTAAAAGATAAAAGCGAACATCTAACGGCCGTCCCGCTTATAGAACCATTTCAAAAAAAATGAATCATTTATACAGAAACAATATCAAAACGAAACTTGATGTAGGTACTCAAAGACGATAGACTAATACCGATCTACTATCTGAGATAGTAATTAGGAGATACTTCAGTCTGCGATTATGACTCTCAGACACCAGGCCCGAACGCAATTAGGTTTTAGTTTACACTAGGCCCCTTTAGAAGTTACCTCTACAACCCTAAAACCTCTTCAGATCACTAGAAGACTACCTTGTAGCAGAGCTCGACAAGCCCCTGACCCCATCGTTCTCATCGTGCGTCAACCCCGGCGTCCCCACCGTGGTGTACACGTTCGGGTACCGCGGGCGCTCCGCCGGGCCCGCCACCACCGCGGTGCTGCAGGCCTACATCAGCAAGAGGAAGAGGAACGTGCTGCTGCTCGACTGGGAGCAGGAGGCGCAAAGCGGCGTGCTGGGCATACCGCTTGGGTACACCTTCAGCGCTGTACCCAATGCTAAGAAGGTAAGGTTTAGGAATAGAAGACTGGAGTTTGAAGTAGTTCTACATGATCACATTGACTACTCCAAAATGTAAGGGAAGGGAAAGGGGTCGGTAACAGCTTCCAAAAACATATCATATAACCGACTTAAACATCTCACTTTAGAATTCATATCAATCTAGACACGCGGCAGCGTGTCAAGCCAAGTTCAAGCAAAGGAACGGCTAGCCAGCGCCGAGTGTAATATTACACGAACCACTTGGTGCCACTTTTGACCCTTCTATAACTCAAAACCTATTTAACGTAAACACATGAAACTTCGTGTGTTTAATTATATCCATTAGGACATCTAGAAACCCAAATTTCATGAAGCTAGCTCAAACGGTTATAAAGATATGAACGTCAGAAAGTCGTAAATTTTAGTATTGACTGACTGACTGACATATAGTACCTAAACCTAACCTACTTCCAGATGACCTAGAAGGATGAAATTTGGAATCTAGCTCGGTAATTGTGTGTAAGCGTAAGAAAAAATCTAAAAATATAAAATAGTTAAAAAATAGGGGGGGTCCCCATACAAAAAATATATTTTTTAATTGTAGCGTTGGAACCGTTACTAGCAGATATTTGAAACTATCCCATTAAATGTATTATTATATTTGCTATTTAACTGCAATATAAACGTAAAGTTAAGTAAAAAAAATAAGTGGTGTCCCCATTCAAAAAAACTTAAATTTCGCGCTAAACAACCGGCCAACGGTGTGTCGTCGGCGGCGCGCGGTAGGTACTTATGACGCGGTCGGTCCACCGTCGCCCCAGCCAATCAGCGTCACGCTCTGATGAATAGTACACAATTATAAGCGGTAGCGATTTGGTAAAAATTTAGCGAGTCGGTTGGTTTATACCTGCATGGTAGTAAAGCGATGTATTATTGTTACCGATATAATGTATGTATTGACTAATTTAAGAATGCTGGTTGAACTCGCTCGCGCCTTGCACTTGTACGCGGGGGCAGCGCGCGGCTCACAAGCGCTATACGATACGATTTAAAATGCGAACGAACCAAAGTACCTATGCAGCGGAAACGCAAGAAAAAACAATAAATATCAATACCTAGTTTTCTTTACAAAAAGTAATGATATCCCACCAAAAACATAAATGTAAAAAAGGAGAGCCAAGTTCAATACAAAAATTATGCATGGCTATGGGCTTCGCTGCAAAAAGAATGGAGATCTAAATGAGGGCCAAGTTCTAGGCAATATCTCAATATGTATTTATAGGAACAAAATAACATTATGAACAAGTATTGAACTCTATTTCTTCTCTTTATTCGATACCTATGACAATTGCTGTTATTTAAAAATGTGAGATCTTAAAGTGGGTTAGATTTAACTTGGCCAGTTTGTTGTTATATGTTGAATAACTTTATAAAATGACTGCTGTAATGAAAACTGGTCAAGTCAAATCTAACCCACTTTAAGATCTCACATTTTTAAATAACAGCAATTGTCATAGGTATCGAATAAAGAGAAGAAATAGAGTCCAATACTTGTTCATAATGTTATTTTGTTCCTATAAATACATATTGAGATATTGCCTAGAACTTGGCCCTCATTTAGATCTCCATTCTTTTTGCAGCGAAGCCCATAGCCATGCATAATTTTTGTATTGAACTTGGCTCTCCTTTTTTACATTTATGTTTTTGGTGGGATAAAATGTACTCCAACCCTTTTGGAAAGCACAGAGCAAATACAGAGAGAACCACAAAATAAAACAATTCCTTAATGACCCAAACCCCTCGAAAGAATATCTACAAGTGTAGGTACTTCAATTCTCTTGCAGGTGGGTAAAGACCTAGGAGACTTCCTGGTCCGGCTGGTGGAGAGCGGCGTGAACATGACGGACCTGCACCTGATCGGGCACTCGCTGGGCGCGCACGTCATGGGGTACGCGGGGCGGCGCGCCCGGGAGCGGGGGCATGTCGTGGCCAGGTACGGGACAGGGTTACAACACCTACAAACAATGATCTGCCAACTAAAACAATCCCTAACTAAAAAATCTCTCCAAAGAACAGTAACGCTCGTGACGAACATAATGTAGCGGTGAATTTGGTCCCTACAAGTAGACTGAAAAGCCTAAAAGATTGCCGAATCCCATCAAAATGTTGTTTTGATTGCACCAAACACTTGTTTTAGAATAACCGGTCTAGACCCAGCCCGCGCGTTGTTCGAGGGT
Source organism: Cyclophora albipunctata (assembly GCA_963082685.1). Taxonomy (NCBI): domain Eukaryota; kingdom Metazoa; phylum Arthropoda; class Insecta; order Lepidoptera; family Geometridae; genus Cyclophora; species Cyclophora albipunctata. The sequence goes on from OY720119.1 coordinate 299,344, forward strand.
CGGCTGGCGGTGGCGACGGGGCTGGAGCGCACGTGCGCGCGCTTCGTGGACGTGGTGCACAGCGACGCGGGCGGGTACGGCGCCGCGCGCGCCGCCGGCTCCGTCGACATCTGGCCCAACAGCGGCCGCCACCAGCCCGGCTGCCCCGCCGGCGACTACGACATGTTCTCTAAAGAAGGTCAGACATGGGGAACGGTGGTTTTGTAGAAAAACACCTTTCAGGGGGACTTTTTCTTCAAGGAAGGTAAAATGTGGAAAAGTATACACTGCAGACGCAACTATAGTCAACCAACTAATGGGGTTTTCCTAAAATAGACAGTGCTCATTCCATGCTTCCGTGCTCGACAAGGCAGCCTAAGAAAGATAGAATTCTAGTAAATGGCATAGCCCTTAAAAGAGAGGTGAGCATTTTCCAGCATAGTCGGTCCACAAAATACTTCTTTCTTATAGAACAGAATCGTACGTTAATGTCGTAAGTAGGTATGTTAATACATAATTCCATTCCTTTTAAAACGTATTTTGGAAAAATACAATAATACTACAAACGTTGGTAGAGATACAAACGTAAGTACCTATTTAAACAACTGTTTTAACTAAAACACATGACCGCAAGTCACGAATAACTTCGACAGCAAATTAAAGACCTATAAAATTGGCAATAAGTATTAGTCAAACAAAGCCGCCAAACCGACATGATTTCGACCCAAAGAGATGTCCATTGACCATGACAACCAGTGGCTCGATTCGGTCACAGCCTGCCTTCCGTACACCAAGGTTGACGATTGTTTTTATAGTTTTACACATCAATAGAGACTGGAGTATACTAATTAGATGTATGACGTTGAATGTACGCGGAGGAATTCATTAAATAATAGTCTTAGTATATTGTTAGACTGTGTTATTGTGTTAAGATAATGAGTATTTATTTGGTGAAATGGACAATAGATAAAATCAATTTCCGTGTTCAAACAAGATACTTCATTAGCAACTTCAAAACGACCACCAGTGAAACCAATTGCCTTTTTGTGATTAAAACATTATACCTACCGTCTTATTGACGTCGGATAATTTGCTATTATTTTCAACAAGATTTCAGCACCATATTGCGATCAAATATATCATATTTGACTTGTTCGCGCCTCGCTCTTTAATTCCCGAGGGAATTTCAGCAGAAAAAGTAGTCTAAAACCTTCCTAGTGAGTCACTATGTTTATCGGTAAGGGCTACAATCCCTTTGTTCTTAAAGGTTTCTACCCATTACACCGTATCATACCATGACCGTGCTATGAACGTGTCAGGCAAAAAAGTATTCTTTGTATTGAAAAGTATGAGACTATGCTCACTAGACCGTTCCGTCACCAACCAACAACGTCGACTATTCTCGATGAGAAATTTTGCCTGTGCTGAAACGTTCATAGCACGGTCATGGTATGATACGGTGCAATGGGTAGAAACCTTAAATGTCTTCTAAGGGTATGGTTATGATTGGTTCCAGACTTGTGTAACCACGACCGCTCGTGGAAGTACTTCGCGGAGGCCATCGGCGCGCCGACGTCGTTCCCCGCCGTGCGCGCCGACGACGCCGCCGCCTGGGCCGCGGGCGGCGCGCGCTCCGCCCACCTCGTATACTTGGGGGACCTCACTAACACCAGGTAACCACAGATAGGGTAAAGAAAGTGAATTCGAGTAGGTTACTGGCCAACCCTGGTGTCGGGAGTTTTTAGACCGCAAACATAGATGAAAGTTCGTTTCTAATGCGAAGCTGAGCGCAGAGATGCTTATGTCTAGAGCAGAGATGCTTTGCAAAGCACCACTATTGTTCAATCGAGTCCCCGTCTCAGTTGAAACACATCCTAACGTTTTGTTCGCTTCTTTTGATGATACTAGCTTTTCCGAGAATTCTTACGCAACAGGTAATTCAAACATAGGCAACGTTTACCTCGAAATTCCCACAGGAGTGCAATACACCGCGGTGACTAGCCACTACCCAATAAACCACTCTACCACCCCTTAAAATGTTTCAGAGCGCAAGGCAACTACTACCTCACCACCAACCCAGCGCCATCTTTCGGCAAGGGCATGGAAGGACTGAAACCGCCACCAGCCGCTGCGTCTACAGAGCACCGCAGTCTACTGTCGTACTTGAGGTGATACTGCCAGATATTCCTAGAAGGGGCTCGAAAATGCCTAGGCTTTCTACTTGGAATGGTTACTGTATTCTATTGAAAGGCTGGTTTTTTATCTTCAGTTTATTATTTTCATAAATTTTGACATGTTTGTCAAAATTTGACAAGATTTGTGAAATGTGTGAAGTTTGACAAAAAGTTTGACAACCTGTGAATATTTTAAGGTAAATAATACAAACAATGTACAATGTAGAATAAACTTCTTTGGAAGTTGGTTAAATAGTACAAAGTAAAATCATGTAATGATGCTACTTTAGGATAAAGTCCTGTGTTAATCAATGTTTAGTTTTTGAGTACAAAATATAATTATATTTATTAATTTAGCCCAGTACAACATACATTTATTATTAGTGTGTAATAAGTAATATTTGAGTAATGCATTTTTATTGAAGATTGAAAGATCAGCCTTAATACACTAAGTAGTGGGTAGTCTCTATGTAGTTAATATTAGAAGGTATTTTTAGAATACGAATCACATATGGTGCCAATTATTCAGTACATAACATATAGTTAAGACTACATTCATAAGAAAAACAGCTTTAAAATATAAACAATAAAGTATATTTTTAAATGAATACTCCTTTGTATAATTTTAACTATCTTACAATACTAACATTACCAGTACACTTGACACCAAATATCTTGATCACACTTTTAAGTCAACAAAAGTATCAAACTGTAATATCCCACTACTGGGCAAAAGTCACACCTACGACATACAAAAAATAGTGTCCAACTAAATGACAAGGAAAACATATCATAGAAAACATCTAACTAATTATATTATTTACAATAAAACTTTAGCAAGTGATCAAGACCTTCGGCTCATTGTATACCATACACACTTAATGTGAATGACTTATGTACAAATTAATAGACAAATCGACAAAACCCAAACAGGTCTAGTCTAATGGCAGTAAGTATTAAGAACATCACTTTTTGTGAAAGAACTAGGTAATATGGCTAAAGCATTTATGATCCATTTCTTTTTATAAGACATAAAATCTAAACTAATAAAGTAGTTCTTCCAAACAAAGACAATTTCTTCTATTTTCTTTTAAGAAGAATATATAATGTTTTTTTTCATTCGATCACCAAACCTTTTTTCTATAGAATGAATTATGTTTGCTTAGAAAATCTGCCATATTAGGCTACATTTTGCCATATTAGGCTACAACTCTTTTAAGAAGAAATGAATCATACTATGCCATACTTCTCTATATATTTACATGTGTCAATAAACATACTATTAAATCACATATCTTTTACTTACATTATACAATGAATAAATTTATAGGACCTAATAATATAGGTGTAGTGTAATATAGGTGATTACATTGTGACACGTCAAGCATAATATTGAACAGATTTCCTATAAATACTATTGCTTGTGCTGCACTAAACAACACCTATATTGTGCTAATTAACATTTAACAATTAGGTTGCAATAAAAGCTGAGAAATATCTCAAATACTATTAAAAGTATATCACATAAATGTTACTATTGCTTTGAGTTACCACTACTATTAAGGTTATGTTATTTCGGAACTACTATTAAAACAATAATTCTGTCTATTATAATAATGTATATAGGTAGGCAGGTTTGTTTGTGTTTTATAACTTTTCTAAATGTCCTGTGAATAGGCTATGATGTGTAATTTGAAATAAAATTATAATGAGAGAACAAATGCTTAAAAATCTAAGTTCTCTGACCAGACAATAAAAACATACAGGTACGCGAAATAAATTTCTAACTACAGTACATATACCAAACTATTGCTTCAACAAATTGAACTAAACTTTTTACAATAATGTCACAAACTCCCATAAAGTGTCATTTCATTTAAACCATAACCTCACTAATATCACACTCTCTGGAGTCCAATACACCATCACCCACTTCAATAACAGTCCCATAACTGTCCAAATATACCACACACCAAATATTACACACTTTACTATTTTATTACATAGTCTACAAATACAATACCACGAATATGGTTAGTTTATGTCACTTCATAAGGTGGATGTCACTTCACATAGTAAGTTTCACTTGGTCCTTGTCACTACACATGCTCCATGACACTGGTCCATCATGCGTGTTCACATGTAAGATGCATCACATAGCGCAAGTGATGCATGTCACGCGAGCGGGGAGCGCCACGTTACAGGTAGCGGTGCTAGGTGGGCGCGGAGTAGTAGCGCTTCATGGTGGCGTCGATGTCGACGAGCGCGCTGCGCACGTCGTGCGTCGCCGCGCCGATGTTCTCGAACGTGTTCGCTAATCTGTCTATAGCTCTAGCCTGAAATTAGTAAACAGGAAATTAAAAAATCGTTTTGGAGCTACTATGCGACAGAAAAATTACACTCATTATACATACACAGTCACACAGATAAAAGTCAAACTCATAACAGTAACCATCCCTGTTTTTGCATCAAAAATTAAAAATATTGCTAGTTTGGAGAGTAGTAGGTCACAGGGTCTGCACTTAATGTTAAATAAAATCTTATAGGTATCAAAATACTGCACAGTTTGGTTTGGTTGTAGCTACTATCTGTCGTTATGGGACCTTTTAGGATGAATTAAGATAAAATGATGTAGGTACCTGTGTGTGCGCGGCGTCGGCGAGCCGCTCGGAGGCCTGCGCGCCCGCGTGCGCCGCGTGCGCCAGCGCCGCCAGCGCGCTCGCCTGCGACCGCATCACCGCCATCTGCCCCACACACCATTTTGTACCAACATATTCAGATTGAGCCAAATGTATTCACATTGATTTAAAGAAAAACATTAAATTATTTGCAAGAACTTTGTTATTTCTTGTTTCAGTATGATCTTGCTATCCTACTTATTATAATGCCAAAGTTAACACAAACATATGTTTAGTTAGATATGTTTGGCATTGATTTAGAATTCTGAATCAATGATGTTATGAAATTAACATTCCATGCAAACTGGATAGTAAATAAATAAGTACAACTCACGAGTTTCTCCATGATAGCCATCTCTCGATCCTCCAGCTCGAGCGCGCCGCTGTCGTCGCCGGCGCCCCCGAAGGGCGCGGGCGCGGGCTCCGGCTCGGGCTCCGCCGGGTCGTCCTCCACACTGTCCTCGTTGAAGAAGTTCTCGTCTAAGAAATGGGTCTCTTGTTTCACTGCACTGGCTCGTACTTCTGAAATTAATACAAGATATGGATGAATTTAATATCAATGTAACCTTCAAGTTTGAGGATCTACTGGCATGTGATCTGATCAAAGTGAAGAACTAAGTTGTTAGACCATGACAGGGATTGTAAGACATTTAGGTGGCTTCAAAATTCTGACACCAGTTAGGCACCAAGGTCAGTGGCAAACCCTGGTGTCCGAAATATTCTAGGGCTCAAGACAACTAGTCCATAGTGAATGGCATAGTAGATAACGACCAGGATGTACTCACTACTTGAATTAATATTATTAGCTAAGAACAAGTCCCATATCCTTCTTTCAACATTAGACGTCAGGTTGTTAGGGTCTCCTCCGCTGCCCAGGACTTTGGATCTTACGGTTGTTTTCTTATCAGCCCAAAACTGAAAGAATCATAAATTATATTATAACTCTGATGTTATATAATAGATCTGTTGTATAATTTATTAGTGACTCAATTCTGAAGCTTTTACCCACAAGTGGTTAAAATTGAGTTGAAAATTAAAATATTATTCATTGAATGTTAGGACAAGCAGGTACCTAAGCAATTTATGTGAATATTACTGTTACTGTTACTGTTAGCCCGTAATGTCCCACTGTTGGGCAAAGGCCTCCCCCCATTCCATTATGAGAATATTAACTTATTATTAATATGGCACAATGGGCGCATTTGGGACGAAGGTGGACGAAGCGCACAACAGAAACAGTAAGTTATTAATTTAATCAGTTTTTAAAGTAGTGTTTTACTAACTTTGACCCAAGACTTCATGGGGCGAGTGGGGCCCTCTGCGTTGTTGACTATCCTGGTGAGCTGCAGCCACAGCCGCTTGCTCTCGTCGCGGCCCTCCAGCCCCCTCAGCTTGCCCAGCCCGAGCTGGAGGTGCTTCTCCATAAACTCCACTATCAGCATCATCTGCTCCAAGCTGGGCCTGGACTGGAACCAACCAGTTACAACTGGATATTACTACAATCACTGGAAGTTGGAACTTATTCATGCACGAGAAAAACAAATTACTTGTAGGTACTAAAATTTTGTTGATAATGTTTGGTTGCCGGTAGTTATGCATTTCTAGTTTATTTACTACACAAGTAAAGTAATTAGACAAGGTAGGTATCAACACATTTGTGTTTAAGCTGAGCTTTGGACGCTCCATTAATCCCAAAAGAAATAAATAATGAAGTTACCATCATTTTCACGAATAATTACTCGCTATTTACTCTCAACTAATACTCAAAGTAATTAATCGAGAAAAACATGAGAAATTATTACATGAAAGTATTTTCGAGTCGAGCTAGGCTCGAGTTTTTGTAATAAAGTCATCACATTTTCGTTCGATCATGACACGAAATTCTATCGAGAAATTAAAAATTGCAGCAGAAGTATTTTAATAATTTAACTTACAGCTATGGAACGGTCACTCATTTTAATTTAGTATAAATGTTGCGGAATACTAAAATTAAATAGGAAGGGAGTAGTAGTTCGACATTTTCATATTCAATTCAGTTCATGAAGTCCATTGGTTGGGGCTGTCCGTCTGTCTGTCGGGTCGGTTGTCTTGTCTGTCTGTGACCGAAAACAAAGAGTAGCAAACATTCGCGATTGCGATCGACTTTTGTTCGATCCTTTCATACATGGTTTCGTTCGTATCGTACCCAGTGTTCGTACCCAAAACCAAAACCATGTTTTATGGCGGTTTCAAACTGACCAAACCAAGTGAACATTTAAACAGACCGACAGCTATTTGGTAAGTCTGCACCGTACGTTTACTCTGTGGTTCTTTCGCATTCTCGGTGGGAATCACTGTGGGAATCTATGGTGGGAATCGTAGGAATAAATTACAGTCCGGCAAGTATAACTTGGCGCGGCTGTGCGCCACTGTGTTCAATGTCAATGTACTTTTATAACTGCTTCTCTTGTACCAATTTTTATCACTTTAGGCATGATGATAGCACAGTAGTTAGCAAAATATTCGCAACGATGTTTACTATGAACTCGGAAGTTTCAAAGTGAATTTTCAAGATGACCGTTTTAGTTCCTCAAATCGCCACCGCCAACTTATACTTACCGGACTGTAAATGAATGAAAGATGGACAGTTTTGAATGTAATACTCACTCACTCATTCATTTTTTTTATTTACTGTGAAACTGTGAAATTGTACGTCTTTCACGGACGTGTTTATATTTTAAAATTCTACAATTTAAATTGTTTTTATTCTAATTATCAGTTCCTGAAAATGAAATACTCTAGAACTAACTTAATTTATCAATACTTATATTGTTCCAACTAATCAGCAAACATTTTCTAGTGTTAGAATAGAGAATAAGTGATAACTTTTATCTATCTAATGTTTTTATTAGTAAGTATTTACTGAAAACAAAATAAAATGGCAAATTCTGTGAATATATCAATCGAAGCTCCTATAGAGAATCAAATCCAGGAAATAACATACGATGGACAGGAGATATACCAAGCGTAAGTGTTTACCTCTCTAGAGATTACTACTTTAGTTTTTTGACCTAAAAATACTGAAAAGTCATAATTTTCAGGCCTCTGTCCATGTCAGAGAATCTGGCGCGTCTTGCTCAGAAGATAGACTTCTCTAAGACAGAGGATGAGTACTGTAACACTACCATTAAGAAAGAGGGTGAGAGTAGTTCTGATGTGAAGTCGGAGGATGAGAAGGAGCCGGGCTACCAGTCCAGCCTGTGGCCGTGGGACTCCGTCCGGAACAAGCTGAGGAACGCGCTCACTGAGGTGTGCGTGCTCTCTGACGTGCTCACCATTGCTAAGGAAAAAAGATATTTGGTAAGTTTCTGGATGAATATTTCTTCCAACAATGACAGATATATACATCTATAAAATTATGACTGTTTCACTTAAAGTTTGTTATCAAACAAGTTCACAATCCACTGACACATTCCCCAGCAGATCCAGGTGAGGCACTATGGACTGTGAACTGGTTTAGTACCTATCCCATTTTGTAGTATCACATACAACTTATACACATATAAACTTCAGATCATAAATACTATATATTGTAAGTTTACAAACATCCTCAGACATTTCAGACACACCTATTACATCTTTATGGGTACCTTACAGGTCCTAGACCCAGTGCAATCAGAAAACATTGAAAGCAGGCCAATGGTCCAAGTATACGGCCGTAAGAAAGCACTAGCAGCTGCTGCAGCTGTCCTTCAAGCTGGAGTCGACCGTCTCCGAGCGAGCGAGTCCATGCGGATGACCAGGAACATGCCAGACTTCCACATAGACCTTCTGCGGCTGAGGCAGAACTGGAGGCTGAAGAAAGTGTCAAACACTATAGTTGGAGATCTGAGTTATAGGACTGCGGGGTCAAAGTTCAGTCAGACTGGTGTATTTGAGGTGAATAATGAACCCTATTGGTTATTTAGATTTTCCATTCCCATACCATTATAAACTCTGTGATTTTCTCGGTTCATAAGGAATATGAATTACCTAGAGATTGTGTGCTCAATCCTAGTGCTCTTATACAGCCTAAAGTCCTCTGTTATGGTCTAACAATTGAAACAACCAGAGACCAATATTATTTCTGGTGTTAAATTACCATGCCACCAATTGGTTTCAAGTTTTATAAATAACTTCCACTGCAAGTTATATTTTGTTCTACTGATCTCAACTCCTTTTGTGCAGTTTCTAAATTAGTCGCCATCTCATGATTGCAGGTGTCGAAAGCCCCGGAGGAGCAGATCGCGGTGGCGCTGAGCGCGGGCGGCGCCGCGCCGTCGGCGCTGCGCGTGCAGGTGCCGCCCGACCTGCAGGGGGTCGCCTTCATCTCCGTGCTGTGCCAGAAAGGTGCGGCAAGCAGGCTAACAAACATCTAACATGCTAGGGTTTTATCCGCTTTACAGCTGTTCCTGTGACAATTTTGGGGCGAGAAGTTGCCTAAAACATTGAGTCGCATTTAGGGTTTATTGCAAACAGAAAGAAGCAACAGGGGACATAATATAGTTATCAGTCATTTAATTTTATCATGATGGTCTGTTTTAGAAAATTAGTAGTGCATGTGTGGCTAACAAAAATATAGACCAACCAAAGACATCACCAAACCATTAAAGATTATGTCCCTTATATTATATTTCCCTCCCTCCACAGAACAAGAAGACGTCGTCTCGATGACGCTGAACTCGTCCGCCCTGACGTGCCCCGGCACGATCCCGGGCGAGGGAGTGGAGCAGCACTGGCAGCAGAAGCTGGAAGCAGCTCAAAACGTGCTGTTCTGTAAAGAGCTGTTTGCTAGACTGGCTGCTGAGGCCGTGCAGCTTGACGCTTCCATACCGCATATGGTTGTTGGCAATCATATTATGGCTACAGTAAGTTGGTTCTAATATTTGAGTCAGTTTCGATTCAAGAGTATATTGAAATCTCAGGACCTAATTAAAAGTAAAATCCTATAATATCCTACTTTTAATAGAACTACAATCAGGCCCGTACTCGCGAGAACTTCCAGATAAAAAATAGCTTATTTCCCCTTGTATGTAGATATACTTACAATAAAAAAAACTTGAGAGGTGTCAAGGGACACCCGGTTGGAACGAAGTTCCTTTCGATTAATTGTAATAAAGTGTTGTAATAAGTTAATCAATCATGTGTTATTCTGATGTATAAACTATATTACTGTAAAGTTTCATCCAAATCCGTCCAGTAGTTTTTACGTGAAAGAGCAACAAACATACATCCATACATCCCTACATACATACATACATCCATACATCCCTATATACATACATACATCCATCCATCCTCACAAACTTTCGCATTTTTAATATTAGTAGGATAGGATGTATGGCGAAATTAGGCCGGTCTCGTGCGCCGCACGGCCGCCGGCGAGCCGAATATTCTCGAGCGCGGCGCGAGGCGGCAACGCGCGAGGTTTGACGAACGGGCGCGGGAATGAATCAAATTATTGAATTTAGTGATAGTTTTCACTGTAGCATATTTTGCCGTGATGCATTGTTTGTTTACAAAATTAAATTATTAGTAGTTGTGGTAGTATACCGTGTGAGACAGTGTGTGTATTGTTAGTGTAAATGTTAAGAAAGTTGATTTTAAATACCTATTACTATATTAAGGTGAATAAAATAATAAAACATTTTAAAATAAAATTGACATAATTGGCGGGACTGCGGCGGTCCGACCGCCGCAGCCATTTCTTAATCACGCAGGAAAAATAGGTATGTAAGTTTCATTCATTCATACTATTGTATTGCAATATGTTATGACATGTACACTTGCTAAACACACAATAATGGAGAGATTATAGTATGACTTGGTTAGCACAATAGTAAAGAGAGGTTATAAAGCGTACTTGCTAAAAATACAAAAGCATTTATTATTGTCTGTATAAAATCTCTACTTACCTAATTCCATCAGCAATATCTGGAACTTGTGCAAATAATAATTAAACACTGTCAGGTTTTGTTATTGTTATTATTTTTAAATTATTTACTATTATTTTATTTATTATTCACACCACACTGTTCAATGCGAAATAGAAAGACGAAACAAAAATATCTAGGTTGCTTTCTATAAGAGATAGAGAGAGACAGACAGAGAAACATGTGGCGTGCGCAAGTTTCTGTCTGTCTCTCTCGCGCATTTTCTCTGTCTTTCTCTCTCTGGCGTGCGCAAGTTTCTCTGTGTGTCCCTTACTGGCCTAAAAATGTCGGTACCATTTTCCGGCTAGCCCCCTTTCGTAACCCGCGATAAGGAACTTCGTTCCAAAAATCGTGACCGACTTCTAGTTCCTGAGATGAGCCTCTTGAGATGAATTATGTAAGATGTATTGTTTTTCTAGGTGTTACCTGGTATCCAGTTGCTGATAGGACTACGGCATAACAACGGTCAGAACAGCAGTAACACCAACTTGGATGGTGTCAAAGTAAGACTATTTTTTTAACATATTCACTTTGTCACACTTTGAGATTTTGAGTCGCTAGCTGAGTCGTGCGTTCTAACACATTCGAGGAGCGAGCGCACGCTCGACTTTATTGTTTACTATTAAAAAAATCCGACAGCGAGTAGTTCGAGCTACTGCCTCCACACTACGCGAGCCGTTCGCGAGAGCGCATGTCCTATAGTTGAGCTCACGTAGACTACGCGAGTAGGAACGGAGGAAGCTTTAGGCCAGTGACTCGGCCGGCGCTATGTCTTACTATAATGTTGTGTGCAGCCCGAGGCGTGGGCGGCGGGCAAGGCGGAGCACGACCACGTGCTGGAGCACTCGCTGCACCAGCTGCTGCGCGCGCTGCACCACGCGCACACGCACCACCCCTTCCCGCACCCCGCCTCCGGCCCGCTCGGCCCGTCCAAGAGACGCTGCCTCGCCGGTACGTACGGAGTACACCCGACACCGACACCCGACACCCGACACCCTGCACTCGGACACTACTTACTGACATCACATACACTCGTCGCACCAGAGAGATCAACCTCTCCCTTTTCTTATTAACAGGTCAACTTTATTTCTATCCCGAATAAGCTCTACGCAATCACCATTAACACCGCGAACTTCTGTGCCTGCAATACCTAACCACATCGACATGTCGGTATCACAACGCAACTCCAAAAAGTTACTGCGACACTATTCACTCGTGACCACATTTTGTCGCTACGGTGTGGTGTAGTTGAGATATGTACGTGAGGTACACCCTTATGGCGATACTCACATTACCTCGCGTAGCGCGTGAATGCATGTTCTAACGTTGCTTGTAAGTATCTCCGTTTGTATAGAAAACACACACAGTCCTACAACAGAAAATGCACCTACGCGCGCGTTTGTAAATCGTCGACACGCAACATGCAGCACGGTAGTGTGATAATCGCCTAAAGAAATATTTTTCTTCATCCATCATTTTTCTTCTATCATCCACTCAATAAAGAGGCCAAAGAACTAGCCAATAGAATAGCTGCTATTGAAAACCTTATTTTTTATCAGAACAATTCGTATTTCAGGTCCAATGGCAGCCGACAGGTACGAGTTACTAGAGATGAGTAAAGAGCAATCGCTACTGGAGCAGATCATACAACAAGCGCAGCACTTCTTCATGAGGCGGCGGAGCGAGTACGTGCTCGATACTATCGCTAAAGAGGTTCGTTACGTTTTAAGAATACTCTTCATTTTTTTTCAGTGGGTACTTAGACAAATGAAATTTTCATAACAAATGTATGTGATCATAGTATAAATGTTTTTTATAAAATAACATTCAACATAACTCCAATACCACCTACATGTTGTATGAACTCGCTACCTACAAGTAGAATTATCTGTGACGCGGGTTGCTGGCATTGAATATGATAAGCTTATTGTAACTGTGCATAATCAAGACAGTTTTAGCATTTTACAGACGTAAGGTCGTTTTCGGAGCGCCGTGGTGCCGACAATACTATATACGTCAGAAAAAAAGCTCATAATAAATCCCCTAAATGATTTTTGCAACCTTCAGCTTCAATTTGTTTTATTTTTAGGTAAAAGACCCTCTGATTGTGTCCCACTGGAATGCCCTCAACAGTCCTACACAATCGTGTGTCAAAATCAATATTATGGCTTATGGGTGAGTACTTAGTACATGTTCCATTAGTCACAAATCATAATCTTATTATCGCCACGTGACCTAAGAATTTCTAGATCTAGGTGGTAGGTGTATTATTATAATAACAAGCGCAAACTTTCGTTATCGAAAGCATGTTCTTAAAACCAGCACCTTCCTATCCTGCCCTTAGCTATATATGTATTACTCGCGTTGTACCCGTTCCCGCGGGAATTTCGGGATTAAATGTATCCCATGTGCTATTCTGATGTATAACCTATATTATTGTAAAGTTTCATCCAAATCCGTCCAGTAGTTTTTTCGTGAAAGAGTGACAAACATACATACATCCTCACAAACTTTCGCATAGATAATACTAGCCGCGCCCCACGGTGTTACCCGCGTTGTATCGGTTCCCGCGGGAATTTCGGGATAAAATGTATCTCATGTTTTATTCTGATGTTTAAACTATATTACTGTAAAGTTTCATCCAAATCCGTTCAGTAGTTTTTGCGTGAAAGAGCAACAAACATACCTCCATCCATCGTCACAAACTTTCGCATTTATAATATTTGTAGGATTAGTAGGATAAGTAATGTTTGATCATCTCAATGCCTCATTTCATCAAAATCGGTTTAACAGTTTAGCTGTGAAAGTATAAGTATGCTATTTCTTGATAGACATCCTGCCTGTGTCATATATCTGAGATAGTTAGGTATTTCGCAACAGATATGATGCCGTGTGTCGGACGTCGCTAGTGGTCCATGTAGGAGAGAAGACACTCAAGTGCATCTGCAGGGACGGTAAAGTGAGGCACCTGTCGTACGAGCTGCAGGAGCTACGAGATCTCATTTATTGTCAGGTACCTACTGTATTTATTGTTAGAGAACAACCTTACCACTGTCTTGTATTGCTAGCATCTAGATTTTGTCCTGCATTTGATTTCTCTTTTATTTTTTTTATTTTTTTTTTTCTCTCAAATTAGAACCCCTAACTACTGCCTATTAGAATATTAGTATATTGTCGACTATTAGGACAAAAATAAACAACAGTATTATTGTTTTTAATTTTTATTATTTTCACCCAACTTTATAAAAATATCACAATTTTTATGACTAATTTTTGACCTGTAGTTCGTTCCACTATAGCCGTGATGTTTCGTTTAGCAGACATATAAACATCAAACGGCTAAAGGATAGATGAGAGATAAACTGATTTTGATGATACTTTTCAGTTCAGTAGTTTTTCTTACCTAGTTATTTGACTTCTGAAGACATATTTGTATAAAAACACGCTTATCAGACAGAAGACAATGTTTTTCTTAATATTTAGTATAAAATTAACTTACAGAGCCCTGAATCGTGTTGCACCGTGTACTCGGTCGGGCGCGGTCAGGTGCGGTCAGTGTGACAGTGTGTGATGTGTGACCTGTTACAGATATACCAACACCAGATGACGGCCGTGCAGGCGGTGGGCCGCTGCATGGGCTGGCAGCTGCTCGCCAGCAGCGCGCACTTGGGCTCCGGCCCCGTCGAACCTTTAGGGAACGCCTCTTCATGCCTCTTAGCGTCACCTAATGGTAACGCTCATCTTTTTGTATATTGACTAGAATAATTAATACTGTAGGTTTATAACGAAGATTTTTTGTAGATTTAGTTTTAAAATCTTCTTTTATTTTCATCTTCCATCCCAACATAGCTGTGGTCCATCTTTGATCTCCCAATCAACTGATATGTTGTTTTATTTCATGTAGGGTTTGTTATGTAAATTTTAATGTTTTTTTTTATTTTTTACAGGTGACCGAATGATAGCAATAAGATGTGAACCTTCAGTTGGTATTCAAGTGTTCATCGCTCAATCTCCGAGGAAAGACTTCTTCGCCAGTGAACTCGTTCAAGACAAGAAATGGGAGAACCTCGGAGGAGCCTTCAAAGAAATTAAGTTAGAGAAAATGGAAGGCAAAAACTTTTTAAATAAAATGGAGTTATTGATGGCTTGTCTCAGCAGTCCCTCTTAATTTATCAATGTAGCAATAGTATATTCATATCTTTGTACTCAATAAAAATAATGTGATTGAAGTCCATAAATCTTTTATTTTTATAAGAAACTTAATTAGGATATTTAGGTAGAATGTTAGATAGACACTGAAGATTGTTCTTGCAATAATATCTCGACGAATATGTTGATTGGAGATCAAAAGATCCGTGGAACTGGAAATAAAACATCACATTTTATGCTTCTACTCTACAGTAACATACAAATACAATTTGATGTCCATCATCATAATTAACCATACATTGTCATATTTATGACACTTTGTCACATGTGCGTCTACATTTAGTAGTGGACGGTACAGTGGAAAGGCTTGTGTCGATGCTACTAATATTAACCTTAATCTTATCTAAACAGACATCAATAGGAGAACCACCTTAATCAAATCTTATAATTTTATTGGTTCACTGTGACCACTCTATCTAGGCATGTTAGACATTAGTAAAGCACCGAAAGTAATAAACACAAATATATCTGTGCCTAGTAGATATTCCACTTCCACATGAGATTTCAGACTAAATTGCACAAAATGCATTTCTTTTTATTTCATGAGATGTGGTTTTTAGGTTAATAAATAATATAATTAAAATAACTACAGAATAATATTGAAATCAGAGTTCCAAAATATGAGCCAAAACATTTTATCAATGCAAGATAATGTAGGTAAGTAGGTGCTTATTTATATCATAATCCACATTAAATAGAAAATTCGTTTAATGTGAGTGTTGTAGGAGGAATATGCTGATTTCATTATTCACACAAAAAAAATATGTATATGTATTCAAATCATGCATAAATAAACCATTCTCTCGCATTCTGACAAGCATTGCTACATTTTGAGGTTATAAATGATAGCAGACACATGTAAGGCGAGGGGATGGTTGTATCAACTACAAGTAATGTTACCTCTAATTCCATGGACCAGAACTCTTCTTTGCATTTAACCCCCAGTACTTGATAATGAATTTCAATACTTGGAAGGCTTCAGATAACGATAACACTAACCTAACAATAAATTAAAATTAAATTAATACCGGGAGTGGGGTGACCTAGACCTGAAGTTGCCCCCGCCACCGCCGCCGCCGCCGCCCGAGCCGTACCCGTCCCCGCCGTTGCGGTTGTAGGGCCGGCCGCCGCCGCCGCCGCCACCGTACGAGTTAAATTGTCGGTTACCCCCGGGCCCCCCGAACGACCTGCCACCCCTGAAGTTACCGCCGCCGCCGCCGCCGCCGCGTCCCCCGCGGAAGTTGCCACCGCCCCGACGCGGTCCGTCTCGCCGCCTAGAAATCTCTACTTTGAGAGTCGCGCCTAGCATCTCGAAACCGTTCATCGCACTACACGCATCTTCCGCCTCCTGCAAGCTCTCGAATTCAATAAATGCAAAGCCTGGGGGGTTAAGTGCTACCCAAACGGAGTTGAGTTTTCCGTATTTGTCAAACTCCCGCTCGAGATCTTCCTTCTTGATCCCTTCGTTGAGCCCGCCCACGTACACGCGCGTACCGTTAGAATTGGATCCCATGGTTAAATGGTGATTTCTGAAAATACACTTCGATTTAATATTTCACATCCACTACACGCATTTATTACCACAGTTTAATTATATTACAACTGCGTAACTCAGACGATTCAACGGAAATAATATATAGATAAATACAAAGAATAATGGATAACAAAATGTCGCCGCTTGATGCCACGACGCCACGCTATGTGTTTTACATGCAAATACGTTATTATTTAGTAAATTTTATAATACTTACATAATTATGCTACTAAATAGTAGTTCACTACTTAATTTTTCTTATTTTGCTTCCAATTATTAAATATTTTATTAAAAAATTGTTAGACAAACAAACTAGGTCAACGGGGATCACAAACGAAATGAGTGAGTGAATGAATGACAATGACAGGAAATGATATTGATTGAATGAACAGCTAAAATTACTATGGTGCTACCAGCTACAAAAAATAATAAGTAATACCAACCAAACAAAATTAATATTTTGTTGTCTCCATGTAATTTAATAAATTAAAAATATTCTGGAAGAGGTAAGTTTCGATATCCCAGTAAACAATCCCAGCAATAACGTATTTCAAAATATACAGGATGTACCTACACTATGTTAACTTGAATACAGGAGATACTGTGATTGTGTGTGTGACTCACCTGTAATTATTGCGCTGTGTGTGTGAGTGCAAGAGGTAGCGCGAGCCGGGTAGGGTGGGAGGCTTCTATCGCGAGTGAGTACGCTGAGGTGGGAGGAGGTATCCACAAACCGGCCAAACGACTTTGTTCAACGGTCGCACGATAGCGCGTATTTTCGTATTTCCACCGCTTCTGTTAGCCCCACCTTTGTTTCGTTATGGATTCTTTAGTAACATATTCGAGTATTACCGCAAGTGCAATTCATTCATGAGTTCAGTGATAACATTGATAATACGCGAGGAGGTACTTTAATATAAAAGTAATAAATAATAGCGTTACCTGTGCAATGTTTGATTAAGTGTTAAACAAGGTTTACGGGCAAGGAGCGTTAGTAAAAGTGAAATGAATGCGTTCAGTTAGTGAATAATGGAGTGCTGCAAGGATATGGGAGTCCTGAAGAGACACAGCCAGTTCAGCGACACCAAGTACAAGTGGAGGACTGCGCTGGTGCTGGTCTTCATCCATGTGTGTGTGTGTAGTGGTCAGGAGATGGTGGAAGTGGACCCTTATTTTGTGAATAAATCATCAGATTTGACTGAGTTGAATGGGGGTGTTTTGGCTGGGGGTAGGACAGTGTGGAAGCGGGAAGGAGGTCCGTACCTCCTGAGGGATGATCTCTTGATCGAGAGGGACGCGGAGCTGGTGGTGGAGCCTGGCGTGGAGGTGCGGTTTTCACCGATGGTCGGCATTACGGTGCGAGGACGACTCGTTGCTGTTGTGAGTCCCATTATGTATATTTAGAAAAACATTGACCCTAAGCACGACCCTTGAGGTACACTTTTTTGGATTTTGAATTATTCTGAATATCAAACTACGTCGTGTCGTCTGAATCATGTTCTTTAGTTAGTCATTACATTTACCTTTATCTCAAGTGTCTCGAGAAAAGATTTTCTTGATTTCATTGAACTTAAAGCTATGAATATGTATATGACTAGTCTCTTTAATGTCAAGTATAAAAGTAATTAATAAGAAATGACTCCGTCGGCGCTATTAGGTGCATGCAAGCTCCGTGAGTCACTTTATAATTAAATGCAAGTGGCTGTAATCTGTACAGATTGTTATGCAAATCTGATGCTCGTAAAATACCAATGTTACGTTGTGTATGCAGCATGATAAATATTTTGGTTTTGTGCCGAGATATTTTAAATATTTTGTGAGTCCTGAAAACTGAGAAAAACTTTTAACTTTTGTTAATAAAATTAGTAAATCCTAATTGCCATTCCAAAATATATTCCATCTACCAAATTCATATTAGAATCTAATTAGTTATCTACATTTTCAGTAGGTAGGTACAAAACCAATTAATTTCTCACACATTTTTTAAAAATATTACCATAAAACCCAAACAAAAGGGATGACGATATCCAAGGAACCGGTTTCGTTTCGTTAAGACGTCTTGTAGCCCACTGTTTACAAAAAAGCATTAAAAAGATACGTAGAAAGGGAAGGTTGGAAAAAAGATGACCCTTTCTCGGAGATTAGAGGTCCAAAACTTGGGCACGTTACTAATAGAAAAAACAAATCGCTCTGTGGTTCCAAAAACATCGTTATTTATTTTGGTACGTCGCGTTATCTTTGTCCCAAATAGTGTAGTTTCATGCCCTAAAAACTAAATGTCTCGCAATTACTGTGTCCCTTTGCGTTCTTTATCAAGCTTGATAAAATCCACAATTCTCTGATAACGACACGAACCCGATACCGCGACAATCATTCACCTGTGCTATTGATTTGTTGACTTGTAGAAGTGTGGCCCTCTGTCAATATTTGATGCAAATATTTTATTGCAATACGGAAAGGCAAATATTGGGATTATTTTATTCAGTTATTTGGCATTCTATTATAACAATACCTACTTGGCTTGATAGTGTCCATTATTTAATACTAGCAGCGCCCTGCTTAAAACTTTACCCGCGTTATACCCATTCCTGTGGGAATTTCGGGATGGAAAATAGCTATAACCTTACCATTGAATGTGGCTATCTAATACAATAATAATTTTCAAATCGTACAAAAACTTTATTAAATAAATACCTACCTTTAGATCTCAATTAGGGCATCACTTTAATGCCCTAAACATGGTGCCTCTACGAACATTTAGCTCATTCCTTTTGTTTGTGATAAGGTAATGACGTAGGTTAAGGACTACTAAGTTCTTAGGTAGCTAATTAATAATGAACTCTCCAATAAAGAATTGTGTAAGTCGTGAATAGAAAACTCTTAAGAATTTACTGAGTAAAGTTCTAAAAGAAGCGAAATGACTAACTTACCTAATCACTATACACACCCATCTTTAATTCCTTCTGCCCTACCGCCTACTGGATGAATCACAAGTAATTCAAAGCCAGCTGATGTGATAAAGGGCCGTGTGTTCCGTGTCCCGTGGATGACCCGCTGCGACCCGCGGTCACCCGGCCTGACCCGCCCCCGGATCCGACATCCTTTCGCTAATTCAATCAGCGCTGACAAATCACCGGTCCCTCGTTCCTGTCAGTCACAGCTGTTATTAGTCGACTATTTCTCATTATCATTAAATTAATTAATGATCATTAAAGAGCTTCATTAGATCATAATAATATATAAATAAAATAAAATATAGTATTGATAATATTGATATCATTATGGTGTTTGCCTGAACTAAACGTGATGTTTTATACAAACCTCTAGAGCAGATTGCTTTCGTAACGATAAATCAGCACATACACTTCTTACGTTAATTTTCTGTCACTAGAAACCGCGATAATTGTGACAAGTTATTGTATGTTCTATGAATGATGTATCAGGTATCTACGAGTATCTACTCGAGTCTCTACCTTATTTACACTTTGTACGTTACATATCTTCCTTGTATTTGTGATATACAGATTTACTTAGGTTCTCGTATTTTCCTTGTGTGCCAAATTGAATTTACGACTATTGGAGAAAGGAATTAAAATGTAGGTATTCTAAAAATTAAAATAGGTATAATTACTACCTTTATCCATTAGCAATTGTCTCTCAATGTTAAACCGTATAAATGTCAAATCAAATCAAATCAAATAGTTTATTCACATAGTAATGTTGAAAAGGACACATTAGAAAGCCTTGAAAAACCACACATTTAGCTTCGCCAATTTAAATAAGCTGAAACCATTAAACAAAGTTTACAGCGTCTCTAATCCAAAACTTACAAAACTTTCCCTCGATATTAATTTCACCCACCATCAGATGAACATTAGCAACCCGAGAAATAAAGTGAATTACGCATGTCGAATGCAACTGTGGAATCTGAGTGGCATTGAATGCAATGCTGCGTCGCCATAATACGGGTTATACAGAGTATTAAGTGAAAACAACATTATCCCACGATTTACCTCGCAACGAACACAAAGAAAATCAATGAACAATGAAATAAAGAAACAAACTACTTTGGTACAAATACGTAAAAGGCATAAATGGGTAGCTGTGTCATAATGTGATGCTCTGATTAAAACCTTTAATTAGCCTACATTACTATTTGAAATGTTAATGAGGACTTCGACGTCTTGGAATAGTGTAACTATAATTTATTAAAGGTTTAAGTATTTATACAAATAAGTACGAGTAGGTATATGTATTATTTTAACCATAATTAATGGATGATAATATAGGTAATGCTCATTATCTAAGTACTCAAGTAAAGTAGTCTAATTGTTAAAAGTTTTTCTTGGTAGTGAAATATAATTCCACACTTCTACACCTTTATTGCAACCAGAAAAAGAATTGAACAAAAGCAAAAAGTAAGTCCATGATAATGATGATAGATGATGATAATCTTTTAGTTATGTCATATCATAAACAAAAAAATGTTAACGAGTATCAAAACGTAAACCCTTTCGACTAATGTGCGAAGGGCCCGGGAATTTAACAGAAAGAAATATGTTTATGCCACATTAGTTATACGTTTTTTCTGCCATTTCTTTTGGCGTCGCCGTTCGCTGCATTTTTTCGACCCCATTCATCCGGTGTTTCGGATCAGCAGTTTAAAAAAATACTGAACGTGATCAACCGCAAAAACTTTCACTGTCGAACTGATTACGAGAACAATTTGACAAAATAATGAAGTTTTCGCATTCGAAAATAATTGACGACTCTATTTCAATTTTTGCATTTCGCTGTGACTCAGAATCTGGGAAAAATTGGCACGCGAAAGAAATAAGTTAACCTTAATCGTTAACGTTGAAACGTATTTCCAGTCTTATTTCTGTCAGACAATTTATAAATGAACCGTTACTTTTAATTAATCTCAAAAGACCCGATAACAGAGTTAAGAATCGTTTTAATCTTCTTCGCCGTATCTGTAACGGGTACTTTCAAACCGAAAGTGCGTTAGTTTTTAGGGCTCCTCATATCAAAATTGTGTCAAGATCTGTAAACAGATAAGCGACAAAAACGAGATATTATCATGAAATTGTTAACTAACTAAACATAGCTGGAGGAAAGGTGGATGTTACAACTAACACCTGCTTAGGGGAAGCAAACGTAGAAAGAGATGGGGACAGATAGAAGAGATGCAATAGAAGATATTCTAGTTTTTTCATTTGGTCATTAACCACTAAGATTTATTTCCCTGGTAACGTGGAAGCAAGTTACAAAAATGTAGTTGAGGAAAATAAAGCTGAAGAGATGTTTTATTTGTTTGAACGCGCTAATCTGATAAATTAACAATCCTATTTAAATAACTCTTTTTGTTATGGATAGCCACATTCATTGGGAAGGGTATTGGCTATTTTTAATCCTGAAATTCCCACGGGAACGAGGGTAAAGCTGTGTGTTCATATTTTTTACACCTATCTTAGTTGCTTCAATATTGTAGTGTCCTTCGTTAACTATAAACTTAACTGTTATTTGAAGACAGTTAGCCTGCCTGTTAATAACCCCAGAGACCGCGAGTAACCTTGACGTGAGTTATCACTGAATCATGGACTGTTTGGACTCATTTGCACTAACAGATTGCACTCATTGTTACCATGATTGTTATTTGTTCGTTAATAAGGTCAATGAGCGGGGATTTGGAAATATTATTAACGTTATACAGTTAATTGTTGCGTGGGAATTTGCGAGACTTTTTTTCTGCAATGTTTTTGATTTGATTTTATCGTGTGATAAACATTAAAATGTATGTAGGTGCCTAAGTTATGTATTTACAGTAGAGAGCGATAAGTCTTGCTTGTTGGCTTCTCAAAGGAGATAGTAAGCTAGTTTAGGATCTATGTCAATCTAAATAGTTTCTTAACAGAACGCCACTTTATCAACGATTACCACAGGCTTTGCCATGGCGTCACACACACTAATACTACCCACTGCTGTGTTTGTTGTTTAAGGCATAGATTTATATATTGCTAGTCTATCATTTGTTGTGTCAGGAAGTTTAACTTCACATAGATACTGTGTATACAAAACCGACTGCTTCCTCTATAAGCTGACAAGCTAGACACTACCCAATAGGTGCTGACACCTCATTATGTCAGCCATAGGACGTCCACAACTGGGCATAGGCCTCCCTCATTGATCTTCAAGTAATTCGGTTGGAAGTCACCTGCATCCACCGCGATCCTGCAGCCTTCACCAGATCATCAGATCATCTTGTCGGTGGACTGACACCTGACCATCCATAATAAATGATGATGATCTGTAACAAGGACAAATCTTCTAAAAATGCAAACTTTCTAACGATGACAATTAGTTACCATCAGTAGTCATGCTGTATTTACTTAATCGCGTCAACTAAATGAGTCATTATGTGAAATAATACAACCTACACATAGAGATACTACGTATGAACCGCTATCAATAGCTATGAGACATACAATTTATGTGAATGAACCGGAAAACCGCGCGATAGTGATAATCTAAACCTTGAGTTTCCTTCAACCCAGATTTACTTGGATTCATATAACAAGTTCCACTACTGGGTTTAAGGTCTCTTTCATTTCCTTTTACATGCTTTTATAGTAGTGGCGAAACAAACTAGTTAATGAACAGATTATGTCATATGTTCTCGACTTCTATCAAGTGTTTTTTATCAAGCAAGATAGTGGCAAGTCTGCCTTAAGCATTCCCTAGACTTTTATGCAAACGATATCTTTTGATCCGGTTATCTTTAGTAGATCTAATTTCTTTCTTAGAGCCAAGTTCAACGTTTGTATCTCGAACCACGGCCAACAGAGCTCAGTTTTAGTAAATCAATTTTCAAGTTTGATCTCAGTTTAGCTCGTGAACTTATAATAAGTTGAACTGATCGAGTTCAGTTGTATCGGTGAAATGTTTACATATTACGGCACAAACTAGCAAAATTAATCACGTGAAACAAATAAACAAACTACTAGCTCAGTCAACCTATATGGGTATTAAGATATTCTAGAGATAGTAATATAAAAACTGTTATTACGTATCCAATAATAAGAGCTTAAATGAGATGAGGTAACTCGAGGAAAATAATCTATTTAACAACACAGACAAAAATATCTATTTGGTACAGAGTTAATACAGTCTTAGCACAAAATAGGTTAAGTTAAACATTCCTAGTATATACTTATTATTCTCGAGTTCTTAGTAGCTCAAATATCATGTTTGCGTGTTTAGACACAAGTAATCGATCCCCTACTAAGGTTTCCAAATACCCTTATATGTACACGACCGTGAAACTATGTGAAATTGAGGAATTACGTTACGTAAGCATTCAGTTAGTGGGGACTTTCAATAACTATTCCCGGATAATACTTGATATTGTAACTTTATATTTTATGTTAGTGTAATGTATCTAAGACTAGCTGCGACCTGTGGTTTTCTCTTCGTTGTGCCAGTTCCCGTGGGAATTTCGGGATTAAAAACAACCTATAACCTTCCCGTTGAATGTGGCTATCCGTTACAAAAAGAATTATTCAAATCGTATTGGTAGGTTCTGAGATAAGCCCTTAAATACAAACAAACAAAGTTAGAAACTTTACCTCTTCATAATGTTAGTAAAGATGAAATGACTGTCGATCACTATGCGACTAGATAAAGCCAGGAAAAAAGCATAACCAATACGATTGGATTTGGAACACTGGATATAAAACAAAAACAGGATTATTAAATATCTCCATCGAGAAAGAAACCGATGAGCGAGACATTTCGTCCATACTTATAGTACCTACATAATTTAAAGATTAGATAACTAAAACACTCCCGTTTCTAATTATCGCGCCCTATCTACATCATAATCGATATGGTTCCAGTCACTGTAGCTGTGTTATAACAGAACTATTTCTGCAACTACAGTCCAGTTAATCAAATGAATCGCCATGTTGACGGTAACAAATCGCAACCGTTACAGTTATCCGACGTGACCCCGAAACAATGGATCGGTGCAAGAAAAGGTAACAATCGGACACGAGACATTCGCCTCGCTTGTGTTTCCTTCTTTCAGTCTCCGCGGGATGTTTCGTTTCCGTGACAGAGTTGAGAAATTACTAAAAAAAAAGCTTTATAAAAACTGTGGCAATAATATGAATGACCGTAATCATAGACTAACTCTTCGCTACATTCTAGTTCTATTGACCATAACCACGAAATGCGTTGCATAGCCAGCTGGTGGTATATAGGAGGTTGAGGAGGGTGACAATTTGATGGAGAAAATTAAAAAAGTATGACTATGAAGTATGGTAAAATCAAGGACTTTGGAGACACTCGTTAGACTGCATAGATTATAGTTGCGATATACAAACCTTCGCGGATTCTAACCTTTAAAAACGAAATTACAGCCAATCATATTCATAATTTGTTGCAAAACGTCTGATCTCATGTATGACCTCACGTAACATATTGTAAAATCCCAAATTGGACATCTCAGAAAAAATTACAACTTCAAAATAATACTTTGCCAGGAAGAGAGAAACATTTAGCACATAACAACTAGGGTCATAGACCTACGCCCCATTATCTATCACCGACGGATGGCCAGTAGCTGATAGCATAAACAATTCAACAGCGGAAGTTTATTGGGTACTCCTCGTGAAATTATCAGGTGATATAAACAAATGACTCGCTCTGACTCATCTCCTGTTACATTTACCTAGAAATCTAAGTTATCTATAACAGAGGAAGTTATCTTTACCTAGACCATCTAAGTACCATGAATAATGGATGTTGTAGTTGATCAAAGCGATACTTACGTACCTGAGTATTATTAGTCCTAGTGCTGGTCTAAGGCTTCTTATCTCCCAGATATCAGTACAGTAAGTATTTATGCTGTAATCACCACGCTGGCTTACTGTACATTTTTGAAAACAAAATCGAAACATGGCTTGTACCTAATGACGATTTCAAAACTCTCTTAATATGTATTTTTGTCTGCCATGATTTGTGTCATAGACTGCTCATACCAAACTTAAAATACTTACATCGAATTTTTTACTATGTATAGGTACTTTTGCGAGCGTGGACTCATAAAGACTACACACAAATAATGTCGCCCATTTCTATCGGAGAGAGCTCGCGTCTCAAAGAATAGACGACAGTTTCTTGAAACGCTTTCTTACCCTTTAATTGTTTGGAAAGCATTTCAGTTTATGAACCAATTGTTTTGATTGCTTTACTTAGTTCTTTGTAGGATCTGTGTGGCCGTTGTACTGTTAGCTACTATTGAAGAAGTTAAAAGAATATATTAATCTCTGAATCACACACGGTAAGAGTATCCAAATTAAGCTCTAAACGAGTATTATGGTGTCTATCTAATACTGTAACATATAACTACAAACATATTTTAAAAGTACGTAGATTCTCATATATAAAATTGTCACCCAGGCATCGCCGCCAACGACCATGTCTGCACATAAATTGTAGGCAGGAAACCGTAACCCCTGACACAGAAAGCGCACTTACAAACCACTGTGCCAACATGCTCGTCTAAAATACGTCACAATTCCAGCTGATTCACCAAACTGAGTCAAAGATAATTGCAAAATGACCAAAGATACAGTTTTAACGAGAGGCAAGGCCGCCGGAGACCTTGCAGTCAATAATCCTATGATCCGGAGCTCTAAGAACAACTAGATGATTGAGCCGGTTCCACTTGACTGGGCTGATGTTATCGAAGCGATGATGTTAGAGGACATCTATAATAAATAATACATTGAGTTATATGGTACATATAACTATAAATAATATAATAAAGCTGAACAGTTCGATTTTATATGTGTTTGAATGTAAGAAATCTCAGGAACAACGATTTGGGTACAACGCGGGTAAAACCGTGGGGTGTGGCTAGTACCTTTAACTAACTACATAGAGGATTAGTAGGGAGTCGTGATGCACAGAGTGTGTAAGAGTTAGAGTTCAATGGCAGCCCCGTTTGTAAATAACTTACATATGTGTAACAACTTTATCAATACCGTATGACTCACAAACCAACTGCACGTGGTAAGAGTAAATTAATAAACGGTACCTAAACATACAAGTTTTCCTAAAAATGGAAAGTTAGAGCCCGTTCCTATTCGTCATCTGTTAACAGATCTTAATCAAGAAGGCACCGGGTACTTACACAAACCTAAAGGCCTACAAATATGTGTATTATTAATTCATACAAAATGACGTTCGGAAACTGTCCGCTAGATTACGTATGATGATAGATTCATTTGACAAAGCCATAGCAACCTTTTCATATTTCACCTTCTTTTGGTTCGGAGGGCACGTTAAATTGTCGGTCCCGGTTGATTCAATCGATAGACCACGTCTGAGGCCTTTAGGCGGTCTAAAAACTCTGATGCCATAGTTGGCTACTAACGTACCTACTCGTCTTTACATTTACCTCCTTTTGTTAGCACCATATTAATGTTTGCTGTGCCCTTCCAAAGCACGCTTGCGTACTTGATTACGTAACCTCCTTTGACAACTCAAGTTCAATGTCTTCGATATAAGCCATCACGGCGCTATTCGTCTCCGAAGCGTGCTACACTTAACATCAGATAGACAACACCTGCTCTGGTTCAAACAATTGCTACCAGGGACGGACTCAGGATCACATCTTTGTTCCTGGTGGGCGTAGAGTATAGGTAGAGAATTTTGGTTTTGAGCGAGCTTCATGTTTCACGGGAAACTTGTTTTTTTTTTGGGAAAAAGTTGATTGATTTTGATCTTAAGCCCCTTAGGATCTTGGGCCCTTAACGAACATCACAGGCTATTTCCGGGGGCTTAAGCCCCCTGTCCCCCGCCACTGATTGCCACCAGGTCATGCTGCGGTGGCTTTAACGGTAAACCACGGTAAACTCTTGCAGGGCGTTTAGATTAAATTGGCTGTTGGAAGATTAACTTTAACGTATAGTTATGGGTTTATGACCGTAACAGACATAGGATAGAGACGTTAACTATATGGGTAAATAAATTAACTGCAATTTTACACTACCAGTGTTGAATTTAGTATTCTATACTACTTCATTATTTAAATGACTGCAAATGAAATTAAAATAGGTACAAAAGTATTCATAAAGTGAACGTAGAAAACGTATAGAGGTCAAAAACCTTATAAAAATCTAGGATAGGTAGGTACTACCACAATAGCTATGGTTTCGTGGAACCTAAAGGAAATTCAGAAATAACGGATGTTGACGAAAGTCAATTCTGAACAATACCGTAACTAAACCAATGGATTAATTTTATACGATGCTACCTATAAATAAATGAAAATGCATTTAGTAACACTCAGACCAACTCTTCAGCTTTGTAATATAAGATTGTTGCAAATCATTCAGAGCAGTGCATCTTTAAATGTCTCATTGAGCAAGCTGCACACGTGGTTTCGATTAGAGGAATATTTTAAAACATATTGCTACATCAATCAGTGCTCTGTATTTGAATAAAAGATATCTAATTTTATATTATTGTTGGCCATAGCTAACCTGTCATGATTTGTTTGAACAAATGGTTTTAAGTTTCAACAGGCGTTTGTTTATAAGTACACAAAGAGGGTTAGGGATTATTGCGTAAGTAAAGCGACCAAATCACAATTTAGTTTACTGATTGCACCTTATGGACAGCTGGTTTTAAAGGATGAGGGTGATTTTAAGTGAGTTTTAAGAAACAATGCTCGGGTTTGAGATAACAACCATCAGTAATGCAAGCGTGCTGATAACGGCTTATCCTCCTTGCTCTACTAATAGCTTCAGTAAGCGTAGAGACCTTTGCTCTACAGCGGGACGTTAAAAGTGATTTACTTTTGACTTATGAGTTTTAGGTAAGTAACAGGCGCACATGATTTCTGATAAGTTGAGTCGATGTAAAGTTTTATCGCCACTCCTTTGATTTATATCAAGCTGTTGTTTATTCAACTACTTACTTAACACGTGTGATACCGATAGGAATAGTTAATGATAGCGCAAAGTTAGATAGAATTGATAGAAACTATATTTGGAGAATCGATCGATCGTCGAGTAAGTTTTTTATGTATCGGAATACCATTGGGAAAGAGTTTATAAGAGTGTGTACTTATAATTTGGAACAGAATAGAAAGAGCTACGTTTACGAGTAACTTCTTGGACCTGATCTCTCTTTGAAGCTGTCAGTTAACCTTCACCATCAGAAAACATCAGAGAAAGTCAGAAATGGATCTCCTATTGTAAATATGTCAAAAACGGTAATATCATCCTGGTTTTTGTTCAGCCACTAGAAGATACAAAAGTGGCGACA
The DNA here is from genome assembly GCA_963082685.1 of Cyclophora albipunctata. NCBI lineage: Eukaryota > Metazoa > Arthropoda > Insecta > Lepidoptera > Geometridae > Cyclophora > Cyclophora albipunctata. The sequence goes on from OY720119.1 coordinate 328,211, forward strand.
TTCGGGAGATACAATCGTCGCGCTCTGGTTGCCTCGCTGAAAGCGTCGCATGGAAACACTATTTTTAACCTCATAAAAATGTCAGGTACCTATTGCAAAATTTGTCCGCACGTAGGGTAACTAGTTTGAATCCCTATTTACTATCTTTTAGAAATTAGTGTACGTTAACCTAAACTGTACAGAATAAACATATAAAAAATGTATTTTGTCTGGTTGAATCTTAACTATATTGAATGTCTTAGAATTTTAGTTATTTGTATTGCTTCCTTACTTGAATCAAACTAGGGAATAAGGAAATACATAGATAAATTGACAATCATATATAAAATTGGTGACGACGCGTGGGAGTAGTGTTGGCGAAAATATTGTCCATCTGATTAATTAAATAATTCTCCATTTATTGCCTGTCTGATGCGTGGGACCGACTCATTTAATTGTTGTATCTTCCTTGAATTCTTTAACTAGCACTTACTTCCGCACTCAAAGTCATTAATGATTCTATAAACGAGGATGATTTTAAAGGATGATATTTGACATGTAATGTTGGAAGAGACGTGTCAATTAGTTTCGATTTAATTATAAAAATAATGTACCTAGTTAAATATTTAAAAAATATTATTTTCTAACTACCAATAACGTATGTAAAAAGTTGGAATAATAAGAATATTATTCCAACATGCTTCCAACGTCAAAGTCAAAGATGAAAATAAATACTCAGTATCAGGTCTGGCGTCTCTGCCATCATATGGTCATCATATATACACTAGTTAGAAGTTCTAGCTTCTTTAGTAGGTAGTCTCGTTTAGTCGTGTTCAAAGTCATGTTGATAATTTCATGGCAATTGCATTTCTAACGACCCATAGACACTGCACGACTGAACCACAGCTTGTTATTAAAACATCACATTCGCGTAGGACCAGGTGAACAACCTGTACTCCTTGTCTCATGCTGCAGAGGAACTTGAACCTTATGATGTTAGCATTAAGTCACTATAGTTTTGTTGACGCGGCTGAGACACGATTTGGTCGTGATTCGTGATCTATAGCGACTAGACTGAGCTTGTTATAATGATGACACATTGTTTGTGGATATAAAGATGTCAAAAACCGGGGGATTTCCTTTGTTTCGAAAAAACAATTGTAGGTATGTTAAAACAATCCTAGATATTTCATAGAAGTAACCAATTGCAATACTTAGGCGTGGGTTAGGTTACCTAAGAGTCTAATACCTAGCATAATGCCTCTGGGAATTACAAGTATAATTAGACGTAAGTTACAACACCTTACACAAATGCCTTGAGAATAACTTTAATTACTGCACACTTAACGCTCTGAAACTGCGTTTATTAACGGAACAGCACTTTCCCAGTTTCCATTTAATAGATCATCATCACTAATAGCAACAAAAACATGACTCCTTCATAATATCTGGCGCAAAGTACCCGGTGCGTGAAGCCAGTGGGAACAGACACAAATAGAAAGGATTACATTACAGGCAGTAGGCACCTCTATCGGTTCTACAAGAACAGAGGCGGAACTACGCCCTGCTTGGTGTTACTCCGAGTGTTTTATTAGACTGTGTACACAATCGCTAAGATCTGGAGGTGAATTAGGTACTTTATTTAATGTCATGGCCGAACGGTAAAAATGGAACTTTTATAGATTCGCGATATGTTTGTCTATACTACTCGTAATATTATAAAGAGGTAATTTTTTTAAGTTGGTTTGTATGTTCTAGGTAATCTCAGGAATTATCAGTCCGATTTGAATAATTCATTTTGTACTAGATAGTCACATTCAACGGGAAGGTTATAGGCTTTTTTTCATCCCGAAATTCCCACGGGAACGGGTACAACGCGGGTAAAACCGCGGGGCGATGCTATCTGTTATAAATATGTACTATTGTAGTTCATAGAGTTCTACCATAAAGTTACAGCATTTGAGATCACTACAGGGCATAAGTAAGAATCAATTTACATTATTCGTATTAGTATTAGCTAGTATGTAGGTTAACGCCTCGGTGGTCTAGTGGTACATATATGCACTCGCCTGCCAAGACTGAGGTCCCGGGTTCAATTCCCGGGTCAAGAGAAAACGTGGTTCCTACTTTCAAACATCGCTCGGGTTTGAGATCATCAACCCGCATTAGGCAAGCGTGGTGATTATGCCTAATCCTCCTCACTGTACGTTACAGGCCCATACTTTTTTATATATGTTAGTATTAAAGAAGTCTAAAACTCCGACACCAGACACACCTATTCAAACATACGTTTGTAGTGAGTTTAAAAATCCACCGATACAAAACAATACTATTGATTCCCATTGTTTCTGCACGCCCAATAAGGTTGTTAGTATTCCACGTGAGAGTGACCACTACAGGAAGCATGTGTCGTGGAGCGAGGAATTCGCCGCGGACGATGACAGATGCCGTGGTACCTTCGTGTGCGTAGGGCCATTATTCTGCCCTTAACTGTATTAGCATTCTTGTTAAGGGCTTCCTTGAAATATGTGGATGATTGTTGATATAGTACCTTGAAGATTATGTTAAGTTGAGTTATATGCATAATAATTCGCCGAAACTTCTTCGTACTGATATCTTTAGTGAAATTAGAGGCATATTAGGCGTCTCTTTAGGTTTTGTAATACGACCGCGACATTAATTTATTTGGACCGAACAAGTTCTGGCTAGACTTTCAGCCAGTATTAAATGTTTAGTCACGACGTTCCTTTTTAAGCTACAATCACCCTGAACTTTTGCTATTTTCAAACACGAAGTCTACATAATTACTAAATGATTGAATCTATTACGAAATAACTAGGTATCATTCAATAAAGCTGACTCATAACAGACGTCCTTCTATAGTCCTTAGTAGTTATTTGTCAAGTTTTTATACCATTTACCGTGTTGCTTGTCCATGCGTTAAGTTTAACGGATGCCCGACGACCTGCCTTAAAATATTCAGCTGTGCGTGCGTGGAATCTTAATGCTTTTTGTCGTTAGGTGTCGCCCATTGTCCGTTGATAAAGAGAACCGAATAAAAGGACTGTAGGTGGTCTAGTTTTTGAGTTAAATGAGCGTCGAGCTTTCAAACGATTTACAGTTGTAATCGCTTTGTGAATTGTGGATGACTCTAATTGGAGTCCGCCATTTGTGAATCGATATTGATGTTTATTTTGAGAGTGCCTCATGAATGGCCCCATATGGATTGTTATCAAGTTACGCATCGGTTCTAACTGGCCTACAGTAGCTAGTTACGAGCCCGAAACAGGCTAATAGCCTATTGTCATGTGTTTGCCTATAATACAGGTTAATTCAATTTTTAATTGCATCACAGTTGAGTAATCTTTTGACTGATGTGCCCGGTCGCTCTTGGTTATGTCAGATGCATTCCAAAGCATTGGGTGTTAGCGACGGTGCAGTGTAGTGACAGTTGGCTAGTAGAACGTGACTCCATCAATGGGGTGGTGTGAAAGGGCAGGAAGTCGGTCCAAGTGCAAGGGCGATGTGATGTGTAGCCCATCAACACACGTATGACCGACCCATAAGTTTCAGCCGCGCATCATTATGATGTCATCTACATAATTTAAGTAACTTACGTTTTACCAAAAAAGTTAAGAGGTAAACTGCAAAAAACCGGTTCCCCAGTATGCTGAGCATGTTTTTTGGTTGCAATTGTAATGACTTGATTATATTTGTTTACAGGGTACGAATGACAATGAGATCACCTTCACGAGCAGTGAGGAGCCAGTGCGGCCGTCCAAGCCGATCCCTGACATTCGGCTCGTGGACGGCCCATCTATCCTGGCGGGAAGAGTACAGTTACTCCATCGGGGCCAGTGGCGGTCCGTGTGCACGAACTCGAGAAAGTAAGCCTTGTTTATTTTTGTTTTTACTTACCTCGGATAAATGGTCACGCGAGGCTTGCCAATTTATGGATTACAAATGCGAAAGTAACTGTGTCCTTATTTACACTTTATTGATGAAAGTCAATATTTACGTTTTTCAATTTAAAGAAGGGTGTGGTTGAGCCTTCTAAACATCGAATAGCTGATACTTCTACTAGGATACTGGCTACAATAACTATATACTCATATCAATCAACTAACTACGTTCGTTTTTCTTTTCCAGTTGGACAATCAGTGACATGGAGACAGCATGCAGACAACTGGGTTTCATGGGTGGAACATTCTACAACTGGATGGACCGGCAGCCCCGGAGGAAGCCGCGGCTGTTGTTCGAAGAGCCAAGATGTAGAGGAACCGAGCAGGACCTCTTCCAGTGCGACTGGAACTCGAGGCAGCTCGGCTCCGGAGTGTGTGACTACCACCCAGACCTCGGCATCCAGTGCTCCCCGCACCACGACATCAACGACCTCGGCAACTCTGGACGCCACTGGAGAGGCGTTCGATTCGAACACGCTGTCTTCGAAAGAATACTCACTGCAGGCAACACTCTCTACGTCCCCACCTCAATGTCTAGATTAGTTCACGTGACGATTAAAAATGCAGGTCTAGGACGCGACAACAACGCCACCAGTGCTCTAGACGTGATAGGCGTCCCACCTGTCATGGAAGACATCGAAATATCCAACTCCGCATTCAACGCGATCAACGTGACGTCACCACAAGCTCCCATAGTCATAAACAACTGCACGATACATAACAATAGAGGCTACGGCGTCTATGTAAATTCAACTTACGGCATGACCAGGATAGAGAATTGTTCGATCCACGACAACGGTGGCGACGGGGTCAAATACGTGGTGCACGAAATGAATCTCGACGAGAGGTTCGATCGGAGCGAAATATTCGACTTGTGTACTCTCGCCTCGACGCCTAGCCAGACATTCCCTATACAAATGTCTATAGAACAATCTAGATACTCGAACATGGAACGAGACTGCCATCAAAAGTTCTACACGAGACAGGACCACGTGCTGACCTTGAGTTTCATCAAACTACTGACAAATCAAAACAATACCGGCGAAATATTTATTTACGATGGCTTGACTGCCGATGATAAACTTTTACTCGCGATGCAAATAAGAAACCATTCGCGACCGCAAAGTGTGACGTCAACGAGAAGCAGAATGTACGTGAGATTCCGCGCGAACACGAGGACTGATATAACTGGATTTCTGAGATTGACCTCGGGCGTGAGTAAGACGTATGACCTAAATGTTACAGACACTGTAATTTCGGATAATAACGGCAGAGGGATAGTTGTTGAAAATCTTCGATCTCAAGTTCACATACATCGCACTTCGATATCAAATAACAACCATGTAGCAGGTCTCCAAGTATTGAGTGGAGCCGGTGACGTCAATGTAACCGAGAGTCGAATATCCTTTAATCAAGGAGATGGCATTAACATTACGGTCACGGGAGGAAGTAGAAACATATCTCGAAGCATACTGAGCTCTAACCAAGGTTACGGTTTTGCGGTATGGTTGAACACAACCGAAGAAACCGAATACATACCCGTCAACCAAACAACTACTGTAGAATATTCGGAGATATTTAAAAATCTCGATGTGGGTATATTACACGGTAACTTCTGTGGGGACAGCTGGGTTAACATCACCGGTAACTGGTTTAATACAAGCACAGAAAGTACTATAGAGGTGTCCACTTGCTGGCGGTCGAACAATCCTTCGAAACTCCTAAATCTACAAATAGGATATAATAGATTTTACCAAAACCAAAAAGTGCCTTTGAAAATTCAACCAGCGCTAAACGTTAATGGTCGAATAGAGTACAATTATTTCGAACACGGAGAGTATGGTGCTATTGTTATTCTTAATAGAGTTGAAGGAAAACATATAGAAGAGTTTGAAATGTTACCAGCGAAGTTTAAAATACAGCATAACTATTTCTTTGGCAATAAAGGACCGTTTGTCGTGAACTTAGGTTTATCACCTTACAGCGATATGCAATACATTCTATTTACTAGAAATTATTTAAGAGATAACAAAATAAGAGGACCTTTCGAGCTATTGGAGGGTGTTACCTCAAGACTGACACCGAGGAGTAGAGTCGCGGCCACAATAGTACTAGCCTCGAGCAACATCGACGTCTTCAGAAATATAATCAACAACCCTGAATCACAGTACGAAATAGGATCGCACGTCGAAGATCAAAGTAAAACACTGAACTGCACTTATAACTGGTTGGGATACGGCGAAGAAGAAAAAGTTTACAACAGACTGTTTCATAGAAAAGATAGATTTAATCTGGCCAAAATTTTGTACATGCCTTATTTATTGCACAGTAGCAACCCTGGCGCTACACAGATAAATTACAACTCTCTTTACGTCCCGCAGTTCAATGTGCCTGGGACTTTTGTCGTCGGCGGTGAAGTCGAAGGAATTGAAATATTACGTCAAGGCGAATATGATGTTAACAAAGATATCAATATACGCCCGGGAGGCAAACTTGTCATACAATCAGGTGTGACGTTGAAATTCCCTCCAGCAATAGGTATGATGGTAGCAGGCAAGTTGGAAGCTAGAGGTAAAAGACCTAATGATATAACGTTTACGTTAAAAGAAGAGATTATTATGTCTAATGAGAGTTTTTATGAGACTGATCCTGATATGGAGCCCACTACACCAGGGTATGCAGACCCTGTAGTTCCTATAAGACTGCTAGGAGGTAGGACTCAGCATGAAGGAAGATTGCAAGTGAGGATTGATGATACGTGGGGTACTGTGTGTAATTACAAATGGAACATTATTAATGCAGCTCTAGTCTGCAATCAACTCGGTCTTGCGTTGAATCCAGACGACTGGTTCCTAGAACCGAATGAAATACCTAACGCAGGACTTACTGAAAATGTTATTTTATCAAACGTAGAATGTACTGAGTTTGATACAGACATAACCAAATGTAAAGCGGAAACCAGCGACCAATTTGAAAACTCCTGTACCCACGAGAACGATGTAGGAATCAGATGCTACGATACCAGTTGGGCTGGTATTCGATTCAGTGTTATTTCTGAAAGAGCTGATTTACAATACGTTACTGTGGAAAAAGCAGGCTTGTTAGACTATTCGTCTAATCTTTTCAAACCTGCAGTCCAAATAGATTTTGCCCGACACAGTTTGGAAAGCGTCAAAATAACAGACAATAACCATGACGGATTGGGTATCCTTTATTCGGATTTATACGGATCTGATGCAATTAACACTGTCCGCAATTCAGAGTTTAGTAACAACAAAGGAAGTGGCATTAGCTTTAAACAATTGGGCTTAAAAGTGTACAATTCGGTTATAGAGAACAATAAAATAGCTGGAATTTCACATAATCCGCACATATCGGGGCCACAACAAAGAGAAATCGCTGGCTGGTTCAACATTGAGGCGGGAACTAATTTAGACGAGTCGAGCTACATTCCAATAATGATTCCTGAATATGAAACTGATATAAGTTTAGTCAACGGAGAAACGCGGCATCTAGTCTTCACCAAACACTACGGAGAAAACATCAACAAAACCTACAATATTAAATGCAATCCAGGTTACGTTTTAGGCTTACAACTGTTAAATCCAATCCACAACTTCTCAACTGAAAACATTTGTGTCTACGATTCTCAGAATATCAACGAAGGCAGTACTAAATGGTGTTTGGACAGAGATTTGTCTACATTCCCAACTACAAGTAATAGTTTCGGTATTGTACTTATGTACGAGAGTGGTCCAGCGGCTTTGGGAGGCGTAGTGTTAGTAGTCAGTACTATCGTTGCTCCCGTTCAAAATTTACGCAACAGAATAGTAAAAGGTCCAGTACCTACTTTACAAATAATGAACTCAAAAATAAAAGGAAATACAAAAGGCGTCAAAGCGCTTTACTACAACAGATACCTGAACGAACTTGGCGATCACTTCCTGAGAAAGGCTAACGAGAGTATAAAAATATTCAATTGTGAAATAACTTACAATAAAGAAGAGGCAATTTACGTAAATACTCCATTCTGGGACATTCACGATAGCAATATTACTGAAATCACTGTGATGGTTAACAACAGTTTGATAACTGATAATGGTAGAGGCATTTACCACTTTGCTAGAGATCTTAGAAGTTCTAACAATCTCTATCATTATATTTTACAAGATAATTCCATAGAAAGGAACAAAAACGGTGGCTTCGACGTCAGTCTGCCCTACGTCTGGCAATACAATGAGAACTTTACACATTCCGTCTACATGTACAACAACACATGGCGCACCAATCAAAACTTTGGAGTAATCATCGACGGCCATTTCGCAGAAGTTAATGTTACTAAGAATATTTTCACTGATAACTTATGTAAGGTGGGTCTTATTTCAATTCAGGGTATGGAGAAAAAAATGAAAATTGATGGAAATATTATTGAAAGAAACAACGGACAATTTATGGTCAAATTCCATATGGACAGTCAGAGTGAGGTGATGGGGCTTGTCTATGCGGTGTTTGTCTTCAATCAAGTCAAAAATAATAAGCACATCATTAATCAAGTGACTAGAGGAATGGTAGTTAAGAATATGGAACCAACATACGTTCTCGGATTCAAAGGAATACAAAAAGTTAAAGTAAGCAGAAATCTGTTTGGAAACAATGAACTCCATTACACTCTACTAGCAGGTATTAAAACAGCTAAAATTAATAATTTACTAGATGTTACTGAAAATTGGTGGGGAAGTATTGTTGAAAAAGAAATCAAGAAACTGATATTTGACTTCGACGACTGGAACAATCATGCTATTGCGACTTACTTGCCGTATTTATTAGAAGACCATTTCGAAGCAAGTGTCTCGGTAACATTCAGTCCTGATACAGTAATCGACATCAATGAACTTGGAGGTCGGCTCATCAACAACTTGACATTAGAAGCTAGAATAGCTCCCTACATTGTCAAAGCCGATATAACTGTCATGCCTGATGTAACTTTAATGATACACCCAGGAGTAGTCATGGAATTTGCTCCGAATGTTGGTATTCTTGTTATGGGAAATCTTGAAGCTGTCGGACAGAATTCAATGCCGATAGTAATGAGGCCAATATCACCTGTGAGCAATATTGAAATGAGTCGTATCGAAAAGAGGGCAATTGGGCAATACTCGTCGATATCACATAAACATAAAAGACAGCTCGAGTCAATGGTTGTGCTAGATTCAATACGACTCTGCCGAGGACGAAATTGCTCTAGCGATGGCACAGTTGAAAGAAATAACGAAGGGTTCCTAGAGTATTATAATAAAACTACTCTACAGTGGGTTCCGTTATGTGATAACCGTTTTACAGAACGAAACGCACAAGTTGTTTGCAGAGAATTAGGATTTGATCCTATAAACGTTTTCTTCGCTCACGATCGCCGAGTAGAATACCATAGTAACTCACTATCTAGAATTTGGTCTTGGCCTGAACCCTTGCAGTGTGTTGGCACAGAGGATAGGTATGATGACTGTCCTATAAGACTAAACGGACAGCTTTACGGTCATAGGCATGAATGCAAGTGGGATTCAGAATTTGTCTTCATTCACTGCGGCAATAGAAACTTAGAGGAGACTTATGACTATTGGGGTGGAATAAGATTCGCTAATCCCGAATTTGAATACTCGCTCTACGAACACAGGATCCACGATCACCATACCCATGAAAGTATGAAGAGAACTGAAAGTCAACTAAGACATGTACAGATTATTGGTGCTGGAATACTTCACAATGAAAAGTCACCAGCTGTTCAGGCAATTATAAAGAATCCTACAATTCGAAACGTGAATATAAGTAAATGTGCTCATCATGGTATTAACCTCGTATCTCCTACCGATACTATTAACGCAATGTATAATACTGTAGAAGACATTTTGGGAGAAGGTATCAGTGCAATATCATTGAATGGAGAAGGAAGAGAATCTGAAGAGTCTAGCTTCACTCCACTCAAAGATTTAAACCTTCCTTACCACCTGTTCTCTCTAGTTGATATATGCGATAGCAGCAAACTAATAATCGTTGAAGAAAGAGTCCTAGTTTACTACAAATACGACAACAACCCGATAAACTGCGTCAAAATCTTCAAAAGCATGTATCGAGTTAAACCTTTAGGCTTCCGATTGTTACAATTCAACTTATTCAATCATACAAAGAATTATGGAAAACGAGACTCATTGACTTTATACGATGGAGACATTTATAATATCACTGCACCCGTCATTGGATATTTGGAGCATGGAGCTCCTGATGAGAAGAAGTTGTTCAAAACTTACGGATCCAGTTTGAGTGTTAAGCTGTTTGCCAATGGAGCCTCCTCTGTACACGGATTTATTGCCGAGATTGTCACATTACCGATATCTGCTATTGGATTGAGTAAGTAACCCTTTCCAAAATAAAACACGGTTTTACCTTTGAACCTTTCTTAACGATTCGTATTTTCTCAGATCGTGACGTCCAACACAACATATCCAACAGTGTCTTCATCAAGAACAGAGATGGAGCTATCTCCTACCAATCAGTTGGCGAAGTGAATCCTTTACTAGCTATTACAAGGAATGAAATAAAAGACAACTGCATGAAACTGTATGGTAACTTCACGTCATGCCAATCAGCTGTACGGGTAGATGTGCAGAATACTCAGACTTTGGTGTTTAGGGTAAGGTTTTATCAATCAATATTTGCTGTGACTCTATATGCCACGTGAATGCGTTACTAACAAAAAGTATTTAAATTGCAGAATAACTTAGTCCAAAATAATATTGGAGGTCTCTTGGTGCGAGCTGATTCAAGGGGCTCGGCCACGTCTTTACGCGGTTGGATTCACAACAATCTGTTTTACGCTAATCATGATCGATCTGTGCTTCGACTTGAAGGTGAATATACTACACATATTAGCAAATATAAACTATTCAGCTACCATATTTAACCAGAACTTTGATACTGATTTCATTAATAATAATGCGCCTTTAACGTGATCGATCTCTCTCTTTCTAAAACGCCAACCTCCATCTAATTTTCCAGGTCGCCAATCCTCTCCATACCAAGAAGTGACCATATTCCGTAACTACTTCACTCACAACCGCGTCCAATACCATGACGTCATAGTGCTCCGTCAAGTCGTCTCCACCTTCAACTACAACTACGTCCACGACAACACTGGGCAACGGATCTTGGAGGTCTCTGGCTTCGATAAAGTTCGGATGCCCATCTACCAGACCACTTCGCACAATGGATTTTATAAGTGAGTAAAATGTTAATACAATGACTTCATACTGGCATATGTTTTATGAGTATGAGATTCTGATTATCATGACCTAATATTTTAAGTACGCGCCCACAAAAATGTTAGTGCCATTCGTGGAACAGTTTTTAAATCTCATTTTCACATGATTTCAGGAACTACGCGCTCGATAGAGAAGGTAGAGCTACAGTGGTTGCCGGCACCGCTGGCCAGAGCTACGTCGACAATATCTTCTTCAACCCCGACAACGATTATGAAATGATCACCATCAATAAATCTATGTAAGTTGTACTCTGCCTAAAGTAATGATGATGTAAAATGGAATTATATCTTGGGTTCTGCTGTGATACCTATAAATACCTATCTGCTATGATAATGAATGCATATTGGGGAACCCAAACGCACAGGTAATAGTCCAAGAGCTGGCTGCAAAAATCCTGGCCGATCAGTTAACAGAATGAAATGTTTTTTAAAAGTTAGTACTTATATCTAGAATGACAAATATCAATGTGTGCCTGGGCGGAACTTGTGCATAAGTTTTATATGTGTTGTCTTTGGAGCTTTTTTCGTACAATAACTGTACCAATGGAGTAACACTTTCAAATTATTTTCAAAAGTTAGTTTTCAACAAGTAAAATAAAATTGTTTTTGTGTGCCTCATTAAATCCTGTGCCCATGCCTTGGCACACCATATTTAAAAATTTTTTTTTTTGTTCGTTTGTGTACCCATCGTGTAACAACTTCAAATTAGTACCAAATTAAAGTTTAAACATTCCTTTATTAAAAAAAAAAGGTGTGCCACGCCTATGCCTGTTACTAATACATGGCACACACCATTTCATGTTGAAAGTCTTATACTATCACTAATATAATCTATTGAGGAAGTATTGAGGAATGAGGAATCAAAATGATTAAAACCAAAACTTTTCATTTATTTTGATGTAAACAAAGTCGGAATTTATAATATAAAAAAATAGTCTTACATATATTCATAAAAGTGATAAAACAATACATATCTAAAAACATACGTTAGAACATTCATACCTTTCTGTTCTTATCAAACATCGTCATAACTATCATCATGATCATCATCAGCATTATCATCATTATCGTAGAATTAGAATACGATGAAAGTGATAATGATAATGACGATTATAATAACGATAATGATGATAATGCTGATGATGATCATGATGATAGTTATGACGATGTTTGATAAGAACAGAAAGGTATGAATGTTCTAACGTATGTTTTTAGATATGTATTTTTTTATCACTTTTATGAATATATGTAAGACTAATTTTTTTATATTATAAATTCCGACTTTGTTTACATCAAAATAAATGAAGAGTTTTGTTTTTAATCATTTTGATTCCTCATTCCTCAATACTTCCTCAATAGATTATATTAGTGATAGTATAAGACTTTCAACATGAAATGGTGTGTGCCATGTATTAGTAACAGGCATAGGCGTGGCACACCTTTTTTTTTTAATAAAGGAATGTTTAAACTTTAATTTGGTACTAATTTGAAGTTGTTACACGATGGGTACACAAACGAACAAAAAAAAAAATTTTAAATATGGTGTGCCAAGGCATGGGCACAGGATTTAATGAGGCACACAAAAACAATTTTATTTTACTTGTTGAAAACTAACTTTTGAAAATAATTTGAAAGTGTTACTCCATTGGTACAGTTATTGTACGAAAAAAGCTCCAAAGACAACACATATAAAACTTGCACAAGTTCCGCCCAGGCACACATTGATATTTGTCATTCTAGATATAAGTACTAACTTTTAAAAAACATTTCATTCTGTTAACTGATCGGCCAGGATTTTTGCAGCCAGCTCTCGCTCTATAAGGTTAAACTTGGCGCCTAAAGCCTAGCAAGTCATCTAGCGAGTACTTAATTAATTAAAAACGAATGTTCGCGACCGCGACCTAATGCGAGCTTGGCGCCTAGCTAGTTGCCTACCTAGAATGAAACCACAAGGCTCTAGGCGCCGCCGTCTGCGTATGCGTTCTTAGTCTTAAAATGACGAAAAACTATGGTTACGAATATATAAACGGCTTACTTATTGATAAGATATTTAATGCATGATTTATGTCGTATATCTAAATTTATTCTAATTGCATGTTTCCCTTGCATGGCTGCCCTGGGACCATAGCTTTGTTGATTTTAACAACGATTTTACGAGGTAAGTTTAGCAGAAAATTGGCAATTTTTTATTACAATATCTATATGAATTGTATGACTAACATCGGGATTAATTAATATCGCTATTATCATAAATATCATAATGGTGCCTTGTCTGAGAACTTGAAGCTACGCTAAATTGCGTCTATTACCAACCGACCAACCACTCTGTCCACCTAGGTGGACGGTTAGTAAGTTTTTTTCTTAACCAACAACCCGCCTAGTTTGTCCAACCTAGTTGGTCGGTTAGAACTATTTTTTCTTAACTGCCAACCTAGTTGGTCGGTTAGAACATTTTTTACTTAACTGCCAACCTAGTTAGAAAAAATAACCCTAACCTACCGAAAAGTACAATTTTCTTAAAAAAAAAAATAACCCTAACATACCGAATAGTACAATTTTCTTAAAAAAAAATAACCCTAACCTACCGAATAGTAAGAAAATTGTACTATTCGGTAGGTTAGGGTTATTTTTTTTTGGCCGGTTGATACGCGTCTATTATCAACCGACTAACCATCTGGTTCTACCGGATTTAAACTCACACTAGGTTGGCAGTTGGGAAAAAAATGTTCTAACCGACTAACTAGGTTGGCAGTTGGGAAAAAAATTTCTAACCGACCAACTAGGTTGGCAGTTAAAAAAAATAGTTCTAACCGACCAACTAGGTTGTTGGTTAAGAAAAAACTTACTAACCGTCCACCTAGGTGGACAGAGTGGTTGGTCGGTTGGTAATAGACGCTAAATTGTTGTGCTACGTTTGATATGATTGGTGGATACTAAACGTAGCATAGCATAGGTAGTTCTGATGACAAAGGAACCTTGTTAACGTTCTCATTAGGTATATCTTTTATACCGTTCGTTCTCCATCATCAATATTTCTAAGACATTATCAAACAATTCTACAGCACACTCGAAAGCTGGCGAACGAAGATTGATGCAAAACATAACTACTGGAGTTACAACGAGAGTCTGGCTGTAGCCGGCCGCATCAGAGACCAGTCGGACAGCCCTTTACTTCTGGAGGTGGATTACAGGCCGTTCTACATGAATAACTTGACGATATTAGACGGAGGGAAGTGTCCGCCGGGGTGGGACTCGGTCGCTGGCACTTGTTACATGTATGTGGGGGCGATGATGACGTATGAAGAAGCCAGACGGTTTTGTTTGGTGAGTTTTATTTTAACTCTAGTTTTTTACTTTTTGTTCTTTTTTCACCAATATGCAGTAGGCAAGCAAGGATTATGCCTGATTCTCCTCACCATACTGATATCTTCAGTGGGATGAGAGGCATTCGCCCAGCTGCAGCAGGCTACTTAAACAGGGAAAATAGATTTTGAATAAAATGCAAAAAGGCTCCTCGCTGCTCTAATAACTTTCAAACAGTGTGTCCTTGGCCCTGCATTGGCGTATTACAAACTTTTCCAAATTCAAATCATTCGATCAACATGAACACAATCTGAGATGGTAATAATATTTAACTTAACTCCTCTTTTTCTAGTCGGACAACGCGTCAATGCCCTACGTGACCGGTAACTATGCAGCCCTGTATGAGTTCCTGCAGCGCCAGAACCAGTGGTACCAGTACGGGGAGCGGGTGTGGGTCAACCATATCGATTACGTCTCGCAATGCACCTCGTTTGCTTTCTCCAGTGTCGATATCACAGATTGTAATCAGAAAAATGCATTTATTTGTGAGATTGGTGAGTGGAACTTAAATTAAAACTAGATTAAAACCTTGTGGTATTATAGCTATGCTCAATGCCCATGCATTTTTGTCATATATTATTTTTGGCTCTGGTCGAAATATCAGATAAAGTCTTCTTATCTACGTTCCCTCCCCATCAAAGACTATCAAAGAAAAAGATCTCATGCTCCCATCCCTCTACGATGGTACGATTATTTTACTGAAGTGCTTCTTCTCCTGATTTATATTAGAGTTTCCATGTCTGTGCTCTTCTCTATTCATGTCATAAGCTGTCAGATTCTCACGAGCATCTGTATTTAGTTATTTACTGATGCTCTTCCCTGTTTCCGTGCAGACCCCAAGATCTCGATCGACCCGATGTCGTGGCGCGGCGACTCGCTGGCGGTGGCGTTCATCGGGGTGCTGGCCGCCATGGTGGTGCTGGTCGGCGCCGCGCTCGCCTGCTGGTACTCCAAGTCCAAGCACAGGTACCCGTGACGCGTTACTAACCTTTTGCTATTTGATGCTGATAGCCCAGGCAATATAATCCTGGAAATAATAGTCACTCAGTTACGGATTACTAGGTGTTGTTCACGTGCCGTGTTCAAATTAAAGGTACAGCATGGTTTGTGTACGTGTAACTTCACAGGTACCATGGATTTAATATACAAAACAAACACCTTAGAATCAGCCTAGGAAACAGCCAAAGAGTAAAATTACTAAAGTCATACTATACCTAACCTGGAAAAAGCTGTTCTTAACAGATTCTGTTTATATTATGTGACTATGTATGACACTTATTCCTTGGTTATATACAAGATGGTACGGAATCTTAAAATGTCCTAATTCAAAATTATTCAAGTCTCTATTAACTCCATCATTTTCGCTTCCAGACACATTCAAAGACTGGAGCGTCGGAATTCCATTCGACAGTCGCTTCATTCTGTCAGGTCTATCGGAAGCATCAACGGGGGATTCCCTGATAATACTTACAGGAGGAAGTTAGCGCAAATGGTAAGTAAAGGTTCCTCTCACTATTTTCTTTATAATTTTTACAACTTTCGAGTCAGTTCTGGACTATAAAATAGGATACTTATTTCTTACTTATTCCGTTTTTCACATGTCCAGAGTACCAGATCAACAGAAACATTGACCAAAGGATCAGATTACCGGAAGATGTTAGCGTCCACCACCTCCATGGAATCCATGGAGAAGAGCCAGTTCAACTCCTCCATCGAAGACAACCACAGCTTCGACATCTACGAGGCCCACAACCCTAACGCCAACATCATGCCTTTGAAACACAGCACGTTCATCAAGAAACCAGCATCTCCGGAATACTCCGTACCACAACATACAAAGTTCCCCAACTTGGCTTTCAAGAACGAAGGGTATAGAGAGCATCCTGGTAGCGAACAACCATCAATAAGCACTACCACAGAGGAAATACCCATCATCCACCATCCAGGGGGTATCACGTCGCCACATGACGACGACACCTTATCCCCTACTAGTGATCAGTATTTTAATTCGGATACGTTGCCGCTTCGTACTGATAAGTCAAATGAAGCGATCGCGAGTCCGTACGGGGCGCCGCAATATGGCGGGCAGCCGAAGTTATCCTTTATGATGGAGTTGAGATCTAGGATGCCGGAGCAGCCGCAGCCGGGAGCCGCGCCTACTACGACGTTTGGACAGAGGAATAATGTGGCAGGTTAGTTTTACCTAGCACCCTTGTTGTTGGTGGTCCGTGTGTAGTGCATGCTTTGCGACGAATACCTTACAAAACTTCCAAATAATGTTAAATGTTTATTCCAGATCGCCAACAGTACTACGAAGACAACTTGCCCAGCCCGCCGCACCCCCCAGTGTACTCCAGCCCCTACGACACGACGCTCTCTGAAAACATCCCGAGCTACGACTCGAGCCCCCAAGACCTCTCCACAGAGTTCGAAGACCTACCGATGCCAGAACTTCACCATAGATCTAAATCAGAAGCTTTACTGGAAACGAATTTCGATTTTGACAGTTCGGACAGTCCACTGCCGATGACAGAAGCTAATAGGTCGCATAGTCAACCTTTGGAGACTGCTATGTAAATTGTAGGCTCCGCTTCGAAATATAAGCATTAAGTATTTATGTAACAATGTTTACGAGGTTATAACAATTTTGAAATGTCTTTTATAAGTAATAACAAATAGTTAAAAACTAATCTGGTTTAAGGTCAACGCTCATCATACGTGCGTTACCTAGATGAACAATAACCTTGACTGACTGTCATGATATTGCTTAATACGTATCCAGCTATGAGCACAGTGCCTTTTGTAATTCCATTATGCTTTTTAACTAGAAAATAAAATTACCGAGTCAAAGGTTTAGCTAGGGAATAATAAATACAATGACTGTAGACAGTTTAAGTAGAAAACAAATGAAAAGACTGATTATACATGTCTTACCTAGAAAGAGATATTGTAATGCTTTCCCACTCTCGCATTTAGTAAAACTAATATTCTGTACAAAGTGCCTTCTTAGTTATGTAGTCCACTTTCAGTTTTAAATATTTGTACAAACAATTTTATATTGTGTTTTTATCTACCATTCACAAGTACTTAGTTATAAAACTTTTTTTTACCTTTGTATTGTAATATTAATGTAAATAAATTAAAATGCACGATCTCAATATGAATGTGACATTATGTTAACTAATCAGAAACCTAATTAGATTATTTTAACACTTTAAAATGTAGTTCTATTTAAAATGTTAACTTAATCTGGCTTAGGTATTGAAGCTTGGGTAACTGCTTTATAATTATGATAATTATTATTTTGTATCCGTCCTAATTTAAGTGCCTAGTAAATTAATAGTTTATTATATATTGTTTATATTATATTATAACTACATTAATGTCTGTCATGTACCTTTTTCGGTGACATGTTTTACAACGGGAGATAATTAAAGTATTGTTTAATAACTCGTTTAGTGACTTAAACATTCCATTTAGTATTCATAAATAAGTAATTAAAGTTAAGTATTTTAGAAGTATTGCATCAAAATACTTATTTGTAAAAAAAAAATCTCGTAACTATCAAGATTATAAGATATAAAAATATATTGTTTATTTAAAATAAGACAAAGATTACGCAAAAGTTTCTATTAAGTTTTAGATGGATATTTACTATGTTGTACATAGTTATAGTTATTTTATGTCGAAATAAAATGTAAAGTATGTATGTAGCAAGTGTTATTATTTCTTGCCGAAAAACATAAAATACGATTGTCCTAACAACCGCCTCATCCGTTTTTCATAATATTCTTGTAAATAAAATCCATGCATTCTGTAATTCTGTATCTATAATATAAAAATGAATCGCAAAATGTGTTGCTAAGCGCATAACTTCAGAACGACTGCACCAAATTGGATGATTCTTTTTTTAATATGTTCCTTATTGTCAGGACAAGGTTTAAATAAGAAAAATAAGGAATAAAAATCTCAAAATTCCCACGGGAACGGGGGCGCTGCGGGTGAAACCGCGGGGCACAGCTAGTAATGAAATAAAATGAGTAGGTACATAAAGTCCCACCATCTTATCTGTTCAGTTGACAGCGTCGCTAGTGGAGAATTTGGTTTTGCCATTATATAAGAAATTCACCAAGAAACAAACGTAATTAAAACATGTCTTGCAAGTCAGTCTATAGATATCATTAAAATTTAAGAAACTACAATATCAATCATATAAAGCCTAACTAAGAGAGAGATTCAATATGACGCGGCTGTAGTTCCCATTTTGCCCACCTGAACAGTTAAGTTGGTGGCACTGTCTGTACCTATGCTTTACGGAAGAATACTCTTATTTTCTTAACTTCGTGTCCCTAAGATGTCAATGTCATGTCACTGACAGCAAGAAACATCTGTCAACTTTGTGTGTCACTTGATTTTGAAGTTAGCACTTTGACGATAATGGAGAAGGCAAACATTTTTTACTTTACACACCAAATAAATCTATACAAAATTACAAGAAAAACTGTGTTTTTACTTTTTCCATATCTCAATAAATGGCTAAGATATTAACGATCAAAGTGCGTATTTTCGGCCGTGGGATTTTAAAAACGCGGGCGGGCGCTCACTGGTCGATGACGTCATCAGACGACAGTCGCGCTCTCGTAAGCACGCCGCTGCGTATTAAAAATCAAAATTTAACTGTTTTCTGCGGAAAAATGAGTGAAAAAATAGTGAGTAAATACTGTATTGTGCCTCAGTGCTTCAATTCGACAGTTAAAACACCAGATAAACTCTTTTTTAATGTGCCTGGGGACCCAAAAATGTGGAAGAAGTGGATGACTGCAGTAAAAAGGATGGATTCAATAAGCCCTACATACCTCTCCCTCTCTTTTTAACTGTATATACCCTATGGCATCATCTCCGTAGCTCTCTCTTCCTGACCTAGAACCATAAAACACTACGAATTTAAAAAAAAACCTTCAAAACGTACGTTTTTAATGTACTTACTATTAGAACGGTTTAACCGATTTTGACAAAACATGTCTACGAACCTCTGTTTAAAAACAACATTGAAATAAAATAAAAACGCATCGAAAGCGGTTCACCCGCTTAAAAATATGCTACGTTACTACAGACAAACATACAGACACGCAGACAGACATAGGTAGACAGACACCTTCTAACTTGCAACACCCCTTTAAAAAGGAAAAATTTGCAGCCCGCAAGTTGATCACCACTGATTTCTTAACTAAGTATTATTTATTTTTATTAAAAAAAAACAACTGTGAATGAAAACACCTAAAGCGTACATTGGATAAAATTAAAAAAATATCTGGTTTATTAAAAAACTATATTAATAGGCAGGTAGGTACTTACCTACTTACCTATTTGTCTACTCAGAAAAGTAATAACTACGTAAATACCTACTTACTAGAACTTACCTACATCTGTATATGGGTAAATAGTAACATTTTCTTATGTAAGTACTAATAAAACATAGAGGTAAAAATAATCATCGAAAACCTCGAGATATAGATTGGGAGTAGGTATATCTGGTAGAATTTTTTATCGCCGTCCATAATAGGTAGGTACCTACTAAATTAAATAGTAGGAAATGCTTACTCAGAACGTAAATAGGTACCTTTTCATCTATCAAACTATCCACTCTTGGCAGATTGTCCGACTGACCTTTTAAAAAACCTTCTTCCATTCTACAGACTTCACGTTTCACTCGATTTAATGGGATATAAAGGATAATTTACTTTATATCTTTAAAATATAAGCACACTAGGTATTATGAATACGAAGACAATCAAAACAATATGAAACGAGACGCCAAAACCACAGTATTACTGTGCCAAAACGCACCAAAGTTTACTGGAGTTCACCGGACCGACCGACCGCCGCGCCTTGTGTCGTCTCGTGACGTCATAGCGTAAGCGCGCCTAATCTCGGAAATTCAAAAAAGGGCTTGAACTTCTCGTCGTTATAACTTCGGAAATACTGCATGGATTGAAGTGAAATATAAACTAGTGTAGTATATATGACCTAAGCTCAGATTGTAGGTGCATTTGATAGTAATATTTTGACCCATTTGCCTTCTCCATTGTTATCAATTTTTTATCAATAGACTTCACCAACAAATCTGTTTAATTTTCATTGTGATTCATTTATGGCTTGAATACGGTCGTATTTATTATTTCCGCTGCTTAAATCATAAATAGTAAATACCGAGTTAAAATTGATTCATGACACAAAACGCTTACGCCTCACATTACCACTATGAAATAAAAGAAAGAAAGTAGGTAGGAAACGTCCTTCCAATATTGACAAAGTTTACGCGATCTAAGTTTCGCGTAATATTGTGAGTCAGTGTTGTGTTATTGTCTAATAACTGAACTAGCATAATAATGGACGCGACGGGCTCGATAAACAATGAGGTGTGCGTGGATTCTATTGAGAATGAGGAAGATATTATTGACGACAGTGAAGAGAGAGAATTGGTGACTGACTCTTGTTCGACGAAGGTTTTGGACTGTAGCGAAGAGCCCAGAGATCGATACCGACTTGTTTATTTCCTATTTTTACTATTCGGAGTCACTTCTCTGGTGCCATGGAACTTCTTCATGACTGCTAATGATGTAAGTGATATTATCTAATGATTACTAATGCCTTGTTAATCCAGTTAGTCTATAAATAGACGGGTTTTGTCATAACCTGAACTACCTTGACTTTACTGCTCAGAAGCATATTAGTTTTTAAAATAATACTTAGCCAGATGGTTATCACTTGATAATGAATAAGAGAACATAAATGTTTGCATAATTAGCAAACCACTTAGTTAAGTATTTAATGTCAATACTAAATTGTTGAATTAACATTATTAAATATCTCCAAACAAATACTTTTAAGAAAAATAAAATTAAAACAATATCGCACATAATCATTAATAATACAAATAAATAACAAGATAACTAAGTGTTAAATCTTATCTCCAAAGATTATATTCAATTTAGTTTTTGATATATGAGGACAATGCCTTCATGAGCTAGGCCATTTTTAATATAGGAGCATGGCAATTAAAAAAGTAATGGTTTTAATGGTATTTGTCATAAACTTCGGAACTGTGTAAGGAGGCAGTTTAAAAACTTCATCATCAGTGTTGGTCTATGCTATGCAATAAGATGTTATCCCAAAATAACTCATTTAAAAGGTAACAACAACAATGAAAGAGCAACTGACCCAAAAAAATGTTGCTGTATGCTGTATGATCATCTACTTTATTATGAAATGTACTCATAATGCATAGTCTATAAGGAATTATGCCAGCACATAAGCCATTTTAAAAATACCTCTATGTTTTTGAATAATAGTTTTTGGTAAAGCAAACTCTGAAAAACAACACACATAAATGTTAATCTATCCTCTTTCTTAAACAACCAATGATATAACATAACTAATATTTAATATTTCAGTATTGGATGTACAAGTTCCGAGACATCTCCCCTGCCAATGTGACGAGGATTCTTCCTCGCAAGACTCAGTTCCAGGCGGAGTTCATATCGTACCTGAATGTAGCCACGGCCATACCCAACTTGCTGTTCCTTATCATCAACTCGATATATGGACACTTGTAAGTACCAATTTCTCCTTGCATACAGTTGAATTTAAGATACTGGTACCTTATTTGGGATCTCTCAGGTGCCTCACTTGGCTTAGCTTAGTTACAAAACCGATTTGTTGCTGACAAGGGAAGTGATAAGATAAGTCCCTGTTCATATATTTAACTAAAACTATAAAATATACATCATAACCAAGATGATAGAATACAAGTTTAACCCACTTGTACAGAACAGCCTGACCTGGAATACAGATTGATAGTATGTATATTGATAGTTTAGTATATAACAAAGCTTTTCGAAAAAATAATAAAAGTTAGAAGTGTGATGGCAACACAACAAAATACAGTTGTATATAGGGTAACCCAGTTTGGAATCAAATTACCTGCATCTGTAACATCTGCATACTGGTGGTCAAATGAAATAAAGTAAATAAATATGCATATGATATGGTTAATTAACTAACCCTTTTAAGGAGTTGAGAATTATAATTATGTCACACCTCATACTTGTGCCCTTGTAACTAACAGTCAAGTTACTACATTGGAACTCGTTTATTTGCATTTACTGATAAGATAAGTCAGTGTTTGGGCTGAGCCCATTGAAACATTCACATCTAACAAAAATCCCCTCTATCACCCAGGGTCCCCATGAAGAGCCGGCTGCAGGGCTCGCTGGTGGTGGTGACGCTGTCGTTCCTGCTCACCACCTCGCTGGTGCAGGTCGACACCGACTCCTGGCAGAACACCTTCTTCATCGTCACCATGGCCACTGTTGTGGTCATGACTGGTAAGAATGACATTATTTGATTTTATTGTAGGTATCCTTATTAGTTTAGTTCTGGGAATATCTGGGTATTGTATTCATGTCGGTCTTAATAGCCAGTATCATCGGTAAGTAGTAAGCCTCGATTGTTTAAATCGTTGGGCCATGTCAGAAGATTTTTTAGGTCTAAAAACTCTGACTTTGATATTGATTGAAATTGGTTATTATTATGCTTAGATTGGTGTTTGGGACCGGTCGTAAATTGCACCCACATTGGATTGGAGACGAAGCATATTTAGCATATTAATTTTTTGTTATATATTATTTTCTCATCGCGTGCACAGGATGTGTCATACTAGCGATATGACGCGATCCAGTATTTCTGTTAAATTCGTCTCCTGTCGCCCGACCAAATTATTGTATTTATCTTATTACTTATTAATCAGTATGATTAGAATACTAATTAAACAAAGAAAAAAGAAAAATTATGAATCACACGGATTGATTAGAAAACGTCTGCCACTTTGCGACGCCACCGTCGGACCCCCGCGCAAAATATGAATCTCAATGTCTGAATCGCACTAACTTCTCAACCCCTAATAGATTCAACCATAACAATAACACATTTTTCGACATTACTACATATCTTATTAACAAATCCACACTGTCGTTGCTTTGTCTTCAGTCCCCTGCACACATCTTTAGGCAAGAGCGGTGACTCACTCAGCTAATTAATAAATAAATAGCCTCTTTGCACTGAAGACCAGTGACCTTAGTTATAGAAAGATGGCTGTGATCTGCAGTGGGTGCGATCGTATAACTAGGCCAGCAGTTGTTACTAAGTGCGTCATGGTAGTTTAACCTGTTGTGCATTGGATATTAAATAGTCGAATGCTTATATTTATAGCTAAATAGTAACGAATATGACTATAAATTAATAGAGGATTTATACATTCTTTGTCAGGCATAAATACGTAAATTACATTTAGCCATTAACAAACAAACAGACAAACAATATCATTAAAAGATGATTTAGATTAAAGTACAAGTCTGTAATACCCCCATGCTGGGTAGAGGCCTCTCAGCTCACTAAAGATATCAGTATCAGTATAGTGAGGATTTGGCATAATAACCACGCTTGTTTACTGCGAGTAATTGGTGTCCCGAGCCATGTATGGAACATGTTTGGCACAGAAATAAAAATAAAACAAATTCAGACCACATTCTATAAAGATCTTATACCTGTGGCATTTAAAGATTTCAAAAATAAAACTAAATGATGATAAATAAGTTATAAATAAAACTAATGTAGGTACCTGCATGTATCTAACTTATCGAACTGAATGTATCATGACCTACTTGTCGTCACCGACCTTGCTTGAAGTCAGGCTCACTATAGATCACAAAATTACCTTATATTTTAGAGATATAGATAGAGTATCTTATCTATAAATCAAATATAGTATATAGCGGCGCCCCGCGGTTTTACCCGTTCCCGTGGGAATTTCGGGATAAAAAATAGCCTATAACCTTCCCGTTGAACGTAGTTAACCATTAGAAAAAAAAATATTCAAGTCGGACTGGTAATTCCCGAGATTAGCTCGAACATACAAACAAACAAACAAACAAACAAACTTACAAATTTTACCTCTTTATAATATTAGTATAGATTAGAGGATACTATGCTCGTGGCGTAATTTGACTAAGCGATGTGGGTTTATTGCGGTTGTTAAGCAGCGTGCCGCTCGACCTCTACTTGGATGGGAGGTCGATAGTTGCATTTCTGATCGCTATAGTGCTTCGGAGGACACGTCAAATTGTCAGTCCCGATTGTTTCAATCGTTAGACCATATCGGTCTTAAGGTGGTCTAAATCTCTGGCAACAGGGTTAGCCGCCGACCTACTCGGAATTACTTCATGTCATAGTAGATGCTATGTATGTATAATAGTAACGTATCTTAAATAGCCATAGGTATACTACTGACTACTGAACTGTTCTGTTCTGGGATGTTTATTAATCACTACATAGTATAAAACAAAGTCGCTATTTTTGTCTGTTTGTTTGTCTGTATGCTTAAATCTTTAAAATTACGCAACGGATTTTGATGCGGTTTTTTGTAATAGGTAGAATAATTCAAGAGGAAGGTTTTTATGTAAAAAAATCCCGAAATTCCCACGGGAACGGGCACAACGCGGGTAAAACCGCGGGGCGCTGCTAGTTTCAATATAAACTAATGTCGTCCTACCCGCAGTTTAACCTCGCTGCACCCATTAGCGATAACAATTTCTGTACACAAGTTAATGCATTTACTGAGTAGAGAATTTCTGGAGATAAAATCTATGTATTAGGAGATAATCTGCGAGCCAATAATCCAAACCGGTTCACTTGTTTTGCCGTAAGAAGAAGAAACTGACAAACTTTCGCATTTATATTAAACTAGCAGCGCCCCGCGGTTTTACCCGCGTTGTGCCCATTCCCGTAATAATTTCGGGATAAAAAATGGCCTTTAACCTTCCTCTAAAAAGAAGCTATCCAATACAAATAATTATTCGAATCGGCCTGCTAGTTCCCAAAATAAGGTCGAACATACAGCCTTAAATTTTTTACCTCTTTACAATATTAGGATAGTAAATAATTTGTATGATTACGAGTATGTCCCATGTCCATTGTAGGTCCCTTAGGTCCCATTGTTGGGCAAAGGCGGGAGATCTTTGCCTAACAATGCCCATTTCTTTCATGTAAGATTATAATACATTTTTTTATTTATGATAATAAGATGAGATTACTATGATTTCTTCATTTTATTATGCTTGATTTGATGACCTTAAGTACAATAAAATACCCTAGCAGCAATTTGTCTGTCAGATAATAAATGGCAACCGACGTCGAATGAGAACGAAGGCGTCAATCAACAGATAGATATCATATTTGATCTACTGACATAATAATTTGTAAATACTTTACTGACTATAATTATAATATAGATATCGGTAATAAAATTTCAAATATCAAAACATAGATAAGAACCGAGGAAGCACAAAGATCGTGTGTGTGTTTTAGGGGGGGGGGGGGGGGGGGAACACATTGTTAAACATCTCGATTTTCCATATATTACATACATTATGTAGGTGTGCGAATATTAAATCTATTTCTGTGTCTCACCCGAAAGGTTCACAAAGGAAAAAGGTTAAGTTTTCACTAAACCATTTTGGAATTTAACAAGATATTGTCTTGGGTTGGCACTTCGACCGTTTTCAACCGTTTTCCTTTACATTTTAGGACTAATTAAAAGAAATAAATTGTAATAGAAAACACATGAATAATTAGATTTAATGTGAGTCACATGTATACTCGTATATTGGATGTATTAGTTGCGACAAACAACCAGGAGGTCATCATTGTTTTGATTACATTTGATAGCGTTGCACTCAATAGTGTAGGTAATTTGATATGCATTGATACTTATCTAGCAATTACTTAGCAGGGTGACCGTTTTAATTGAAATAAGTATACAACGAGCTTTTTAAGGTATCAAGTCATATGATGACTCATTTGATTATTAATAACTCGTTTTTTTAAACCTGAGTGTTCTACATATTATACTATCTATAGCTATAGCTAGTTCTTTGGGTAATTTTACACTAGAACTAGGCTTCGCTTCGTTTGTTATGATTGGTGGAAACTCTGTGTCTCGATATTAAATAATAGCGTATCTACATTTATATTCCTTTTAGGTTTACCTGTCTCAATATTTTCAAATATTGTTAACCCCAAAGAGGCTCTTCTCCACCACCCCATAATAACCTATCTTTCTCTCTTTCCAGCGGGCAGCGCAATCTTCATCGGCGGTCTAGTGGGAATAGCCAGCAAATTCTCCAAAGAGTACATGGCGGCTATGGTCAGCGGCCAATCTCTAGGCGGCGTGGTCGCGGCCATCGCCCAAATCGTATCTCTAGCCTTCAAAATATCACCGCAGCACAGCGCGTTAATATACTTTATTATAGCCGACATCATGGTGATAGCATCGCTCGTAGCATACATATTATTGTACAGGATTGACTTCTTCACGTACCATTTGCTGAAGGGGACCTCCGGGGTGACCAATAGGCACAGAGAAGCGTCTCTCGTAGTGATCATGAGGAAGATATGGTTGTACGCGTTCAGTATATTCGCTGTGTTCGCGGTGTCGATGGCGGTGTGGCCCGCGGTCACTGTGTTGGTGGAATCGCATCCCGTTACCACGGGGTCGGATTGGAATAGTAAGTGTAGTCGTAATATTAACGTTATAAATTATTATGGATCCGTAATTAGCTTTTAGAGCAAATGTAGTGTCGTATGAAGAGTTAAAAAGGACAGCGCAGTACCAAGAGAAATGCAATTTCCTGTGGGAGTTTCGAAGTACACGTTCCAAAGTTTATTTTATACCATTAAGTATTTATTAAAATTGATTCATCGGTAAAATATGACAACAAAACAGAGTTACATAGATATTGATATACAGATCGTTAATGAATTTTGCTAAATAAATTTTTGTATATTCCAGATATCTTCTTCGTTCCCGTGACCAACTACTTGATATTCAACTTCGGTGATTACTGCGGACGGCTCACCGCCGGATTTTTATTGAAGGTAAGGATCTGATCGCAGTAGAATTGGAGATGATGGGCTCTATTTGATACACATTACCTGTAGGGCTAAGACGAAGGTCAAGGTTTTGCCTCTGTTTTTCTTTTCTCTAAAGATATGTCCTCGCTCTATTTCTACGTGAAAAAAGAAAAGAGATAAAAGATAGAGTAGATTTGTCTCTGGATCATAAACCCGTTGAACTCGCGTGCGTGCTCACTTCTAACCTAACCGGTCTGGAGATGGGTGACTTCAAATCGAGAACAGGGGCGGGAATGGCGGAGCCCTTTGCCCAACGACGAGATGGTACAAGCTAACAGTTGTACTCAATTTTTTCTTACTTGTCCCAAAATGTGGACCAATGTCCAAAATGTTGGTCCACATTTTGGGACAAGTACATTAATAGTAGTCATAATATGAAAACTATAATAACATCAGGTCTATTTTAAACTTACGTTATTTGAACACATGGAAAACTCACACCGGTTTTTGCGTGTTCTAATAACACATGTTTTTCTAACCTTTTCCCTACTCCCCGCAGCCCACCCGCGAGTGGGTGATCGCGTGCGGCAGCGTGTTGCGAGCAGTGATGGTGCCGCTGCTGATGGTGTGCAACGCGCAGCCGCGGAAGCACCTCCCGGTGGTGTTCCCGTGGGACTGGCAGTTCATACTCCTCATCATGGTGTTCGCCTTCACCAACGGATACCTCACCAACATCATCATCATTAATGCTCCTAGGTGAGTTATATTGTTTATGCTTATAAAAGGAAGTAATTTCGGGTAGGTTAGTGGCCAACCTTGGTGTCGGAATTTTTAGACCGCCCAAAGGCCTCCGACATGGTCTAACGATTGCAACAACCGGGACCGACAATTTAACGTGTCCTCCGAAGCACGGTGGCGCTCAGATAGAAATGCCATTATCGGCCACCCATCCAAGTAGGGGTCGAGCTACACGTTGCTTAACAATCGCAATCGCTTAGTCAAACTTCGCCACGGGCGCTACAATGCTTATTAATAGTTGTTATTTACTCGTATGTAGTGTTTATAGACTAGCAGTGATGTGAGGTTTTAACCGCATTGTATTGTTGGAATTTTGGTGCCAATTTTCATTTAAATCGGTTGAGTACTTTTTGTTCTTACCAGTTTTGTACTCCTAAAAAACAAGCTCATTAATTAAATTAACTTGTATCAGTTCTGGTATCGGACTTTCCCTCCAATTAAATACTAGTTATACATTAAGTATCATCAGTGAGAAACGCAAACATTCGGTACCTAAAGTATTGTATGATAACCTGCAAATGTTATCAATGCAATGTCAATATTTAAATTGTAATGCATTTATTTTTGATAGTAAATACTACTAAATAGGTAGGAAAATTGTTGTTTATGCGTGTGGAGGTAATGTTACCATATTTGTGCCAGAGAAACGGACAATTCGAGTCCATAAGGAATATTTTCAGACATATCAATGTACTAGCAGCGCCCCGTGGTGTTCTGCTCGTTCCCGTGGGAATTCCGGGACGAAAAAAAGACCTGCCTTTATATAACCATCATGATGAATTTGGCAATCCATTACAAAAAGAATTATTCAAATCGGAGTTTCTAAGATGAACGTGCTAGTTGTAATAAACTAAAAAACAATAAAACTTACTCTTCAGCTTCAGCAACATTATAATAATATAATAATAATATAATATACCTGGACAAATTCACACACGGTTAATTAGACCCAAAGTAAGCTCTAAGCTTGTGTTATGGAATCTAACTCACTGATACTACTACATATATATACACAAATACTTTATAAGAATATATAATGAACACCCAGACGTCGTCGCCAACAACTATGTCTTCACATATTGTTGACTCCGGGCGGGAATCGAACCCGCAACCCCCGACACAGTAAGCGCTCTCACTGCCACTGTGCCAACGGGCTTGTCAATTATTAGCAGATATTTGATGCGTTTTCAGTTTCTGCAAAGAACTAGAGTCCTTTAACCTGGAGTAACACATGAGTTTTCTAATTCTTCTATAATACAAAACATAAATTTAACAATTCTCCTATCAGAGTGGTGGAGATACACGAACGTGAGAAGGCGTCGTCGGTGATAGCCACGATGTTGAGCGTGGGCCTCACGGTGGGCGCCGCCGTCGGCATGCTGCTCGTGCGCATGTTGTAAACTGGACCTTAGGACCAGGTACAGTAGTCGGGAATTACGTTGGCAAGATGTTATATGTTATATGATACGGAGTACAATTTGACAATTTGTAAAAGCGTGAAATAGGTCAAATGAAAGTTAGTGACCAAAATAAGGTATTTACCAGGCAATGTCAATGAGGTAACAACAAACATATTAACACCTGGCGAAATTGTGAAGTGACGAAATGTTAATACAACAAAATCAAAAAACAATTGTCGCCGAAAGGAATCTTCTATTTTGATAATTTACTCTACACAAAGTTTTTTTAACTTTGAAGTTTAGAGACTTCGCTGCGTCAATTTTTTGACAATAACAATAACAGCTCTATAAATTCCGAATTTGTGGAATTTCCAAAAAGGCCATGTGAATAATTGCCGAGTGCTGTATTGATCTTGTTATATCATTAGCCAATGTAACCCCGCCCTTATTGAAGTTAATAGACAATTGACCTTGATTTTAATATTTACAAAGTTGAATTATTAACTAATAATATTCTGTTGTAAAATTATATATTTTAATGAAACACTAGTTTTTGGGCACTAAGTAGAGTTTTATTACGAGTTATGTATGTGACAAGTCCTAACTATTATGATGCGTTGAATCAAAAAATGACGCCTTTTTTGTGGTTCTATAAGTGTAATTATTTTAAGTTTAACATACCTTTATTCATATCAATTTGACCAAATATGTATCACTAAAAATACAATTTTAATATATGTATTTGTAATGTATAAAGAATCTCAAAGTTAAATCAATATCAAATGTTAATTTGTAGGTTTTGCTTTTTACTAAACAAACTGTGCATAATATACATAGATTTAGTCATATTTAGTTACTGTTCACACAAATAGATGTCGCTATGTTGTGAAGTAATAAGTCTTAGTTTCAAGTAGTCTTATGCTAGTATACCACAAACCGGCCAATTTACTATCTGTTAATAAACTCGACTTGTGTCAAACATATTTTCTAGCACCTAGCAATAATCACAGGTCGAGTTTTCACACAGATAGTGAATACTTCCGTTATGCTTAACCTTACTAATAAAACCATTAAAATAATCAGTGAATTATACTGCGTATATATGACGAACAATTTAATGTCAATATTGTCAAATTCTGTATGGAGAAAAATGTCAACTAAAAAATACTTTGGGCGCATGAGGCATCCTAAAGATAGATAAACTTGAACAACTATTTATTTATTAGTAAGGTTATTAGTCTAACACCACTTTTATTTACTTAATTTATTATTAATTTCGCTCAAATACATTCCTTTTTGATCAACAGCACTGCCTGTACAGGTGCTTTTAGTTTTTAATAGACAAATTACTCGATAGATCTCAAGTAGGGTAAGTATAAATACCATAAAACATATTTTTGTAAACTAAGGGCTGATTGCACACAAACTCTTAAATCTCTTGAGCACCTAAATATATTCTGTTAAGAAACAAAAGTTGATCGTTTAAAATTGTATTCTATTATGCATCATATAGAACATTATTTAAAACGAACTTCATTTGTTTAAACATTTGTATTTGGGTACTAAATATATTTTAGAGTTCTTTTGTAATCCGCCCTTGATATTTGTTGTAGTGAGTGTAAGGAAAACGAATTAGGACTTTTTTATATAGTTTTTGATTACCTTTTGTATTATTTAGTTATTTTAACCTGAAGCTTTTTACCTGAAGCTTTGACTTGATTTTCTGGTATCGAATGTGTATTTGAATTGTGTTTTGAATTGAACTAATGGAATTCAGTTTTATAAAATTAAATGTTTGTAAAATGTAACTAAAAATATTTAAATGCAATTTATGAAATGCAATAGATCGGTACAATAAAACACGTTATTTTAAAATGTTGACTGTAAATATCTTTTTAAAATTATGACATTTAATTGACAGCTATAAATAGTTTGATGTTGATGTATCAAACTTAATGTTACCATTATTGAAATATCCAATTGTTTCGACTTAACATATTAATATTATTAAAATGATAGCAAGTGATTGAACAATATAATTGTATTAAATATTAATTGTTATTCGTCAAATATTATGTAATGAATATAAATAAATGAATAACACTTTTGTGTTAAAGTTTTCATTTCATATATTTTTAGGTGAGCGTAGTGAGCGTAAGCTTCCTCACTGTACTTGATATCTACAGTGCGATATGAGGCCTTTGCTTAGCAGTGGGACTTTACTTAACCACTTATGTAAGTAAATTCAAATCACGTCTAGTAAAAAGCTACGAACATTATAAAATAACTAAAAAGGAATTTGAGTAGGTCAGCGTCCCTGGTGTTAGGTTTTTGAGTAAATAAATGTAGGTATGTGTGGAGTCTTATTTGAATAAAACTAAAATAAAATCAGTCAGTCCGTTTAATAAATAATGTCATGTAAAACAATCACAAGGTTACGTAAGTAAATATAATAAGTAATTATAGTTATGATTTAAACTACCTACAATAAGTAAACTTAGCGTTGAGTTGCAGCAGTGTTCTACATTTCATTAATTTAAATGACAGCTGTCAAATTACAGCGCCCTCTCGTGAACAACTAAGTTGTTGGTAAGTTTGACTTCTTCTGGAGATTGCTATTACTATTGATAAACAGGGTATCCGACGTCTATGCGAAGGAAAATAAGCTTTTTTTTGCAGAGATATAGAGGATATTTTGCAAAATTATTTACTTTATTTTTCAAACTAAGTATTATTAAGTAAGAGCTTCTCGTGCCATGGATTTGTATATACGTAAATTACAAAATATGTGTATGTATTTTTGTAAATATAAGTAAAATATTAGATGAGGTAATTATATAATAATATTTATTGAAATTTTAAAGATAAAGGTTAAATTAAAAAAAGAAAATATTAAATTTGACACTATACATGGTGTTCTAACAATTCCAATGCCAAAGTTGACAAACAGCATTTGACAAGTATTGTCAAATATAATTTATAATATATTTTAAAAATACATAATTTTAATAATATTTACATTGTGTGGCACCACCGCGGTGTTTCTCTAACAACTAGAACATCCAGGTACCATTAGTAAACACTTAAATTATTTTATACGCAAATCATAAGGCATAATGTGATTTCAATAGAATACCACTGGAGGTCCCTGTGCTTGTTAAATTATGTAAAATATCTCCTCCCACATCACCAAAGGTCTAAATAAATGGTCTTAGAACCCTTAATTTTAATAAAACTGAGCAAAATAACTAGCCCCATTAGAACACTAACATATGTAACTATTAAACTGACTTTAATTTTTATTTGACTAAACTTGACAATAAGCCCGCAATATTTAAAAAAACTTAAGTTCTATTTTGTAACAGCACATATTTATGTACCTAAACGTTTTTATTGCAATATTCATTTATAAAATTAACATTCCATTGCAAATATGCTTGCAAACATATAAAACTTTTTATTTATTTATGAAACTTTTACAATGTGTGTGTAAAATTATGAGCCCTTAATCTATCCCTAGATCGATCGATGAATCGATCTGGAAGTTATGACGTTTTTCTATGTAAATAAATGTCACATTTCGGATCAAGATTAGGAGATTGATTTTGAAACTCTTATATGAATGTAGGTACTAGATATTATGTAACTGATGTTGTATGACTAACACATAATATGGAATAGAAAAACCTGTCCCTTTTAATAAAAAAGAAAATATAACTTTAAAGGGAATTGATTATAAATTGGTTCCTAATTTTTCTGTTCCATATTTTAATTATTTAAAAATATAAATTCCCCACCAATTTACCAAAAACCCGACTATCTAAAACAATCAATATACATAATATAATATTATATACTTTTTTCGAGTACATAACATTATTGACACTCGTATTTACAAACTATCCTATAGGTAAGGGTAGATTACATGGACTATATGTTTCATGTTGTACAACGTTAACAATAACAAAAGAAAGAGGCAAATTGAACAAAACAATCATGACATGACCATCAAAAAGAAGTATAATATGATGTCATAAAAGGTTTTGTCAACTAAAAATATATATTTGTATAATTCAAAATATATTTGTCTTCCAAATCGACGTTCAAATTTCTAAAATCACTCTTTAAACATAATAAAATCTAACCCAAACATCAAAACTGATTTTGACCAAACAACATGACAAACCTGTGCCTAAAATGTTTGTAAACACGAGCATCAAACCACATTTGACATGAACATACGACTACAGTAGGATTTGCGACAAGTTGCACCGACGTTCACTAAGCGTAGGGTGCGGCGTATCACCGGGCGCGCGCGACCGCGTCGGCGCCGCTGCGCGCGAAGCGGAACATGCCGTTGGAGAGGGCCACCACGGGCGAGAACAGGCGCAGCGGGTACTCGCTGCAGGGGAGGGGGATATAATATGTATTCTTGTATTGCTAGTTCATTTAGACATAGTTGTTGGCGAAGACGTCTGGATGTCAACTATATATTCATATAAAGTATTTGTGTATGTAATGAACTGAAATTGTATTTATATTTGATACTGTATTTGCCCCGCGGTTTCACTCGCAGCGCTCCCGTTCTCGTGGGAATTTTGAGATTTTTATTCCTTATATATAAAACCTTGTCCTGACAATAAGGAACACATTAAAAAAAGAATCATCCAATTTGGTGCAGT
This sequence comes from Cyclophora albipunctata, assembly GCA_963082685.1. NCBI lineage: Eukaryota > Metazoa > Arthropoda > Insecta > Lepidoptera > Geometridae > Cyclophora > Cyclophora albipunctata. The sequence continues at coordinate 362,676 of OY720119.1, forward strand.
CGTTCTGAAGTTATGCGCTTACCAACAGATTCGGCGATTCATTTTTATATTATAGATACTGGGTAACTAAAGTGAATACATACCATCCTACGACCGGCGTGGCTTCGTTCCCGCTCAGGATGAACACAGGGAAGAATATCGAGAACACGCACCCACTGGAAATAAACAATACACTCTTGTTGTTATTAAATACCAACTATAATTATTAGTTACTGACCGCGCCCCGCGGCTTAACCCGCGTTGAGCCCGTTCCCGTGGGAATGTCGGGATGAAAAATAGCCTATACTATAACCATCCTGTTGAATGTGGCTATCCATTACAAAAATAATTATTCAATTCAGATCGGTAGTTTCTCATATAACACCCTTACAAACAAACAAAGTTAGAAACTTTACATCTTTTCAATAATCGTATAGATTACCATTAGTGAAGGGTGTCCCTTGATAGATTAATGAAAACGGTACACTTTCAAAACGGTACAATTCAAAGTCGTTACCAAAAACGTTATGTAAATAAATGAACAAACCAATCAATATAAGTCGTAAAACAAATAAAATCGCAAGCGATTACGAGTCCTACAGCCTTGACATAAGATATTAATTTATACGATACGAAACAATAGGTTTTGTTACGTTTTTATCTCGAGAGTAGCACGAGGAAGTGTGATGACTATTATTTATAGAACGATTACCATTGAATAAGTGTTTAACTTTAACACGTATTGATAAGTGACCTATGAGTACTTGTTTAAGTAAAGGGTTCCTTGTTTGAAAAACTCTTTAATTCATGTTTGGTCATGTTTATAAAGTAGAATGTATAGTGGTTATTATTCTTTGTCTTGTGTTAATCTCAGGAAGTTGATATTTAAATTATTATTACTAGGTTCAAAATGGTAAAACTCCTATATTTATAAACTTGTTTCTGAATCGTTTGAGGTCATTAGGAGTAGTCTATAGTGCTAATGCGATTATCTGTTAGCCTGTTAAGGTACGTTTCCAACAGAGCTTTAGTAAAACACGTTTGATAAAAGCGTTCAATCAACCTTTCTGGATAGGTTGGGATTTAACGGGAAAACGTTTGAGGCTATTTTTCATACCAATAATCATAAGGAATGGGAACAACGCAGGTAAAAAGACGATAGATCCAAGTTGTTGTAAGTGACAATACTTCTAGTAGCTAGTAGTTTCTGGCATTAGTGCATTCAAACAAACAAAAAAACCAAGCTTTATTACATCAGTAAAGATTTGGATGATTTTACCGAAACACCGTTACCTTATAATATAGCTCTGCGGGATCTGCGTGAGCACGGCCAGCGGCAGGCCGAAGCCGAGGAAGTAGGGCCAGTTGGTCTCGATGAAGGTGAGCCGCTTGTGCAGCTCCCAGCCCATGTTGAACCACTTGTACTCGAACGAGTACAGCGAGTACAGCAGGCACAGGTGCAGCGCGCACAGCGCCTCGCCCACGTAGCGCAGCGGCAGCATGCTCACCAGCATGCTCTGGGAACAAGGGGCGATTCATTATCAACAAAAACACGTGAGAAAAAACAAGGAGTCGCCAGAGGGCCAATACTCCTTGGATTGGAACGAAAATGCTGCCCTCTGGTCAACTTGAATTTGTTAGTCTGTTTTGCAAAAACGACTGATTGGATCTGAATGAAAATAAGCACAGAGAGAGATTAGGGTCTGGAATAACACATAGACTACTTTTTATCTCGAAATTATTACAGGAATAAGCACGCTGCGGGATCAACTGCTGGGCACGAATAGGAAATAGCATCAAACTCAAATATTTGTATTCAATTTTGACCCCCAGAAGAACATCAGCAGGGACGATTGGCGAAAACTGCTGGCTATTCTTGGTTCTGGTTATTTAACGTATTCTATTAATAATCATCATCATTAAACGTAAGATCTTAGCTCTTGTTGTGGAAACTGATGCATGCTTCTCCATCCGTTTCTATTATTTGCGTGTTCTTTTGCATCTTTATATGATATGACAGACATTTTTCCTAAATTTGGTTCATATACTAATCCTAGGCCTTCCCCTCGCTCGCTTTCTTGCGACTATTAGTAATACCTGTACTAAAAACAGCGCCTGCACCAGCAAGCTGAACAGCGAGTCGGCGATGATCTTGCTGACGCTCGACATGAACTGCGGCCGCCCTCTTCGGTGTCTGTACGCGGAGTCTGCTATGTCCTACAATTATGGTACACGTAAATACTACTAGGAATCACTACATAGTATAAAACAAAGTAGGTTTCCGCTGTCTGTCCCTAACTAAAACTACGCAACGGATTTTGATGCAGTAGCAGTAGTGATTCAAGAGGAAGGTTTATATGTATAAAAATTCCCGAAATTCCCACGGGCACGGGCACAACGCGGGTAAAACCGCGGGGCACTACTGGGTATATTATTATTTGTCTTTTAAGGTTCAGGGCATACCTTGCTTGGGCAAAAGTCCATAAATAATTTAAAAATTTTCAAAATATTGTGAGATAAGCTAAATATTGTAATCATGCGGAAAACATATAGGAATCTGTAACCTCACTGAGCGAAGGCATCTCATCTCACTGAAGACATCTGTACAGTGAGAATGATTAGGTGACGCCTTTGGCCAGCAGTGGAACATTACAGGCTAATACTTTCCTTTTTAGAAAAATATTCAATTATAAAAACAAAACAACAATGCCTATAAAACCAACCTGGAACCACAAACTATTGACGAGTTTGCTCAACAGGAACAGTGGTAGGACCCATATCATCCTGAATGTCATGGAGAGGAAGGGCTGCATCCATGCCCACACCGTCCGGGCCACCCCTGGGTCATGGCCGAACACTACTGTCACCAAGTACTTGACTCCTGGCAGGAGGGCATACTCAAACACCAGGATACTCAGCAGGAAGATGAACCCGTTCAGTATACATGACTGTAACACTCTTGTCAGCACTTTTGATTCCCTGGAAGGTGAAAAGGTGGTTAGTTTATTTGGGAAATTAATGAAAAGGTTCTTTGGGTGATTTAGAAAATATGTTTTGTGCTTATATAGCATATGAAATAAAATTATGAATATTTGTATACTTTAAATACCTAGTAATTACTTAATAGGCAGTTATTAATAATTTTATGGTTTTCATAAGTGCTAAGAGAACAAAGATGAGCTGAATACAGATTTAGTTTGTCAATACTGTTTCATAGCAACAAAGTAATGGGATTGTTTTATCGAATTTTAAATTAGGTACCTAAAGAATAGTTGACAAAAATGTACGAAGTAATGTATGGAAGAAATAAGGAATTGTTGAAACTCACTGAGGGATTTTGGGTTGTTTTGATTTGTTTTTGGAACTGTCCTCGACTTTTGGCGAGCGGCTGGCCGCGCGCTCGTTAATTTCTTTATCTAAATACAAGAGCACTGTTACACCACGTAAGCTGTCTATGAAGCCTTTGAACAGTGATACAGAAAAATTCTGAAAACATACAAATATTAAATCAAAACAAAGAACAAAAACAATAATTTCTCTAGAAAATACCACGCAATATTATTTCACTTACTGCAATACTCTCCATGTTTGGGTTGTTTTCAATATTTATATTTTCATTATTTCAATAGTTACACGGGAATTACATAGTTACTTAGTTTTTCCGTATCATTTACGTAAATACGAACAAATGGCAAATCGACGATAATCTTCTTCTGTCTGTTGGCTGCAGGGTTACCATCTTCCAAAATAGTTTACCTCTAACCCTAATGTCAAAATCACAATAATTTTAGAGAATGATGTTCCCGCATATTTTTGGTCAGTGAACAACGGAAATTAATATCAGGAAAAATGAAGATATTTTTATGGATGTTGTTAGTAGGTACCTATTACAATTTGAATGTCCCTTATTAAAACAAAATGTTTTTTAATTACAATTATAAATATCTCAACAATTATTAAGGGATATTATGTGTTGTATGTTGTATGTTACATATCAAAATGACTCTACGGAGATGGAGAAAGTAAAACAAAAATCAATAAAATATTACTCAGAGATCAGATCAGAAACACGTTAGCTGTTTAAGTAAAATTCGCAAAGGGGATCAAATATTAATGGTCAAATGATCCTATATAATTTTTTTTTATTTCATATTATTTATTCGTTCACGAACATGGGTACAATCGTAGATTGGAATTATTGTAATACAGAAATAAAATAAAATAAAACTAAATCATTAATAACAATAATCATCGAACCAGTCTAGTTACTTTACAACAGACGCGATTGAATATAAACCATATCACACATGATTTTGTTCTAGTTTCGTTCCCGGCTTCCGATCAGTACATTGGGCTGGCCCTAGTCAACCAGTTACGTCAAACCAATCCCATAAAAACAGAATCTTCTAAGCTTCTGTCGAAATTTGGGAAAAACAATTATGTAGGCAACTCTGGTCTGTTGCCTTTCAGAAATTTAGCTGTTTGACGGTGACTTTGACATTAAAATGGCAGTTGACAGTGTGTTGACGTTGTACAGTCGAGTCAATCCAGCCAGCTGATTGTCACCTGTTATGTCAACAAATCAGTGTATGTAGCTGTCAAAAACAGCACAGCGATTTTTAGTTTTGTTTGCTGTTGCTTCACTAACTAAAAATAAGGAAGAAAAATATTATAATTGAGGACGGTTCTTTGTTTTTTGACACAGAAAGAAACTAAAGTATTGTTTGTGTAATTGGTGATGTGCATTAAAAGTTAAGATGGATAACGTTTATATCCTCAAAAATAATCTTGGGTGAGTAGAATGTTTTGTAAGTTTTTCTTTACACAAAGTAGGTACTTATGTACAACTTATTTTGCAACGCAGATGTTGCGAAGTCACATCTTACTTATGTCCTAGATTCCAATATTACTATGAATTGAAAGTTTTATTTTAGCTCTATACATAGGTAAATGAATGCAGCAGAGATGTAATACAAAACTTTACATGTTACAAAATTACTTTACGGTTTGTGCATTTAGTAGAAAGTTTAATCCCCACTCTTTAGTCCTGTTATATTACAGTATACGAGTTTATTGTGCCTCTAAGATTACCAACATGGCTAAATATAATGTATAGAGTATGATCACTTAGATGTGTCTTATCTACCTATTAATATAGTACCAAAACAAAATTAAATAAAGGTACTTGTATGAACTATGACCTCAAATGGAATGAACTGCTTATCTCTCAACCTAATTTTATTGCGAGCCATGTTTTCATCATCTATGCTATGTAAAGACTTTGGTAACCTTATTCCACTTAGTTTGATCAATTTTACAATATTTTATACTTAGGTAAAATATAAAGGTATATGTAATCTGCAGATTACATTATAGAATTCCTCTCAGTTACATTACAGAGTTACGGATATGATAAGGTGATATGTTAAATCAATTGTATCCATGAAAAGTAAATACTAAACTTGTTTTTTTAAATGTTGCAAAGTAACTATGTCTTTTAAACTAGTTGTTTTGACTAGAGTGTCAGCCATATTGTTGTTTTTTATAATGTACAAATCCTTTGGCCAGACATAGTCAGTTATTCGACTCGGCTCTTTATAGAGAGAGATAGAATGATCCATTTGCTTACATGAAAGAATGAAACAGATACATAATACATTAATTTGTAGTAAACAGAACTTTGAATAAATTATTAGAATTATTCAAGATATTTAATTATAGAATATAAGTTAATTTATTAACCTTATTCTAGGACATGATTTTAATGGTGTGCTACTTTAAAGATTGGGTGTTTATTAAATATGTATTTAAACAAATAATTTTGTTCTCTAATCAAGCAATTTGTAACTGCTTATTTTTGTTACCCGAGGTTGCTAACCTTGCATGGAAACTCTAAATGATGATTATGCATCTTTTATAAGTTATAATGTTTGCTTTTTAATAATTTTGAACTGAAGTTTGTGCCTCATCGTATAAAAACAATTTTAAATAATAGTAAAACATATTATTTATTCCATTTTAAGGTATATTTATGCCATCTACTATGTAGTGAGACTTTTTACCCTTGAGATGTTATAGGATAATATTCTGTCTATTCCTATCTCTATCTATCACCCTCTATCTATCTATAAAAGGGAGGCTTTCAAAGCAAATGTCTCATTTTACCCGATGTTATTAATATAGCAGCATATAACAGCAATAAGGATTTATATTAAACAACTAACAAGAAGAGCTTTCATTAATGTAGACTACCTACAATAATATATTTTAGAAAACTGAGTAGCAGCAAGGTATAATTCAAATATGCTGCCTATACATTACATATACATGACATATGGCTAGTTCTGAGAAACTTAATTAAAATCTCTACAGTAGTATCCTTCTTTACATCTGTGCTAACATATAAACCTAGGCATATAAGTGCCTTATTTATATAAATGTATTATTTGTTGATATATACACAATACCTGGCTGTTCCCTCAGAAAAGATAATGTTAACAGGCATTGTATAGAATCAAATAATTAACTAATAATAATTACCTACTTTATTGAGGTTCTGTGAACTTGTTTGCAGTACATATCTTTTAAACTTGCAAACTACTAAAAATTATGTAGGCTACAGTAGGTAGATGATTAATTAGAGTTGTCATGTCAGGCATCATTTTACTACACGAAACTATGTTGACGTTTTTGTTTACTAAATAAAGCGACGTCTTATTATAATATTCAAAATACGCCTCGCGGTGCATATAGTTAGTAGTGTAGGTAAAACTCAAAATGTCCGAACGAGCGCAAAGTTCGCTTTGTAATGTCCTAATCACTGCTACGTCACGCAGAGCTCCCCCTCCGTACTTCGGCTGCATGCATCAGTCAGACGCCGACCCTCGCCGTCGGAGCACGCGTCCATGTCACTCGCCATCGTGACGTAAACTTTAAACAAAGTGAAAATACAAAATGGCAGTGGACCAAGAGTTATCCCTTGCGGGACCCCTAGACACTAAACCTATAATTCCTGACAGGAAGGGCAGTTTGAAAGTGACCATCCAGCCGGCCCAGCACAAGACGTTGACGCACCTCCCCAAGAGACCACCGGTGGACTTGGCGTTCACGGATCTTACCTACAAAGTGCAAGAAGGAAGAAAAAGCAGTAAGTTTACCTTTATCAAATGCTTTTGTCTGATCTATCTTTGTACAATTTTAAATCTTTGTTCATATGCTACTGATAAGGGATAATTCCCTTATGACTATTTAAGCGCATAATTTATTATTTCAAGTAATGAGATATCGTGATATGTGACCTCAAATGATATTTCCTAGTCGATTTGCGATTATATTCGTCTTCGTATTCATAATTATGTGCAATTAAACTTGATCCGCGGGTTGTTGTGACGTCTATCCAACCAGTTTCATAGTTATTATTATAATTAATAACTTACAACCTTTTATTTTAATCATAATGATATAAAAACGTAGGTTTCATCCATCTAATGTTTAGATGATTGGTTGGAGCCATCAATTTTGTGGAAAATGAAGTATGAATTTGCTTCATTAATTAAGGATCTCGTAAATGAGACACCATTGGAATCAATGACAAACTGAAGCATATTTTAGAAGATTATTCGGACGATGCATTAGTATATTAGTCTTAATGGCCGTATTGTTTTCGGTCTTAGGGACCGGTTCCCAAATGATACGAATAATGTTATTTGATAATATTTAATAGAATATTCATGAACAAGTGTGTTTATATTATAATACGTAAAGATTTAAAGGAAATACTTGTTACAATTTGAGACACAAAATCGTCAACATCAACAAATTAAAGTAACTTGAGTAGGTACTTGAATGGTTTGTTATGTAGGACACGTATTGTTTCGAATTTTATTGAGATTGGACTATTCCTTTACTTAACTTCACCTACATACTAGTACCAATATTGTGTTAATCGAAACAGTCCATACCAGAAGTCAGTACCAATAACATAATGTCTCAATGTAAAATGGTTAAAACAACTCATTAACACAATGATTACAAAAATTATCAATAAGTATCCTTGACAAAGTAATAATAAAAAAATCCATTTCTGTCCAATGCCATGCTCGATTCAACTATTATTGGAAACGAACGAGTGTTTTTAAGAAATATACACTTGTCACATACTTGGCGAGTTACGAACATGTATTTCCTACATCTTTATTTGATTTACCTTCAAGTTTTGACGATTTAAAATGTATAAGTTATTTTTTTGGCGGAATAGTTTTTTTATTTCACGTTTTTATCTACTATTTTCTGTTGTTGCCAAGTGTTCTTTTTTTTAGAATTTTTAGAATTGATTTGTAAGCTGATTTTTTTTGGGTTATGAATATATTTTTTAATATTTAGGATCTCACGAAACCTCGTAAGAAAAGAGGAAGTTATTTTAAACCAGAGCAGGTTCCTTAATCGTCTTCTACTTTATTTGTTTTTAAACAATACCAGTTTCGTCTATATTATGTGTGGAAGTTGCCATAATTATTGAAACTGGTTACCCTAAGTTTTTATGTTAAGGAACGAGAACTGATTTGATGACTGATGAATATTACAATTTTAGTTTTACATACATGTGTTTTTGCATATACTTGTATTAGTGTACTTAAAATAACAAGTCGGACATGTGCCTACAGATTTAGACCCTTCCGTCGCGTCGTGAGATTTTGTTTATGTCGGGTTCTTATAGTCATTTTGGTTATTTAAGTTTGCGTAGAGTGGGTTAAGTTGGGTTAACAAACATCAATAATATGTACCTACAACGATTTCAAATTAGGCTTAAAAAACCTAGCTAGATGATATTTTAAATCTGTTTTTAAGATATTTTGTTTTGAAAATCTTGAAATTATTATTTTTTACTTAATAACAATTGTTCCAAATATTACATATTTAATCTCGCAACATCCGTCTTTCAAAAGTGATTGTCATGAAACAGGATAACAATGAAAACAAACAACATTCACGTTTGTTATTTTTAAAATAATGTTGAGGAAAGACACTTTTAGTTGTAAAGGTCGTTCAACTTCACACAAAGATAATGAACCGACGATTTTGTAAAGGGTTAATTAACCTTTATAATTTTCACAGTAATACATATTGTTTTTAGAAATACAAAGATAAAAAAAACTAGAATCTCAAAGACCGAACGGCGAATAGAATATATTGAATACGTAGCTACTTAAGATTCAGAAAAAAAGATTTCTGGAACTCTGAATAAAATCGGAATCTACACAAACAAAGAACCGTATTCGCGGTGAATATTATTGTTGTAAACACTGTAGCAGCGAAACAGTACTGAGTTGATATATAAACATATTACATGCAAGTTTGTATGTTGTTCGGCAACAAAAAGTGTTCCGGAATTGATCAATGCATGCTGAAACGTTTTTGACAAATGTTGCACACCAAATGTTTTGCTGAATGAGGGATTTTAGGGGAACAATAAACAAAATATACGAGCCTAGGTTTCGGTGAAGAATACACGAACAAGCAAAGGCTATATCTACGATATTCAGCCTTTGAACAATAGTCCATGAAGGTTTCAAATATCGTTAAATGATTGATATTGAATGAATGCAGTTGTTTACTTGTAATTACTCGGTGTCATATTATAATGGTAGGTACTCATTAGCCGCGTTTGAGGTCGCCTCGATGACCTGCGAGACTATATATATTTGTATATAATGTCTGTACATATAACAACTGTACACGTACAAAAGCTATTAAGTTTTGCTACATCGACGGATATAAAACTGGTTTTGTTGGGGTTTTTGAAAGGATAAAGTTTAGACATCCATCGATGGGACATGGGGAAGGTAAAACGTGTCTTTAAGACATTTTGGAAATCCTGATTTCAATATGTACTTAGTCGCCGAATTTCCATCAATTTTAAAGAGATTGCTTCGATTAAATTTACTATAAACATAATCAACCTTCTGAGGCAGTCGAGTAAAAACTACAGAATACTAGCACTTCTCATGTTGCAACGTTTATCATTATTAGTGCAGCAATTATTGTTATCCTTGAATTGTTGTAAGTCAAGGTTTAATTAGTTACAGTTGGTGCCAAGTAAGTCTGACTACAAATGAGGGCGCCATCTTTGTAAAAATTTAGTGCTCGTAGAAAAAAACAGTTTTTGCCGTGTGCAGACTTATCTGACTCCTTCTTTCTAGTGTTTCTAGTTGATCATGGTTTCTAGTTTATGTAATTAATGCCTTCTAAGTTGTTATAGTGCACGTGATGTTTAAACACGTGGAACGTAACGGAAATATCGTGGCACTTCAATTGTTTTTCTTACGCATACCTTATTCAGAAAACATTTTAAAGAAAACGTACAAGATGGCGGGTCAGTGGAGCAAATTTAACTATTCTGATTCATTATTGAATTTTGCATTTTGCTTCGCTTTGCGTGCATGTTGTGTACATTATGTACTAGCAGCGCCACGTAATTTTACCTGCGGTTTAGCCGTTCTTAAGGGGATTTTGGACAAAAAGTAGCCTTCTCCTTAAAGATGCATATTTAATACAAAAATGATTCAAATCGGACTTATTCCTGAGATTAGCCCATTAAAACAAACAAACATATACTTATTCTTCATCTTTATTATATCAGTATAGATAGATGAGGTCACAATACCTTTGTTTGAGATTCCTCTATAACTATCCTAGTGAAGGGAAGCGAGCACGCATGTTGAAACAGTCATAGTAATACGCAATCCTACGCACTGCGAGCAACAGGACGCGCGGCAGCCGCTCGGCCGTCGCCGCTCATTAATGGAATTGCAAAGGAAACGGGTATTATACCGGAGACTTAATACTTGAGTAATTGACTGAACATTAACGAGACAATGATGGGGTAGGTATGGTGATGTGCAGTATGTTATTACTACGGATAATCGACTGATTGTAATCGCGCTGTCTTTGGGGAATATGCTAGGTTTGGGCTTTTTTTGTATTTCTATTAAGTTAAGTGGACGAATTTCTATCCAATGTAATCAGTATGATTTTAATATGAATTTCGCCATAAGCCAATTTGGAATGTATGTATACAGATTTTATTGTTGTTCTATCATGCAACGCAGGGCACATTAAATTGTTGGTCCCGGATGTTTTAATCGTTAGCTCATGTCGGATGCCTTTAGGCAGACTAAGCAGACTCTGACACCATGTCCGACAGTAACCTAAATAAAATAAATAAATAATCATTAATCGATCAAAAACCTACATGGACTTACTTTATTATAAGATTTGGGCAGTCTTGAAGATCTTTGCGTGTAGTTTGGTTTTGTTTTGTCATCTGCTATTTTACCACTGACTAGTGATTACTTTTATCAAATTTTACTTCTGTTTTGTAAATGTCGCAATCACACAATGCCGGATCTGCAATCCTTCGATAATCACGATCTATTTACTCCATACCTCCTCCACATGTTGGGTAGATATCATTTCGTTTCTTATCATCTATTATCGTATAAGTATGTCACGAAGTGTGAGTTTCAATAGTTTTGTAACGTTAATTAAAACGAAAGTACTTTGTATCGAAATATTGTTTAAAGACGTTAATCCGTTGATATATGGTGTTATCATATCGTCAAGGTTGATAATGTCGTTAGGGCTCGTTTAGAGTGTGACCGATAGTCATTCAAGCTGGGAAGATATGTTGCTTAATATTTGTATAATTATCTTATAAACTCAGCTCATCATGAGCAGCGCCCCGCGTTGTACCCGCATATTGTAGCCTTTCTCATTCGAGTTTTGGAATAATATGTTGCCTTATAACCTTCCTCTTCAATGTAGCTTTTCCATATAACAAGATTTATTCGACTCGGACTGGTACCTACGAGTAGTTGCAGAGGTTAGCCCTTTCAAACATTATATCAGTAAAGTTAAGATTCAACCGTTATTTTAGTAGTTATAGATAATTCTATAACTACTAAAATAATGGTTGCGTGCAATAAGAAAAGCTAAAACTAAGTTACGGTCTTATCGGTGTTCCCAGGTACACCTATTGGGACACTCGCTATAGTTACCTTCACAAAAACTTGTGTGCAAACATGTGTGCATAAGTTGTTTCACTCTTTATAAATCCAGTGGTAGTGTACTGATTCTGCCGGAACTAGCCATAATAACACTACGTTTATTGAAAGTTAATAAGTTTATGAATACATGATCGATGTTTTTAATTGCTCTCTGTTTATAATTTTTTATGTAAGTTGGGTACAGGTATCTTGTTAATGTTTTGAATCGGTTTATTAAATCTGCTTTTATTTCATTCTCGACACAATCAATATTTTGTTTTGGCTGTATTAAAAGTCACATATCATTTCCTTTCAATTCTAGTTATGCCATTTTGAATAGTATAATTTCATAATTTGTTTTGCCTTCAAACATTGCATTGACATCGAAGGAATCTACCTGAGCATTGTTTACTAATGTCATTAGCTTTACACAGATTCCGTAATCGCACGAGGAAAATCAGAATTAAAAGTATTCTTAAGGCCATTTCTGACCATCTACCTGCCTTTAATAACATGATGGATTTCTCGTAGCAACAACTCTGCAAAGGGAACAATCGTTTTAGACTTATTAGTCTTAATTAAAGCGATGAGAGACGCGTTTGCAGTAGGAGAGTAAATAAATAATCGAAGTTATGTGTGAAAACATGTTAGATGAACTTGCGACTCCGACCCTCGTAAGCTGCGAAAGGTGTAGAGGTGGTGATGTACTGAAGCAGATTCATCTGTCTATAATAGTATAATAAAGCTGATTAGTTTGTTTTTTTGTTTGTTGCAACGCGTTAACCTTAGAAACTACCAATCCGATGGGATTTTTTTGTTGTAGAATATAATTTAAAAAAATTAAAAACCTCCTCACTGTACTGATATCTTCAGTGAGACGAGAGGCCTTTGCCCAACAGTGGGACATTGCAGGCTAATACTTTTTTTTTTTATAATTAGGAGAATTTTCATGACATTCTCTCGAGAACAGGCGTAAGGCAGATAAACCCGGGGGGTGCTGCTACTCAATATTTTTGTATGCCATCGACGCGATGATGATGAATGACACTTTGACTTTACTTTGACCTGGACTAATCAAAGTTGGATATAACCTCAGAGAACAATTAATAATTTTCTTGGTATCTAACATCTCCAAACTCCTTTCGAAAAATTTGAGTTCATAATGGAGTACTAGTTTTGTTCTTAGGTGCAATACTTTAGCCTCTTTCAAAAAAGTAAGCTACACGTTCTACGTTGTTACCTAGCGTCACAGTGACCTTGTCTTTGCGTTGTTGTCGATGGTCCCCACTCTCTTTTCATTGTAACAGTTTTTTTTTAAAGAAACAGTTAAAACGCAAGTTACTGAACTTTATGGTTGGAACGCTACTGAATCTTGTGGGTTAGTGGCCGACCGAATGTTTTATGTAAATTATTTGTCTTTGTTAAGTCTTCAGCGATTGTTATATTAATATTAAGTAAAAAATAAGTAAAATGGTGTCTACACTCAAACCTACTTTTTTATGACTGACGTAGTCGGGTCAAGCAAATTAATGCTGTGTTGGTCTTTGTTATTTGCTGGGCATTATTATATTCACGAGTTTATTAAACACTCAATATACAATATCTTACGGAGATGATGCTTAACCATGTTCATCTATACAAATATAAAAAAGCTTTAATTTTTTTAACGTGCTTTTATCAGAAACTAGTAGCGCCCCGCGGTTTTACCCGCGTTGTGCCCGTTCCCGTGGGAATATCGAGAATTTTTATACATAAAAACCTTCCTCTTGAATCACTCTACCTATTACAAAAAACCGCATCAAAATCCGTTGCGTAATTTTAAAGATTTAAGCATACAGACAAACAAACAGACAAAAATAGCGACTTTGTTTTATACTATGTAGTGACTACCATTCCGATTTAAATAATTCTTATTGTATTGAATAGCCATATACAACGGGAAGGTTAAAGGCAATTTTTCATCCCGAAATCCCTAAGAGTACGGGCACGGCGCAGGAAAAATCGGTGGGCACCGCTAGTGCGGTTATAATATACACTTTCAGCGTAGAGTACTACCCAAAAGGAATAGGAATAGTTTGCTCCACACTTAAAGCCAATAGAAATGCTTACAATAATCCTATTGTTACCAATGATAATATTATGATTCGATATGAAATGTGATCTATAGAGGGATGCTGTATCAAGAAACGCGTGAGGCCACCATGTTTTTCTTATGTGAATAGGTACAATAGTTAATTGAACTTTATGTTTTGAGGTATAGAAATCCATACTTCGAATGGAAACATACATTCTTTTCTAGTTCTTTATATAATCGTACTATATACCTATGTTTATTTATTCCTATTTTTCTTTTAAATTGTTTTCTAAAATACAGGGTTTTACCATCGATATTATGGTATTTTCAGTTCACTTTTACTAATAAATACCAATTTATTTAACTTAAATTATGTTTAAATATGGAGACAATAAATACAGGACTCTCCTTTTTACGTGTTCACGGTCAAAATACGTCTTTCACCTTTCGGAAGTAATGTCGCGATATTGAGTGTTTAATAGGTGTTAATGGCGATGAAAGTGCATCCCAATTTGGACTTCCTCTCTTAAAGATTAAGGTTCATTACTTAATAATTGATGCTTCAATTGTTATGACCTTTTGAATAGGGAAAAGGTCAGTTTCGGAACCTTCCGATGTTCCATTTTTAAACGAAGTTTCTTATTTTGAAAACCATGGTTTCCAAGGAGTTAATACATCGTGGTAAACTACATGACGTTTAACTCTATCTTCTACTAAAATATTTCACACTTCGATTAACAATACACAACTAGATATCGGGTCACGTACAAAATCAAAGCTAAATACTGTCCGCGTGGATGACGTGTGACAGCTTATTTTGTTTACTACCGAACTGAAACAAAAGTTTTAAAACAGTTCGAAGTTCAACCTAATTACAACCATGACACCCAGTAATAAAGTAGCAAATCTTATGAATAAAATTAGTGAGAATAACGCCTCACTTTTCAAATGAGGCGTTATTCACCGAGACGTATTTTTTGCGCCGACCCGACATCTAGTAGTGTATTGTTGATCGAAGATTTCACATGTTAGAGAGCCGGTATATACTCGTACATATTACTGGCGTGCCTGTTAAAGGTACTAATAATTTGCATACAAGCAGTTACTTTCAAATGTGATTACGAGTATACTGCATACTCCTCAGATACAGGTATGGCTGTTAGCTTAGCTTACGATAGGTGTATGCTTGATAGTTAGCTTGTGTTAGTAGATAATAGCTATGACATGTGTGAGTTCCTCCTTTATATAAATACAAGTGTTCCCCGCAACTTCGTTCACTCCTCAAGAGATAGCGCTTCCGTTATTTATTCAGGATAAGTGATCTCAATGTACGGAAAATTTTGTGGTCATGAAGAATTTGCATTTAAAATTATTAGTTTTTATTAAGTAAGTATGAAAGTCACGTGAAAATGTAATAAAATAAAATATTATATATTGTGTCGTTGGCAAAACGTATAAAACGTAATAGAAACAATTGTACTAACATTACACCCGATAACATTGCTCTTGCATTATGTTGTAATGTCGATATCACATAAATGTGTATTAGGAATTTACTGAAACTATTGAACAGGTGAAGTATTATAAGTAAACTAGCTGTGCCTCGCGGTTTCACCCGCAGCGCCCCCGTTCCCGTGGGAATTTTGAGATTTTTATTCCTTATTTTTCTTATATAAAAACCTTGTCCTGACAATAAGGAACACATTAAAAAAAGAATCATCCAATTTGGTGCAGTCGTTCTGAAGTTATGGGCTTAGCAACAGATTCAGCGATTCTATTATAGAAGTAAATATTTGTCTTCAGGGAATGAGAGACCTTTCTCATTCACTGAAGACAAACAAGTGACGGTGTCTCACACTTAATACATTACTAGTGCAATGAAGAACATTAGACTGCTTGTGAAGCGGAGCGGGGCTCCGGAGCGGAGAAACGGAGAAATAAACGGAGAAAAATATATAAAATAAATAATAGAAATAATATCCGCTCCGCATCTTCACACCGCTTTTAACGGACAGGCAGCCTTAACCACCAATCATTACAGTGTTACATACCTCCGGTGGAAAGCAGGACAATAGTTTTGTATCCATGTCACAGTAGTTACAATAGTATAGCGATCAATATACTCGTATATAAAGGGTCGTAGGAAAATTTCCTGTTCAATTAGCTGATCAATAAAATAGCTATTAGCTGTTATCACATTACGTAGAATAGAAATTAAACACGTTTGAAATGGTATACATTTTTTGATTATAGACTTAAATATAATGATCATGATATTTGATACATTACAATTATAAACAACTAGCTGCGCCCCGCGGTTTTACCCGCGTTGTGTCCGTTCCCGTGGGAATTTAAGAACCGCTCGACCGATTTTGTGCAAACTTCACATAAACCATCTACTAAATATATACATACATCATGTAGTTTACTACAGAGCTTAAACATTTCGTTTGAATAGGTGAGCCCGTTCTTGAGTTATAAAATTACAACGAAAAGTGGCATTGATTCATATATAGAGATTAAATATGTTTTTGTTAAAGTGCTTGTACTGTCTCTGAACTACAAGAATTATAACTTATCTGTTTTATAATGAAGACTCTCTTTATCATTAGAGCTTAAATCTATATAATTACTAGCTGCGCCCTGCGGTTTCACCTGCATTTTTTTCCTCACTGCTTACCGTTTAAACCTTCCCTGGACTTTCATGAATATTTCAAGACCAAAATTAGCCAAATCGGTTCAGCCGTTCTCGAGTTTTAAGCAGACTAACGAACATCAATTCATTTTTATTTATATAGATAGATATTTCAACACAAAACCTTTTTTTCTCATTTACCTACAAGTACTCGTGTGGTTCCATTGTTTGAAGCGGGGGGTGTTTAATAGAGGATCGGAGGACTTTGACATCGCATGACTAAGGAACGATAACGTCGGACAAAGCGCTTTGAATATGCATTGTAGGACGCATGTTAGAGTCCGTATTGGTTTGATGTTTGGGTTAATATTGTATGGAATACTACCAGCGCCCCGCGGTTCTACCCGCGTTGTACCCGTTCCTATGGGAATTTCAGGATGAAAAGTATAGCCTATAACCTTCCCGTTGAATGTGGCTATCCATTACAAAAATATTTTTTAAAATCGGACCAGTAGCTCCTGAGATTAGCGCGTTCAAACAAACAAACAAACTCTGCAGCTTTATAATATTACTCGTAGTATAGATTGTACCTCAGCGGTAGGATAAAGAAGAGGTTTATTTAGAAAAAAACACTTTTTTTTCAATAGGATAAAGTACTTTATAATAGAACTAGCAGCGCCCCGCGGTTTGACCCGCGCTGTGCCTGTTCCCGTAAATTTCGGAATGAAATATAAATAGGCCTTAATACACTAATAACCTTTCTGTTAAATTACAAAAAGAATTGCATATTAAAATCGGAATGGTAATTTTGAGATTAGCGCGTTCAAACAAAGAAAAAAACTTTAGCTTTATTATATTACTAGCAGCGCCCCGCGGTTTTACCCGCGTTGTGCCCGTTCCCGTGGGAATTTCGGGAATTTGTATACATATAAACCTTCCTCTTGAATCACTCTACCTATTACAAAAAACCGCATCAAAATCCGTTGCGTAATTTTAAAGATTTAAGCATACAGACAAACAAACAGACAAAAGTAGCGACTTTGTTTTATACTATGTAGTGATATAGATATAGATGTATGTTGGTGAAACCGGCAACCGCCTCCATAGTAAATAGTAAAAGAACTCGTCATGACCACAGTCATACCCGCTGTTCATTTACAACACATTTTTAAAACCACTGAAGAGAGATGCGAGGTGAAAGTTTGACAGATTGACGTAAATATGTTCTGACTGCGGACCTACTTGCACTGGTACTTTGTCAAAGCTTACGGATGAATAACACACGTTGTAATCGAATGTATGTTGAAATTATACTTTAGTACGATAAGGTTCTAGGTAGTAGGCAATTGCGTTGATACTAAACAAAAACTAATATTGATAATACTGATAGTAAACGAACTCGCATGGGAATGCAAAGAGTCCAATATCTATAGATGGTTCGCAATCGTTGTGCATTCATATCATTCCTATGCGAATTCCTAATTGGGAAGAAAACTTCATGTTATACAGATGTATTGAGATAAGCATACGAATAATGACGGCTATACTTTGTTATTATGTTGATCGTTAGATAAAAGATAGCACTGAGTTAGCTTTTTTTTGTATTTCTTATTTCTACTATTCTGGTGTCTGTATCTCTGTAAACACTGTTCAAATCTGACTAGTTCTTGAATCACATTTCAGTTTCTCATTGATAACGCCTGAACTTGATATAAATAAAAGCTTCTTGAAAGCATTTTTTTAAAAATATTATTGTTATATACATTTTTTTCCTAACCTATATCATGCCACTGCTGGGCAAAGTTCTCCAAGCATCGCCAACCCTCTGTTCTTTGCGATACATATTTCTACCATTAAACCCCATGCCACTTTATATAAACACGTCATCTCTTGGTTACAGATGTGAAGACTATCCTGAAGTCGGTCTCGGGCCGGCTGCGCTCCGGGGAGCTGACCGCCATCATGGGACCCTCGGGCGCGGGGAAGTCCACCCTCCTGAACATCCTCACTGGATACAAGTGAGCCCCACACTTTATTTATTATTATAGCGCGCCGCGGTTCACTCGCGTTATGCCCGTTCCCGTGGGAATTTGGTGGGATGTAAAGTATATAAATTTCCCGTATATATATTAGTTTTTGAGATTAATTTTAATTGTGCACTTCCTTTTCGGTGAAAAAAAAAAGAAAAGCTTTTGGTTCTTAAACATGGTACTAAATCGATTTAAGAGTGACTTTAATGTCGCCAAACTTTTCAGTCACTAACAGCAGTTGTGAATGAGATAAGCACACAGTCCGTAAGTTGATGATACACTGCTAAAGGTCGCCTCACACTTCCGGGCCAATTTTATTCACAAAGAACAGGAAGTACACGTCATGACTTGTCCCAAATTATGTGGCAGAGTAAATGGTGTTTTTATATCAAAAAGTAGATTTTTAACAGGGTAATTTGGAATTAAAAATAATAGATTACAGAGAAATTAAATAACTTATGATTCTAAAAATATAATCTTGAGTGGATTGTACGTCACTTTAATATTTACTGGCAGGCTAGTTACTGGTTTTTACAGTATAAAAATCTCAATGCATGGCAAAAAACTGATACAAAAAGTGCATACGTACATCGGAGAGATTAACTTATTCATTATCACGCGTTTGACGCGTGCAAGATTTCAAGTCCATAGTAGAAATGTGACTAATAAAAAATAAAATATACTTTAATGTATTTGTATACGACGGAACTGTGATATCACTTCTAAATGAATAAATAAAGTCTAGCTTTAATAAAACTGAATAGTTTGAGTTTTGTTTGTTTGATCGTCGTAATCAGGAACTCCGTCCGATTAGAATAATTATATTTGTGTTAGATATTTATTTATTTACATTAATTACTAACTGTACTTACAGCATAGCCAAAACGTACAGAAAGCCAGCACAATACACATACGTTATACTAAACAAAGATAACATAAATAGTCAAATTAGGACAACACATTAACACTTCTAGCTTCATTCAAGAGAAAAGTAATAGGTTTTGTGTATACACTCATTCATTCGAGTAGGTTAGTGGCCAACCCTGGTGTTGGGAGTTTTTAGACCGCCTAAAGGCCTCCGACATGGTCTGACGATTGAAACAACCGGGACCGACTACTTAACCTACATTCCGCTTGGTGGTCAACTGGGCCCGCAGAGCACTGAGCCCGCAGGTTCAGTTACCCACTCCGTTTTTTTTCATAGGTGACTCGACCCACACTAATCACACGACTACTATTTACCGATAAGGGCTTGCTCATCCCACAGGTTCAGTCAATAAAAAAAAAATAACCCTAACCTACCGAATAGTACCTACGCCCGCGGGCTGAATTGACTCTTAGGCGGTAAGTAAGCGGGCTGGGTTGACCCTTGGGTCGAGTCGCCCCTAAAGAAAAAAAAATGTCAACTTAGCCCGTGGGCTCAGTGCTCTGCGGGCCCAGTTGACCACCTTGCGCTACATTCATGAGTGCCCTATATTTTATCCCCAAATCACCACGGAACGGGCACAGTGCGGGTAAAACCGCGGGGCGATGCTAGTAGATTACACAAGTGAACCAAGTCTAGTTTAATTTAATGACGAAAGTCGAGTATGCTTCGGTCCAAAGTACATCTAATTAGTGATTGAATTATAAACAGATAAAGCAGCTCTGTGCTCTGTCAGCCTGTCTGTGACTTGCATGTACTCGTATGTGTAATAGGACATGACCCACTAACGTACATAGATTACTTTGATGTACGAAAACTGGGTAGATATGCGATGAGCAGATTTACGCATACGTATTGACTAGCTTTATTATAAGTAAAATGTGTTATTGGTGCTCGATAGTGAAGCAACATTAAATCTCTCTCTTCTCCTGGCTATGTGTCACATGGTGGTGAAGCATTCATTAACTGAGTTAAAAAAATTAGGAGTGTCAAAAATAAAGTTGAAAATAGTGGCATTGTAATAACTTTAGCACTAAAGTTTAAGGTCAAACATAGTCTAGTACTTAATGTCTAGAAATTCAGGAATAACATAGTTAAGCCGCACAGAAACATAATAGTGCTATTGCCCCAACTGTGATTCGAACCCGGAACCATTTACGCACTAAGGGAGTTGTTTCCACTAGTCCACTGAGGTCGGCAACATTATTTTTGTAATTATGCTAAGTTTATAATGTAACATATTATCGGTCGGCAATATTTCTTGCTGGTTCAATGTCAACGGGGCGGCGTAATGTGGTAATTAATTCGTTTATAAATGAAATTATTGTTTCCAATAAGAACGTGGATATTTGGAATAATGTGTATCTTTTTCTATCCAAAGGGTGGCCTTGCTTCAATTATTTGTAGCAAGGCAACCCAGTGATAAATCATAGACAATGTAGACTTCTATTTTTCCTTCCGAGTCGTAACGTAAAATAATAAGGATTGTCCACCCAAAGACAAGACAAGGAAACATTTTTTAATGAATTAAATCCATGATTACCATGATTACATCACTTCATATTTTTCTCTCTATAGAAGGCATTGTCTTTGGTTGGTAAATCGGCCATATGACTTTATTTTTAGTTCTAAAAAGGAATAGATTAGAGTTGACTACTTTCTTAATCCTCATCTCTCACATTAATCGACGTACTACTTTATCGCTGCAAGTCATAACATTACACACACAATGTCAAACAAGTCACATACAGTCACATATAGTCAATACACTTACTAATACATAATTCATACTTCTATTTTAGAATATGAATAATAAATAATCCTTCGCAAATAAGTTCAAATTTTATATTTACTTAGAAGCAAAGTGTTAACTGTCAAGCAACTTCCGCGTTAAAATCGGCAATTTTTATTGCTAATGGATATATTTCTTTAGACTTTGTCCGAACAAAATGTTTTGGATGACAGTCTTTTTGCCAAAATTGCTTAATAAATTATAATTTGTGTACAATTGCTTGTTTTTACATTGTATCCGTTCACCTGTGAACTGTAATTACAGTAATCTGTGTAATTGACAAATCTCTATTGTTGTGTCATTTAAATTGTGCGTTTTTTGTTCTGGAGATGAAATATGTTTAGGCATATATAACATGACGCTTCATGAGCCCTGTACCGATCATTATAATCAAAATAAGGATAATGAGGGGGTCAGAGTTGCATAATTTTCATATTTTGTCTCTTTCATATTTTCAAGGCTTTTCAAAACCTATAATTTGCCTTCCTGTTCTTTCACTCAAGCACTACAGGGAGACCTTGAATAGATGATATTATGACAGTGACTTTCGTAGAGATGGTGACTTAAAGCTTATCCTGCAAAAGTTTTAGGTCACCGAAGTAGTTCAAATACATGACAATAATATAATAAATTTGGTCATTGTCATAAAGTCATCTATTCAGAGTCTCACTTACATATACGGAACTCCTATCGAAACACAATAACTTAACAAAGCAGCCATACAAGCGATGACCTTCCTCCTCCACAGGACTTCAGGCATGGAAGGCAGCATAACGGTGAACGGCATGGAGCGCAACCTGTCGAGCTTCCGCAAGCTGTCCTGCTATATCATGCAGGACAACCAGCTGCACGGCAACCTGACGGTGGAAGAGGCCATGGCGGTCGCCACCTCGCTCAAGCTGCCCAGCGCCACCTCCCGGGCTAACAAGGAGGAAGTGGTAAGGATTTTGAACTCTCTAATTTAAATCGAAACTATGTTTACGGATACACTTTTATTTTACATTTATCTGATGTTTCGGCCCGTGAACTGTGGACAGATTCACAGACAACGGCGTCAAATTTATAACACTCTTTTGCGTCGGGGTTGAAAAATTAGTTTAGGCCCATCTCGTAGCCAGATTTGGTAGCTAGCTACGAAATGAGAAAAGTGTTTTCCCATCTTGTAGCTACTAAATGGGAACGATCTATTCGGTAGGTTAGGGTTTTTTTTTTACTAGTTAAAATCCTAAATCTTGGACTTTCGAATTCCTATTTCGTAGCCAGCTTCGAATCGGGATTATTTCTCCCATTTGGAAGCTAGCTACCAAATCTGGCTACGAGATGGGCCTAAACCGAAAAATTAGACATAGGCAAGTGGCAATCGCGTTTCATTCTCAATCGCAATATTTAAAACAAAACGGTTTTACCCTGTTTTACTTTTCTACAAGCTTGCAACCACACTATTTTATAGATTCCTAGAACTTTCTTCTCGGAATAATTTCACGCTTTTATACTGTTACAAGTAGAGTAATTTAATCTGATCTGTGGAAGTGTTTTTCTAAACTAAGCTATAATATATTCTATAATTTCCTATGTTCATAATTTTGTGATTGAAACCAGATCCAAGAGATCCTGGAGACCCTGGGCCTGTCGGAGCACCACAAGACGATGACCTCCAACCTGTCGGGGGGGCAGAAGAAGAGGCTCTCCATCGCGCTGGAGCTGGTCAACAACCCCCCCATCATGTTCTTCGATGAACCTACATCAGGTATTGTGTTTATTTTATTCCATAGTTCTATCTCAAACATACATGACTCGAAATCACCAACTCGAAGTCATCAACACCTTATCTTCATTGTACTGATATCTTCAGTGAAGTGAGAGGCTTTTGTGCAGCAGTCATTATAGTGTTTACTACTTTAGTGTAGACTCCACGCTGTGGAGTTTAGTAATTTTAAATATCATTATGAGAATTAATGCTAGCGAATTTTTTACCTTTATTTTCTCACGAAATAAACATTAAATGGAAATAATGGTTATGAATATTTATAATAAACATTTAAATACATACATACTGAAATTAATATTAAAATGTTGTATATTTTCCACATACTACGAGTATGCATAATCTATTTTTTACTGAGCGCTTTGTACCCCATGGTTGTGATTGACGCTAGTACGTGACGGTATCTGAGCTCGCTCCTTGGCGCAGGCCTGGACAGCTCCTCGTGCTTCCAGTGCATCTCGCTGCTGAAGGCGCTGGCGCGCGGCGGCCGCACCATCATCTGCACCATCCACCAGCCCTCCGCGCGCCTCTTCGAGATGTTCGACCACCTCTACACGCTGGCCGAGGGCCAGTGCGTCTACCAGGGCAGCACGCAGCGCCTCGGTCCGTACCACCCCCTACAGACACCTGTCTATCTATATCATGTCTACCACCCACTACAGACACCTGTCTATCTATATCATATCTACCACCCACTACAGACACCTGTCTATCTATATCATGTCTACCACCCACTACAGACACCTGTCTATCTATATCATTTCTACCACCCACTACAGACACCTGTCTATCTATATCATTTCTACCACCCACTACAGACACCTGTCTATCTATATCATGTCTACCACCCACTACAGACACCTGTCTATCTATATCATGTCTACCACCCACTACAGACATCTGTCTATCTATATCATGTCTACCACCCACTACAGACACCTGTCTATCTATATCATATCTACCACCCACTACAGACATCTGTCTATCTATATCATATCTACCACCCACTACAGACACCTGTCTATCTATATCATGTCTACCACCCACTACAGACATCTGTCTATCTATATCATGTCTACCACCCACTACAGACACCTGTCTATCTATATCATATCTACCACCCACTACAGACACCTGTCTATCTATATCATGTCTACCACCCACTACAGACACCTGTCTATCTATATCATATCTACCACCCACTACAGACACCTGTCTATCTATATCATGTCTACCACCCACTACAGACATCTGTCTATCTATATCATGTCTACCACCCACTACAGACACCTGTCTATCTATATCATATCTACCACCCACTACAGACACCTGTCTATCTATATCATGTCTACCACCCACTACAGACACCTGTCTATCTATAGTCTATCTATACTAATGTAATTAAGCTGGAGTCTGATTTTTTGTTTATTTAACGGGCATCTCGGGATTTATCTAACTGAGATCACGGGATTTATTTAAACGGCGATATTATTCTTTTTTCCACAAGATTTGTCGCTGCACAATAGTTTGTTTATGCAAGTGAAAATAATTTCATTTCATGGTCACAAAAAGAAGCGGCCGAAAAACTGATATCTATCTAAAAGTGTCTTAAATCTCCAAATGTATGTTTTCTAACAGACAAAAAACACTAAATTAATTCATATAAGAAATATGTAATGTAGACTAGCTGTACAAATGTGTGTTCAGGTGCGTCAAATGATTTAGAAGTCGCGTGACCCTCAAATTATTGTAGGCATTGAGAGACCGTAATAGTATAATATTTATTATTAAGTACGACGTCTGGGTGACAATAATATATTCTTATTAAGTATTTGATTATGTATATGTAGTAGTATCAGTGAGTTAGATTCCATAACAGAAGCTTAGAGCTTATTTTGGGTCTAATTAACCGTGGGAGAATTTGTCCGGGTATATTATTATTATCTATGTAGTGTTTCTACCTCTATGAACATGTCGTTGTCGTGTGCAGTGGAGTGGCTGGGCACGCTGCGGCTGCAGTGTCCGTCGTACCACAACCCGGCGTCCTTCATCATCGAGGTGTCGTGCGGCGAGTACGGCGACCACGTGGGCGCGCTCGTGCGGGCCATCCACAACGGCAAGAACGACATCAGGTGCGTACATGACACTAGTTGCATGTCAGATGTCAGGCTCAGTCACAAATTTGACACAAACTCATCAGGTTTTACATTGGACAAGCCAGTATAATTACTGATGTCAGCTTTAGTGATGTCAGCTTTACCTCTTTATAATATATGTATCGATAAGTCAACCGGCACTTTCCACCCCAGAAACGGGCAGCCGTTCCCGTCCAGCACGCCCGACTACAACAACAAGAAGGACATGGAGCTGTCGCTGCAGCCGTGGGACAAGAACGAGCTGGCGCAGCACGCGCCGCGCGACAAGCTGCCCGACACCAACGGGCACCCGCGCCTGCACAACGGACTGCTGCAGTACGCCGCCAATGAGATCGGGAAAGGTATGTGGACTTTATGTTTTGAGTAGTAAGGTCGAGTTTTTAGTGACCATGGTGTCGGAGATTTAAGAGAACCTGACTGCAGTATACCGCTTGTAAAATTGGGAAAGGCAAATGAGATTAATTATTCTTATTCTTTGAAATATAACGTCGAGAAAAGTACAAATTTTATTCTTGAATTAGTAAGTAAATGAAAGTTAGTTCGTGGCCAGCCCAAAGTTTTAGACCGCCTAAAGACCGTGGAAATTGTATCTCTTCTTGGTTGTAAAGGAAAAGTGGGCATTGGTAGAATTTATGAAGTACGCCCCGCGGTTTTACCCGCGTTCTGCCCGTTCCCGTGGGAATATCGGGAATTTTTATACATAAAAACCTTCCTCTTGAATCACTCTACCTATTACAAAAAACCGCATCAAAATCCGTTGCGTAATTTTAAAGATTTAAGCATACAGACAAACAGACAAACAAACAGACAAAAATAGCGACTTTGTTTTATACTATGTAGTGATTTTATTCTGTAAACCAGTATACTCGTATGTATAGTTCAACTCAAATAAAGTTAGCGCGCGGATCTATTTTTCGTTGATCAATGCGGAAGAAAATGTTTTGTTCCTCTCTAACAAATGACACTTGCATAATTAAAACTTTACGCACACATGCAACCACCACGCACACATACCAGGTGCATATTGAGTTGAACATTGTAGAATCAAATCTCTGTTCGCCTACTGAAAGGAATATTTTCGAATATTTATGAAAGCAGGATGTATTGTACGAACTATCCGATATCACACTGTGAAATCCTTTATCCGGTCTCATTTTGGTCATATCATAATTCATTAACATTAAACTCGGGGTCGCGAACTTTAGATATAGGCACAGTTTATATGGTAAATGAGCTTAATGTACGAGCATGAAAATTGAATGATTTGGATCCTTAGACCTAGGTATAAGACTGTAATTTTTTTGGATGAAATTTTATCAAAAACTATCGAAAGTATAGAACCTCATATTTTTAACGTAGCAAACCATATATTACCTCTTCGCTTTACTCCTCGATGAGATAAGAGATCTTTAGAATTTTTAAACTTTAGCGATTTGTTTGTATACATTATTGACTTAATGCTACGAGTTTTTTCGCGGCACAAAAGATTGTTTTAGCAGGTAAAAAATTATAGTTTAAAAAAACTAAAAAAACACGCTTTTATTGCAAATTGAACTAAAAACTAGAAAATAATTTTTCTCCTCAAATCAAAATTATAATAAAATTTAAGTTGTAACACAATGATTTAATTCAGAGTAAAAAGCGTGGGGTGCATTTTAATGTAGTTCATAACTATCCTCTCATAGATAGTTACCAATGATGATTGTAATATTTAAAAATATTAAGCACCCCACGCTTTTTTACTCTGAATTAAATCATTGTGTTACAACTTAAATTTTATTATAATTTTGATTTGAGGAGAAAAATTATTTTCTAGTTTTTAGTTCAATTTGCAATAAAAGCGTGTTTTTTTAGTTTTTTTAAACTATAATTTTATTTTTTATTTTTTAGTAAGCATAACATTATATGCAACTTTTCATCCCGTAATTCCCACGGGAACGGGCCCATCACGGGAAAACCACGGGACGCTGTTAGTGTCTAGTACCATTTAGTAAAATAAAACAGAACTCCCGTTCCGTCCCACAGCGAGCGCCCGTTGATGTCTTTTATATGAAGTAATAATTTTTTAGTAAATCTGGCAAATCCATTAAGGATAACGGGAAACTGTTATTAAATTATTGCATTGTCATCGGTCCTTGATACATATGCAAAGTTTCAAATTAATCAGACTTCTGGAAGTTGGTGAAAATGATGTTCAAAGATTTCATTACATACGTACATACATACATACATACATACAGGCCAAGCTAATAAAAGCGTGTTAAAAACAGCAAACTACTACAGCAATATTACCTCAGGTTGCCATACACAGATCATATGTTAATAAAATAGCCGACATCTTTTTCTCAACTTGCATATTTAAATAGTAAATATTATTGCCACATTGATAACGCGGTTCAAAGTTGAACTTCTAGTTCCTGTTTGTTGGAGTTAACCTCGCCTTTATTAGTGTTCAATGAATTAACTAGTTGTGTTGGATTATTGTTTGTTTACTTTTGATGGAATCCCGCGAAAATGATAACTTTGAAAGGATATTATATAGATTATAGACAGACATACGCAACGATACGAGGATTGATTTAATTCTTCTTCTTCTTCATCGAGTGGATGGTCAACCTGACCAATCCTGGTGTCAGAGTTATTGAGCCGCCAAAGGCCTCTGACATGGCTCATGTAACGACTAATATCCGTAGAAAGTAACCGGGACCGACGGCTTAACGTGCCCTTGAATTGTTTCTTGTGAACCTTTAAACTCCAATTAAATGTATGTTACATTACTGGCATACTTACTGAATCTGACACTGATTTTACGCAAATCTTACACGCGATATCGGCTCCTCTTAACTGTATAAATGAGTCTTAAGACTAACCCAACCATTTTCTTTTGGTCTTATGTTAGCAAACTTCTATCTCTATTTATATAAAGAGAAGATATAATATTGTCTTTGGCGTCTTATCCTATCCCAGCCCTAAAAGGTGGGCCTATACTATAACTGACGCCAAATGTTTCTTATTTCGTCTTTTCCTTGCCACTATAGTTATTTTAATCATCGTCTTGTTTATTTCCGCAGGCGAGCCTCTAGTAGTCCAAATCGTGGAGACTGAGAAGCAGGACAACGCGGAGGCGGCGCTGCTGGGCGGCGCGGGCGCGGGCGCGGGCGCGGGCTCGCCGCGCCGCTACGCCACCAGCGAGCTCACGCAGTTCTGGGTCGTGCTCAAGAGGACGCTGCTCTTCAGCCGGAGGGACTGGGTCAGTGGGCGGGGATATTGAAGTGGGGGTTGGGGGAATATTGTGGGTAGGGGTGGGGGGATAGTAAAGGTACATTGAGAATCAAAAAGACGCCGAGGTCGCGTTACAGGGGTGGTAAAGGGGATTTAGGGTAAAATGTGGTTATATTTTAATAGGATTTGGTTTAATTTGGTTGGGGGATATCCTAATAGAATAACCTACCCTTGATCTTAATCAAAGGTAAGATGTGAATAATTCATCTTATATAAGATAGCACTCACATTTAGCGAGTATTGGAGACTTAGTAGATTCAGAGTTACAAAGGATTATAGCTTTTTTATTTATAGCTTTAAGGGGCATAATTTTTGGGATATAAGAGTGACTAATGAACTAATGACTAATGAATTGTTCCCAAATTGTTGGGCAGACGCTGATGTACCTGCGGCTGTTCGCGCACATCCTGGTGGGGTTCCTGATCGGCGCGCTGTACTACGACATCGGCGACGACGGCTCCAAGGTGCTCTCCAACCTCGGCTTCCTGTTCTTCAACATGCTGTTCCTCATGTACACCTCCATGACCATCACTATACTTAGCTGTGAGTATCCTTCTATATATTTAAATATATGATAAAACCCATTCAAAGTCCGTCCAACCTTTTTATCCGACCGTTTTTTTTCCCTAAATGAAAGGTTTTTTTCCCTTAAATGAAAAAAAAAATTGAATTTTGTTTTGTTTTTAATTTCAATTAGTTTATTTTTTGTTTTTTAGTTTGTAAATTAGCTTAGAGTTTTAATTGCATGCTGTGTGTTTATTTCTAGAAGGATTTACATATTGTTCCTTTATTTTTAATTTAATTATTAACATCTAACACAAAATATGTAATATCCAGTTAAATAAACAAAAAAAAAACGATTCGACCGGCTGACTGGCATATTCCGAATAGCAGAATAAATATTACATATTCCTAAACTCCCACGGAAATCCACTGGGTATCTCTTCTTTGTGAGTGAAGCTCTGGGGCAGAGTTAGTACATCGTAATTATTGCTAGACCCTGTTTTGAATAAAAGGATCATTTTTACCGCTAAATAGCAATCGAAATTGTTGTGTGTAATATAAATTTTAGTTCAGTTATCACACCTTATCATGATTTATTTTAGACCAGTTTTAACATGACATCTGTATCTTGTTTCCAGTCCCTCTCGAGATGCCGGTGCTAGTGAAAGAACACTTCAATCGTTGGTACTCGCTGCGCTCCTACTACTTAGCTATCACCGTGTCGGATATACCATTCCAGGTAAGAATAAAGTTGAATGTAAAGTTTAGGAATGATATTCTCAGGTGTGATGCATGTAGATAAACAAGATTTTGGGTAGAATATTTAAAATCTACACTGCCAATATAATATAGATGAAAGTTAGATTTATTGTTTGTTTGGTCGAACGTGACAATCTATGTAACTACCCGTCGGATCAGAAGATTTTGTATTGTATAGCCATATTTAAGAGGAAGGTATAGTCTCATTCTGATCCCGAATTTCCCACTGGAACGGGCACAACTAGTTGCACAACTAGCTGGGGCATAATTTATCAAAGTGAATGTATTGATAACTTTACTAAGCGATAGATTTTTGTATAATAATTGATGTCATAGTATGTATGTGTTGTATAACCTCGGAGTGTTGCGGCAGGCGATCTTCTGCATCATCTACGTGGTGATCGTGTACCTGCTGACGTCGCAGCCGGCGGAGTGGGGCCGGTTCGCGATGTTCCTGTCGTCGTGCCTGCTCATCTCCTTCGTGGCGCAGAGCGTGGGGCTCGTCGTCGGCGCCGCCATGAACGTGCAGGTGCGCGCCGACTCGCATTTTAAACTTATAGCTTTAAACTCTTTGGAAGTGACTTTTGCTATGGTTGCGTTTACGTCGTGTGTGCGCATGCGTGCATGCGTGTGTATGTGCGCGTGCGTGCGTGTGCGTGCGTGCGCGTATGTGTGTGTGTATGTGCGCGGGCGTGCGCGTGCGTGCGTGCGTGCGTGTGTGTTTGTGTGTGCGCGCGTGTGTGTGCGTGTGTGCGCGCGCGCGTGCGCGCGTGTGTGTGTGTGTGTTTGCGTGTGTGTATGTGCGCGTGTGTGTATGTGCGCGTGTGTGTATGTGCGCGTGTGTGTATGTGCGCGTGTGTGTATGTGTGCGTGTGTGTATGTGCGCGTGCGTGCGTGTGCGTGCGTGCGTGCGTGCGTGCGTGCGTGCGCGCGCGCGCGCGCGCGCGTGTGTGTGTGTGTATGTGCGCGTGCGTGCGCGTGCGTGCCTGTGCGTGCGTGCGTGCCTGTGCGTGCGTGCCTGTGCGTGCGTGCCTGTGCCTGTGCCTGTGCCTGTGCCTGTGCCTGTGCCTGTGCCTGTGCCTGTGCCTGTGCCTGTGCCTGTGCCTGTGCCTGTGCCTGTGCCTGTGCCTGTGCCTGTGCCTGTGCCTGTGCCTGTGCCTGTGCCTGTGCCTGTGCCTGTGCCTGTGCCTGTGCCTGTGCCTGTGCCTGTGCCTGTGCCTGTGCGTGTGTGTTACAGTGTGTGTAGAGTGTTTGATGATCAACCTGTGAATGTCCTCAGAACGGCGTGTTCCTGGCGCCGGTGATGTCGGTCCCGTTCCTGCTGTTCTCCGGGTTCTTCGTGTCGTTCAACGCGATCCCGGTGTACCTGCGCTGGATCACGTACCTGTCCTACATCCGCTACGGGTTCGAGGGCACCGCGCTCGCCACATACTCCTTCAACCGGCCCAAGCTGCAGTGTCATCAGGTATCAAACAATTACATACTACATTATTTATTTTAGCTTAGTTTGGGTCTAATTTGCTGTGTGTTAGTTTGCCTTCTACAGTTTTTTTAATATTTTCTTTTGAACGGGAATTGGCACAACTCGGGTATACCTCATACCAGTCCAGACACTTTTCAGTCCATAAAATTGTATACACTGCTCAATAATTCCTATGCATCTACATTCAATCGAATTCCAAGTACCAATCGTACTAACTCCCTTCCCCCTTGTGCAGACGTACTGCCACTTCAAGAACCCGGAGACGACGCTGGAGGAACTCGACATGCTCGACGCGGACTTCACGCTGGACATCGCGGCGCTCTGCCTCATCTTCGTGGTGCTGCGCATCTCCGCCTTCCTCTTCCTGCGCTGGAAGCTAAAGTCCACCAGATAAGCGTACTGTCCTGTAGCTCGAACTAGTTGCTAGCGGTAGTGGGACACAGATATCATTGTTAGTGTCGCCCTCTAGCGTGTACGATAAGACAAGTTAATTATTCTATGGCAGACTTTGAGCATGACCGTGCGATAAGATGACAAATTATTCTATTGCAGCTTTCTAACATGATCGTGTGACAAGACACGGTAAGATACAACTTTTTGGGAGAAACTTAATATCATTTTATTGTAGCCTTCTAGCATGATCGTGTGTTAAGATAGGGTAAGATAAAATGTGTGTTGATTGGTGGGAAATGTTAATGTTTAAATAGGCAGTAGTGACAAAATATATGATAAAAAGTTAATTGGTGGATTATTCATTTGAAATACGTGCTTTCCACCAATCAACAACAGAGTTTATTACAAGCTGTTGGCCCGGTGCCTCTCTTTAAGTTAAAGATCTATCTTCCGTTCTTCGATTGAACTGAATTTTTTGATAGTGGGGACGGGAGTGCACAATAATGTCAAAAAAGACATTTTTAATAAAGTTTTTCATCGCATTGTCATGCTATTATGACACTTTCGATACACATCTTGTCGCATCGTCATGCTAGGTCAGCTCGACAACAGATGTCGCTACTGCGACGTAGTCTTAATGACTCAAACTTGACATAGTTTAGCCGATCTTGATCGAAAATATAAAGGAAAATTAAGGAAAACACGAGACATGTTTCAATTATAGTTCAACACAGAGTTCTGTGCAGTGATGTGAGATTTCCAGTGTGGCCACTTTTTGAAAAAAATTAAATAGTGACGTGAATATTTAACGAATGAACATAAAGAATCCATGTGTGAAACGTTCTTTGAACGATATAATTAATTTACTTTTTGCATTATTGATCAGTATGTAGTAGCATTATTTTAGGCTTTGACATTATGAAATAAACGTCAGATTACTGCATGGAATTCTGTGATTGGCATAGCTAATGATATTATACAGGTGTTTTATTATAGTAATTTGACGTAATAAATGTATAAGTAGTTATATAAATGTTAGATTAAATAAATGTAATGTAGCGAATAATTTTACAAGGTTCTATGACTGTAGTTAGTTAAGTGAACGCAGTTATTGTGATAATTTCTTATAAAAAGCTTTTCGAATATCGTCTGTTGAAACAATTAAAAAATGACGGAAATATTAAGTATACTAAAACTATTGTAATTTTATATATTATGGTATTTTATAACATGACAATATACTTTACATAACGTGCCTTCAAAATGCTAAACGTTTTTTGATAAACAACATTTTGTGATAAAACATTTGTGATAAAGCAACGTTCCGTGTTATATAAATTTTTTTTATAAATATTTTTATAATATTCCGCTTCTAAAATACTTTTTTAAACTATACCATTTCATATTTCAAATGCCTATAATTTTGTCACTTTAAAAAGTGTGTGAAGTGTATTTTAACATTGCTCATTCAATGAATCTTGCCCCACTTGATTATAAAGACGACATTTCAATGACATGACGCGCGTGGTGACATGTGACATTAATTTAGTCAAATAATTGTGTTTCAGTGTCGATTTAATTAGAAATTATACATTTAAATGTAAACAATTTATTTAAACATGATAATTAGATTAACTAACGTTTTTAATGACAACGGTGGTTTTACATATCTGTCAATATAATGATGAAATATAAAAAAATCTATTTGTCACAAAAATATTATTTTTTCAATAGTCATTGCCAGTATGACTAATATACATAAACTGATCAAGCCAAGTTTTAAACGGATTACATATCTTCTAAAAAAATAAAAACTGACACTGGCGGCATTGTGACACGCTTACAGACGCCATAACTGAATAATTGTCATCATTTTCGTTCACCTCCAATCACGCTGTTCACAGAGTTCACACTAATTTGACTAAACAATTTTATACCCAATTAGTGACTTTGTCACACCGATCAAAGTTGTCACCGCATTAAGTGTTAAATTATTTAATAGTATTTAATTAAGGGAATCGGTGTATAAATATATTGTACTTAGACGTAATATAATTAATGTCCGATTTATATTTATGGTCGAGACTATGGTTATAGATGTTAATAGTTTTTGTATATTTTTTTAATTAAATGGTTTATTATTATATTGGTTTTTCTATAATTTTTATACATACTTATATAAGTACGTAAGATATTAGTTTTATTAATATGAATCTAAGTGAAACATAATATACATATTATATGTATATGTATATTATGTTTCACTTAGATTCATATTAATAAAATTAATTTCAAACCGGATGCCAAAACGGAGTATCTTATAAGACTGTATGCTTATACAATAAAATACTAAAACCAAGGTACGATAAAAAATATTAATAAAAGCACGGCTACTTGGATCAAGTGATAATTATACCATCGTCTAGAGGGCATCTAAAGTGGCTTCTCGGATATAGTAAAAAACATTAGATGTCGAGAAATCGAAAATGCTTAATAATTTCTAAGAAACTTTTAGCAGTAGCATTTTTACTTAGGCAAAAACAAATGAATCATTTATTAATATTAAAAGTTGAAACAAGCAACGGAATAAGATTTAATACAATCTATCTAAAAAGCTAAAAAGTTTGCTTTTCTGTTTTTTGCGTCGCCGAAACTTCCAATCCGATTTGAGTAATAATTTTTGTAATACTTAGATAGCCACATTCAACCGGAAGGTCAAAGTTTATTTTTCATCCCGAATTTCCCACGGGAACGGGCACAACGCGAGAATAAGCGCGGGGCGCTGCTACTTACTAAAATAAGAAATTAAAATCTTCTTCTTCTTCTTCATCGAGTGGATGGTCAACCTGACCAATCCTGGTGTCAGAGTTATTGAGCCGCCAAAGGCCTCAAATAAATATAAATGA
The DNA here is from genome assembly GCA_963082685.1 of Cyclophora albipunctata. Taxonomy (NCBI): domain Eukaryota; kingdom Metazoa; phylum Arthropoda; class Insecta; order Lepidoptera; family Geometridae; genus Cyclophora; species Cyclophora albipunctata. The sequence continues at coordinate 397,403 of OY720119.1, forward strand.
AATTAAAATATGAATGGCTGAATTATTGTTTTGGCTTTATTGTTGTCAAGGGCAATTAGCCCTTTCAAAAAATTAACAGTTTAAGTGGCTATATGAAATGTTGGAACTACTACATTTTTGTCAAAATATCCGAGTAGGTGCCAGCGACCTTCTCAGGTTATTTCCAGATTGAAAGTAATCTTGTTACTCCTTATTTAAATTCCATTAGCAAGTTAGCTTTTAGACTTAAAGGCGTAAACGCAACCATAGCAAAGTCTAGAAGCTAACTTTTAGTCTCTATTACTAAGGGGCCGTCCAATAATCACGTGATGTTTTTTTGTAATTTTTGAACCTACCCCCCTCCTCCCGCTTTCGGCCGCCATGGTAACCGAAATTGGTAATCAGTTACCTATGAAGAAATTTTGCTCTTTCCTGGTAATCCAGTTACAAACGAAGATTTTAACATAATGAAACTTGTTCTTTTTTGGCACACGAAAGTAAGTTAGGTACTCCCAAATCTCAAAGAAAATACTCAAAGTACTCGTAAATACATGCAATTCGGTAGGTTAGGGCTTTTTTTTTTATTTTTTAGTACCTACCTATTTTTAAAATTGCTTGGTTACGAAAAAATTACGAAAGCAGAAGGAAAAATCTTCGTTTGTAACTGGATTACCAGGAAAGAGCAAAATTTCTTCATGGGTAACTGATTACCAAACCTCGGTTACCATGGCGGCCGAAAGGCTCTTCCCACCCCCTAGATGATAAGTGGTGAGGTTTCAGACTAACAATAATGGACAGCCCCTAAGACTCAACTGTCTGTCTCATGAACCGTGATACCTAGACAGTTGATTTTTTCATAGATTACGTAGCCGCTATAAAATATTTTAAAAAAGAGGCCACTCAAATATACCACAAGTAGCTACAGAAGAATTGCTTGGTGTAAAGTTGTCATAGATATATCAATATGTCATGGATAACCTGTTTTTTTAATATAAAGTTACCTTAATTATAACTAATAAGTAATAATAATAACCGAGGAACACGTGTTATAGTTATTACTATCGCGGGTGATATCACGTTTTATGGTGCAAGTTTTTATTGCTACGGATAATTATTTCGTTTTTATTATTTAAATAAAATTTATATTCACATAATATTGTTGTGTTTTAGTTTTTGTTACAAATTTAATTAGTGTGTTTAAGAGTTAAGAAGTTAACAAAAAAATCATTGAGGTATGTTTAGGTATGAGTCGGTATAGGCTGGTAATTGTTAATGTGCCTTCAGAAATTCGCAAACATATACATAGGCTTCAAATGGTACAGTAAGGGAAGTTGGATATCGACAACTTACCTATATCGATATAACGCCAAATAACGTATTCCATACACGTGTGTTATTTCGTATAATGTTCCAGGGATATTTGCCTGAAACTAGTCGAGCTGCAACTTCCCTCACAGTACCATAGCAATAGTAATTATTGTATAGGTGCTTATATATTTTTCTGACTGGAGCCCTGACCGTGGGGTCGACATAACAATTACAATATAATTACATTACCTTAATGCCACTTTAGTTCTAATACGTATGTAAATTCATCATTTATATTGAAGTTATTTTACACAAATACCTAAACTAACTGTTTTTAATAAGTATCACCTACCAGCCCTATGCAATACCTATATTCTAGTTTTTCTGAAAGAAATCTCACGTCGTTATGAGGCCTAAATACTCCGACACCAGACATGGCGTCTATAATACCTGAGTTACGAATTTACTTAATGCATTTCTCTCACGGAAAAACTGCTTTTAAAATATTCGTATAAGGTAACGTAAAGATTAATAAATCAAAAATTATTATTACCTATATGAATACCTAATGGGACAATTCGACCCAAACTAAAGTCTAAAGTTTGTATTTTGGAATCTAACTGCTACTCAAATACTTTTATCTAATATATAAAATTCTCGTGTCACAGTTTTCGTTGCCATACTCCTCCGAAACGGCTCGACCGATTCTCATGAAATTTTGTGAGCATATTGAGTAGGTCTGAGATTCGGCCAACATCTATTTTTCATCCCGAAATTCCCGCGGGAACGGGTACCGTGGTTGAACTCCTCTGAAACGGCTCGACCGATTCTTATGAAATTTTGTGTACATATCGGGTAGGCCTGAGAATCTGACAATATCAATTTTCATCCCGAAATTCCCGCGGGAATGGGTACAAAGCGGGTGAAACCGCGGGGCGCAGCTAGTTATTTATATAAATGATTTTACTGCGGTTTTGTGCCCGTTACCGTGGAAATTTCCGGATGAAAAATAGCGTACTTATAACCTTCAGAATAATTATTCGAATAGGACTGGTAGTTATTATTGCATTCAAACATACAAAAACAAATATTCACACCCGTTTTATATATTAGCATAGATAATTGACACCCAGACATCGTCGCCAGCAACTATGTCTGCACATAATGTTGATTCCGGGCGGGAATCGAACCCACAATCCCACACACAGGAAAGTGTTTCTTTTACTTTTGATTTCGAGTACCGACTCTAATTTAAAGCCACAAGTAATCATTTTAATGTTATCGGAAAACGCAAGCTTCCTTTTTTGTCGTTGATTAACTAGGTGTTAATGTTACTCAAAATACTGGAACGTTTTTTAATAAAACAATTGTACATTGTTATGTTGAAATGGATGACGTATATACAGGTAAGTAAATATACATGTCCTGTTATAATTATTCATATTGTATATGACGATGCATATATCTATTATTAGAAGGTTTTTTTTAACTTGAAATTTTCGTATGTGAGTAATGTGTTGTTCAAATTTAGCAAATAATTTAGTCATTCTTGAACTTCAGCATCGCTGCTCATCCATGGATTTGCCAATATTAAAAATGCTTATTGTAAGTAGATAGTGATTTTGTCGACCAACATACTCTGACAACATACTCTGACCAACATACTCTGAGCTTTAATGGCCGACACTGCGTAAAGCGTGCGCACGCCGCGGTTTCATACAAAAGTAAATCGTCGCGAGCGCCCGCGGCGTGTGGCTTTATACAAAAGTGAACCGTCGCATGCGGTTTCATACAAAAGTGAACCGCCGCGTGCGCACGCTGCGCGGACTGCGCGGTGGGCGCTTAACGCAGTGATGGCCCTAAGGGTTTTATTAATAAACGAGTATTGAGAACAGTTCAGATATCAAATGGTTTGTCACTTTCTGACATACGCAATTTTCCGAAGAGCAAAAGAGACAAACACTTTATAACAGTGTTTTAGTTTCACCGTGTTTATTATAAGGTGGTAAGGGTTTTTCAATCAAGGCGTTTGTTGTATCCTGGTGCGTTCTCGCAGCTGTGCTTTAGTCAACCAAGTTATGTTAAAAGCTAATACATACGTATTAAGTTTACCTATTATGTCATGTATGTGATACTTCACTGTAATTTAAGGAAGTCTAAACAAAAGTAGCAATTAGCTCCTCTTTATACATTCAGCACACGCAAAGAAACTTTCCATAAAGCAACAAAGATTAAAATAGGTCATTGGTTTTCACCAATTTAATCATTTCAGTCACGAAATATATAAACGGCCGTCTACACTCTGCGCATAGTTTATGTCCCTTTAATGCAAATTGGGTATTATGTAGATTAAGGGCTTCACTAACCTGGCTACATAATTAACTTGCCCTTCTATTTGACTAGCAAGTAAAGAAATACGGTAAAACGTAACGTAATAAGAATGACTGTAAGTTATATCTTGTATTCTTGCCAATAGTTCGTTGCGTTACGTGCTACAAATGCGGAGTTTTGTGACGATTCGATGGATGAATAATCTAAGGTAAAGTAAGTTTAGTGGCCAACCCTGGTGTCGGATTTTTAGACCGCTTAAAGGCCTCCGACAATCTACGGTTAAAGTTCATTAAGAATTTCGTTTTCTTGAAGACGATATAAACAAATGAATGAGGAAATACAACGTGGTTTAAAAGGTCAATCTTTTATTTAATAGTATTCCACACAGTGAAAAGAAATACAATATATTATTATTTTGTTCACCTATTTGAATTAGAGTCTTAAGACTATTGATATAGGATACAAACTTATAGATTCAATCTGTAGGCGACTATAACATAGTATTTATATATAACTATTGTGTTCATAAAAACGTGATTAAATAGAAATTTTTAATTAAAATGCTCAGTGCGAATGTGCTACATTTATTTGAGGTCTAGTATTTCCGTCCTTTCTTGAAACTTCACGGTTTGGGATATTCCTATAGGTTCAGCTGTTAGATCGTTCCCAAACCACTTTGGGCTCGACTCTCTCATTGTAACATCTTTTCTTCGAGCCCAACTCTATCACTAGCGTGATCAAGGACACCGACAACCCAATGACGTAGAGGTGCCACGGTGCAGCAAACCTACTCGTCAGCTCCCTAGAAACAAACTTGAATTTCAAATACTTGTTGATATAAGCATCTCTTATCAACTTCTGTATAATGCCAGTCTCCTTAATTTTTAAAGCAATCGAATGAAACTTTTTACTATTAGGAAAACCGTTGTAAAAGTAAATGCTATAGATAAGATGGGTGTAAGGTTTTGCGAATTTGTAGAAAGGTGTTTCTCCGTATTTGTCGTAGTAGTCAATACTGTTGTACAGGAAATTGGAGTCTGGAGTCAACGCGAACAAGTCGTCCAAGTTCATGACAGAGGTCAGGCTTTCTTCTACGGTTTGGCATTCTGTACTGTTCACGGCAGACATGTCAGTCTCAACGTTAAAGAAATTGCGCATCGCATAGTACAGACACGGCTGCATGTTGTGCTGTTCCAGACTTTCGTCGTCATGTATCTGGTACTTGTGACTTGGCTTCGCAGTGCGACTCACTAGAGAAGTCGTGTAGAAACTGTTGACCAAGTACGCGAACCATACCCAGACCATAAACACCGCCGCCACGAGCGATCGAGATTTTAGCTTAGGTCCATGGTTCAGTAGATTGTCGAAAAGTATCAACACGATACTTATTTTATCCTTTGGTTTCAGCAAAATCGTTATAATCACGGAGTACAGAATAAATACCGAGAACAGTAAAGCCCAAACTGTTATTGAAAAGTCTAAGTAAATATCCATCCATGCAGGAACGACTCCTGCTCGCTTGACCACTATTGCTACGAAGTCTTGGAAGTCCATATGCCCGTGGAGGTAGAAGAAGGCTCTAGTCCTCCCTGGAGTCAGGAAGAGTCCTCCCCCCATGATGTCAGTTTTATTATTCTGCAGTTTGTCCATCGGTCCGTCAATCGTCCCATCAGTGTTCACTCGGGAGAATGATTCGTAGTCGAAATCGAAGGTATAATTGCAGGTAAACTTCTCTAACTCGCTTATTATGCGAATCATTTCCTGCTCCACGCCAACCTTCGACATTCCTGGCTTCAACCGAGAGGGGTCCATGCTGAACGGAGGCCAGTGCGACAGAGACACCTTGAATACACACTTCTCCAATCCCGTGATAAGTTTATCTGGGTACAGATTTACCGAAGTTTCACTACATTTCCCATACTCTATTATTCTATTGAAATATTTCCCACAAGCATAGTCCTCGAAAGGATTATAGGTGTAGAGTTCAGAGCTCTCGGTTCCGTTGACGACGACGACGTTATTCACTCTAAGCGCGTGCATAACGTTGAATACTTTCCTCAGGCTCTCGTGGTGAAGTCCAAAAATGACAATCAGAAATTTAGCATAAGGATTCCAGAACATGTCTTTATTCAAATTAGCGGCTCTGTAGAATATTTTTTCGTCATCCACTATAATAAGGTAAGATAAATTGTTCCTCCCCAACGAAGTGCCAATAGTTCTTACCGCGACCGATATCCTCGCCATGCTGTGGATATCTCCAAAGAAATGATCACTATGTTCACTCAAGCTTATATACGTCAACTTTTTCACATCCTTGTAGTATTCTCTTAATATATTCGAAACGCAGGTCGATAATTTAGAGTAATTATCATTAGCATTTGGTCTTTTGTTTTCTAAAAGGATTTCTGAGAACCCATCACCTTTGGTCAAAGATGATAGCATGACAAGTATGTAGACGACTTTCATTTTTAGGTGTTGCGTTGTGAATAGCTTTTTTGGGTGGATATTTGATTGTAGGAGTAATAAATCAGTGTTATCTGGTGTAGCGTAATCGTCGCGTGGCGAGTGTGTAAATATTTAGTGAAGGGCGTGATGGCACCACGAGGGAGGTAGCTGATTAACGAATAGCGATTGAAGACGATATGACCATGATTTAAGTGACCTATTTCAGAAGGTGGGTAGGCACTACGAAGGATTAATTTACGTTCAATGTCAATAACAGCTATCTAAAGGTTCCTTGTACAAGTATTGTTAATGCTTCGCTTTAAATAGATAACATCAAAGCGGAAAATAACAGCCTCCGTGGTCTAGTGGTTTGAGCGCTCGGCTCACGATCCGGAGGTTCCGGGTTCGATTCCCGGTGGGGATATCTCACAAAAATCACTTTGTGAGACTGTCCTCAGTTTGGTTAGGGCATTGCAGGCTGAATCACCTGATTGCCCGAAAAGTAAGATGATTCCGTGCTTCGGAGGGCACGTTAAGCCGTCGGTCCCGGTTACTTTCTACGGATAGTAGTCGTTACATGAGCCATGTCAGAGGCCTTTGGCGGCTCAATAACTCTGACACCAGGATTGGTCAGGTTGACCATCCACTCGATAAGAAGAAGAAGAAGCGGAAAATTAACTGTCACTGGTGCACTATAGATATTCTAAGAATGAAAGCTTTTGATCGTTACGCTCGAAGTTACGACGGACTGCTTCTACTGAAACTGTCCTTCATGAGTTACATATTTGTTAGTCGTTGAAATAAAACCCCGTTATTTTCTCCATTACCCATTAGCTGGTAATGCAATTCGTACATAATGATTTGATTTATCGTGGAGCAGAGTTCGTTTCTATTGAAGCAGAGCTGAGCTGTGCGGAGCTTAACCGACATCGCATTGATATTGTCAATTGAGCTTCTGGCATCTCCTCTCCGCTTCTATGGCAACGCACCCTAATCAATAACAGCGAATCAACACGTGCCTACCGACTGACAACTAACTTGACAAATTGTAGCCCAAAAATAAATATTTTAATAACAGTCTTTATACACTTGCGGTTGTCAAGCAGTTGTCTAACGCAGGCCTGTAATCATCATGTTAATGGTGTACGTACAAACTGAAAGTGTGTATTAGTAGATATTATAGATATGAATGTTATTTAAAAAAACAATTATTGCCTCAATTAAAAGAAACATAAAAAATACAAAATTAAAATCATTTAAAAAAAACATACAGTCGAATTGAAAACTTCCTCCTTTTTTTAAGTCGGTTAATAATGCAGCAAAAGAGACGTCTCACCTTAAAAAACCTTAACCACCTTAAATTACTTACTATTTTTTGCGATCGGCACTTCGTTGATTTCCATAAATTAACTAAGACGTTCAAGAACAACTGAAAATGCCCCGCGTTGTACCCGTTCCTACGGGAATTTTGGCATAAAAGGTAGTCATAAACCTTGCTCTTGATTCACTCTGAATGTTAGTGAAAACCTCATGAAAGTCCGTCCAATACATTTTCAGAAAATCGATTACATACAGACAGCTTTTGTGAACACATAATTTAAACGTACTCACACGGAGGTGCAATCCCCTCGAAACGTCGGGAAATAAAAAGTAAGTTATTACTTGCTTTATTAACTTTCCAACGCGAAAAAACCCGTGTGAGTACGTTTAAATTATAAATAAATAATAATAAATAATAAATGAATCTTTATTTCAGAACAGGTCCATAGTTTAGCAAACAATATATAAGTATAGTCAAGTTATAATAATAATATTAATATTAATTTGTATTATGTATGTACAAATACATTCATTCATTTATTGAAGTCAATAACAAAATGTTATTTACGGTTCTCGGTGCGATGTACCGATAGCCAATGTCTAAAGAAATGATTATCTGGACATTCACCGATGGTCTGAATGATACGGTTGTTAGATTCCCGTATGCGGGCCCAGAACGACTGGATGCGAGTGCGCATGATAGCGAAGAAGTCAGCGACTCCTGCTTCGGCGAACATACTAGACGCGCTACAATAACGCGGTTTTTTCATTATTATGCGGAAGGCATTATGATATTGTATTCTTAGCGTGCTATATGATTTTCTACTATAGGATGACCAAAGTTGACAAGTGTAGAAATTTTGACAGAAAGCTTTGAACAAAGTTAGCTTAACCTGATCATTGCATTTTGCATTTCACCGACAAGGCTCGCCGCTCTCTCTCCATGTCTTGATCGTCCTTCAGATCATCGGTGAGTACAAGACCCAGGTATTTAAAACTGTTTACAACCCGCACTGGTACGCCTTCCAATAACACTGGCGGTACTCTCTCCGGGCCTCCTCTAAAAATTATGTGTTCAAATCGTGTAAGTTTAAAAAAGCTTTTGTGAACTTTGTTTTATAAATGTTTAGACAACTAACTTCCAATCAAACTAGAACAACTTCTTTGTTAGTAGATAGTAAGGCATTCTCAACAAGCAACATCATCAATTATCATGATGAAACTAAATCCACCTTATCAAATGACATAAACAGAGGACAGACAGCTAATTGTACTCGTAGCAAGATATTAACTGCAAGATTCTGCATGTGGACTTTTTGTATGGGACCTTGGCCGAGATTGTTCTCGGTTTCGTAAGCAAATTACTGACTGATATAATAGTATGGTATTTGTACAGTAGTGTATTATAGTAAGGTTTATTACGGCTCTACTAATTGGAGTATCGGACTATGTTTTTCCTTAATTGTGTGGCCCGTTTTGTTACCAAGGCTTGCTGGTTTACTTGCGTAAGGTTTTGAGCGAAGACAGTTTCAAGTAGAGCATCTAATTTTAAATGCTTACTTACCGATGTAAAAATATTTAACAACTAGCAGCGCCCCGCGGTTTTACCGCGTCGTTATTGTAAATATTTCGGGATGAAAAACAGGCTATAACCATTCCTTAAATGAGGCTATCGATTAATTTAGAAATTAACCGAGAGTTAGTCAAATTGTTTACACAAACAAAAAATCAAACTCTACAGCTTTAAGATACATCTTCTCTTCTTTCTTATATATGTATAAAATTCTCGTGTCACAATGTTCGTTCCCGTACTCCTCCGAAACGGCTTGACCGATTCTCATGAAATTTTGTGAGCATATTGAGTAGGTCTGAGAATCGGCCAACATCTATTTTTCATCCCGAAATTCCCGCGGGAACGGGTACCGTGGTTGAACTGCTCTGAAACGGCTCGACCGATTCTCATTAAATTTTGTGTGCATATCGGGTAGGTCTGAGAATCGGACAACATCTATTTTTCATCCCGAAATTCCCGCGGGAACGGGTACAACGCGGGTGAAACCGCGGGGCGCAGCTAGTATTAGTATATGTTCTTCCAAAGATTCATCTAACTCTTAAATACCCAACAAAAAACATTCAGTGCTTGCTTGAAAAGGAATGGAAACGAAAAACTTTTACTTTCTCATATTAAATATAATGTGTTAAGAAAGTATAAACTCATATGTAATATTAGTTTGAAAGTAAAACTCTTATGAATAAAATGTATTACCCCTCGTCAACTAAATGCACATTTCAAGTAGTGTTGTGTTTCGTAAACTACAAGTTACGAGTGCTCGTATAATTGTAATTAGTTGAGGTGTAACGTCTTGTAGCGTTTGACTCGACAGGGAGGTATTGTGGGTATGGTAATGTTGTACAGTCGGCAATAGTCACAGACAGAACTATGAAGGACTCGACGTGATTACGTTTTGTCATTAGTCGCTAGATGATTATTTGCGGTTGCAAATCGGAAGACGGCTTTAATAAGCGAGCTGGTTTGTTATTATTTTTCTATCCTAAAGACTACTGCCTTTAGTTTTTGTTCCTAATATATTTTATCGAAGACTAGCGTCTTAACCTTTCAAATGATTAATTGATATTGAATACCCATATAAGTAAGTCGATAATTAAAATTAATATACATAATATATTCAATAACGATGGGACTAAGAAACTAATTCACACCCCAACTGAGCTAAACCCAATCTGAGCAAATACCATGTAGTCAAGCTCATTGGTTTCCTTCACATTAAATTTACTTTCCAACTAATACGAGTATTATATTATGAACTAGCAGCGCCCCGCGGTTTTACCCGCGCTGTGCCCGTTCCCGTGGGAATTTCGGGAATTTTTTTACATAAAAACCTTCCTCTTGAATCACTCTACCTATTACAAAAAACCGCATCAAAATCCGTTGCGTAATTTTAAAGATTTAAGCATACAGACAGACAAACAGTGTGACAGACACGAAAAAGAGACGACTTTATTTTATACTATGTAGTGAAGTAAGAGCGGTGTCAGTTTGTTTATAATAAATAAATAAATATTTTTCAGAAAAAAATCATACATTGTTAGTGTATGTATGTTATATAAGTATTATGTTCATGTCTAAACTGCTACACCGATTTTGATGAATTTTAGCATAGAAATAAATAGAAAAAAACCGTGAAGTTATGGTCCAGGCGTACATAGGATCCTTTTTGTCTTGAAAATCGCTCTACGATACGTTACGCGCGATGTATACTTAGTTACCATAGTTGAAAGTAAACACTTCCGTATTCATTAAACACTTTTAGAGATCCTGGTACTTCAACAATTCAGATATTTAAATTGAGAAGCTGCTTTGAAATTCATATAACTTTTGATAATATTTTTCTACAAATTCCTGCATTTGAGCCATAATATTGTTTGCAGCAATACTATCATAATAAACCTAGGGTTTTTTTTGGAACGCATTAATCTCAGAATCTGCCAATCCAATTTGAATAATTATTTTTGTAATGGGTAGCCATATTCAACGGGAAGGTTATATGCTATTTTTCATCCCGAAGTTCCCTCTGGACACAACGCTGGGCGCTGATAGTTACCAAATTGCAAGCAGAATTCCTTTTACCCTCAATCCAAGCGTTCATAGTTCAAGCCAACATGGTCGTTTAGTATTCGATTCTGATAGTACTAACACAGTATGTAAGGTAAACGTAACGAAGGAAATGATGCGAGGCTAATTAGCGGCCGCTCGGCGAGAGTGTACATTATACGCTGTTATAACACATCGTTTAAAATACCTTATTTTGGACATAATGAAAATGGACGCGAAAGTATTTGTATTCAGTTTTCCTTTTTTTCTCTTTCGTTTTCTACTTATTGCTCTTGTTATTCTCTTTTCAATTTGTATTCGAACTCGTGAGTTTATATTCAGCTTTATTTATAACTAGCAGCGCCCCGCGGTTGTACCCGCGTTGTGCCCGTTCCCGTGGGAATTTCGGGAATTTTTTTACATAAAAACCTTCCTCTTGAATCACTCTACCTATTACAAAAAACCGCATCAAAATCCGTTGCGTAATTTTAAAGATTTAAGCATACAGACAGACAAACAGACAGACAGACACGAAAAAGAGGCGACTTTATTTTATACTATGTAGTGAAGTCACGTTTAGTATTTTTATTATTTTATTTTTGTCGTTAAAAGTGCATTATTAACCTTGTAAAAGCGGGGGTTGTTTCTGATAACATACACATAGCTATATTTTATCCTCCGTACTTAATATAGAAAACTGAAAAGTTTGATTTTTATTTGTATCAACGTGTTAATCTCAGGAACTGACAGTCCAATTCGAATAATTCTTTTTGTTTTGGATACCCACATTCCAGAGGAAGGTTGTTTTTATCCAGAAATTCCCACGGGAACGGACACAGCACGGTACAGTCGCGAGACGCTACTAGTAATTAATAAAAACACTGACTAAACTCAGTGTTTTCACACTCATTTGTAGTAATGATATTATACCGTTTGTATCTATTAATAACATACCTACTAGCTGTTTCAGGCGGATACCCGCGCGTTGAACCCGTTTCCCGTTTCCGTTACTATTTTGATATTCATGAACAAAATCTGATGGAAACTCGTGAATAAAAATGCAAAACCGCATAATTATATTGTATTTATCTCTGAGTTTATCATGTGTGGTAGGAATCGGAGCTTCGTTTATACTATTCAAAGATATAAAGAAGTCTGTCTGTACATCAATCTAAACTAATATAATAAAGCTGAAACGTTTAACTTTTCATTGTTTGTTTGTTTCAACGCGCTAATCTCAGAAACTAGGTACCAGTCTAACTTGAATAAGCTATTTTCCGAAACTCTACCTCTAAAGCAGTGAAAAAGGAGTCAACGTTTGTATCAGACAAAGTGATTCCTTAGTCGAATCTACTTCAAATTTTGCAAACGTACACTTTCCTTAACGTAATTTATAAAAGACGTATTCCTTAAAATTAATCCAGGGTTATACAAAAACAAAATTAATGAAGGGAATTTAAATTAAAAAATTTATTAGAGCCATATCGACTTCTACACGGGCGAAGTCGCAGGTAAATTCTAGTTTACTTATAAATTTCCAAAGCAGTTAATTTACTTGTAAATCAAACTTTATACCCGGTGATTAGAAGTCATTATAGCGCAGCATTTAACAAATGAAAGGGCAATAAACCTTGGCAGGTCTTAGCCCATTGTTTTAGCTTATAACAAGCCTAGGCATTGTGCGGTGCCTAGGTAACGTTTGGTACCTATGTATTGTTTGGTACCTAGATATTATAGTCGCTGTTACGTTGCCGGATGTGTGATGCATGGCTGATTTGGCTGCGGTGCTATGCACCCAGTATAGCAGTCTATAGTTGGCACTATAGTATACTCCATTATCTATCAACATAATAAGACACTACGCTAAGTTATCAAAATAGAGTTATAACAATTTAAGAATGGACTGTCTGCTGCTAATAATCTTAGTGTGTTAATGTCTTAATATTAATTATTTTATGCATATTATGTTTACATAATTAGCGAATTTCATTGACTTTGCTTATAAAAAGGAGACATACAAGTGAGGAAAGCTTACGTAATAATAATAAATATTAATCTGATATATTGTGAATAAATTAGTACCCACCAATTGCTCACAGGACGACCGACCTACTCCCCTAATAATAAATGGAACCGCAGACTTGATTTAAATTACAAATATTGTCACATTTGCAAATATTATATAACACACATTATCAAATAAAATATACATATTTAGTCGGAAAACTAGTTTCTTGTATTTTGTTTGTAGTAGACGACAATTCAGTTGGCAGACGCGATCGATCGGTTGGTCTCAATTTTGGTCATGGAAGGGATCCGGATTTGTTGAGCTTTATCTGCACAAAAATGAAGTAGCCGCCTCCCTTTTTGAAATTGGAACAAAAGTGTACATAAGTTTATCATTTTTTTATGAATCATTTACGGAAGTTCGCCAATATATATACACGGTCCGCTACCGTGCCGCGTCTGTCAATAAACTTACAAGATTCAAACGTCAAGGACGATCTTACACACACATTCTAGTATCTCACAGCTAGAAAAATGGTATGCAAACAATACGCTTCGGAGAGCTCTGAAAATCTGTAATAATTAAATTGACTTGAGCAATATAATAAAGTAGCATGAAACCCCTCGCTACTTGGTTGTACACTATTCAAAAGCACCTGAAAGAGATGGAGAAGCATGGGAAAGATCAGACAAGGAGAGGTAATGGAACAAGGCTAAGGAAAATAAGCATCTATTTTATAATTCAACTTGTTGCGGATATCTTATCTTCTTACGTAAGTTCCTGTGATTCATGATCAATTGTAAGCATATCTGCATAATGAAACGTCAGTAACTGCACCTACATAATGCGGAACGCCAATATATTTGAATTATTCGTAGTCCAATTAATTCTGTTGTGGGTCAGTGTCATCATAACTTCGGTGATCACTGATAGCGACTTCGTTTTAACTTTTGCTTGTTTACTTATTGATATGAAGTAAGTAGTTTGATTTAAAATATTTACTTAAATTATTTTTTAAACATTCAGGTTCAAGTTCATTGGTGCTGCTCTGAACTTTTCCGTTACGTTTAAAAGTGAATCTGGAGTCATACATTTAAGAATTATCGAATCCTAATGCGCTTTTGGTCCAAAGTGTTTTTCTGTAAATTGTTCAAGGTATGTTTCCAGGTATCGCTTTTAGTGTATGTCACGTTGGTCAATATGACATTGAGTACAGCAATACTTTGATTTTTTTGGGCTTAGTACACAAAGTGAACAGAATACAAAGAACCAGAACAAGAGACAAGTAGAATGATGATTTTTGCATCTGGTTCTCGAATTGTCATGAGTAAAATTATGTTATTATTCGAGACTAGCAGCGCCCCGCGGTTTTACCCGCGTTGTACCCGTACCCGCGGAAATTACGGGATGAAAAATAGCCTATATAATAAATAATAATAAATAATAATAAATACTTTGGACAAATTCACACACGGTTAATTAGACCCAAAGTAAGCTCTAAGCTTGTGTTATGGAATCTAACTAACTGATACTACTACATATACATACACAAATACTTTATAAGAATATATAATTGACACCCAGACGTCGTCGCCAACAACTATGTCTTCACATATTGTTGACTCCGGGCGGGGATCGAACCCGCAACCCCTGACACAGTAAGCGCTCTCACTGCCACTGTGCCAACGGGCTTGTCAATATATAACCTTCCCGTTGAATGTGGCTATCTAATTCAAAAAGAATTATTCAAATCGAACTGATAATTCCTGAGATTACCTCGAACATACAAACAAACAAACAAACAAAGTTACAAATTTTACCTCTTTATAATATTAATATAGATTACTTTTTCAAATGGACATAAGTCCGTTTGAATAATTTTTTAAGCAGGGAATTGTCGATCTCACTCAAACTATTTTACGAATTAAACTGGCATATACATAAGATGACCTTATCATTTCTAAATTCCCTTGGAAATGGGTTGAAAGTGGTCTAAACAGCGGAATCCGCCTGGTACATAATAAATCGAATTATTTGCTATCAATTTATTTCGACCCAATTTACTTATAATCGGGTCACACGATATGATTCTCTTATCGTTGCAGTGTACTGAGATTTCGGACTTATTCCACGAGTAAAAAATAACGTGTAGTATAAAACAAAGTCGCTTTCCGCTGTCCGTCTGTCTGTGTGTCTGTCTGTCCCTATGTATGCTTAGATCTTTAAAACTACGCAACGGGTTTTGATGCAGTTTTTTTTAATAGATAGTTTATAAATATAAAAATTCCCGAAATAACCACGGGAACGGGCACAACGCGGGTAAAACCGTGGGGCGCTGCTAGTATAATATGTTATACAGTTATTATTTTATATTATAATATATAGCTGTTAAAATAAAATGCGTTGGAAGATCAAAGTTAATGCCACCAAAAATGGCACACAGAATTGGGAGTAATTTGCAAATTGCGACCGTTTTAAATGAGGATCATTGCTATGACAATCGCTTAGGTCGGATACAATCTATTACAGATAGTGATGTCCCTAATTACCATGTTTTTCGGCGGCGAGTCTAGTCAAATGTTTCGCGCATGGTGCTACATAAATATCTATTTTATTTCGTTATATTATAGTGTAGGTGTTTTGCTTATCCGGTGGGGAAGAGATAAACGGTTTAGTTGCTCTCTATTTCAATTTATCTGCAAAGTTAACGTTCACTAATAATAATAAAGTACTTTGAGTACTTTCAGTTTATCTGAAAAGTTAGTTAGTTAACTAGCCACGCCCCGCGGTGTTACTCGTGTTTACCCGTTTCCGCGGGAATTCCGGGATAAAATGTATCCCATATATTATTAAAATGTATTTATAAACTATATTACTGTAAAGTTTCATCCAAATCCGTCTAGTAGTTTTTTTGTGAAAGAGTAACAAACATACATTCTCACAAACTTTCGCATTTATAATATTAGTAGGATTGTATTATAAAATGATGAACTAACGGCCTCCAACTAATTCTGATATTCTCCTGAAATAAGTAAAAGAGACATTTATAGAGATTTACCTAATAAGAAACAATGCATTCTGTGTATTTTAGTCATTCTGTCATAAACATAACTATGATAAATCCGTGTGTCATCGACAGACTATAGTTTATTTAGTGCTGCTGAGTTTTGACAGTTGATTGTGCATATTGATTTTATAACTAAGCATTGTTTTAATGAGTATGAAATCTGATCTTTCAGGGTCATAGTTAGCTACGTAACGTAGTAAGTAAACGCGTCTTCCTTTTTGAATATTGACTCCCTGACGCAAAATGAGGGATATGCTACAAGTCACAGGTGCGCATGTGCAAAAACAGTACAGACTCTTGCTCGTTCTTCAACGCTGATGTTCTTCCGAGTTCCAAAGGGTACGTTCCAAAGTGCCTCTTTGGGGTCAACAATAAATAAAAAGCATTCACTTCGTGTCATCAGCATCGTAGCTTCGAAAGTTTGAATCAACTTTGATTGGGTTTGAGGGTTCTATTTATTTGTTAGACAAGTTAAACATTATCAATTTGCGCTTGTTGACAATGTTTGGAGGTTAAATAAAATATACTTTAATTCGTCTTGGTGAAAATTAGAAATATTTGCTTACTCATTGCTTAGTTAATCTTGGTAAGTGGTATCGCAGTACCTTGGCATTAGGTATGTGTTTAGTGTTGCCCAATGTAAGGTCCCTGAAATATCTAGACTTGGAGTGCCGGCCCTGCGCCCCCGCCGGTTCACTGCAACCACTAGTGACTGAACTAGCGGCCAGCCGTGCGCACGCGCACAATCAGCAGTCTTCCATACAACAAATACGATTTTTTTAAACATTACTTTAATTTTTTGGTGCTAAAGTGAATATTTTGAATTTTTCACGTTACATTTAAAAGTGAATCTGGAGTGATATTGTACAAATTTTCGTTTAAATAAGTGTTCGGTTTAAAGTGTTTTTCTCTAAATTGTTCAAGGTATGTTTTCGTAAATATTAAGTAGTCGGCATATTGATTATTTACAGATGTGATTGACATTGTGTGGTTAAGAATTACCGTCATTCTGTTGGTTTACTTAATTTGTGGAGTTGCGAAATGCCCTCCTCAGTAAACATACGCACATAAATAGTTATTTTTACCCAGTTTCGTTTATTTATTTACAGATACAAATGTGTTTATCAAAACAATTATCTAATCTTATCGTTTTTCTATTCGTTTTATTTTTAGATTATTTTTAAACATCTACAAACTTCGACCTCAACTCAAGGCGGTAAAGAAAGTAAATGAGTTGCGTGACTAAGTGCTTACACACAGACACACAAAATATGTACCTTACTATTTATTTATTTGTATATTCCAAAGTTAGAAAATACTGTGATAATATCTAGATTATTTTTTGAGGTATAGTTTGACTGTGAAAATGTTAAGTACTTTAGTATTATGTCACGTTATATAATTTGAAAACTGTCTTAAACATGTTAGTTAGTATTTTACACGTTGTAATATTATGTTAAATTTCTAATTTTGTTTCACATTCTCACGCTCTGACTATACTTTGAAAACAGTTTAGATATTATCACAGGATATCCTAAGTTTCATATACATATAAATAAATAGTTCAAATAAACATCGGTTGTCTGTCTGTATGTAAGTACTAAGTCCCGCACCACCCTACTTTCTTTACCGTCTTGAGCTTAGGTTTAATTTTCTGCCTAGATATTTAAAATTAAACTTATTTATGTACCTATCGAGTTAATTAGTAAATGTTATAATTAGATAAATCAAAAGCTTACAATGGTTATACCTAAGTTTTGTGTAAAAATATATTAAAAGTTACTACTATATTATAAAACTAACTAGTGCCCCGTGGTTATTCCCGCGTTCCCGTGGAATTTTCGGGAAGCCTAAAACCTTCCGCTTGAAAGTGGTTGTCCAATACAAAAATTACCTATTCGAACCGAACTAATTCCTCAGATTAGCGCGTACAAACAAACAGAACAAAAAATCGAAACTCTTCAGCTTTATACTTACGTTACCTCGTTACCGCAGGAGTTTTGGGATAAAATTGAAAGTATTTATATGTATAGTCTTTGCATAACAATAATAAGTTCACACAGATAATAAAACCCAAATAAAACTTACGAGATAACAGTTGCATACACCGTAAAACATACATAATGCCTGTCCAACAAAATACCTAAATTAAACATACTATTGTTTTAAGTGCCATATATTATTTCATGTGAATAACTCCATTGTTTTAAAACAGTTCAAATTGATTCATTTTGGCAGTTGCGAAAGGATTATAGATGGATTTAATAATGTTAAATGCAAATATTTAGTTTAGTTACTTGAATTATTATACCTGTAACCTACTTGAAAACAGTAGTCTAATCAGAGAATACTGTGCACTGTTCGTTTTATTTTAAGTAGCGTAGTGGCCAACCATGGAGTATTCAGACCGCCATAAGGCGACAGGCGACTAGTGTCGGAGATCGCCATCTAACAATGTACTCGTACCTACTAATGTTGGACATCAACGCCCAAATTAACTCTTACTTAAGTTTTCTTCAAACTACATAACTAATTAACTACATAATTAACTATACGCACATAATAATATTACGCGCATTTTTACTGAAGATCGTAAAAATATTTCCGTAGTCAACAAAAACTTCCTGTTCCAAATTAAATTAAATAAATCTCGGAAATTGATTTACATAATATAATATTAGTCCCACTACTGGGCAGAGGTCAATAGTCGCCAAGGTCACGTTTTATTGTCAACGTGACATTGTAGTTAAAATACCTGGTGTCCCATGCGTGATGCGATGCTAAGAGAAAGTTCTTTAAATACTTCTGACTAAAAAGCTGTATTCAAATTATCCTTTTGAGACGACCTCAATAAAAGAAGAAGTTCTAAATACGGATTAACTCTATTTTTCAAATTCTATATTATGGTCGGTTTATTTTAATTCCGGAATGGTCCCATCGTATAAATTGCATTGAATTGGGGTGATATTTTTTTATAGTAACACGAGCTATGAAATGCATTGGGACCTTTGCCTATCAGTAGGACATCGAGGTGACGTAAAAAAACTACGCCAAAATTTTGAGGCTGTATGTAACCCTATTACTCTTTATTTTCCTCCTCCTCCTACCGATAGATTAGTCCGAGTACCTATATGTGTGTAATTGTATAGGTATGTATCGACTTAATTTTTCTTTACAATTTTTATTTATTTCACACTAGCAGCGCTCCGCGGTTTTACCCGCGTTGTATCCGTTCCCGTGGGAAAATCGGGATGAAAAATAGCCTATAACCTTTCCGTTGAATGTGGCTATCTACTACAAAAAGAATTATTAAAATCGGCCTGGTAGTTTCTGAGATTAGCTCGAACATACAAACAAACAAACAAGCAAACAAACTTACAAATTTTACCTCTTTATAACTAATATTAGTATAGATTATTGAAGTTGATTGACGTCTGTCATTTTTTGCACTTTTTGTCTATGATCAATATTTTTTCTTTTATTATGTTTTTCCTCGATATGTTTTTATAGTATCTAGTTTATGAGTGAAAAAACTTGAGTAAAAAAATTTGAATTAGTGAGAATTTTCGATTGTATCAATGTTTTTTTGAATCGTTCGTGGTTGGGCGTCGGGTTAAAGTGCAGCTATAAACCGTCACCACCAATGCGGATAAAAAAACACGTGAAATTTAATACAACACCGAATTGCTTTGTACACATCCTTTTACTGTTCTCAAAGTATCGTGATATTCCGTTTTGTTTATTTAAGTTAAGTATTTGTATATACTACCAAGAAGGTGGAAGGTGGAATATAAAGCCCTTTTATAGGAAAAGAAATTAAATTTTCTTTCAGAAAAGTTTTCCATGATCAGTATTTAGAGTATTTTCCCTCCAAGTAGATATTCCACCCTGTATTAGATTTTCCATCTCTAGCTACATCTCTTTTCACCTCTTTGCTGGAAACAAAGTTTTAAATAGCATTCATTTACGTAAACGTTTTTTGCGAATATACTAACAATAATTAGCAATACTGTAAACTATTAGAAACACTTCCTTAATAAACGTTGATGACGTTAGTAACAATCGCAAAAAAATTGGCATTCGCATCTAGGTAGACTTTACCAAAAAAGTAATGATTAGTCTGCTTGGTTCGAGGAAATTAATGAGTGGTCTGAAGAGCGAAGTAACCGGGACCGATAATTTACATTACCTTCCACAGTAATACTCAGATATGTCACTATCGGTTAACATCGCTAAATCAAATAACGCATCGAGCGCATCACACTTGATTGTCATTTATCTCCAAGATCTGAAAGTAGAGCACAATACCAGTCGTCAGTTTAATGTGAAGATCGTTAGTATTGCGTTGAATTTCTATCTTAGATAATTTACCTCTAAGAGAAAGTAGCAACGCATAACTTCTAGCTTCGTAATAGTTGACGTTGGATGTGTTAGAGTATTACACTAACTTAGCTCTAGAAATAGATTGAGGAACTTGTGTTATGAAAACGTTCAGTCTGGATTCGTAAACATTCTTAGCTGAAACATGTGGGTTATCACATTCTTCAAATTAACCGCATTATTCATAAACGTTTATCAAAGAAACATTGTTATAAAATGTTTTGTCTCTTTTGCTCTTTGTAAAATAGCGTATATCGGAAAGGAACAAACCTAAAATGCTATTTACGAGTATAAGCGTTTATGAATAAGTAAGGCCCATAGTATGTACTACCAGCTACTCAGAACACAGGCGTACACTACAGACCAAAAGCTTCTCTCTCTCTCATAAGTTACTTAGCACAGTTGTGGTACAGTATGTATTTATATTTGAGCGCTACCGTGCTTCAAAGGTCACGGTGAATCATAAGTCAGTCCTACAAGTAGTGATTTCATTCAAAACACGACCAAGTTTGAGATCACCAACCCGCAGTAGGCAATCGTGATGAATTCGCCATATCCTTCTCACTGTACTGATATCTTCAGTGAGATGAGTAGTCTTTGCCCAGCTATGGGACAGTACAGGCAAAAAATTTACGTTTTATACCTTTATTGATTTTAATGATAAACCTAGATCGCTTCACAGTCTAAAACCTCCGATCAGTTAGCGTCAAAACAACTCAACGTTTATTTTGGTTTGATGACCTTTTACACACGGACTATAAATACAGTTCGATATTTAGGTGACCAATTAAATATGTGCATATTTACCGAACTTCCGGACAATAGTACTATAGTAATAATCACTTTTCCCTGTGTTTGAAAATACGAGAATATATGTTAATTCGTGGATAGGTACCTACTTTATTAACCTTATATTTTGAGTATATTACGGAATCTAACCGTTAAAGCAATTTGAATTTTTTATGCTCGAACGAAATCGAACCTTAAACACCTACCTCCGTAAACAATTAGCATCATCGCCAAATTATTCAACAAAAATGTTTTTGTTTTTGTGACAATTTCCTCATAATTGTGTGTTTAATTATTTCACATATTTTGTGGAAAAACACCACAGTTATTTATTGTGATGAGAGTCCGCAGTGCGTGGGGTATGTCCATGATATCTTCTGCGAATTTGGGAGATTCCACGATGTTCTCAGGTTTATTTATTCTCATACATTTATTCGGATAGTGGTCGACCTCCGCGGTACAGACGCCGGTAAAACTTATTCAATTATTTATTTGTGTATTTAGGTATCTTGTCTCTTTAATTTTCATTTAAATCATGAGTCGTTTGAGTTATTATTTTGACACAATATAATAGATTAACATACAAAGGAATTGATGGTTCCAATGTTATTTATTTTTATCACATTGTTTAGTATCTCTGATACCTGTAGTAATAAATACATAATATGGACTTGAAGTCAAGTAAATTATACCTGTATTATATGTAATATTGGATGGTAAATTAGAATTATTTCATAGTAGAGTTGGCTTGAATTTTATCCTACAATTGTAGTTATTATGGATACCTATGCTATCTACTTTTAGATTACAACTAAAAGTAGATACTACTGGGCCTCGTTAACCGCACGTGAACTTTTCCAGGATAATTTATTTAATTATATTTCTGGCAACATCCCAAAGCAGATAGGTAAATTTCAATTCTATACGATCGTACGTAATGGATTATTCCTTTTTCAAGTTAAATAGGTAAACGCAAGTTAAATAAAAAATAAAACTTAATCAAAACTAAAATATTACTAAAAATCCTCAAAAACCTTATTTAAATAACAGTTTTGTTCGCCTGTACTGTCGATTGCAACACCGAGCCCCAACAGCTGCGGTCGCGGTATCAACGAACCAAATATTTGTGTCACTGATAACCGACTACTCGTAGCGTATTGCAATGTCTCATTCAGTTAATCCTGCGTGTTGTAACTGTGGTGAAATATCATACATACTTCACCAACTCTTCTTCTTATTGTATAGGTTAGTGGTCGGTCTTGTTGTCCAATTATTAAAGTATTACTACGGGTTTTTTCGCGGCAGAAATTATTGTTTTGCAGCACCACTCGCACGAGTGGTGCAATCCACTCGAAACGTCGGGAAATCAAAGTAAGTGTTTTTATTGCTAAACACAATATTATAATGTGTTCAAATACTTAAGTACTGTATACAAATTGCGAAAGTTTAAAAGTAAAAAAATTAGGAGCCAGAGTTTTAGGACGGCCTAATTTTTAAAACACATTAAAAAATATATTAATTTTACATCTAATCGTCACGATCATGGTGTTAGAGACAACGATAACGATCACACATGATACGAGTAACGATCACCGGTGTTAAGATGGTGTTTAATATCCAAAGTGAGAGTCGACTTTAAGAAGTATAGTGGGTGGTAAAACACGACCTACGTTTATCGTATAAATCTAATCGGTTGAATAAAATATGACTTGAGCTTTCTATTGTTGTATGAAGGTGTCTACGACTTTCGTACAATAGATCACCCGGAACTGCTGATAGACAAACTTTTTATACTATTTGTAGTATTCTTTTGGCCTTGTCTCAACTTCTGTCTGAACGGTTGCGCTATTCTCTATCTACTGTACGGATTGTCATGCGGTTTCATCAATGGACAGAATAATGTTTATGTTCAACTTGTTTCCCAAACTTATGGAACCTTACCCGATCTTGATTAACCAACAGGAAGGGAGTGCAGGTCCTAATCTATTTCGATAAAGGCGACCCTACTAAATCTGGGAATACTCGTATAACGTTAGCGCGATCTACTAAATGTTAACACTAGCGCCATCTATTGGATCACGAGTGGAACCACCGCGCGGAACAAGGTAGTTTATACCTAATGTTGAATAGGTAATTAGGTTTCAAACTACATATTTTTTAAAAACCATTACTCAAGCGCTTTGGTCAATCTTAACAAACAAGTCTCTAATTATTAAGGAAGTATTTACATCGTTAATATTTATACATGGCTCTAAATATATATAAAACACATAACAATTAATTCCAGGAACCCTTTACGTACCTTTGTAATCGAATTTAAATTGATGTGACAAGTTTTCAATGTTTTATATTAGAATACATAATTATTTGTTTCCTTATATATGTATTAAGTTAGGTAAAACTACTTTAATATGTTAACGAACACGTCACGTGTACCGACCAATTTAACTTTTGGATAATAAATTATAAATGTTCTAAAAAATATTGTTCTTGTTTAAGTATCGTCTTTTTGAATATCGTTTCCTTATGAACACGTGATTATTTTTTTCTAAAATAATTACAAAATGTGTTTTTACGATATCCAAACTTGTCTGGAAGAAAACTTCAACCAGTTCTAACTATACATTCGTCAAAGTCAAAGTCAAATATTTTTATTCAGTTTTGGCCCCGAAGAGGCTCTTTTGAACGTACCATCCAATTCGATTTATACAAGCTTTCTTACACATACCTATTGCATTTATGGTAAAGTTTCATTCAAATGTTTCCTGGATATAATCTTTATAATTTGTAGTGAAAAGACAAGTAACTACTAACTTAACATTAACATCAATTATCGCCGCGTCATCACCGCGTTATCGCCGCGTTAACGCTTACTCTGGACAAACGTAATTACTACACACATCCTAACAACTATTAATAAACATTGTGTAATGATTAGTATGTCATGTCAAGAGTTTTAGGGTATCTTAATATTTGGGTCGCGATAAAACGCGGAAAGTCGGTCAGTGCCAGTGGCTGTTCTTATTCGGGTTGGGAAGATGTTGAATCAGGTTACCGAGTACTGGGTTATAAATAGACTGTAGGCCGGTTTTACTTCGGGTAGTAGTAGGGTACCTATGGTAGGTTTGTCTTGGTATGAGGGTTTGAGTCGTAGGATAACGTCCAAATCTATCTTTTATTATGCTAATGAAATAAAGCTGAATTTTAATTTGTTCGTTTGAACGCGCTCTCGGGAACTAGCAGTCCGTTACGAATATATTTTTATTACCAAGTTCCCTCCACAAAGTTCGTAAAACTGCGGGGCACGGCTAGTACATGACGTTGTGGAGTTTGTTATTTGTTTGAATACGCGAATCTTAAGGAATTAGAAGACCTGTTTTTTATTCCTAATAGTCAAATTGATGTTTATAGGCTACCTTCAAAGGAACGAACGGGGTAAACCGCAAGACGTCATACCGAATACCATACGGTAAAGATCGGTCGGTTTCATAATGTCCCGTTCCCATGCTAGTCAAATATAAATACAGCTAAAATCACTTCGTTATTTCGATGTTGAAGCTCGGATTCTTGTGTGAATACTCGTACAATGTATCATCTATTATAAGTACTAGTTCACCATAACAAAGACAATTAACACACAACAATGTACTGCGGAACCGTGATCTCTGAACTCCACTGAAAATAGCTCAGAACAGCTAGTTACAATAATAACGGTTACCTCGGGGTTAATAACGCGGTGGAAGAACTATTGTTTGTTTAATTACCTTTTCCTTGAGGTCGGATAAAAAGGAAACAAAGTGTGTTATATTTTCTATATAGGGTTCTGTAGTATGCCTAAAAATGGAACACTTATAGATTGGACAATGGACATGTGTATCCGTGCGTATCATCTTTTGGTTATGGGCGCGAACCAAAATAATCGTAAGCGCTGTCTAAAAAAAAATACACTAGCGCCATCTAGTATATCTACATAAAAACTAACAGATGCTATCAACGTCCCTCGGTTTTGCTGTACCCGTTCCCGGGATAATATCGAGATGAAAGTACCCTATTTCAAACTTTACTTTTGAATATTGTTATCTTTTGCTTACCACAAGAGGGCGCGTTAAATTGTTGGTTCCAGTTGCTACAAACGTTAGACCATGACGGAGGTCTTTAGGTGTTCTAAAAAAGCTGACCCAGGGTCGGCCACTTACCTATTCCTCCGGAATTAATGAGATTTCTAAAATCCAACTGGTTTGAATGATTAACGAGTTTAAACAATGACCGTTTTTCAGTTTTAATGATATTTGTATATAGATAAGTACATACATTTTGAGGTTAACATTTATTGTATTTGTTTTGATAAATAATCTATGGGGTCTTTACTGAATACTTTTTGTAGTCGGTTATAAGATGTACTTGCTCAGGTGATTAATTATCTTTAATAGGTTATGTAACTAACTTAATAGGTAAACTGTGCTTAATTGTATGTACTAGGAAGGACCTTTACAGGGTCTAGTCTAGATTATCATGATACCTAGGTTATAATTAGGTATTTAGGTATTTAGATATAGGTATTTAATTACAGGTATATAAATAAATAGTTAAGTACACATCACTCGGAACTAATTCAATAATTAAACCATTATTTTAATACGAGCAATATAAGTCGGTATAAACTTATTAAAATGACTGTTAATTATAAGTTTAAGTTAACTAGCTGTATACGCAAGGTAGAGTAGGTACCTAAGGTGCGTTTAGGTGCTTTTCCATCAGACCTATGCTACGCTATACTATCTTACGTATCATATGATTGGGGGATACTATGCCATGTTACATTGCTATGCTACATTCGATACGATTGGTAATGCTAATCGCAGTATAGTACCTCAGCATAGCATAGCTCTTGTGGAAGGACAACTTTAATTTAAGTACATAAGGTAAAATAAAGTAAATCTCAACGAGGTTATGTGTCAATTACACAGGCATATAATGATGTGAAATACAAAGTCACTAGACGTAAGTGGTGCAATAAAAAACCAAGTAAATATGTGTTTATCTATTACTATGTAGTAGTTATATATTAGTAGGGAGATGAAACGGTGGAAGAGAAACGGTGGGGATATCTCACAAAAATCTCTTTGTGAGACTTTCCTCAGTTTGGTTAGGGCATTGCAGGCTGAATCACCTGATTGCTCGAAAAGTAAGATGATTCCGTGCTTCGGAGGGCACGTTAAGCCGTCGGTCCCGGTTACTTTCTACGGATAGTAGTCGTTACTTGAGCCATGTCAGAGGCCTTTGGCGGCTCAATAACTCTGACACCAGGATTGGTCGGGTTGGCCATCCACTCGATGAAGAAGAAGAAGAAGAAGAAGGGAGATATTTTTATCAAGACAAGTGAATATTTAGAAGATCATTCATTCATTTCGAACAGGCTAGTGGCCAACCCTGTATCGAAGTCTTCAGACATAAAGCCTCCGTCTAACGATTGAAAGAACTGGGACCGACTGCTTATCATAACCTCTGAAACACGGTAGCGCTCAGACAGAAATGCCACTATCGACCATTCATCTAAGAAGGGTCGATCTGCACGTTGCTTAACAATCACAATGTGCTTACATCGCTTGGTCAAATTACGCCTCGAGCGCTATTAGTGAGAAGACATAATGTAGAAGATAAAAGCAAAATATGTATTCCAAGTTCCCGGCGGCTCCGGGGCTGGGACTGTTGATGACGGAGGACCACCCCGGACTCAGGGGTGCGACAGGCAATTGGTGGCCCAAAATCGAGCAGAGCGGTGGGAATAGGGGATTGCCTTTGCCCAACAGTGGGACTACAAGGGCTAACAGTAACAGTAAAGTGTGCAATATCTAAAAATACCCAAAAGAAAAAGAATCAAAAATAAAATTGACAAGCGTGGTATTAAACCTTGACCTTCCCAACTATTATTATGACGAATAACACATACGACGACTTTCAGTCCTCCGTATCCGTATTCGATAGGTACCAATAAACTTTGTACTCTTTAGGGCTACATTTGGACAGACGCTCTACGTCTCTTCGAAACTCCAAATAATATCAGCTCAGCAAATCACAGCCAAGCTCAAATAGAATAACGACGTACTCTTACCAAATAGCAAATACCTCCAATTTTTTAAAAACTTTTCGTAAACTAAACATATCAAAACCTTAAGCCGCGTATTCACTTCGTGCTCTGAATGTTTCCGAACACATGTTCGCCTAAACTTTAACGGACAAAAGAGCGAGCAAGCAATGCGTTCCGAATTAAAACCTCAAGTGAAAACGCAGCGCTACACGAACCAAGGCGTTGCACAGATGCCTAGACGTTTCATAACCAATAACCTCCATTTTGCAAAAACTCACCGTCACGATTGTTAACACAAGCAATAAAACAAACGCGGTTCAAGTTCAACCCGCGGCGCGGGTTTGGGCACGCTATGCGGGTCGGGTGAGCCTTCTTGGTCTGTCGTCGAAATTACCGAAAGTTAGATAAGTTAACGCGATATGGATCGAAGGAGGTTGATACCTTTCCCATCACTGATTATACTGTAAGTTCATTGAGTAGTGCCCGTTTTACTTTTCGACTCCTAATTTCAATATGGTATTAGTCGCGCCCGCACCTCTGTTAATAATAAGATTACTAGCAGCACCACGTTATATTCATTACCATCGGAATTTCGGGATGAAATAGCCCATATAACCTTCCCGTTGAAAACTATCCGTTACAAAAAGTATAAGAGTTGACAATTTAAAAACTGTTCTGCTGTTGGGATATTCTATACAAATCGAGGCCCAACAGACAACAAATAACAGGCTGTAACACCGGTCTGTAGAAAGTAGAAATTATTACGCTCTTGGTTTACTTTGTATAGCTTTAACTATTTGTAGCTAGTTTGTCAGGTGTTGTGTCAGTGCGACGAACTCCCCATCCGTTATTTAAGGTCTGCAACCAAAATAACCAACCCCCCTCCAAAGGCGACGAACAAAGCCCGAAGGGTTTACACCGCGAAATAGTATTAAGACTAAGGGTGCCTGTCCATTGAAAATCTCCGGTCAGATATTTTATGCAATCCTATCGGTTTATATTTGTCCGTTTCTCCGCTCCGCAGGCTCGCCCCGCATCAATGGACAGGCACCCTAACGGAGCTATTTATAGTTTTTGCTTTAGAAGATTACCATAACAATGCCTAAACAAACAAACATTGAATTGCAAATATAACGCAATTACCACCGGCTGAACGCAAACCATAGTAAAAATAAATAATTGGCCGGCAGTTTCCAGGTCAAAGTCGTGTGTCAACATTAGATTGTAGCAAAAAACCGGTTATCAATCTAATATTATCCGGCTTTGATGAATTTTGAATGAGGTTTATTGCAAAATTTTGATGCGGATTGATAGTTTATCTAATTATATAGAAAGATGTTACTCTATTTCAATAATATGATTTATCTATCAATAATGGTAATTTTTATTGTAATACATAATACCTATCAATTTAAACTAAACAACCGACCGCTACAGTATCCAGCCAAATTCGATACCTCTCTGGTGAAACCTGTGAAAAAAATAACTTCTAGAAGACTCTAAGTTTTGTTTGCTTAAAACTGGAATGCTCTTGCAGCCCCAGATATTTTTAGCGTTTTCAGCTCCAGATATTGGCAAATAAAGAAAAGAAAACAAAAAAATCATATGATTGCTTGTTTATTTTGTCACCGTTGAGTCACTTAAGCACTCCGTTTACAAGAACCCAGCTCTAAAGTTTAAGAAGAACGTAAGAAACATCGGACTATCCAAAAAGACAAGCCACTTGAATAAGGTGAACGTTCGTTTATTCCAGCCAACGATGCTCCCATGTCTGGCATGACGACCCAGGACCTGGAGGCGGGCCCCGGCCGCGCGCTGGGCCGCGCCCACCTCTCCCACCTGCCACAGCGGCCGCCGGTCAACTTGTCCTTCCAGGACTTGACTTACACCGTGCAGAATGGACGGAGTAAGTACTTAGGATAGTAGACGTATTTAATAAAATATATCTAGCGCATTCTACATTCTCTGGGAACAGTAAAGGAAAGACAAAACAGTAACCTATTACATAATAGAATTACTTATCGTACCCCTTTGTTATTATCAAATATCAAAGTTTTCATAACAGTTGAATAACATAAACGTAAAACGATATTTGATATCCAGCGACCAGCATGACGAAACCCTTTATCAATAATATTGAATTATTGAAAACATTTGCTCATAGAGTTTGCGCAAAGTGGAACACACACTGATATTATTTTACACATAGTGTTGTTGGACTGTGGAATTTAATTCTTTACTTATCTAGTGTGTATCCGGCAAAAATTGGAACGATTCCAACTGTTTTACAGGAAGGATAAAATGAATAAAATTAGGTTGCTTTTTTGATAATAATCTATCTCTTCCTCACTGTACTGATATAATAAATAAATAAATAAATAAATAATATACCTGGACAAATTCACTCACGGTTAATTAGACCCAAACTAAGCTATAAGCTTGTAATATGGAATCTAACTAACTGATACTATTACATATACATACACAAATACTTTATAAGAATATATAATTGACACCCAGACGTCGTCGCCAACAACTATGTCTTCACATATTGTTGACTCCGGGCGGGAATCGAACCCGCAACCCCCGACACAGTAAGCGCTCTCACTGCCACTGTGCCAACGGGCTTGTCAATATATATATCGTCGTATATATCTTCGGTGAGACGAGACCTTTACCCATCCATGGGACATTACAGGCTATAATATTACTTATAGTATTATATAATAATCTACTAAATGTACCCCGCGGTTTTACCCGTGCCGTACCCGTTCCCATGTGATGCGGGGTAAAAAGTAGCCTATGTATAGGTGCGAAGGCGTATTAGACAGACAATCACATTTATAATACATATTAGTTGGGATTATGAATGATACTTTAGCACTGTAATTCATTCAGTAATATGAAAAGAACTATCCACATATTTCGTTGCAATTCTGATCTTGAGATTTTATCTAATTTTATTTCCTTTGAATTAAGTACAATAATTTTCTTGACCTTCCAGTTCGGTCGTGCTATCGCTATTGTATAATTTACGCACAATCGGTTTGTTTGTTTGTTTGTATTGTAATTAAATTGACATTTGACAAGCACCTGAATGAAAGTCACGTGTAATTTAAAGGTTAACTATTAATTGATGCGGTGGGGAATCTTGGCATATACAGTGGAATACACATATTTACTTTGTAGTAAATATGTGAATTCCACTGTTGGGCAAAGGCCACTTCTGCAACCCTCGATGCTTCCCTATCTTGAGCCACTTCCCTCTAGTTGCAAAGTGATTCAAGAGATATCATTGTTTTAAAGTATTAATTCACCAACACACAATGTCACAACCGTTGCGAGCCTCGCATTGTATCATACATATTGTATGAAATTGTGTCCCTGACTTTCACAAGTATACAATGGCTTTAATTGCATCGTACTTAGAACCACGATGATAATACCCCAAATACACTAGTACGTTCAGCGAACACGGTCGCCGATCGTTTCTTTCTACTTCGGTTGCCAAACGTCATGTTTACACTAACTTATCCGCCAACTGCCAATATCTAAATATTTGACAGCTGCAGTCGTTCGCCGAAACCAACGGACTACTGTGACTCTACTGACCCTACTGGTCTAATGTCTTTTACACTATGAGTATATTATGAGTCACTGCATGATGCTAAAAACCTCTCGAACCTACTCGAAGTAAAACCAGAAACCAGCATCTACTTGAAGTAACTTATTGCTGGCTGTAAACGGCTGACTGTTATTGCGCCTTTAATAAAACGACGAGAATGTCTAACTTTCGCCGATCGTGACTTTATTAACTAGCTTAGTCTTTGATTAATAGACAACATTTATTTAACTGAGACCTTCTGAGACAGGAAGGTCTTGTTTTCGTTAAACTTTCGGAATTAAAAACCTTCCAGTTTGGCCGTGGAGAGCTAAATGTCCTCTAGGTATTTTTAGAGGTTTATAAGTGCGTCAGAAAAAATATAGTCGAGACCGAATCGGACCATGGCTTCTTTTGATATTGCCACTTTTTACACTGCCACTTTTTACACTGCCACTTTTTACACTGCCACTTTTTACGCTGCCACTTTTTACACTTTTAACTTATAAATTGCATTAATATCTAGAGAAAAACTTTATAAAATAGTTGTAATACCCTATTAAAGTACCACTACTGTCTGTTACGCTTTTGTAACTAAACGACAAACGCTGTTGTAAACTGATTTTGTTAAAAAAATACAGAAATCTAATAGAAACCGCTAGTTCATAAATATATATAAAGCATCTTATAATAAACTATCAGCTCCCCGCGGTTTGACCCGCGTTGTACCCGTTCCCTTGGGAATGTTTGGATGAAAAATAGCTTATATCTTTCTGTTGAACGTGGCTATACAGTTTCTGAGATTAGCGCGTTCAAACAATCAACTCTTCAGCTTTTTATATCAGTAAACTCGTAGAAAAATGACGACATATACTTCCCGCCTATATAACGCGCACTTGCGAGTATATTGATGTGCAGAGCAAGATGTTGCATTAGTGCTGTAGTAATAATTATCCTATTGCTCTAGAGAACATTGGCCAATCTTTAGAAAGCTGCAGTGCACGTGCTTTGGTACCTGAGCCGGCTAGTGTTGGCTGTACCACTGTCGGCGTTTATCGATAATTACTTAGATTACAAGTATCAATGAATAAAGAAACAAGCAGAGAGGTCTTTGTTGTATAATAGTGTATATGTTGCAGGGAAAACCCATCACGTTATATAGGTTTTTACAAAGGCTTCTCGCCTGGTTTTAGAGCCACAGGAAATGGCATCGTACCAAACTGTGGAAAAATAATGTCAAAAAGATTACTTAAATTTCAATAAAGGGAGGTTTTCGGATGTGGGAAAAAAGAAGAAAAAAGGATTTTTGGTAACTTCATTAGTCAACCTGTTATTATTGAATAATTTCTCTTGTGTGTTTCCTCAGAACTAGACATCTCATTTCAACAATCTATGTTGCATTCCACATTCATTGCATTCATGCATTCTACATTACATTTGTTGCTATCGATATTTTTGAAAATGCATGGTGTAAGGCGACATCCTTACTTGCAGTCACTATGAAAGGAAACACGTGACGATCGCAAGCGGCCTAAATACTGAATGCATGTGAATGCGCGGTGTCGGAACATTCCGGTCTACCTAGGGCTGAACCTAGGTAAAAACCTATGCCTATGTATAGGAGCCAGACCGGTCTGGTAACAGTATATGAGTACTAAGACTA
The DNA here is from genome assembly GCA_963082685.1 of Cyclophora albipunctata. Classification (NCBI taxonomy): domain Eukaryota; kingdom Metazoa; phylum Arthropoda; class Insecta; order Lepidoptera; family Geometridae; genus Cyclophora; species Cyclophora albipunctata. The sequence continues at coordinate 429,995 of OY720119.1, forward strand.
GTTTGATTGTGTGACGTTACTTAAACCTGTAACTGGTTACTGGATTCAGTGTTGGTGGAGTTGTTTGGGTGTTTCATTATGCCGTTCCAAAGTCAACATTATCAAAACGCAATATCAATTTCTGATTTAAAAATCTTCAATTTCTGTTTATTTCCATAATACATATTTCACAGCCTCCGTGGTCTTGTGGTTTGAGCGCCCGGCTCACGACCCGGAGGTTCCGGGTTCGATTCCCGGTGGGAATATCTCACAAAAATCTATTTGTGAGGCTTTCCTCAGTTTGGTTAGGGCATTGCAGGCTGAATCACCTGATTGCTCGAAAAGTAAGATGATTCCGTGCTTCGGAGGGCACGTTAAGCCGTCGGTCCCGGTTACTTTCTACGGAGAGTAGTCGTTACTTGAGCCATGTCAGAGGCCTTTGGCGGCTCAATAACTCTGACACCAGGATTGGTCAGGTTAACCATCCACTCGATTAAAAAAAAAAAAGAATATTTTGACTATCTACAGTAATATTATAGGCCTAGCCAATCAGTTACATGAGTCAGATTAAAGAAAAAGTGTCTGTCATGTCTTATAGAGATGTGAAGGAACTTGCACTGAATAGGAATGGATGGAGAAGTCTGCACCGGACTCCCGACAAGAGACGAGCTCTTAAATCTATGATGATGACACTAATATTATAAAGAGGTAAGCGCGCGTTTCCATTGAAGCGAAGTGGAGCTGTGCGGCGTTCAACTGACCAATCATGGATTATGGATTACGAAAATATTTTGACAATTTCAATGCGTTCTGATTAGTCGATCGAGTCTCACACGCTACAAGCTATGCTCCGCTGTAATTTGACAAGCCCGTTGGCACAGTGGCAGTGAGAGCGCTTACTGTGTCGGGGGTTGCGGGTTCGATTCCCGCCCGGAGTCAACAATATGTGCAGACATATAGTTGTTGGCGACGACGTCTGGGTGTCAATTATATATTCTTATAAAGTATTTGTGTATGTATATATAAGTAGTAGTATCAGTGAATTAGATTCCATAACACAAGCTTAGAGTTTACTTTTGGTCTAATTAACCGTGTGTGAATTTGTGCAAGTAAATTTATTTATTATTTATTAATGGAAACACACCCGAAATCTTTGTTTTGTATGTAATGTCTCATCTCTATAACTACCGTCGTAGATAATAATCTAGTTCTTGACCTTGTTAATATGATTCAATGTTTTTACTTTTTGTGTTACGTTTAAGACAAGTGTCTAGATTGTCTCAAGAGGTCATTTTCAAATCTAAAGTACCATGACTCAGCAAAATATTGTATATGTCTAGAGTTTCTTGTAAAGTTAACCTTATTACTTCAATGCATTAATTATGGTTTCCCGACATGAAATAATTCTTATGATTTGCACTTATAGAAGGGAGTGTGTGTATACCTGTAGACTATTGCGATTTTTGAATAATTTAGAGCGATTTGAACGCTTTCATGTATTCGAGCATAAAAATTTTTACTAAACTTTGTCCGTACGAAATATATCGATCCGACTTTGAACACTTTTGTGGTAAGATAGAAGAAGACGAAGATTTATATCAATATTATTTTGACGCTTGTATCTTGAACTAACAGTAACATTTAAAGAAATCTTGTTGGTGTATGATATGCTACTTTTCATCGCAAAACTTCCAAAATAACGTGGGTAAAACCGAGGCGGACTATAGTATTAGCTACTAGTATCGAAGTAGTGATTTAACTACACCTATCGTATCGGATACTACCTCACTACACCACTCTTTGGAATGTCAGTCCTTGATGTCGCAAATTTGTTAAGACGATGTGGTATCGGTTCCGCTGCTGTGTTCACGTGGGTCTAGTATTTAGGACATGCTGTGTGACCTAACGTAACCTAGTCACGTGGAAGTGAAGGGAAGTTAGGGCCACAGAATAGTTGGTAGTAGAAGTTAGTAGATGAGTGTTGAAGGAAGTTTGTTGCTGTTTTGATTGCGTTTAGTTTCGGTTGACTAATCTAGAATATAAAAATGAATCGCAAAACGTGTTGGTAAGCGCATAACTTCAGAACGACTGATTACTGAGACACTAAATTGGATGATTCTTTTTTTATGTGTTCCTTATTGTCAGGATAAGGGTTTTATATAAGAAAAATAAGGAATAAAAATGTCAAAATTCCCACGGGAACGGGGGCGCTGCGGGTGAAACCGCGGGGCACAGTAACATAATATATCTATGCTGATATAATAAAGAGGTAAAGTTTAAACTTTGTTTGTTTGGTTGTAAGGGCTAATCTTAGAAACTACCAATCCGATTTGAATGATTCTTTTTGTAATAGACAGCTAGACTCAACGGGAAGGTTATAGGCTATTTTTCATTCCCACGGAGACGGGCACAAAGCGGGTAAAACTGCGTGACGCTGCTAGTAATCTTACTAATATTATAAATGCGAAAGTTTGTGAGGATGAATGTATGTATGGATGGATGTATGGATGTATGTTTGTTGCTCTTTCACGCAAAAACTACTGAACGGATTTGGATGAAACTTTACAGTAATGTAGGTTATACATCAGAATAACACACGGGATACATTTAATCCTAAAATTCGAGCGGGAATGGGTACAACGCGGGTGATACCGCGGGGCGCGGCTAGTATATATGTATGAAACGCTCGTAGTGTAGTTTGACTAAGCTATGTTAGCTCTTTGCGATTGTTAAGCAATGTGCAGCTCGGCCCTACTTAGCAGCTAACCCCTACTTAGCAGCTAACCCCTACTTAGCAGCTAACCCCTAATTAGCAGCTAACCCCTACTTAGAAGCTAACCCCTACTTAGCAGCTAACCCCTACTTAGCAGCGTGGCTGATAGTAGCATTACTATCTGGTCGCCACCGCGCTTCGGAGGATACGTAAAATTGTCGGTCCCATTTGTTTCCACCGATTGACCATGTCGGAGGCCTTGAAGCGATCTAAAAACTCTGACACCAGCGTTTTACCACCTTACGAACTTACTTACTAACTTATAATGAATGATACATGATTCCTCATGAATAATATGATGTATGAAGAACAAACAATACTGATCAGACGTCCTTGCGCCGGATGACTACATCGTTACAAAACGGCAGCAGAGCGTCTAAATTGAAAGAGTCCATTCGTAGAAAAAGCTCAGCGTTTTATTTTTAAATGGTTTACTTAATAATTAGCGTCACCTTACAGCAGATTGTTTCCGCGACAAAAATTGTTTATTTTACCAATAATATTACAAATAAGTACCTATAGTGAATGCAAACTGAAAATAACTGCTATGTCATTTACTTAAATAGATTCCTTGATATCTATATCTATACTCTATATAGCAGCGCCCCGCGGTTTTACCCGCGTCCATTCCTGTGGGAATTTCAGGATGAAAAATATCCTATGTTACTCGTGGATAATGTAGCTTTCGAATGGTGAAAGAATTTTTTAAAACGGTCCAGTAGTTTTTGAGCCTATTCATTACAACCAAACAAAGTTTTCCTCTTTATAATATTAGTGTAGATAATAGCTAGGTATCACTACATAATATAAAATAAAGTCGTCTCTGTTTCGTGTCTGTTTGTCTGTTTGTCTGTATGCTTAGATTTCTAAAACTACCCAACGGATTTTGATGCAGTTTTTTTAAGAGATAGAGTGATTCAAGAGGAAGGTTTATATGTATAAAAATTCCCGAAATTCCCACGGGAACGGGTACAACGCGGGTAAAACCGCGGGGCGTTGCTAGTACTATATACATATACTCTTTTAGTTTGTGTTTGAACGTGCTAATCTCAGGAACGACCCATCCGATTGGAATAATTCTTTTTATATTAGATAGCTACAGTCAAGAGGAAGTTATAATCTATTTTTATGCCGAAATTTATCAAAATTATCTCACGGGAAAGGGCTCAACGCGAGTAAACCCGCGGGCGCTGCTACTGTTTTATAATCGTAGAACATTAATTAATTGTTTTAAAGTGAACTTGTGGTATTTATTTGAATAACTTAATTGTAGGACAATGAGGTAAGGTTACGTTTAAGTATGTGGTTCACAGCGCGTTATTGTTATTGTTATATATATTGTTCTATTATACAAATGTTTTATTATTACAACCGTGAAATTGGAAAGTTAAGTCATTTATTTATATTAGCAATTTCAAGGTACAACATTTCATAGGCTGACTATGAAATATGGGTATTTCAGGGACACATGTTTTTCCTCTAAATTCCTATAAAAACTAATCTACCTGAGTAGCCTGTCTGTTTCCAAGGTCTGATCTATCTCTATGCCAAGATAATCAAAATCAGTTCAGTGGTGTAAACGTTAAAGGGTAACAGACAAACAGGCAAAACTTATTTTAGCATTTACAAAACCTATACGAATATAAGTAGGTACGGATATCCGTAAGATTCCTTGATGTTTCCGTTATAAGGATCGACCACCCAGCTGAGTCCTAGCTGCCATTGTTTTATATTCAAAGTGGTTACTAACTTAGTCTAACTGCGCAACGAACGATAGTCTAGCCCTATAGATGATTTGTTGAGAACGTGTTAATCTCAGACACTACTAATCAGAACCATAATATTAGTAACTCCATTCTTCACTACATAGTATAAAATAAAGTCGTCTCTGTTTCGTGTCTGTTTGTCTGTTTGTCTGTATGCTTAAATCTTTAAAATTACGCAACGGATTTTGATGCGGTTTTTTGTAATAGGTAGAGTGATTCAAGAGGAAGGTTTTTATGTAAAAAAATTCCCAAAATTCCCACGGGAACGGGCACAACGCGGGTAAAACCGTGGGGCGCTGCTAGTATACCATAAAAGATAAATGGTACTTCTAAATGTACGTTTAACGTATCTGTACTAATATAATTAAGTCGAAGTGGTTGATTTTTTTGTTTGTTACTGGTAACGGCTAGACCGATTCGAATAATTCTTTTTGTACTAGATAGACACATTCAAGAGAAATGCTATAGTCTATTTTTGAAATCCCCATGGAAACGAGTACAAGGCGGGTAAAACCATAGGGATTCGCTAGTGATATAAAATAGCTGAACATTTTGACTTTTTGTTTGTCTGAACTAGCTTTACATATATATTTTGTAACTGGCTCTGTTACCAGTTAGATTTGATATTTTTTTTGTTTATAACTGTAACATCTAAGACGATGGACATAGACTACTTTTCATTCCAAATATCTCACAGTAAAGACTGTAATACCACATGGTATACCACGCAATACCGCGGGATGATGATAGTCTATATTATAAAAATGAATCGCTGAATGTGTTGCTAAGCGCATAACTTCAGAACGACTGCACCAAATTGGATGATTCTTTTTTTAATGTGTTCCTTGTTGTCAGAACAAGGTTTTTATATAAGAAAAATAAGGAATAAAAATCTCAAAATTCCCACGGGAACCTCGGGGCACAGCTAGTATATTTTAAAACAAAAGAAAAACCTTTGTTATTAAACTAAACATTGATCGTTATAAGTACCGTCAATTAACAATGATTTTGCTAATAACTGCATCCATCGGTGTGTTAAACAATTTTTAATGGAGTGTTCGCGTGTTTCTGTTCGTGTGCTAATCATAATGTTCCGTGATCTCCGCGTGTGTTAACTAGTGGAGTATGACTTAAGGCCGAAACTAGTAGAATATAATAGGAATAACTCTAGAGGAATAACTCTTTTAATCATAACGTATGCATGCTATTTGAAAATCCCTACCCTAGTGAATGTATACCCATACTACCCATTGCATACATTCTCTTTTAATGAATGAATGAATGAATGTGTAGTATACTATTTTATATACTTTTTTATAGCCTGTATTTTTTGTTTGTAAACGCTCTTATCTCTGAAAGAAATTATATTGGGTACTTTTTATCCACGAATATTTACTAGAACGGTCACAACTACGGTAAATCGCGGGGCGCTGCTTAATTACAACCGGACTCCTTGCGTCAGTGTTCACATAGACTTGCGCCGGATCTGATCCGCTGGGCCTTGGATGATGAAACGCATCATGCTCTGTTAAAATATAAATACTTGCGAAAATGATCGGCGATCGTCTGGGTAGGTTTGGTAATGTTCGGAATTTGATTTGAAGATAAAACACGTCGATTTAGGAACGTTGTGCGGGTTTTTGAAATAGGTTAAAAATATAGGTACTTTCATTTTATAATGCAAAATTATGAATGTTGAAATTATGAAGGTGAATTTCTCTGTGTGACTATAAATTATTATTTATTTTTATTTCTATAACTGTCGCGTTCAATTGGGAAACTTCTCGAAAAATTACAAACGATAGTATAGCAAAACGAGTTGAGAGACCCGCAACCCATGTACAGTTATGCCCAAGCAAACGGTTCTCCTCTCTTCTATTTTGTAGAAACCTAACAATGCGAAATATTTGCCATTTGTGTAAACATACCTTTCCTGCCCTGCACCTTGCTTGCTCACCTTGGCGTTAGCGCTACCGTGACCCCTAATTAAGCATAGTTCTGAATTCAAATATTATTATTTGTTTTGAATCACATAAATTAATTGTCCGTTACTAAGACCATTCGCTGAAAGATGATGAGTTGATTACTAGTAATGTTTTCGCTTGCCCAACGCCGATAGATTTAATTACATCTTCATAATAGGAATGTTTCGCAAAGTTTCAAATTGTTCGTGGTTAGCAATATCCGTGGGAAATGTTGAAATTGAATTAATTATCGTGTGACATATGAGAGGGCCGTCTCGGATAATTAACTTTGATTGTGTTGTTATTAGACGTAATGATACTTGATGTCTGGGTGTGGTGAAGCGAGGTTTGCTGTTTTTATTCGAATGCAGCGAAATCTAAAAAGAGGCGTTTTTATTGTCTTCACTAGATTCATGAAATGGTTAGACGTTATTCAATATTTTATTGATTTCCATTTATTAATATATCCTTTTATTGTCCCTAAAATGAGGTAGCTTAATAATCTACCTTCAAGTCGGAGTAAGCGACCTGCCCTAATATGGGAAACATCAGCCAAAACTGACTTTATTTATCATGTCCTTAAAACACGACAACGATCACATCACTCTGTACTGTTCCAGTGCTGCAAATCAAGCGTTCACCAGGCGTATAATACTAGGGATCTATCATACAGAATCTGCTGTATATTATACACCCAGCGTAGGTAATCATATTTTCTAACCTACAATAATGTCAACCAAGATATCCATAAAGAGTGAACCTTCCTTCACTCAGTATACCATCTACATGATCACTGCCCAGACAACAAAGTGACACTAATCAGTGCTAATGGAACTGTATGGTGCAGGTTCCAAGTTGATCCTGCGCAGTCTGAACGGCGACTTCCGGTCGGGACAATTGACGGCCATACTGGGGCCCTCGGGAGCCGGCAAGAGCACTCTCCTCAATATATTGGCTGGATACAAGTGAGTACATGATTTGCACTAATCTTTATATTATATAAAAACTAGCTGCGCCCCGCGGCTTCAACCGCTTTGTACCCGTTCCCGCGGGAATTTCGGGATGAAAAATAGATGTTGTCCGATTCTCAGGCCTACCCGATTTGTACACAAAATTTCATGAGAATCGGTCGAGCCGTTTCAGAGGAGTTCAATTACGCACAACGTGACACGAGAATTTTATATATTAGATTACGTATCACGTCGTTTGTCCGCGATGGACTCCCAAACTACTGAACCGATTTAAAATTTGATTTGCACGCCGTGTGCGATTTGATCCAACTTGAAAGATAGGATAGCTTACCACCCCTTAATTTGTATATGACAAAACAACGTTTGCCGGGTCAGCTAGTCTATCTATATAAATCAATCGTGGTTCGTTAGTCTCGCTTTAACTCGAGAAAGACTGCGCCGATTTAGTTGATTTTAGTTTAGAAATATTTGTCGTAATCCAGTGAAGATTTTAACGGTAAGCAGATACGGAATAAATGGGTTTAGGCCCATCTCGTAGCCAGATTTGGTAGCTAGCTTCCAAATGGGAGAAATAATCCCGATTCGAAGCTGGCTACGAAATAGGAATTCGAAAGTCAAAGATTTAGGATTTTAACTAGTAAAAAAAAAAAAAACCCTAACCTACCGAATAGATCGTTCCCATTTAGTAGCTAGCTACACGATGGGAAAACACTTTTCTCATTTCGTAGCTAGCTACCAAATCTGGCTACGAGATGGGCCTAACCTAATAAATGTTGGTGCAACCGCAGGGCATAGCTAGTTATAAATAAATATTGATATGTATCTTAATATTCAGATTTAAGTTGCTATCATATTAACAATATATTCATCGTAGCCTGTTAATGAGCATGTGCTAACTAATTCACATATGATTGTTAGACCCATGTAATGGAACAGCCTTGTGTTTTATTTAGATTATTACTAATATCAGTGATAATAATATGTATACTTACATATCGTTGCAAAACAGTGTAATGGTCTGTTATTACCACTGCTGGGCAAATGCCTCTCATCTCACGGAAGATATGAGTACAGTGAGGAGGATTAGACGTAATCCCCACGCTTGCTGAAAAGCTGACAATAGACTATTATTTAGTAAACGTTTAGCACGTGTGAACTCCTTAAATTATTTGAATAGCAAGCCTTGCTATTAAATTATATTGCCCGCAATTTGTCACTTCCACCCAAACTCGAAGGTCAGTTTATAATAAAAAAGTGTTATTAAAATAACATAATTCTTAATAATCTTTGTACAAGTATAACTTTTGTTAGGTATTTAAATTAATTTATAAGGAAGTGCAAAATTAATTTTTTACGACCTAATGACGTGCAGATATATATAATAATTAAAAATATTTACTTGTTACATAAAAACTCTACTCACATATATTAATTATCTATCAATGACTAAACAATAATATTTTTAAGTGCAAAAAATCGCTTAAGACCATAGGTACAGATTAGTTTCAAGAGACTCTAATTTATTACATTACTTTAAAAAAAACTGTTTTTAAATTAACAAGTTACAAACACTTGTGAAGCCGAAGTGATTAATAATCGTAATCAGGTTACAGCCAATCATAATAATTGTCTGTAACCAAGTTGCTTGGACAAAAAGTTATTATGCACAATATCCGGCCATAATTGGCCAAGTCATAGATGAGATATTTCTTCAACTTGCATTAGATTGTAACTTTAAGGATTGCAGATTGCAGATTGCAGAACTTGCAAACTTGATAAGTCTGTTTATAAATAAGTATGTTTATACGCTAGCATCCTCTTTCATTTCATCACCAATATGTTCCACATTCCTCTGTCCAGGGTTACAGGCGCCACCGGGCTGGTTTGCACCAATGGCGAGCCTCGAAACCTTCGCCAGTTCAGGAAACTCTCCCGCTACATCATGCAGGAGGATCTTCTGCAGCCGTACATCACCGTGGTGGAGTCGATGATGATGGCGGCGGATCTGAAGCTGGGCAGCGCGCTTGAAGACCATAAAAAGGCAGTTGTGGTAAGTAGATAGAGAAGGGAGACATTGGTTGTGGGTGCGGGAAAGAGAAGGTGATATATGGGCTAGGGAAGAGAAATATATGAAAAAGAGTTGGTACAGATTTGATAGATTTTTGCAACTCGTGGTCGGTGGTCATGGTATGTGTATAGAGTGAGGAGATATTGATTATAGTGGGGTGAAACAAAAAGGTTTATGAAGAAAGCTTAAATTATGATATAAAATATTAAATTAAATGCTTAAAAAAACTACTGAATACCTCATAATATTTAATGTACAACGTGGAAAAGCGAAACTTTGAGTAATTACCATAATACCAAGTTTTCAGCGCGTGCCACTGATCTCCAATCCGATGTTCGAATCGTTTAACTATGGCAATGAAATTGTGAACAATTACAATGAATTTCCGCAGTAATCGATCATTATCAAGTACTGTATTCTTTTTTATCTAATACAACCAATTTGTGCAATTTCCTCGCTTTACTGGAACAATGACAATAGGTTTCAATTTTTTTGTATTATCTAGATGATTGCTAGGCGCTTCTTAAATGGTGAGAATTAAACGTGTTTACGAGAAATGGTTAACTTGTAATTGTTATTAAATTATATACCTACTGATTTCTGGAGTCACTGGTTTATGATACTAGTTCCGTATTATTGCGAGAGTAGTATTAGTTTTTGTATATTTTAGCTAAAGGGGAAATTACTTATATTAGGCAGATAATATAAGGGTTGTTACCAAGCCCTCATCTCATTGAAGATATCAGTACAGTGAAAATGTTTCTCTTTAATTTATGCCTTTCAAGCAGTATGTATGTCCGCAATTGCAGGTGGAAGAGATCATCCAACTGCTCCGGTTGGACAAGGCGCGGAACACAGCGTCCGAGCGCCTGTCGGGGGGTGAGAGGAAGAGGCTCTCGGTGGCGCTCGAGCTGGTCAACAACCCGCCCGTCGTGTTTCTTGATGAACCCACCACGTGAGTCATGTAGTATTAGCCTGTAATGTCCCACTGTTGGGCAAAGGCCTCTCGTCTCACTGAAGATATCAGTACAGTGAGGAGGTTTCAGGCGTAATCATACTGTCGTATTGATTTGAAATTGTATCTAGCATCACGTGGCATTTAGTCCGCTTAATACAAGGATTTTTTGCTTAAAATGTTGTTCCAGATTTGAGAGGGTTTTTTGGGTCTTAGACATTTTAAACTGCTTAGAAATCTTTGAATATCAACGCCAACTATTTTCATTCAGTTACAGCCCATAAGAAGCATTTTTGAACTTCCTGTTTTACCTAGCTATAATTATTTTGACGTCTATCTTCACTTAACCACTTCATCAACAGTCAACAATATTACATTCCAGTGGTCTAGACGACGTAGCCTCTTCCACCTGCGTATCCCTCCTGAAACGAATAGCCCGCGGTGGTCGCACGGTTATCTGTTCAGTGCACACGCCATCCGCGCGGTTGTTCGCCGAGTTTGACCACGTGTATGTGGTCGCTGACGGGCGGTGCGCGTACCAGGGGACCTCGGCCGGCGTGGTGCCCTTCCTAAACGAGCTGCAGCTGCCCTGCCCTACGACTTATAATCCGGCGGATTTCAGTAAGTATTTCAAACTTATGGATATTTTGAGTAGATGTAGTGTAGAGTATATATAATTACAGAAGTTTTTAGATCGTCGTATCACCATAATATTCATCTATTATTAGCACATAATTATTGTTAGCACACACTATCTCTTGTCATAAAATCTGTACCTAATCACTTCTTCTATACCTAAACTATTGACATGAAAACAACCTTAATCTTCCCAAATCTCAACTAATTCCTTCTTCCTTCCTTAAAAAGAACATGAATAAATCATTATCATTACTCTCGCCCAATCTATATAGTAATAGAAGTATCAAGCGGCGAGTACGGCCCGCACGTGGACCGGATGGTGTCAGCAGTGGAGAACGGCAGGAACCAGCGCTGGCGGGAGTTCGGCGTGGAGTGGTGTGACGAGCTGGATGACATCGCGCAGCTGAACGCGGGCGGCGTCGAGCAGCACAGCTACCGGCACGGCAGCACGCCCGCCACGCAGTTCCTCGTGCTGCTGCGCAGGATGTGTCTGCAGACCGCACGGAATAAGGTGAGGCTGAAGGGGATTGTTGTTAACTGTTATGCTGTGTCTAAAGACTGGATTAGGAAGAAATTCTGAATAAGAAGGAACAGTGAAGTAACGTTGCTTTTACGAAGAAGTTCAGTAAGTAAGAATTAAATTACAGTAAGATTTAATTATGAAATGTATCTGTGTTCACTTCCAGAACTACCTGTGGCTGCGCGTGGTGCTGCACTTGTTCCTGGCCATCATCATCGCACTGCTCTTCAACAACATGGGCTACGACGCCTCCAAAACTATCTTCAACTTCGGCTTCTGCTACGCCTGTATCATAGCCATGCTCTACATTCCGATGATGCCTGTTCTATTGGCTTGTAAGTATCCAGAAATCCGCTCAGTGTAAACGTATGCTATTTCCTAAAGGTAAATATACGGAAATAAAAATCAATGTATTTGCCATTTGTGACTTCCTGACCCGTTGACAGTAAACCTGCTGTTGGAATGTCGGTATTAATGTAATAGTACCGCCAGTAGTACCGCCAATGCCTAAACAGCTATAGTAAATACACCAAAGTGGCGTTATTTTACAATATAATACCGACTTTAGCGCAATTTTAAAAACTTTGTCTTTTGCCCCCACAGTCCCAGACGAAGTCCAACTAGTAAAGCGTGAATACTTCAACCGATGGTACGGCCTGAAGCCGTACTACTGCGCGCTGGTGGCCTCCCGTACTCCAGCCACCATCTTCTTCTCTCTTATCTACCTTCTGATAACGTATCCGATAACGGCACAGCCAATGGAACCTGCTAGGATTATGATGTTCACGACGATATGCATCATGGTGGCGTTGATATCAGAGTCTATGGGCACTATGATTTCGTCGATGCTTAATGTTGTGGTAAGTTGATTTTTTAAAAATTTAAAGTTTTGTCTTTCCTCTTTTCCTTTTAGTTTTAATGCCATTTTTGTCCGAAAGATTTCATTCTTATGATTAACTTTAATTTGTAGAGTGTATTTTTTTACTTTTAGTTTAATCGTAGCTTGATCTTTAAATGCAGTTTCGATTCTTTAAAAAATCAAAGTATGCTACCTAGTTCCAGAAGGTTTGAGATCCCATTTATGTGACTGTGTTTCATGTGTCTTAATGCATGATTCTCTATCAAGAACATTGGTTTAACTCAGTATTGTTGTTGTGGCTCTATAATAATCAATAGTATCTTTAAACCCGGCATCTCTGTCTCCCACAATTCAATATTCCTCGGCCCATCACTAATGCCCGTTGTCTGATAAATTTTATTTTCTGTATAAACGACCACTCAACATCTCACTGTCTCCCAGAACTCAGTGTTCCTGGGCCCGGCGCTGAGCGTGCCGCTGATGCTGCTGGCGGTGTACGGCATCGGGTGGGGCGCGGAGCCGCCGCCGGGCGTGTGGCGCGTGGCGCGCGCGGCCTCCTTCCTGCGCTACGGGCTGCAGGGGCTCGTGGCCGCCGTGTACGGGCCGCCGCGCGACGACCTGCGCTGCCCCGACACCGTCGACTACTGCGAGTACAAGAACGTCGCGTGAGTACTACAATTTGTAGACTGAACTAGGGTTAAGGAACACTAGTACACACCATTGTCACAAAATATGCCACTACCTGCAATGTGTACCCATGGAACATTATAACAATTAACATGTACTACTTTATACGACTGTAACTCTTCAATGCCACTTGCATTCCATTAAGAGGATCGGGTATTTAAGATTATAGATGTTCAATATTCAATCCAAGGCTTATAGGAGTTAATAGGTGTGCCACAAGGCTCAATGTTGTGGCCGTTGTTATTTTCAACTTATATTAATGATCATTTACCGGAATTCCCTTATTTCATTTGTCCATAGTTTTTATACCTATATAAAAAATTGTGTTTCAGTTACTTCGTTCAGCTCATGGGAATGTCCGGCGATTCTTTCTGGGCTGATTTCGGCGTGCTGATGGCGATGCTGATAGCCATGAACTTAGCCGGATATTACCTTCTAAGGCAACGTCTCTCGCCCAACTACGCTTTCAGGGCGATCAAAGTTATAGGCAACTTTGTTAAGACTAAAATGAGTTCCATGAGTTAGAATTAACGTTATTTTTCGTTCACATTTTGATAAAAGTTGACCCAAAAATCCTCTTGTTTTTAGGATACTATAAATTCTGCCGTAAATTTTAGGTAAGGTTTTAAAGAAACCAAATGCAGGTTTGAGAATAAAAATATTTCTATAGATATTCTTAAGTAGTTGTTACTGTCGGAACCCTTGTGATATAATAACGTAAGTTTATTTTTTAGATTTTTGAGTTTCACATTTTGAACATCTCTATTAGTTCTGCTAATATTGGGGTACTTATGTTTCATAATTTTATGTATTTTTATTAGTCTATATAGTATAGGTATATTTAAAGTTTGTTATAATTTTAGTTTAACAATCTACTTAATAGTTTGCATGTAGGTGTGTACATCACGTGCTTTAAGTGTAGTTTTAAAGTACAGGTATAATTCAGTTTGTCTTTGTCTTTCATTAGTTTATCAAGTTAGAATTAGTATTCTCACTGCTCCGGACATTTTAATGTGCAGTGAGAAAAACAAAATATATTTATATATAATAAAAACTACTTAGATAGTAATAAATTTAATAAAACATAACTAAATGTCTTCTATAGAATAGAATTGGTAATCGGACTTGAAGCTTAAACTTAAGTTATGTAAGATAGACTGATATTAACGTATAACTTTAAAAGTTTACAGGTTTATAAGGACTTAGGAATAAAGTATTTTTGTATATTTATAATGTAACAGTTATGAGCATTTCTAAAGTTAAATTACCAATCCTTTGTATGCCTACTTACCTGTTACGATTTCATAGAAACGGAGCTGAACGGTGCGGACCTTTATTGACCGATCACAAAGCATTACGGAGAGATGCTGACAACAGTAACGAGCTGTGATTGGTCAATTGACTGCACCGCTCAACTCCGCTTCTGTAGAGACGCATTTTAAAACTTATGTTCGTATACACTTCTTGCCTAGACATAGCGTATGTGCAATGTATTTAATATTAACTCTCGTAAGAATTAATATTGTAACTTATGAAATGTTCCGAGGTAACGGGTTGGTGTAAATAAAAGATTTGCTTCGTACATAAAACTCATTTTATTTACCAAAACTCACAATGTCTCACTAAATAATAAAATCACTCAAATTCTTATAAAAAATCAACATAATACGACTAGTGCAGTCAAAATAATCGAATAATCTTTAAGAAATATCCAATAATATAAAAAAACTGTCGCTACCAAAAATAAAATAATTCTCCTTTTCTGTACTCGATTAAAATATACTAAAATGTCTAACTTATTACAATTTTAATTTCATTCGTCAATATTTAAGTCGTCATTTCCTAAGGCCAACTTTAAAATCTGTGCAAGTGATTAGTTTTATTTAGTCGTGCATTCTATGCTCGTAGGAAACTACAAAAATCTCTATTCATAAGTACTCTGCGTCTTTAGTTAGTATCCTCACATTTATTAAAACTAATACTTATTGTATTTTGGAATGATAAGGTTGAGCTTAACTATTTGGAATTATAAAATTACTTTTTAAACGTAAAAAAAATATAGTAGCTGTCAACTTAGACAGCTACTATAATTTTTTTATACGCCTTTTGCATACGCCTTGTTCACAGAACATTATACAGGAAGGGAAATTAATGTGAAAAAGTTTTTAATATAGTCGTTGAATGACTATTTATAACTAGTTCGGAATGATTAAGTAAAAAATAATTTAAAGCATATGCATGTTATTTTATGGAACTGTTAGAATGACATGATGTCATTTACTTTGCAGGTCTAATGCTACATATTTTGTTAATGATTGCTTTATGTTTTTATTAGGTACTTTTGAAATTTATTTTAGGATAAGTAATTCTTAAATAATATCCGTTATTATGTGTTTGTGTACAGAAGAATGTGTATTTACAAAAGTGGTGTTGATCATTGATTTGATTATTTACAAAATAGTTTATAGTAGAACTAGCAGCGCTGGTGGTTGTATCCACATGGTACCCGTTCCCGTGGGAATTTCGGGGTGAAAAATTGCCTATAACGTCTAATTACAAAATCAATTATTCGAATCGGACTGGTAATTCCCGAAACTGTCCCGAACATACAAACAAACAAAATTACTAATTTTACTTCTTTATAATATTAATGTAGAAGTAAAAATAAACCCACAAATAGATTTCTTAGAGGCAGTGTTTTTTAATTCGTTGACATTCACAATATAAATAAAATCAAGAGTATTTTAAAACAAAACAATTAAAAAATATAAATGAATATAACAAAAGTGACCAATTTCACAATGAGTATCAAAACATTAAACTACCTATTGGACGTTTTGTATAAAACTTAAACTATATAACTTATCAATAAAATAATATTTTATATCATCATTCGTTATTGTACTGTAAACAGAAATAAACAATTAATACTTGAATAAAAAATAAAATAAAAATATCGGCAGTTTCAAGGGTAATAATTTTTTTTAACCTTTTTTATCCAAATTGCGGCTTACTGCGTTTTGATTTTAGAGTGTCGAAGTCATATGAGAAGTCTAGCTAGATCATAATATATCTACAACTAGTAATTATATATTTTCAATACATAAGGAGTATAAACGTGTAGTTCTCTACCTATATGTTATTAGTCGTATAGGTACATAATGTGATGTTTTGTCCAACTATATATTATAGTCATACATAATCCTACTTATTAATTATGTTATTTACAATATTATACATCCATTCCACAATCCCGGCGCTCATTTTACATGGTAACTATAAATAACTTAAATTAACTTCAGGAAAATTAAGTTTAAGTCTAAGTTGAAATAATGTGATGAAAAGAAACTCCAAAATAGGAAGAGATAGAGATTTTGTTTAAAAATAAGAACGTAAGAAGAAAAGATATCTTTTAGTTGAGATTTTTTAATATCATAGAAGAGCTTAGTAGCTCAAGTATCACTTATTCGAAGTATCAAATATTTAAGTAGGTTTATGCGAACTGCGACGCATCTCTGCGGCAATCTATCTATATAGGTGAGGTACCTACATGGAACTCAAAATCAGGTACCGAATGCCTCAGTAGGGTTGTACCCTAATGTTCCATTATAAGTGTGCCATAAAAATATAGGCATAATTGTCCAGTTACATACCAACGCAACTTATAATTGAAATTGGAACATAGCATTAATTAAGTGGTTCCTTGTTCTATCTCGTTCACACGCCTACAAATTCTATCTTCGGCTTTTTCTTGAACAAAAACCGAACTGAAACTCAGTAAGATATCACAGTAAGTAGGCACATTAGAACGTGAACTGCTGACTAGGTTTGTCCTCTTCACACTGGTCTAGGTACAGCGCTGGCCTGCTGGAATCCAGGCACGCGTCGAGCTTCGCATGTCTTATTAAAAGGCCTTTTCGCCTCCATATCTGGGCGTCGTCTGAAGGGTCGCAGGCCGCCAGCACTGCTGTCATTCGATCCTCAGCAGATAATGACACGCAGAGGGTGGAGTGACGTAATAAGCCGTTATCAAACCTCCATTCTTGGTTGCCTCCCGTGTTGTGGCAGGGGTACATTCCTGAAATTATTTAGGAGGTTTGGTTTGAATGATAGTTATTAGTTATACCAAGTGGAATCTAAGTGGTTGAATAACTCTGATGATGGGGTTGCCCACTGAACTATATTGTATTACTATACTAGCAGCGCCCCGCGGTTTTACCCGCGTTGTGCCCGTTCCCGTGGGAATTTCGGGAATTTTTTTACATAAAAACCTTCCTCTTGAATCACTCTACCTATTACAAAAAATCGCATCAAAATCCGTTGCGTAATTTTAAAGATTTAAGCATACAGACAGACAAACAGTGTGACAGACACGAAAAAGAGACGACTTTATTTTATACTATGTAGTGATTGGCAAACATCTAAGGCATTGAAATGAAAGTCTGCTTTTTGCACACAACTAAAACACCTAAGAAAGGTATTGAAATTAAATGTTCACTAATGAACAAAAATCAGCAATACCATGACCAGTAGCCAGTGCTTGTAAGAAAGGTTAATTCTTGTAGTAAAGTAAAAAGTATTAGCTCGTTATTTAGTGCTGGGCAAAAGCCTCTCATCTCACTGAAGAATCAGTACAGGATTAGGCGTAGAATTTTTTTGTAGAAATTAATTATAACCCAAAGTGGAACAAAAACTAGTTCCTTACTGACCTATCGTGCCATCCAGCAGATGGCCCATGGTGTCCATGCAGCGGTTGCCCTGGCGGACCGCCTGCGCGCCGCCCGCGCCCGCCGGCACCTTCAGCTCGGGGTACACGTGCTCCAAGTACCAGCGGAACGGCTTGCAGTGCAGCTTGCGGCGCAGCGTCACGCGCTCAGAGATGCTGCGAGGAAAATGAGGATGAATGTAACTACTGAGTTTTTGAATTAGACATGTATGGGAGGTAAGAAAATAGATGAGGTAGACAGAAACTGTGTAAAAAATAAAATCTACTTTCGCGGCGTTGTGCACTTTTTTTGCGA
Organism: Cyclophora albipunctata; assembly: GCA_963082685.1. NCBI lineage: Eukaryota > Metazoa > Arthropoda > Insecta > Lepidoptera > Geometridae > Cyclophora > Cyclophora albipunctata. The sequence goes on from OY720119.1 coordinate 448,197, forward strand.
TGGGTAAAAAATTTCAAACTCGCGTCAGGACACGTAACGTGATCGAAAATTCGTGAGACACAGTTTTCACTTCTGCCGGCACGCCCGGGGTGCAACCCGCTGTTTTTTTAGTACAAAACTTGGCAATCAAGATTCATGTAATGATGAAGGTAAAAAAAATAACGTGTCAACTCATGAACAATTAAACTTTTTAAGGGTTAATAGTATGTCGTTTTCCGTAGCATTAATCATCAATGGTACAGTATCCGTTAGAAAAAATGTGAGTGAATTCGAATGTCTAATGAACTGAGCATAGGAGTAACTAGGGCACTGGCAAAATAAAAATCTGCCGCAGACTCCCCTTACGAACTAAAAAAAATACTTACTCTCCGAAATCAACTTGCTTGGCCAGTGGTTGTGACTTATAGTAGAGCTCCTTGTAATCATCCATCCATACTTCAGCAGCCCGCCTGGTGTTCTTGGCGAAGACTGCCCCGGATCCTCCCGGGAACGTGTAGGGATGCCTCTTCCTGAACACGTGACCCACCCGGGAACAGGGAACTATTTCTAAGGAACCGCCGCACTGCCATACCCTGGAAATCATGGAGAACGAGATACAGATTTGTGTATGTGGTAGAGTATAATTGGATTTAGAAAAAATAATTGGTAATGATTTTGTCAAACTACGGAAAATAATGAGCTTGTAGGTATTAGAATCAAAGGTCGCCTAGTAGTCGTAATAAGACAGTGTTGTTTGAGCAACCCTAATAACAATAACAGACGACAAATATCTCACTAAACTCCATTTAAGCTATTCCCCGTGGTTGTTCCACGCGACCCAATAGATGGCGCAAGTGTTACAAATATAGATCATATAATTTTCTTTGATTTGGCCATTATATTTCTAGCACCATAAAAGACAATTTTCACATGTATAATATTAGTACATAAAGAGTATAATAACCTGAAAGATATCTCCAAGTTCTCGCCCCCCCAGACGTCCATCTTCATATCATACTTGCCCAGCTTGTTGAAGTAGTTCCGGTCCATGCTGAAGAGGCCCCCCGCGATCATGGGGGTCCGGATCACCTGCGTCGGGTCGCTGAGGCGGGCGCTGCGCTCCAGGTGGGATAGATACTCCCACTGGAGGGAAGAGAGGAGGTTAGATGGTCGTAACCCATTAGGTAAATAAGTACTTATTTTACTCATTAGGTAATTATTGTAACTAGGGGGTCGGTGTAGGCAATTACAACCTATAGCAAGTAATCATAATGAGCAAACATCACTTAGAGAAACTATGCCATGAGCGCTACAATATTAACAAGTACACTACTATACCTAGATATTACACAATATTCTTTAGTACTTAAGTAATTAAAACGGTCATTCACATAATCGACCGACAATCAATTAGTGGAACCGGACATTCGTCAATCAACTTCGACCCGAGACTTAAGTGGAGAACTTTGATCTCTGAACTGTGCTATATTAAATATAAGTGCGTGTAATAGAGTAATAAATAAAGGTAGGTACTCTAGGTACCTGGTAAAAACCATTACCGATCGACCTTTGACGGATGCCTACAGAGGTTGGGCGATCACATTCAGTTTTGCCGAGTCAATTCTGTTACTCTATGTTTTTACACGCTATGTTATTAACGATGACAATAGTAATAATCAACATACTTAAAAAATAACATCTTCCGACTTCAATTAAGTTTGTTTAAGACCTCATAGCACTATACTAAACACAATACTGATCATTTGTTTTTCATGGAACCTTCATAGGACCTCCATGACCAAACATTGAAGCATTTTTCAAAATCTGTTCAGTCGATTCGGTAGAATGCAGAAATATCGATGAACGTAAATCTAATCTACATACAAAAAGGTTTACAAAAAGGTTAAAAATGTCCGACCATTTTTCAAACGTCAACGATGGGTAGTGGTATCCGCCAGGCACTGGTAATCATAATTATGTATTATCCATTACATTAATATGGACACATCACGAGTCCGCTTGACTTGCGGTATCATTTCGCCACTTGAAGTTTACCTTGAACACGAGGTTCCAGTCGAACCCGCCTCGCAGGTCCGCCGACGCGCCGATGTACTGGAACGTGTCCATGCTAATCACGTCGATGACTGGACACACCACGCGGGTCGGGTCCTGGAATGAGCAAGGAAAATTATTGATATTATTGCTTTTACAGATTTTTGATGATATATGTACCTACTTGATACTTGATAGACCTCCGTCTATATTGTGACTAGTGTAATTAGCTACGTATGGAAAAGTGCCTATGCTGGGCATATCATAATTATGAGTCCACTTAAGTGCAGGACGAAGTAGGTAATTTCGATCTTTCTAGCTCAGTTGATACAGAGGATACAGATAAGAAAGTCCTATTTTGAAATTATCATAAATTCTATTGAAAAATATCAGATTTTATCAAACAAAAACGTAACCAGTTACATAAAGCACTATTAAAGGAATTCCATCATTAAAGAACATCCTTACATTAAGTTTAACCTTACATTAATTAATTTATTTATTTACTTATAAATAAATAAATAAAAGATTATAAATGATTGTAATGATCTGATATAATAAAGACATTTTGAATTTGAATTTGAATTTACAACAAACTATTATTTAGAGAATAAGCCACCATTGTGCCGTCAAACAAATTGGTTTACAACGTAAACATGTTTTCATTTAATGACCTGGGAACTTTATAACGAATCGTTTCGCAATAGAGTTGCGACACTAGTGTCTGGAGAGAGTTAGATAATTGTGATGATGATACTGGCTTGACATTGTCATTGAGTGACGCTGATTATAGTGTTGTGTTTACTTTAGTAGGTCGCAGATGGGTTTAAGAAAGCTACGCTAAGCTAAGCTAGATGTAGACACATAATGTTCCTATAGAATCGAACGATACCGTCGTCTCTTCGTTTGGTTGTAACCCGACATAAGTAAAGGAATGATCGAATTAAAATAGTAGTCTATCTCCGTGCTATTATAGTTCTATATCTGCCCACTTTTTAGTCATTTATTCATTTCGAATAGGTCAGTGACCAACCCTGGTGGCGGAGATGTAAACCACCTAAAAGCCTCCGACATGATTTGACTATTGAAACCTTCGATCAACAATACACAACTAGATATCGGGTCACGTACAAAATCAAACCTAAATACTGTCCGCGTGGATGACGTGTGACAGCTTATTTTGTTTACTACCGAACTGAAACAAAAGTTTTAAAACAGTTCGAAGTTCAACCTAATTACAACCATGACACCTAGCAATAAAGTAGCAAATCTTATGAATAAATTAAGTGAGAATAACGCCTCACTTTTCAAATGAGGCGTTATTCATTGAGACGTATTTTTTGCGCCGTCCCGACATCTACTCGTAGTTGTGTATTGTTGATCGAAGATTGAAACAACCAAAACCGACTGCTTAACGAGCGCTCCGAAGCACCTATTAGTAGAAAGTAGTAAACAAGCGTCTTACTTGTAAATTGCATCTATCAACTACCTAATTACTTCTACAATGGTAGATCAATGATAAGTCGACGCTTTACTATTCCTTTTTAAGCTAAATGTAAAGCACCGCATCCGATATAGGTATAGATACATTATATGCTTACTGGCTATTCTACAAACGTTTTCTCATGATTGGGTCTGTTACAGACTTCTCGATCTATCGCCCGCATTCAGTTACAAAACCGCTCGGTGTGAACCAACCGATATCCAATATGTTGTAATGTAAACGTAACTCATAAAAGTGCACTGAAAATGGCCACTCACATTGATGTAATATTAAATTGCCAACATAAAATATAAAATAGATGATGGTCGTTTTGTTGCAAACAATTTTATGAACAATTTAACATTATTACTGTTGCAACACTGTGTTTTTGAATGGTTTGGAATGTTGGATCCTCCTAACTGAAAATGTTCGATGTCTCTTCTCCCTTATTCCAAAGACAATAGTTAATAGACTCTTGTTGCGAGGCAACCTAATGATGAAGTTTGCTATTTAACCAAGCAACAAACTGTTGACTTTAATCTTAGGGAAAATCTGTAGGCGTATCTAATATAGTCCCAAAATAGAAATGGATCTTGGATTTGATATTGCGATAACTAATGAGATAAGGTAAAGTCACCCAATTCCGTGGGGTTCTAAAATTGGCACTTAATTCCGCGGTATTTAGAAAATCCCAATTTCCTAATTATGTCTTTGTTGTATCTTAATGCAAATATTTTTATTGAATCCAGTATATATTTTTACGTATTAAAAATATAGAAAAATAACACAAATGTATTAAAAATACACAATAAAAGGTCAGTATTGCGTCAACGGGTGGTCGAAGCGCACGCTTCATACAATAGTGACCCTTTGTAAGTAAATGTTTAGGTTTTTTAAATAGTGTTTTTAATACTGTTTTTCTATGTGGTGACTAGTTATTTGTGGTCCACTTGCTCGAGACTTTATTTTTTATGGGTAAGTACTAACCTTTTCTATTATTTTCTTAATAAATTAAGCTTAAAATTTGATTTTAAAATAACGTGGCATTAGGTTCCAAAATTTTTAGTCGGTTCCCAATTCCGTTGTATTACCACGGAATAGCAAACTCATAAGCTTGGTTTTGTTTCTTGTTTTTTTGTGTTGGTTATAAAAGAGTAGTTTTTACTTTTATAAGTACTTAAAGCAAAAAAGTCAGTTGGTACTTGAAACTAATTCCGTGGTATACTTTTAGTTTAATTTGAACAATAAAAAATGTTAAATCGTAATTCTTTTTACGAGTTTTGTTAATTTGTTGTATGGAGAACTGATGCAGGTAATATTAATTTAATTACAAATTGCCTGTGTAAATGAATGCAATTTTGTAGATGATTAAAAATATATTATAAATAAAAATTTATCTGTATGAAACATATTTAAAAAAATATATTTATTTAACACTCGGAAATAGGAATAGTGTTTTCAAAGTTTGAAATCCAATTCCGTTGCACTATGTAACTGACTGCAACGGGATTGGGTTGTATGAGCACCTAATTCCGCGGTATAATATAAGAAAATCACAGGGAGTTCTTTTTTTATGTTTAACAATTTGTTCAGATAAACAATAGCTAAAAACACTTTTTGTCTGTGTATCGAATTAGTAAATTATGTGATACTAAAATATTCCCTTTACATTTTTTATACTCGGATTTAGGAACCACATGCCGCGGAATTAAGATTTTTAACGCGGAATTAGGTGCTTCGGACTTACTTCATTATTTATTTTTTTTAAACTATAAATCAATTTAAAATAGATTTAACTTTAATTTAGTTTGGTAGTCAAAAGAATACCGTTTTTAATGACACCAGATAAAGCACTGTTAAGTTACAGTCAATACTTCATATATTATGTCTTTCCTTGTTATGTTGAAAATACCACGGAATTAGGTGACTTTACCTTATTAGCAAAACAACTAAATCATTTGTTTCTCAATATTAAATCGATGCAAATAAATAATTTGCGCAAAATTGAATGTCAAAATTAACATTTCATTATCACTTCAATTGCAAAACAGTCACCACAAATCCCGTACTAATTGAATACAACAAAATGGCTTATTGAAAAATGCAATAACCAAAATATGTTTCAAAGTCAAAAGTTCAAGTTTTAGGTTCAAAATCTGTCCATTCATTTGAGCCATTCATTTCCATACACAATAGATACATCATACAACAGACAAATGAGAGATCGTGGTTCGTCTTCACTTTCAATGCTGTGGCAACTGTCATAATGTCAAGGTCACACGCGCCACTTTAGTTGCTGCAGGCGAAACTTGACATTGCAACCGAATTAACAGTATTGATGGAGATTTACGACTCTTGTTTGGCTAATATCTTTATCTTCTTATTATTGTTATTAGTTAAGTGAGCTTGTAGAAGCTTTTAGCTTTTAGGTAACTTTAAGGTTAACGCTCGTACTCAGAGACCTCAAATGCTTCCTTAATAGACATTTAATGAGAGATTTAGATGTAGTAAACGTATCTCACACGGGTTTTTTCGCGGTAGAAAGTTTATAGAGTAATTAATGACTTTTTATTGCTTTTTGTCAGTGTTGTGTGTCAGTCTAATGTGAATGCACCGTTAAATTCTAACATTGACCATGTGAGGGTACTTCCAACACTTCGAACGCCTACTCTCGCATCACAGCGGTAACTCCAATGTCTTCAGTTAACCCTCGACCACGAGAGGTGCAATCCTCTCCAAACGTCGGGAAATTAAAAGTAAGTAATTACTTGCTTTATAAACTTTCTACCGCGAAAAAATCCGTGTGAGTACGTTTACTATGTGTACAAATCACGTAAGTTTAAAAAAGATTTAGATATGTGAATAATTTGACGACTCTGAGCAAGGCACTGGAAATACTTTTTGAACGTGCTTGTTCATGTTCGGTGCATTCTTGACGATACATTACGATTTACGACATATGTCAAATCTAAACCATTATTCAAAGACTTCATATATAAATTCCTTGATGCAAACGGAAAAGCGAAGCATTCTCTGACACTATTTCGTGTTCAAACCCAATATTATATATCTAGAAGTCATCTTTAAAGCCCATTAAATGTTCTAAGAATGTCATTATGATGTAAACTGTAAGCGCATCACAATTCACAACGCGTCTCGTACATTATGCAAACATGATCGATGACAGCTACATATCAAGTGGTCGAGAGCTTGGTGATGTTTCTCAACCGCAGTAGATCAAATTGAGAAAGAAGTTCGTAAGTTTAAACTGTGAATTGGAGCGCTTAATAATGTGCCTATTCTCTAAAGTCGTTCGACGGTAGTGAGATACGTACGGTTCAACTATTCAGTCATCGGTACGAGGCACGACCGTTACTGTGACTTTAAATTGGAGTCATGAATTCAAATGGACTATGAATTCTGAAGTCAAAATCACGATGGAAAAACCTACATTGATGTATTAAACCCCCGCCCTACTTCCATAAACACCTAAGATGTATTCCTCTCAACGTCATCCAACGCATACAGACCCATATCTCCCAGCCGTACTCTACGTAAAGCGATCGTAAAATTCAGTCACGACCGATCAGCATCCTTGACATTACCATAAATAGTCTAGAGCATTCCAAATGTCGTCCGTCTCAAGTTACCAACTTAAGTTGAAGTTATTTTTTTTTAACAAATGTTCTGAATATTAACTAAGTTGGGCTTAAGTGAAGTGATGATCGCTGATATTTAAAAAGTAAACCCTGATAACCCTGACCCTGTAAAATACCTATATAGCTTGCAGGGCAGAGGCCATTCGATTTAATGATGATATCGGTACTCAGTATTCTGCCCAGTGAGGATGGTGTAACCACTAAACGTGCTAGATTTGTAGTCTTAAACCCGCAAGTTTGAATAAGTAGGTAGTTAATTACAAATCGTCAGTGAAGTTCTAACAGTGCGGATGTCACAAATGGCTACTTTACAGGAATCAAAAAAAAAGGTATAAAATTATTCTAATAAACATCTGCGTAAAAGGTTTTGGAATCATGTATTTTCAATGTATTCTTGGAAATAATGAAAGGCATAAACAAGCTGAAAATCTTTTCCTTATGAATGATTTAGTGACTTACGCGGTGTTTCTGTTATTTTACTCTGACTTACGTTATGTTCCTGACACAATGTTAGTAAGGCCTAGTTAGTAGTACATCTCAAAGTATCTGGATACTTTAAATAATAATAACAATTAGGGGTGTTAAGTTTTTATTTAAGTATACAGACAAATTAAGAAAATAATTAAATGTCCATAAAATCACTCTTTGTGTTTTAAAACCTCTTAAAACACGTTTTATTATACTATGTAAAGCTGATTTACATAGAGTCAGTGACTGACGCCTAACTCAAGTCAGCACTGACTTGACTTGAATTTGCCGTTAGGTTACGTTAGGTAAGGGTACCTATGCTTCAATGTAAATCAGACTTACTCAAACATATAATTACGAAACAAAAAAATCTTAACAATGAATAACAAAATTATAAGGTACCTTTAATTACTTACATAACAACGAAATAGGAACTATTATTATCTAAATTCAGTCTTCAGTAGTTAAGTAAGTTTTATCTTAACAGTCTATTCTAAGAGATCAATGAAGTAGAGAATCGTAGTAGCTGTGGCAGTCCATAGGAATAACAGTTTTTAATTCTTGTAGGTGTTTCCATTTAGTTTCAGATATTTTTATAGGGCCTTGGTAAAGTTTTGGCCTATTAGGCTGGCGTACTGGCATTACCACTCTGCGTCGAGCCCTTCGGGGAAGATCTTGAAACTCATCATCAAAGTTTATTTTATATTTGATTACGCCGCAAGGATTGTACTGTAGCACGCGTAGATCTGTGACAGTAGGGTCATTCACGGAGCGACCTGGCCGTATGGATTCATACATGAATGTGTTTTTGTCCGAGTAGTCGTCAAAAAATCCGTAGTTCAAGTACTTGACGTAATACGGGTGCTTGTGTCGTACTTGTTTGGACAATGTCGCATATTGGGAAGGCAAGAAGATCTCTTGATTTTTTATCTTTTGCTCAATAGAACTGTGCACTGCATCACACTCCATCTGTGTGTGCCCTTTCTCCAAGATTTTTTGTTCAATTACAATATTTTTAGTCATGGCTAGGTGCAATAGAGCATTTGCTAAGAAGACATTCCTATTCTGAGCTGTACAGCCATCAGAATATAAAATTATTGGCATGCATTTCTGCTGTAGCGCTTTTTCGAGGCAGTCTATGATGCACGATATAAACACTGAGGCAACCAGACCAGCATTGCTCTCGTCAAACCAATAGCAGCTCACCTCCTTATTGGCCAGGTTGTACATGGTAAAATTATGTACGCAGAGCTTAGTTTTAAAGTAAAGTGCGCTGGCCTGCAGCTGTGGACATAACTTTACTGCTTGTAGATCGTGTGTAAAAACATGCACATCACCATTCTGACGAGCTCTTTCTTTATCTTTTACTTTTTCATTTCTCGCCGTGTCTTTTTTCTTAATGTGTGCTTTGTATTCTTCTTCAGTTATGTTGCCTGCTTTATAAGAACAACAAGTGTCGCACTGATCTTTTTTTGGGGAGAACAGACTCAAATTCAGCTCATCAAATACTCTACACAAGGTCCATCGACTGAGTGGAGTTCTTTCAGCATCTTCACATTTAGTTGTGTATAGTTTATAAAGACAACTTTTATCTTGTACAAGGGGCTCCAAATATTGTTTCGTTGTAGACGCCCTGCAGTAGTGCGAAGGCATTTTCGGTAATGAACCAAAGAACTGCTTCAGAAATTCCATGTCGTCTTTTTTAATCACACGTTCCATATCGTTGTTATCATTATTTAGAGTTTTAGCAATTCCATGGTCCGAGGAAACTACCCAGCATCTTATAGTAGATTCTTTCAACCCCAGTGTGTTCAAAAAGGTCTTCATACACACCTGGGTACGGCCCGCAGAAGTAGACAGAAAGTACTGTTTACTCTCACTTCTACGAGAATCCGATTTGACTTTGACTTGCTTTTTCTCACAATGCGAGACGTGAGACACGACATACTGTTTTCGTTGGTCCCATGACATTGTTTTCCAGAACTTACAAAATATAGTTTCCCGTTCAGTATCAATCAAGCTTTGACAGCCACGTAGTTTCGATTTAGAACAAAAAACGGAGGTGCACCTTGGCCCAATTGCACGTGCTGGACGTTGCACATCATGAAGCACTTTAAATTTTTCATTTCCGGAAACCTTTCTATCTCTGCGGTAGCCCAAGTATTCTTCACCTTCCAAACGCTTCTTTTTCGTGATATTTTTGTCCCATTTTTTTGGTTGTGCGAAACCCTTTGATTTTCTTTTTCTGTTTGAGTTAAGATCTTCATATTCGTCATCGGACAGTTGCTCCTCTAATAATGACGTCGAATTCTGAGCGCAAACGTGCGTGAACGGGGGCTGCAGTTCTTCACCAGATGGGTTTGAAGGTAAGTCTGTTTCATCACATGTATTTTCGGATGGTTGGCTCTGTACTTCTGGCAGTAAATTATCAACAGACGTGGATGGAGGCGGCACCGGCAGTTCTTGGTCGGAAGGAGCTGAAGGTAAATATATTTCTGTGTATTCACTTTCAGTCGGCTGTCTCTCTAATAACGAAGGCGAATTACCGACAGACGTGGACGGGGATGGCATCGGCAATTCTTTGCCGGAAGAGGCTGAAGGTAGATATATTTCCCCATGGTTACTTTCGGACGGCTGGTTTTTAGTTGATGGCGGCGAATCATTAACATACGTAGACAGGAACGGCATCGGCATTTCTTGGCCGGAAGGCGATGGCGGTAAGTTACCAACAACCGTGAACGGGTGCTGTAGTTCGTTATCGTGTTGCTGCAAATCTTCGATTGTAATAAATTCTAGGTCCTGTACCGATAATGATGGAGGCTGGGATATGATCTGTATCGGCAGTTTATTAATGTCTATGTTTTTTAGATCACCTGCAGTTATTTTGGAAAATACCTCCTGTTTTTTGGGAGGAATTCGAATGTTCAACTCCTTGCAGAGAGTCATGACTTGTTCATCGGCATCGTCGTCACTATCACTGGTCGAAAAATCCATTTTTCTTGTGTACCCTGTAGCCAACAAAAAATATAGACTAATTTAGGTAGTTCGAGCCAGTGATTTATGTTAAATTAGAGTCAAGACTTGAATTAATTGGCATTCATGTCATATAAATTGCATGCAACACAACGTAAGTCATTATACTAAACGCAAGAAACAATGCGTAAGTCACGACAACTTTTTGATTCAGTTTGGAGATCTTTTAAGTATTTAAACTTGATTAAAATACTTAGATTCATATATATAAAACCTCAACACTACTTAACACACAACTAAGATGAAAGTATTAACCGAAAAACCAATAAAAATTGCAAATATTTACCTTTATTCAGAATTCACCAACGGATCACCTGTCGCTCGTCAAATTCGCGCGGGAATGACGCTGACTTACGCAATGTTTGCACCTCAAGTTGAGTTACGCAGTGTCACTATTTTTCAAATAACGCGATGTAATTGGTCGAATTTTTTCATTTCTATTGGTTAAAACGAAGCGCGCCATCGTTCTCTGTCAAATGGCATTCAAATGTCAGAACCGTCCAAAAATGACTTTCGCACTGTTAGAACTTCACTGACGAAATATGCATGGTTTGGTATAAATGAATAAACATATAAGTTCTGAAATAAATGATCTTGTTATTGTAGGTTTTGCACCAGTCTTGGAGTAAGTTAACTACAAACCCATGATTCAGAATTGAACAGCTCCGTAGAAAAATTTCAACCGAAGGACGCCTAACGTCTGACTTCTGTTCCAAAGCCTTCAACAGGGAAAAGTCTGTTAGGTACAGTAGCCGTCTAAATCACCTTATTTGTCCATGTGAACATGTAGCTAGGTAGTCATTCCGTCACCTATAGTTCCCCTGAACAGATTGTCATTGAATCACCCAGGTCTTTACATCACTTGCGTCTATTACAGCAAATTGCAGATCATAATGCCCCGCAAATGTCAGATTGCAAAATATATTAGATTGAGTATTTGAAGACGTGTTTTTGCGGAGATTACATGATTTTGTTGTAGATAATTGTTAAAAAGCTTGACTGATTTGCTATTACAAATTAGCACCAAATTGACTGAGGATTCTCATTGAATGGACAAAGGTTTTTGAATTGAGTAATTACTTAATTTAAAGTCTCCTTTTTAAAGAACTTGGTTAGAAAGTAAATTATTGAATGAATAACTTATAATTATCAATCTTTTCTTTATTTGAGATCACCCGCAGAATGCTTGGATGGTGATAACGACATCCTCCTCACTCTACTGATATCTTCTTTAAGACGAGAGGCATAAGTATACCTCGCAGTAGACACTTAATCTATACTCGTCCTTTTATTTTTCTTCGTTTGATAAAATCACGCGTCCGAGCGCTATTGAGCTGCTACGTTCGGTTACACATAAAACTACTGTATATAAGAACATGTAACCTACATATCTAGTATCCTATATGTATATCCTGTATTGTGTCTCCGAACTCGATAAAACCTCGACATATCCGTCAATAAGTATCGACATCACCCACAGATTGACGGTAAAAGCGCTTATTTTATGAGCTCATAAAGATTAGTATCAAATTGCGGCACGGTAGGAAATGGTACGGCTTATTCTATTACATTGATATACAGTCGTTAAGACGTTGTTTTGACTGGTTTGAAAATTAATAAGACTTTTTATAAAACGATTTAGGTATTCAAATAGGTAAGAAATTAATATTAGGAAGATATAGGTATTACTTAACAACATAGAAAGGTACTGGGCTGATATTCTGACTTGCGTACGGATTTCATTTCATCTATGGTCAACTACTAACTTTTCTGACTGGTAGGCCACCCCCACATTTGACGTTTCTTCCGTCCGGGAACCCGATACCTGTTATTGCATATAATTTACTAATAACGAGCACACATACTACGCGGAAGATCGGTCGCTCCGTCGATTTGTAAATAATATGTAAATGCAGGTATCGGCGTTCCGTTGCGGAAAAAAGGCGATGGAAGATCCGTCAAAAGTGGCACTGGCTTTACCCAAGTCACGTATCTACGTAGGTTATTTGAATTATTTTAAGAAAAAAAATTCCGGACTACTTTTGTTAGACTGTCAAAGACAGTTTTGTTCACACCGAACAAAGCAGTCTGTCTAAAGAGGGTTGACTATAAAAGGCACGAAATAGAGAATAGTAAGTAATTCGCTCTTCCTAGATGAAAGACATAGGGACAGAGTACCATAGAGTACACAGAAAGTGTGTAGCAGAAGGGTATTACCAAAGTGGGGCGCTGGTCAGATAACCTCCACGCGGTGCGTCCTGGGCAACGTGAACCCGCGAGTCTCAACGCCTTTGTGGTGACTCGCGGGTTGACGGCCAATAATCAGACAGGGTGGGACAGGGTAATACTACATTCACTTTACACACCTTCACAATACACACCACATTCAAAACACTACAGTATACACACACAGTAACACTGTAACTCACACACACGAAGCTGTGGATCAGCCAAAGCTGTGGATCAGCCCCAAAAAAATAATGATGGAAGCGAATTGTGATACTTTTCCACGGGTGGGTCCCGCGCATCGCGGGGAATCCCACACGGTGGCTTCGGCTACCGTCTGCCCCATCGTAATACGTGGGGGGCAACAATCGCCTAAGTCTGGGGAGGGGGGGATGGAGAAAGAGTCCGAGAAGGACGGTGTGTTGTTTAAGGTGCCCGCGACGGGCGGAGATTTTCACGCGGCGTCGATTCCGTGCGTTGGTTTGAAGAGAGAAAAGTCGATGGAGCTGAATAGCGCCCCAAGTAAGAATACGCGCAGTAGACGTGGCTCTGAAATAAGGCATACGCGCAATTATGGGGCTTCGTCAGCGGTGTACAAGGAGGCTAGCGCGAGCAACAGCGTGCTGGAGTCGGACTCGACGACGTCGGTCTGCTCTAGCCGTCCAGCTGCAAGACGAATACTTGCGCGTAAGCGATACAGAGGGGAAGACAGCTCTGATAGTGGTTCGGAAGTTCTCCGAAATATTAAAAGGGACTCAAAAAGGGGTCGAGGCAGACCTACTACCCACAGCAAATACATCGGAGCTAAGGTAAGAGCGAAACCAAAGCAAACTTCTGACTCAGAGAAAGAGTCTCACCAAAAAGAGAAAGAGGTGCGCCTAGCTGAGAAAAAATCAGAGCCAACAAGGCTGGAAGAAGAACCCATAGATTCAATACAAAACCTAATGGTAAAAAGTATTGGAGTTATTGAAAATGTTGTAGAAGGTTTGACCGAGCTCGAAGGCCCACTAAAACGCGCCGTAAAAGAGGCGGCACGAGCAATGGCACACGCTACGGAAATCCTTGTTCATAGATCGTCTACGGAGGAAAAAAGAAACACTCGCCTCCAAGCGGAGATCTTCGAAATTCGTAAAGAATTTCAAGAACTCCGCTCAGAAATGAGAAAAACACCCACTGCACAAGGCGACGCTTCTACATCGAGCCTCATAGATCCTGCCCTAGATATTTCTGCAGTGGCGCGTAACCTAATGAGCGAGGTGGGCTCCATTGTCCAGGCACGATTGCGAGCTTTAGAAGAGCGGTCGCATCGACCACCAATAACAGGGGACAAAGCAGTCTTGATCGCTAAGGAGCGGCCTTCACAGACTGCAAAGCCAACGTCAAAGGTATTAGTGCCAACGGCGGGCACTAGTGCGGAAAAGGCCGCTAAGAAGGCAAAAAACAGAGGAAAGGGCAAAAAACCAACTTGTCCCCCAGTGGTTGACCTGCAGCCAGTCCCTGCACCTGGCCCCAACTCAGATAATGCAACTCTCGCTCCGATTACTTGGTCCACAGTAGTAAAAGGGAAAAACGGCAGACTCGGTACAACCCCTGGTCAAGCTTCACTGCCTACAAAAAATCCGATGAAGAAAAACAAGGCTAAGAAGCTGCGTCCACCAAAAACTGCTGCGGTCACTATCACACTCCGCCCAGAGGCCATAGAAAGAGGGCTTTCATACTCACAAGTGATAGAGGAGGCGGAGGCCAAGATTAGTCTGGCCGAACTTGACATCGCATCGGTACGATACCGTAAGGCCGCTACCGGTGCCACCATGGTCGAGGTTACTGGCGAAGGGCGAGAAGAAAAGGCAGACAACCTCGCTGGACAGCTCAAGGAGGTGCTTCGGGCCCACCAAGGGGTTAGCATTGCAAGACCGACCCTCACAGTTGATCTAAAAGTGTCTGGCCTTGGACCCTCAATAAAACCATATGACGTAGCAAAGGAGATTGCGTGCAGGGGCGGGTGTCTAACAGAGTCCGTAAGGGTTGGGGAAATCCGACCAGGCACCAAAGGCGCGGGCACAGCATTTGTCAAATGTCCCATCGCTGTAGCTAAAAAGGTAGTAGCAGAGACGGCAAAAATACCTCTTCGTATAGGTTGGGGCGAGGTCCAAGTAAAGGTTCTTAAAGGGAGGCCCAAAAAATGCTTCCGATGCTTGATGCCGGGACACATAGGTGCTAAGTGTAAGGCCGAAATTGATAGGAGCCAAAACTGCTTCCGATGTGGTAAGGCAGGGCACAAAGCCAAGGAGTGCTCGGCCCCACCGCATTGTCCTGCTTGCGCAGAAGCAGGGAAACGAGCAAACCACCTGTCCGGGAGCACGGCATGTGCCAAGTCGCAAGGCTACAAACAACGCAGCGCGGCAACGACAAACGCAGGAGCAGAGTCACAGACTCACAAGCCCCGCCAAAACCGACCATTGGAGGAATCTGCAGAAACCAATAATGGATAGTAACCAATATCGGTTTCTGCAGGCAAACATTAACCACTGCGCCCGGGCGCAGGATCTGCTTCTCCAAAGCCTGGCAGAAAGGTTAATTAATGTGTCAGTAGTGGCTGAACCGTATAGGATTCCACCACGAAGTGACTGGGCTGGCGACATTGATGGAATAGTTGCCATAACGACGCAGTCACCCTCCGCTACTTACCCTCTCAGGGAGATCAAAAAGGGCCATGGCTGGGTTGCAGCAACTGTGGACGAAATTGTCGTCATAGGGGTTTACTTCTCCCCGAACAGGCTCCTCCGCGACTTTGAGCGATATATCGTGGAAGTAGGGGAGATTATCGTCCGTAGCCACCCTCAACAGGTGATTATAATGGGCGACCTTAACGCCAAGAATCCAGCATGGGGGTCAGCAAGAACAGACGCCAAAGGTAGGGCCCTGCTCGAGTGGGTGGTAGAGTACGGCTTAATAGTTCTAAATCGCGGAACGGCTCACACTTGTGTCCGGCACAATGGGGGGTCGGTGGTTGACGTGTCATTCGCCACCCCCTCTCTAGCACGTAGGGTCAGTGGCTGGGAGGTCTTGACGAATGTCGAGACTCTATCGGACCACAGATATATTAGGTTCAACGTCTTACCCTCTATAGAGCCCCCCACCAGTAGTACCACGCAAGGCCTTCAAAATGTTTTACCTCGCTGGATTATCAAGCGATTAGATAAAGAGGCCCTCAAGGTAGCGGCGCTAATAGCCGCATGGAATCCAGAGCCAACAGTGCACGATAGCGTAGACACGGACGCAGAGCTATTATGCAGTATTATGTCCCAAATATGCGACGCCGCCATGCCAAGAGCGAAAGCCCAACCACCTCGTCGGCAGGTTTACTGGTGGTCGACGGAAATTGCAGAGCTCAGACGCACCTGCCACCGACGACGTCGCATGTTTCAGAGATGGAGGAGAAGAGCACACCGGGAATCCGACACTGGAGACGCCTTGTACAGCTCCTACAGAGAAGCGGTAAAAGTCCTGCGGTTAGCTATCTCTAACGCCAAAGCAGCAGCCTGGCAGGAACTGTTAGACTCCATTGAAAGAGACCCGTGGGGTAGACCATATCTGATGGCAAGGCAAAAACTGCGCCCATGGGCACCACCTTTGACTAGCACCTTGCAGCCGCACATCCTATCAAGGGTCGTAGACGGTCTGTTCCCCGACGTGACAGGGCATACCTTTGTTCCTCCTGCGATGCCACCGCCTTCGCAGCCAACTGACCAGGAAGTGCCAGAAATCACTGCAGGAGAGCTATCGGACGCAGTACAAAAACTTAAAGGCAAAAACACAGCTCCCGGTCCAGACGGAATCCCGGGAAAAGTGTGGGTTCTGGCTATGGAGATCCTCGAGCGCCGTGTGAGACGCCTATTTGACCGGTGTCTAAGAGAAGGTCGCTTCCCGCGTCAATGGAAAAGAGGTCGATTAGTACTGATCCGCAAAGAAGGGCGCCCAGAAGATGAGCCAGCAGGTTACCGGCCCATTGTTTTACTGGATGAAGCGGGGAAGCTATTAGAGCGCATCATAGCTGCTCGCCTCATCAACCACTTAGAGACGGAAGGCCCCGACTTAGCCGACTGCCAGTTCGGATTCCGGAAAGGACGTTCTACGGTGGATGCCATAGCTTACCTCCGTGGTCTCTGGAGGGAAGCGATTGCGAGCGGAGAAGTTTTAATTGCAGTGTCTCTAGACATATTAAATGCATTTAACACCCTGCCGTGGGCAACTATCCTTGAGGCGCTAATTTACCACCGTGTCCCACCGTACCTCTGCGCCCTCATCAAAGATTATCTCTCTGAGAGAGAGATCCTTTTTCTAGGACGTGATGGCTGGCAGCTGCGCAATATGACCTGCGGGGTTCCTCAGGGGTCCGTCCTAGGGCCCTTGCTATGGAACCTTGGGTATAACTGGGTGCTCAGAATGGTGGAGATTCTTCTGGGTATAATCATCATCTGCTATGCCGATGATACTTTAGTGCTAGTCAGGGGGCGGGACTACAGAAGCGCCGCCTTGCTAGCAACAGCGGCGGTGGCAGCAGTCATCGAAAGAATACGGAGGCTAGGACTCAAGGTAGCTCTCCACAAATCTGAGGCTATTTGCTTTTACGGACCCCGTCAAGCACCGCCCGCTAGAGCACAGATTGTGGTGAGTGGAACACCAATTGCTGTTGGTCGTAAACTTAAGTACCTTGGGCTAGTGATCGACAGCAAATGGTCTTTCGGAGACCACCTTCGTGGGCTAACTCCGAAACTAGTGGGTACGGCGGCTTCTCTTAGCCGCTTACTGCCGAACCTCGGAGGTGGAGACGACACTTGCCGCAAACTATACACGGGGATAGTGAAGGCTATGGCCCTGTACGGTGCACCGATATGGGCTGAGACCGCGCCAGTCCGCCACCTCGCACTGCTGCGGAAACCTCAGCGAATGATGGCGATCCGTATCAGCCGAGGCTACCGCACCATATCATTCGAGGTAGCTAGCGTCCTCGCCAGGTCCCTCCCGTGGGACTTAGAAGCTGAGATTCTACGCTCAGTGTACTGGCGCCGAGCAGACGAAAAGGCCAAGGGCAACCGCCCAGCCCTCCTCGAAATCGCGCATTGGCGAACGGAGGCCCGCGAAACCGCACTCCTAACATGGAGCACACGACTGGAGACAAGCGTAGCCGGAGGCGAGCCAGGATCCCGCTTGCGCTTCCTAGAAGCGGTTCAGCCAATTCTAAAAGAATGGGTAGAACGGAGACATGGGCTCCTATCGTATAGGCTGACGCAGGTCCTCTCGGGACACGGTTGTTTCGGGAGGTACCTGCATCGAGTAGCCAGAAGGGAGCCCACCCCTCAGTGCCACCACTGTGACTGCGCCGAGGACACGGCGCAGCACCTACTCCAGGTGTGCTCAGGGGCAGCCGGGCTGCGAGCCGAGCTGGTTGCGGTGGTAGGAGAGGACCTCTCCTTGCCGGCCGTCTTAGCCAAGATGGTTGGCGACGAGCAGTCCTGGGAGGCGGTCTCTTCCTTTGCGGAGCAGGCCATCCTTGAAAGAGAAGTCGCAGAACGGGCTAGGGAGACAAATCCTCTTGCTCTCCCGCTCCGCCAAGCACGAAGAAGGCACCGGGGTCGCCTCTTGACCCCGATGTATACACCGCCAGGGCCTCGGGAGTAAGATGTGGGAAGTCTGACTCCTTCCTCGCAGTAAGAGATGGATGTCACTTACTGTGAGCGAGGCCCTACGAAGGTAGGCGGCGTGCTAAGTGTTCCAGGCACGCCGCCTGAGAGAGATGGGGGTAGGTGCTGTTGCACTCCCTTTCCTCCGAGGCGTGCTCATCAACGCGAGCTGTCGGCGTGACTGGGGAAGCGGAGGAATGCCGCAAGGTAGCCCCGCGACTCTTGTCAGTGAGCCGCTGACGACGGAACACAGTAGGAGTTTTAGTGGGTATTTCCCGGCCCGTTGATCGCGTCGGGACGAGTCCCACATACCCCGGTCGTTTCCCCGAACTGCCGGGGATGCATAAACGCATTTCTCCTACTAATAAAAAAAAAAAAAAAAAAAAAAAAAAAAAAAAAAAAAAAAAAAAAAAAAAAAAAAGGGTATTACCAAAGTAACAGTTACCAAGCTGTAAGATACATTTATCTCACCAAATGGTTGCTCAAACGAAGCCAACGTTTTCAGTTAATTAACATCTCACAACCACGTATTAACAGATGCACAAATTGCATGTTTTGTGTATAAACTATTCGACAATAGTAATCATAATTCTTTGGCAATACTCTGAATGATGTTGAGAACTTTATTTTGCAAGTTATTCTCCATTGTGTTAAATTGAAACAATACTATAATTACGTAATTATTTAGGCTGTGTTTAGATATTTGTGTGAAATAGTGCATTTAATTTCAAATCTAGTAGGTATTTGAATTTGTAATCAGTATAATCAGTTTTTTAGGCATCAAGTCTGTTGCCATAGTTTTATAATGTCCTGTAAATTTCCGACACCGATTCGTATCTTACACAAAACAGAGTTTGTTTTGAAATAGTTATTAGTTGCACAAAAGATATGGCATTAGTTTTGAATAAGACATTTTAACATAGACATAGTCAAAGTACAAGAATTAAGTAATTATATTAATTTCTATGGAATTTGGAAATAGTATTTATTTATTTATTTATTTTAGGATAATCAACAGCTATACTTAACATAATATACATAAAGAATAAAAACAGTCAGCTAATTACAGATTCCCACGAATAGATACACAAATTAAACAATACAAAAGAACGATAGTAGATGTAGAAGTGAGTAGATTCTCGACGAATGAAGCAATTTACAATTAAGCTTACTTACTTAGCGATTGGTTACTTGATTTTAGTGTTCTCAACTATGATTTAAGAGGTTCTATAATAACTTTGTCTCTAGAACTAGCTAACCGGACAGTTAGAAGGTGTTTTGATTCCGTGTCAAAAGGTTATGCATATTTATTTAGTACTCTGTGTAAACCAAAGGGATTTATGGATGAATAGATTTATGGTTTGAAGTGTCTTTGGATTATTCATAATTGAGTGTACACTCAATTATGAATAATCTTTAAATAATCTTACTTTCGAACGACTTTGTGTACTTTGAAGCGGTCGATAGTCAATAACTTATTATGTACTAACATACTCGTATACTGCCTGGATTATACTTTGTTAAGATAAAACTGCAGTGTAATGACTTTAGGACTATTTTGGACTACAGTCTAGGGAGTCATTAGTCTGGGTTGTGCGACACAATCAAGTCTGTTTTCATAAACCAGAAGTTTGGACTAACGTCTGCGCAATCTTTAAGTTTCATTATGATATCACATCACTTCCACTATTTACTTGCAACAATTTAGTTTCAACGAAAAACTCCGTTATTTTTCTTTACTTAACGCGGGCCATACACGATCAAGTTCACCGTCAAGTTTGCAGCGAACTTGATGCGGCGTGCAGTAAACTTGACGGTGTATGGCTATAGTGCATGACATCTCTATTTACACCAGCGTTGCCTGACCCCCAACATTTCCACTTTTTATATATATATAGTATCTTGAAGTATTTGTAACCCCCGACGCAAAAAGAGGGGTGTTACCCGACATGTATGTCTGTCTGTGGCATCATAGCTCCCGAACGGATGAAGCGATTCCAATTTAGTTTTTTACTTGAAGTATTAGTACAAAATCTTCACATTGAAGTAGTTAAGTTTCTCCCATACCTCCTTAATCCTCTGCAGCAGTGGTTCCAGCCAGTGCGCGTTACACTCCACGTGGGAGTCCAGGAAGGTGAGCACGGGCGCGGTGGCGGCGTCGGCTCCTCGCACCCTACTTCGCATCAGACCCTGGCGCTTGTTGTTCCGGATCACGCGCACCTTCCGGATGGCGCGGAGGAGGGCACCGTCTTCCGCTGGTGGTGGAAATGGAGGTGAGTATGGGTTCTTTCTTGGGGTAAATGATTATTCAAAGAACGTTTCCAGTGATTAAGTCGTGTATCATGTATACTTCATTAAGGAAGAAAGATAGGTAGGTGGCAATTTTATTAAGGTCATTAATACTACATGTTAGCTATAAACCAGTAACAAAGACCTCACAATTTTATTTAGCCTTCGTTCCTTTCTGCAAGTTATAATGTTATTGTTATTTTGTGCCCACTCACTCTCAGTATTAAAGAAGAAATAACATTACCCGGAACATTTTATTGTATTCGAAGATTCCAGCCACCGGCAAAATTAAAAAAAATACGTAGCCGTCATTGGGAGTTTTTATTTACAAATAATTTCAGTCAGAGAAGATAAACTTTCATTTTAATCACAAAATAATATGCAGACATATCAGACATAATATACTTATTACCAGTTCCGGCTAAGCTGAAAGATCAAGGCCGACTCCGCAATTCAGTTAATAATTACCTACTTAATAATATATCCACAAGTTCTCTATATAATAATATGGTAAATTTAGTTAGAGCTTCACAACGGTACAAAATATAATAATAAGAAAAATGGGTGTGAGAAAAATACCAGACACAACGCAAACCAATCCTAACAGTAATTAGGTTAGGAAAAGATACTTCGTCTACAAAATATTTCTAAAAGAATACATGACAGTACTGAGGAGACCCATAGCTATAGGATCTTTGGATTTAAAGTGATTTAATCTTTCAAAGGAATTTAGGGAGGTGATCCAGATTTTAAAATGCCTATATTATGGCGCGCTGTAGGGCACCAGAGTAAGAATGGTGCCCTCCCCATCTCATCCCTTGGGATCCCTCGCCTGCCAAGCGTAGCGAGTACTGGCAATCCCCCCCCCCCCCCATGATGAATGATAATGCAGGTCACTTCCAACCAAATTACTTGAGATCAATGAGGGAGGCCTATGTCCAGCAGTGGACGTACTACGGCTGACATGATTATGGTTTGAATTTCAATAAGTAAAGTAAGTAAGGTTAGTAGCCAACCTTCGTATCGCAGTTTTTAGGAGCGTCTAAAGACCTCTGTTATGGTCCAGCGGTGAAACGACCTTGACCGACAATTTTACGTGCCCTCCAAAAAACGTTAGTACTCAGATAGTAATGCCGATAGTAGCATTGGCCATAAGATGGCATAGTGGTATTGATAGATGGCCATCCATCCAAGTAGGGGTCGAGCTGCACGTTGCTTGATAATCGCAATGAACTTACATCGCTAAGCCAAACAACGCCACTGGCGTTACTAATTCTTTTTTTGAATTATTTTGGTAATATTGATTCTCTATTTTCCTCTTGGACTCCTCTCAACCCCATAAACTTGAAGTTAAAGTTTCTCCCAAGACTAGAATATTTGTACTGTATTAGTCATATTATCCTTCCATTCTTTCGTATTCATACTTGTAATAAATTACGCATAACACAATGCTCATCCTTTATTAATTAATAATCAGTGGCAATTAATAATGGTTTGCGACAGTCCTTTGTTTTCATCAAGTTATCAATACATCGCATCAGCCATGTTTTTATAAGAACAATAATACGAGTAGATAATTAATTAATTTAAATAAATAAGTATACCCGGATATGGAAAACATTTTCTTTTCAAAAATTGAATCGTATTTCCATCACATTAAGCTATATTTTTCTGCAGTAGATAAAAGGGTTCAATATAGATTATTAAATATAATTTTGCTTACCATTATCGCTGAAGTCGTCGACTAAAATAATTTCCTTGATGAGATGCTCTGGACTTCTGTTGAGGACACTGTAACAAATATTATAGGTTAGAATTATAAATTTGGGTAAAACCGCGGAGCGCAGAACATATTAACTCTCTTACATAATTAATTTATGGAGTGTTTAATAATACTATCGTGACACTTGACACTTTCTGTATTTTGTGACTGGGCCAACTATGGGCCAACTATGGGCTTTTACTTTCAGACTTTGTTCCATATTGATGCTAGTGCTCATTGTTATTTACTATATTAGGTACCCTTTTCCAGACTATTCTCTGATTACTCGTATTTTTTTGTTTGTATGTGCTTATCTCTGAAACTTCCAGTATTAATAAATTAAACATTTTATTGATTATAGCTATTCAAGAAGACAGATTATTTGCTACTTATCATGTCAAAATTGCCAAAGGAATGAGTACAACGCGGGTGAAACTGCGGACACTGCTAGTTATAAACAAACCATCGCGCATCGTATAGAATCAGACCGTAATCTTTGCAAGTACTGATATAATGGGGCTGAGACTCCGTGACCCAGGTTTTCCCCGCAACCTACAACTCAGAATACTAATAGGTATTCGACATGATACAATACCGTGATTTATCTCATTCATAAACCAAAATAAACGTTTTTATATAAATAACGTAATATTAAATCATTAAATATGTATATTAAAACAGATGGTGTGTCAATACGAATTTGATTATAATATAATTATGTTATGTAAGCAGTAATATTGGAAGGGAATCGGATTGCAAAAACTAGTCAAGGTTCATATGTTATCGTTCAGTTAATGGAGGCGATTAACATTCTAGTCAGTGTGTATGTTGGTTTATTTATGTATTTTGATGATTTTTCTACAGTATTGTGTGGGGATCTGTTTTTAGTAGATACCTTCTATCTTTGGGATTAGGTAACGTACTTATGTATTGGTCAAGTTAGTGCTTTCAATGTGTTATTTTCCTATAGGACTATAAGACTAATATTTCCCATTGTACATTAGATCAAGCCAATCTATTTCATCTATTGTAATTACTATCTGTCCCCGCGGTTTCACCTGAAGTGTCCGTTGAAATATCGAAATACAAAGTTGCCTTAAGGTATCACTAATATTAGTCCATATCTATGCATACATTGGAAAAGCTATTAAGGCGTGACAGAGCTACTTTTGCATTTTCGTAATTATGTAAAAATAGGGAAGAAGGGATGTTTTAACCCACACCCTTTTGATGAAACACATATTTTGTTTACTTTCAAAATATCATAATTATTCAGCATTTAATGAAACAAATGGTAAGTAACTCTCCATTTCTAGATCTACACTTCTAAACTAATATTATAAAGAGGAAAACTTTGTTTGTTTGTAATGAATAGGCTCAAAAACTACTGGACCGTTTTTAAAAATTCTTTCACCATTCGAAAGCTACATTATCCACGAGTACCATAGGCTATTTTTCAAACCAAAATTCCCACAGGAATGGACACAACGCGGGTAAAACCGTGGGGCGCTGCTAGTCAGCATATAACAGTAATATAATCATCGACAAGCTACTCTTTAAACCTACTTAAATGACCACAAATTGTTTTACCTGACAATAGTCCTCAGTAACGTGGACCTGGCTTCATTATGGAAGGTGATGATCACGCTGGTCTGCGGCAGATCGTCTTCGAATTTCTTTAACCTACACCTGAAATCAAAAAAGGTTAAAATGCTCGTTGACGTTAATTCTCCTACAAGAATTCTCTCTTAGAACAAATGTATTGTCCCATTGTAGAGCAAAAACCTCTTCAACATGATAAAAGGTCTGTCAAGCTTCTTGTCTCTACTGTGTACTACTTCATATGTTTTCATAAACTAGAAGAGCATTCTACTACAGTCATAACTATAGTGCTTAAGCTGTAAAATATCAATGAAGACATTACGCAACCTCAAAATAAAAGCTATATAAGTCTCGCCATTCTAAAAGTTAGGAATGAAGTTCATAGCCTTTACGAGTGCTCGTTAACCTTTCGGAGTCAAGTAGTTCAATGTCTGATGCTGGTGAATTGAGATGAGCAGTAATTAATCCATTAAACTATACTGATTATACTAATGTTCCTGTCGTTTACTACACTCTGTTTTAATATCTTGATGATAACGGCCGGCGTTATTTAATAATCTATTTTTAAGATGTATAAGCTTTTTTTAAATGATTCATGTGACGTAGTAAACGAATAGACAATCTTGGAGCCAGATTTATACTTCGCTTATAGTTCGATTTTATGAGTTATTGCGTAACCTACATTTATGTGTCTCAAATGTGGACATGCCTGCTTCATATCCTTCGAAATAACCATTGACCTTACAAATACCATATGTTATTGTCCAGTGGCGTAACTGTATCATCTGAGTGACAAATTCTATTAGATAGGAGCCTTAGTATCCTACTCCTTAATGGTTCGTGGGTCTTTGGTATTTTACCTCAACCACCCTGTAGTAATTCCATTGCTGCTGCGTCTACTTACATAGCATTCCTAGTATCAGGCACTGCCCTATTACTGGGCAGGTTATCAGACGCGACCTGGTTGAACCGGTTCCTCACGTAAGGGTCCTGGTCCCTGGACCCTCCCGCCACATACGCTCCCTCGTCGAAGTACATCCTCAGGGTACTTCCTGGAGCACTGTCCTCGACTGACTGCGGACTGCTTTCAGGCTCCTCGACATCTGAGTGCTGCTTGATCAGACGAAGGGCTATGTTTTCTTCCTGTGGAAGAGATGGTTTTGGTTAGACTCAAAAATATTTCTTGTTATATCGGATCTAGTCATTACAATTTATTAGACGACCACGTCGGAGGCCTTAAGACGGTCTATAAACTATGACACTAGGGATGGCTTCTAGCCTACTAGAACGTACTTACAATCACTTATAAATCGCAGCCTAAAATAATATTTATGTTAGTTCGCAATACGCCACCTACTGAGAAAGTTCATCTGTCAATGGATAGTCAGACTGATTATAACATAAAAGTATAATACCTATATTTACTAGAATCTAAAAAAATCCTCCTTAACGAGTTAATAAAGGTCACCCTAATACCTCTTCCCAGAAAACTTTATTTCCTCCAAACCTAGTTGACCCTTAAATTAGGTTTCCAGAAAATTCTCCAAAGATTCTTTTACCACGTAACATGACCTTCCAACTTTAATATACATTTCTAAAAGAAACAGATTGGCCTGACCTTGGCATATAGACGTTACATTATAATGATATGTTTCTTAAAACTAGTTTTTGAGGTGTCATCACTGTGTGATATTTGATAGTTTGGTGGAAAATATCGTGGTTGAATTGGGAAATTACGTCAGGTGTATCATATGGGTGATAATAATTAACATGGTGACTGTGGAAGCTTTAGGTTCCTTTTGTTAGCTTAAACAAGGTAATACAATCTTTTTAAGTGCAGTTATGAACCATACAATTGATTCATTCATTCATTGCGTGTAGGTTAGTGGCCAACTGTGCATTATTGGTGTAAAATAGTTCACATGTTTCACATGATTGGAGAACACCAAAACTAAGCATAGTAACTTCTTCTTCTTATATGTGACCGGACCATTATTTGGTCACCTGTATCACACTGTTACTGGCTTTTAATAAATCCTCCATAGTATAGGACACGGGGCAGTTAGGGAATTGTAGCTAAGCATAGCATATCCCTGGAGGTACCTTCAACGTATCACACACTATTTCATCCCTATAACTATATTTTGACACTATACCTTAGAAACCCCCTTCTCTTTTATGTTTATCTTATCTCAAAACATGCCAATAAAACTAACGTCACAGATTACTACATAGTTAGATTATATTCGTAGTCAGCTTTCTAGACATCAGACTGGCGGGTGGGGAAAGCTGGATGTCTGGACTAAAGGAAATTATCTTTAACTTTAATGGATATTATATTAATGACTTAGCTTTTACTTGAGTGCATCTGTGTCGGATATCCTTGTCAAATAAAATTTACTACTGTTGTTTACTAACACGGCTCGGGTTTGAAATTACCAAGTGTGGTGATTACGTGTCTTCTTCCTCACTGTACTGTAATCTGCAGAATTATTTGAAAGTAAAGAATCAGGGTTATAATTGTATTGCGGAGTACGGCTTCTTATTTTAACTTAAAAGATGTAAGATTTGTCTATCTATCTGAGATATATATTTGTGTATTTTGAATTGGGTAGTGTTTCAATATTTAGACAGTTCACTTAAAAACACTGGTTGGCATCGTTATTGTTCTTGAATCATCTATTTATAATCAATTGTCAAAACTGAAACAAACGGACAGACAACGAAATGATTTGTTGTCAACATGATTGTCAACTTATACTCGTACGCTAGATTAAACATAATGTCTGTCGTCATCACTCATATACATAGGTACACACATATCACACATACGAATACGTTTTAACTTTGGGTTGGGCAAAAGAAATTTCCTCAATTTATTTTATTATATAAGTATTAATATAATCATTTATATAATGTTCGTTCACCACAACAAATGGATATAATGCACTAACCAAGGAAGTGATTCGCAGTATGCACATGAAAGTGCAAAGGAAACAGGTAATCTGATTTGGAAAAGTTAACTCTAATGCATTGTAATAGAGGTTTTCTATGCTTGGATCTGCAATGCATTTTGTGGTTTTACTATAGTAAACTGTAGCACATTGTAAAATCTCTTACTTTGGTTTCGCCGTAGTCGGAAAAAAGTACCAATTTGTCCGGAAACTGAAAATTTACTGAACGGATTTTCATAAGGCTTTTATCAGAGTTATTCTTAAGGAAGGTTTTTAACTACCTTTTACCATATTTATACTATCCCGTAGGATGAAGTACTATCAGGTCTAAGTACTGATTTACGAATTCAAGACAGTCCCAATTTCGAATTAAAAAGTTAAAAACGATACCATTTTGTCATACAATATTTAGTTCTTTGAATCACCTATACAATGAGCGCTAGTGTCGTTTTTAGATGTCAGTTTTAACACTAGGTAACACCCATCTTGATTCGGTTTCAATTCGATCTGTTAAGAAGGTAACTTGACTGGGATAGCAGTCTTATATATAGGATACTCTTTCCTACGGGTACCAAATAGGTATCGCTAAGATTCTTGTTACATTAAACCAGTTTCACATTTAGAAAAACACCTTTTCCACATCGGAAATAAAAGTTGCCTAACAAAAACCAACCTTAACTCTATCGCACTAAAGTATAAACGGGACTTACCTTTCGAAGTGCAACAAGCATTACAAATAATTCTATTGTTGTAATATATGCCGTATAGCATTGTAATAAGGGTTACGAAAGTGAAGATTAATTGAAAGTGTATTCGCGTGATCACAACGCATAACCTTTTGACTTAAGTTGAGACAGTTAGGGCATTTTTATACTGGCAACATTTGTTAATATGTACGAGTCGGCAATTTAAGAGGCAGATGATTCTGTATTTGGAAACTGAACTACTTAGGCACAATATTAATTACTATTGTAGTAAAAATCAAGTGTTAAAATACACTCGGGACTTTTGATTTTGCAGTCAATCACAACCTACTCAGTATATAAGTATATTACTACTTGATGTATATTCATTTTTCAGTATTTTTAATGGTTATTAAGGTATGTAGGTTAAATAGCAATAGCGGATCAGGGCTTTTAATGATTTTTTACCATGTTGGCGCTATTAGGACAGCTTGAGCCTTAGCCTTTGGATTTTGCACAGCTGCATTGGCAATTTTTTCTTATCGAGCCAAGATGGCGTTTTCAATAGAAAAAAACATAAAAACTAACTATAAATTGGGATGTGGCTTGTCCTAATAGGCAACTCAATCGCCCAAACAAGTTGCTCAGTCTGCTTCGCCCTTATTCGCTGGGAACTAACCGTGTATCATTTTCTAAAGCAGCAAGTGTAAAGATTGGTCACGGTACGAGATCCTCTTGATAAACCACTCGTAAAAACCATGTGCGAATTGGCTTTTAATAGCAAAATATTGCGATTATAAATAGTTGCATGTTATTGCTTGTTTCGTATGGAAACCTTATTTTAACTTACGATATGATGTTGAATGAAAACAATTCTTGGTGTTTTATTAGTCTTACAAAAAATTTTTTTTTTGTAATTTTTTTGTTTTTTTTTGCTTCATTGGCGTTTTCAAAAGGCATACATATAATAAGCTACTTTTCATTTCGAAATTATTAGAGCAAGTCAATATAAGTCCTCTGCCGTTATTTAAGATTCTTCTAACTTAGCCCTACATTACATAAGTTTACAATTAGCTTTTTACAAACTTTCAAAATCTTATATCAAGTCAACAATAAACTCAAGTCTACGTAATGGTAACCCTGACCTCTGACAAAGACAAATAGAAGCAAACCTGTCAGAGATAGTAAATATTTGACAAGTCAACAGACAATAGTGTCAAGATCGTTAATCGAAAAGATGAGTAAAGTTAACGGGCGGGATAAAACTAATCGGTCACATGTGATTCCGGACATTCCAAGCTTTTTTAAAAGAAATGGTGCTACAGTGGCGCCTCTAGTTGTAAATTTGACAGACCTACATATGTATATATACTAAATGATACGGGTCTGTATCGCGTTAGATAAATTAACGTATTTTACTAAAATACGTACCCGACGTTTCGAGCGGATTACACCGCTCGTGGTCACGGGATAACGGGTGTTATCCCGTTAAATTATCTAACGCGATACAGATCCGTTTTATTAAGTATAATGAGTGAAAATCGTGTGAGTTTAAAAAGTATGTTACATATGTATATCTCGGAGCTTGGGATAGGTTATATCCCTACACTAGTCTCAAAGCTTTAAGACCGTTTGAAAGCCTCAGACGTGGTTCAACCATTGGGACAATCGGTACTAAGAGTTCAACATCCTTCTTCTTCAAAATTTTTATCTTTAAATGGTTATTCATCGGATCTGAACGTGGCTTAACATCACACCGCTCAATTTAACTACGCCAAGAACGTTAGCACTACTTTGGCTTCTCATATTATCTATTGGAATGCAAGCATACTTATCTGGCTACTGGTACAAACGCAAACTTCGCTACCTCACATAGTATGATAGGTATGAATCCACGCGGTGACGTAACGCACGCCAAGGACGCGAGTTGACCGCACTTTCACTATCACGTAGTACTCATACGCAATTGGATTAGTTCGAAATTCGAATCTAATTTAAACGGTAGGGTTGCCAGACCTAAAATAATTGTGTTCCAAATTGACATCCATTTGTGACAGTCACGTCAATTGACGGTGAAAGTGTGTAAGAGAATTAGGCTCGGAAATTGGGATGGTCCAGTTTTGTAATTAATTTTGATTATTTAGAGGAAAGCGATAAGTTTTGTGTTAGCGAACGTGGTAATAGCAATCTGCTCTCATAACCAACGTTTCACAATCTATATATTCTGTGCTACATTGTACCTTATCGGGTTACTCTTATTTTATCGAAGCTCATTTTACAGCACGCGATACACTGAAGTATCAAATGACCAATGCCTTAAAACTCTTCCATTATCATTATAGTTACTATTTTTAAATTTCGTAATTACACACGATACGTTATTAGGATAATACTCCTTATCCTGAACTACAAAATTTACCTAAAATAACGTATCATCACTGTACCTATAGTGAAATAATAGCCTGTAAACAAAAAAGGTGTTCTATATTCCAATCAAAATGATGGCGTGGTTATTTATGTAAACTCAGCAATAGAACATGATATTACGGAACCCCACATCAATGATGCATCATCGCTCTTATTCAAATATAAAAAATGCCTAGCAGTCCTTGCCGTCTACAGGTCCCCTTCCACTGCTAACATAACAAGTTTTGCTAACAGCTTAAATTCCACTCTCGCCTCGCTAGCCGAATATACAACAATTGCCCTGGTTGGTGATCTCAATATCAACATAGCTCCTGGACACAACGATGCAAAGTCAACCGAATATCTTAATATGCTGGCTTCTCAGTCCATGCTGCCCGCCTATACTTGTGCTACCCGTGGAACAAGCTGCCTCGATCATACTATTCTGAAAAGTAACAATCAGGCTATTTGTTGTGTTCTAAACAGCTACATTACTGATCATAGCCCAGTCCTTGTCTCACTTAGTCTTAAAAAACGGTCTGTCTCGCCGCCTAGTACGAAAAAAGTCATAAATTTTACCGAAATAGCAAATTCTATAAAAAGTACCAATCTTGAACACTTGTATTTAATTAATGATCCCAACACGGCTACAGATGAACTGATTTCAGTTTTAAGAAACATAACATCAATGCATACTAGTGAAGCTAATATATCCAGAAGACAGATAATATTAAAACCCTGGGTCACCCCTGGACTCCTGAGATGTATCCAACACCGAGATTTTCTCCACATGAAATATAACTTAGACAAAAAAAATAAAACTAACAAAACTATTTACATCAGATATAGAAACTTCACAAATAAGATATTGAAAAGACTAAAAAAGGAACATGACAAAACCAAATTTCAGGGGGCCAGGGGTGATCCCAAAGCTACTTGGGATGTTATAAAAAATATTGGTAATTTCCAACAAACACATACTACAGCGACTAAACTACTCAACTCTACAGATCCTGATGAAAGCTTAAATAACATTAATAAGCATTTTGCCAATGTAGGCAAGAATCTAGCTTCGAAAATAGAATCTAATAAAACGGAATGTGACAATCTACCTAAGCTTCCTAACAAACTATCTTCTCTATTTCTTAGAGAAACTGACGTCCCTGAACTCATCCAAATAATTAACAGTTTGCGCTCAACTTGTGCAGAGGGATGGGATGGCATTCCTACAAAAATTCTTAAAGACAACTCAGAAATGTTGGCTCCAGTTTTAAGTCATATTTTCAACCTCTGCCTGACAAAAGGAGTTTTTCCAAATTCATTAAAAAAAGCAATAGTTCTCCCAATTCATAAAAGCGGCGCTAAAGACAGCGTCCACAATTATAGACCTATATCTATTCTAACTAGTTTATCCAAAATCCTGGAAAAGCTCATTAACGTTCGCCTAGTAAGCTATCTAGAATCCTTCAAACTAATTTCCGCTAAACAATATGGTTTTAGACGTGGAATGTCGACTGAAGGCGCTGTGAATGATTTTACCAATACTGTAGTACAATACATTGACTCTAAATTTAAAACTCTTGCCATCTTCTTAGATCTTTGTAAGGCTTTCGACTCAGTATCTATTCCGAAATTGCTTGCAAAAATGGAGAAACTAGGTATTCGTGGTGTGGCTTTAAATCTTTTCACCGACTACCTATATGGGCGCTCCCAGTGTATAAAAATTGGTAATCAGGTAAGTTCTTATACTCCATTGAGCTATGGGGTGCCCCAAGGCAGTATTTTAGGGCCCATTCTTTTCCTAATTTACGTCAACGATATTAACCTACTTAATCTTCCTTACACTGACGTATTTAGTTATGCCGACGACACAGCCTTGGTAATAAGAGGTAGAACATGGGAAGAAGCCAAAGTAAATGCAGAAAATACCCTTAAACAAGTCATGATGTGGTTAAAATCCAATCTTTTAACCTTAAATATTGAGAAGACCAAATTTCTCACTTTTATGCCACACCATACTATCATCACCAATAGCTTATCGATCCTTGCTCATCAATGCACTAGCTCTAATATTCCTTGTAACTGTCCAGAAATTTCTGCCACTAACTGTATTAAATACCTCGGAATACATATTGACAATACTCTTAATTGGAAGCCTCACATAGAATCTCTCTGTAATAGAATAAGAAAACTAATATGCATCTTCAAAAAATTAAGGTCAGTCTTGGATATAAATACTTTAAAAATAGTCTACTCATCACTGGCCCAGTCGATACTGACGTACTGTAACATTACGTGGGGTGGAGCAGGTACTGCCATAATGTTACCACTGGAACGTGCGCAAAGAGCACTACTTAAGGTAACTTTTAAAAAACCCTACCTTTACCCTACCACCCAACTTTATAAGGATATTGAAATATTGTCAGTGCGACAACTCTACGTTATGAGTATTATTCTGAACAAACATAAATCTCTACCGTTTGACGCAGAAGACTATAAAAACTCGCGGAAAAGAGCATTAGTCTGCTCTACCCCTACTCATCGGAGTTCTCTAGCTAGCCGTCATCACAAAGTACTCTCCGTTAGAATTTACAACAAGGCCCACAAAGCTCTAGATATTTTTCCCCTCACTCTTAAACAAGTCAAGCCTAGGATAAGCTCGTGGTTATTGAGTCTCACATATAAAGAAACAGAAAGCATATTGCTGTGTGTTGTTTGATCTTTCTGAGGTATGTTGGACTTTAACTGGCAATTCACACACACCTTACACACACACACACACACACACACACACACACACACACACACACACCACACCCTCACTCTCATACACACACCATTTCTCAGAAGCCTTTTTTGTAATTCTTGTGTTGTTTGCTTTATTTACTAAGATACTAAGCTGTACTAAGATAAAAGTTTTATGTGTTATTTATAGCTGTAATGCATAAGTCTCAGTTTACTTTCGGAAGAGCGTCAATGCTTGTGATACAGTTGGAAAACTAGTACAAGTATTGACAGCCCAAACCTAATCTATGTTCCTTACCTTGCATTTATTATACCTTGTTTGTAATAGCTGGTACCAATTTGTAGAAATAAAGATTTTATTTTATTTTATTTTTTATATTTTGTGATAAGACTTTTTTAGGTACCCCATCACTTCATGGATCCCAACCGCGGCAGCCCTGCGTATTTATTTGACGTGATTATCTGTTGTTACATAACATGGCGGATGCGATACCACAGAGTAATGAGATTCAATTCAAGGTGCTCAATTTATTTAACAAATTCGGTGCATTCTGTTTCGACATCTTTTAAGTAGGACATGTTGCTAACGCATCTCCGGTGGTGATTAGTGCAATATGAGGAGAGAGACAGCTAGTTTCTCTCGTAGAGCGTTATCTCTGTCGCACAATATGGACACACAAGAACTAACAAATTAACCACATTCGGCCTAAGCATAGACAATACCTATAGGTACACAGAATACTCTTCGCTGTTCTAGTTCTTATATAGGTCATTATTTCAGGTTTAAAAAAATATATTATTAAAGACATGGGATTTTATCCCTAAATTCCCCCGGGAACGGGCACAACGCGAGTAAAACAGTTAGTCAGTAAGTTATATAACTTATAATTATTCGCTAATAACAATTCCAATATTATCCTGTGCAAAATGGATTAAATAAAAGACATCATTAGCATTTTTATTAAAGAGAATGTTCTCATTAATATTCATAAGTAATTAGACTTATGTATGAACCCAAATTAATTACTGAATAATTACTGATTGATAGCGCAACGAATCAAAGTCCTATAATTCTGTACATATTTTCCTTTACATCCCAGCTCATAGTTTCTCTTTTTTTAGATAATCAATATGCGTTGTTTTGAACGCAATCGCAGAATTCAATTCGTGATTCGATTAGTTATTCAATCAGGCAAAACAATAAAGAACGATAAATAAATTAACATACTAATTGTATACTTGTTTTCCTAAAAATCTCAACGTATTTTCAATTTTCATAATGCTACAGCTCAGTAACCGATTTTGACTTTTGTTTTGTTTTCAACCCCCTTTCTTATCAAATATAAAACCCCCTCTGAGCAAACAGAAAACTCTCTCAGTAAATAGAGATCCCTCTCTCAACAGAAAAAACAAAATTAAAATCGGTTCATGCATTCGGTAGATATGACGTCACAAGTAAACTTTATGGACCATCGCAGATTATAATAGGCAGAACAGTTATTCCGCCACAGACTTTTTTATCTATTTACAAATCCTCCTCACTGTACTGATATCTTCAGTCCAGCTTTTGTCCAGCTGTGGACATTACATACCTACCTAATCATTTGCTAAAGATCATTTGTCATTTATTTAATGTGTGTTCCATCATAAGGTTTCACAGACCTAAAATCTGAGGGGACTCGAGTAATTGTTTTTTTTCAAGCAAAAGATATTTATGTAACGGGGAAAGAAAGTTGTCAAGTTTTCATACAATTACTTACTGCTAATTTAATAGAAATTATAACATAGTTTTCACACTGCCAAACCGGTTTTCTTATTAGAATAGCAGGTAGTATCAGAGCTGCAGTAATTTATATTACACTTTAACTTTTACTTTTGTTCGTACCCATTCAAATTATACTTGTTTTGATATGTTACGTAACTTGGTAACTAGGCGCTTTGCTTTGTTAGACATGTTTTTGTATCTTTCAAAGGGAGGTCTATAGGTAGAGATGAGTTTCTTTTAATATTAATATGTTAGATCTAGGCACGGAAGTGCGAAGTATTTACTAACACTTATCTACTTCGTGGATCTTGGTATTATGCCCTGTGGTTTCACCCGGAGTGAATATTTTTGTGACATTCGCTGGACTTCTACGTATATTTAAATTATGCATTGTTTTTATATTTATAAAAAGTTTTAGTTAAAGTAAAATATACGAGTGTTTCATAAATAAATATTCTCAGAGATTCTAACCTAAACCTTAGAAAGAACTTGGAAAAATTCTAAATAATATAAAACGTATAAAGAATTCCGTGTCTTGCCATCTGCTACAGAAACCCAAAATGACGTGAGGTGTTTGTCCAGCCTACTAAATATACCCAACATCAAACTCATCAAGTCAAGGACATCAAGTAACCCTTAGCTG
This sequence comes from Cyclophora albipunctata, assembly GCA_963082685.1. Taxonomy (NCBI): domain Eukaryota; kingdom Metazoa; phylum Arthropoda; class Insecta; order Lepidoptera; family Geometridae; genus Cyclophora; species Cyclophora albipunctata. Next base: position 483,630 of record OY720119.1, read on the forward strand.
ACCTTTATCTCTGTACCTATCTCTATCTCTACCTACACTGTTACGACACTAACGCTGCCTATCATTTCCGAGGTCGACAAATTCCTCACTCCATATTGACTTCCTATGACCTACAAGTAAACATATCTTTCCTATGACATCACAAATTATGACGTGAAGTCAATATGGCGGCAGTTTATTAAAGACCTTCCATTACACTATATATTCGTCCAGCGTAAATAACACTTTTGGAAAGTTAGACAATGCAACTATAGAATTTTCCACCAATTGGTTTAGTGCCATGTAAAGCGAAATGAGTATAAGCCTGTAATATACCTCTACAGTGCGAAACCCCTGAAGAAAAAGAATAGATATCTCATTGTATAAAATAAATAAAGGTGATTCTTTAGTAAGTTGTTATATGCACAATTTACGTGTAGAAAGAGGTAATGCCCCTCCCCCAGGAACCGCGGCTTTCAAAGATAATAATTACAAAACAATGACTCGAAACGTCAAGGGTCACCCAATTGAATTTATAGGACCAATGCACCTTGCTTCCTGTTCCACCACCGTCCACAGAACTCTGACCTTAATCACGTAGGCAATAAAGATTATTCTGCGTTGCTTACTCTGGTAGGATCGTGACTGGGTTCGAAGCGACTTTCCAACTAGTTTGATAATCCGATCCATTTGTAGAGAAACTCTTGTTTTGCAGGAGATGGATATCGGTACGAATGGAAGTGGTTTGTTATTCTCGGATCGTTGCTGGTTGTGGTTTTACCCGATGCTGCGACTTTCTTTATCTAGTTATGGCGTTTCTGTATTCCGTGTGTACGGTTCGATTATAAGTAACTTGCATGTAAAAGTATTCTATTGAAGTAGTTCTTAAGTCTTCCTGACATTGCCTGTTTACAAGTTCAAAAGAAATGGTACCATGTCAATCTTTATCATCACAATTAGCTGACTTAAAGCTTTATTATTTGCTCAATGTTAATTAAGCCTAAAAAAACAATATTGGAAGTTAAGGCGTATTCATCATTTTCACTTTATGATAAATTATTTTAAAACCTTAGTAATTTTTGTTCAAAAATTAGGTTTCGGGTATGGGTTTTCAGTGTGGGCGTAATACCCCGGATTGACTGTCTCAATTTAGATGATATTTAATGTTGTATATAATTAATTTGAAGCTTCTTTAAGTAGTACCAAAATAGGCTGAATTTTTCATCTCGATATTTTAATAAATCTTAAAGAAAATCACCCAACGCCCTCATTTCATATTCTTATTCAAAAAAGGTCAAGGCGTCTTTCGTATTAATTACGCTCAAAATATGTATTGTCAAATAAATATCTTTTCTTCGAGTATGAAATATTAAGGGCTCTCAATGTTTGAGTGTAAAACCGGGATTCTTATAAGGGACGACTCTTGGGATTGAGGCTTTCTTGACGTCAGCGGAACAAGCGCTGAATAATTTACACCAGAATCAAGAAACAGCTATCTTGGGTTTTGTGGTTTTACCCACACTGTAGTCAAATTCTTTGGTGCTCTGAGACTTTTTTGTCTCAGCACCTGTTTGGTTATAGTTAATACATGCAGGTACCTTAAATGTCACCAACTGCTTTTAAATAACTAGATAGAAAGAAATATAGCAGATGGGAAAAAAACGATGCATAGGATATTTTTTTGATTCCATGGCAAATAATAATCAAATCTTTGACGTTAACAGTACAATGACGTTACAAAAGTGCACGGAACTTAAGTAATGTCAATTAAATATTTAAAAAACATTTTAATTTTCTTAAGTCACCTCATTAGCCATGCGCACTCTTAAAAACATACAACCCACAAAATTCTACGTGTTTTGTTAGCATACAAATAAACTACGGCCTGAAATAAACCTTTTTTGATTCCACAGACACAGCCATAACATTATTTATTCATATTACGTCCCTCCGCACTGCTGCCTGGATGTGTACGAGTATGTCACCTCTGGGATACCAATCCTTATATACGGAGTTAAAAATATCTCGTTTGTCGAGATGGTATCGATTCCGAGTCCATTTAAAGAGTTGCACCCTTCAGGTCGAGTTACAAATGTTATTTCTGCATTTGAGAGCCTGTGCAGACTTTACGTCAGGCAGTCTTTAGACTGTGTTCTGCAAGGCGAAGACGCCAAGATAACAGTTTTGTCTTCGTTTCTTTTCTTCTCTACAGACATCTCTCTACGTTCCTCTCTAAGAAGATAAGATAAATAAGAGAGAGATCTTGTCTTTCACGTGTATCTATGTCTATACCTATGAAAACGTATGAACAAGTGCACACTACAGACAAGAAAGACGTCTAATAGACTAATTCGTCTGTCACACTCTTTCCCGCGGGAATTTCGGGATGAAAAATTGATGTTGTCCGATTCTCAGGCCTACCTGATATGCACACAAAATTTCATGAGAATCGGTCGAGCCGTTTCAGAGCAGTTCAACCACGGTACCCGTTCCCGCGGGAATTTCGGGATGAAAAATAGATGTTGGCCGATTCTCAGACCTACTCAATATGCTCACAAAATTTCATGAGAATCGGTCAAGCCGTTTCGGAGGAGTACGGGAACGAACATTGTGACACGAGAATTTTATATAAAAGATTTACTTATCTATAGTAATATTATAAAGCTGCACAGTTTGTTTGTTTGTTTGAACGCGCTAATCTCAGGAACTACTGGTCTGATTTGAAAAATTCTTTCAGTGTTGGATCGAGGACGAGGAAGGCTATAGGTTAATTTTCATCTCGAAATTCTTAAGGGAACGGACCTAACGCGGGTAAAACCGCGGGGCGCTGCTAGTAGTAAATAAAAACTGGATCACTCTCTACTGCGGTCGGATCAACTCGTGTTAGATACCTTTACGTTAAAACCTTACGTTTATGTTTGATCAGTGACCTCAAACAGACTGTTACATGGAATGTTAAAAAACAATCCAATGTGTATGGCGCCAGCTATTACAAAAAATAGTAATGAATATTTATAGTCTTAATGTTTATTATATTTTTTATCTCTTTTATTATGTAACAATACGAAATAAAAAAATAATCTTGGAATCTTATCAATCGCGATTTTAAAATAGGGGTGTTGTGACATAAGTTACTATAAGTATTTTACACTTCTATCAAAAAAAAAAGTAATAGCCTGTAATGTCCCACTTGTTGGGCAAAGGCCTCTCGTCTCACTGAAGATATCAGTACAGTGAGGAGGTTTCAGGCGTAATCATCACGCTTGCCTAATGCGGGTTGACTATCACACTTCTATCCAATACACTCTAAATTATAAAACAAAGTCTTCAAAAGCTGTTTGTCTGTATGTAATTAATTTTTCTCATAAACTGCTGAACGTATTTTTATGCGGATTTTACCAACATACAGAGTGATTCAAGAGGAAGGTTTGTAACTACGTTTTAATTATAAAGTTCTTACAGGACCGTTTCTGTAAGAACTTTATAATTAAAACGTAGTACCCGTGTACTGCGCTGGTAAATCCGCGGGGCTAGGATACCCTTAAAGTATTAATGCAACTCTTCATAATGAAAATAACCTATGAACAATACACGGCTTGGCAAAGTCTAGGATACCTATTAGATCATTTTGGTCTAGAAAACAATTCTTGACTTTTTTACTACATTTCGTCAAGGAACTAAGATAATCTTATTGCACCCATTCGAACATTCTAATCTTACGTAAGATGGACATGAAATCTGGTTATTACAGTTTTTAAAAGCTCGTGAAAGCTTTGATTGATGGAAACTTTCAAAAACACTATAGAATGTAATTGGTTATTGTAATTATTATTTATTTATACGGGAACTTACGTACGCGGAGGTTACTGTGGAGTTGTCCCTCAACACGTTTCGGTCACGTACGGTGACCTTCATCAGAAGGTGGGTGAAGCGCTCGCGACAGCGTCTCTCCCCGGTTGTAGTAATATGAGTAACTTATGTACAATTGTTACGTTTTATTAACCGACTTCCAAAAGAAGAAGACTTACGATTCGTCGTTATCTTTTTATAAACAGACGCTACAACAATCGAAATATGAACGAATTAAGTATCCCAAATTACCTTTTACTAAGAAAATGTTATTTCCGACTTATCTATATATTACTTGGGACAATTCTGCCTAAGCGACTGATGTCAATTAAGTCTTATCTGGATCTCCATAAAATACTTTGAACATTTGCTATTCTACTAAACAATTCTATTGCGATCAACCTGAGACTTAAATAACTGACAATTTATTAACTAGAATTTATTCTCCTTTTGTTACTGTTGTTCCCCCTCGTGCCTTAAAACTTAGCTTAGAACCTTTTATTTCCTCAATGAACACCTCAGAGAGTACGGACCTTCGCTTGGGCGGTCATTGTAAGGAACGGGACGTGCAATGTCAGCTCTAGGAGATTTCTCAGTATCGAATTGGGTCAACAGATCAAAATGCTTCAGTAAAAAAAAAAGCTTGACTTTGGTACTTGCTGATACTTAGAACCTTTTCGTAGTCAAAATTCCACATTAACTATTTACATGTTAGTGAGAATTTCTGACACAATTTTGAAATTTTTACTTTAATAATTTTGACAAGGTACTCAATTGAGTCCAATTACATTCGCTTCATCGCAGGTTGTATAAAAGATAACTTCATTATTTTTATACGTATCAGTTAGCAGCCTGCAGTTTTATTATTTTTTCGTATGTACTTACATAATGATTTCAAATGATAGGTATTTGATAATATTTAGATATTGCGGCCTGTCAATTGAATGGCGCGCTTGTAAAACATAATTTAACTCAACACATTGACTCACGCGAGTATTAAATACTAGTTATCCCTACTTGACATAACATTTAAAGTTTTAAAAACAAAACGGTGTTTTAAGAAAATATTATCAATGTTTGGAGCAAAATAAGTAAGTGTACAGACGCGTGCTGCTGGCGTCAATATTTTGAGATTATACCAACTTTAAAAGACGTAGCATTTCATCATTTGATTAATAATTAATTATAAAAAAAAAACCATTTCTATTGTCAAAATTAATTCCAAAAAATATCAATACAAATAGCAAATACCGAATTAGGAGGTGATGTCACAGTCATTAGGATATGTTTCTGTATTACAAATAGCTCTATCTAATGTGAGAATTTTATTACACGACTATCAGCGCCCCTCGATTTTGCCCGCGTTGTGCCCGTTCCTGTGGGAATTCCGGGATGTAAATAGCCTAGGACCTCTTCCTATTCACAAAAAGAATATCATATTACAAAAAGAACTATTCAAATAGGATGCGTATTTTATGAGATTATCGCGTTCAAACAAACAAAACGACATAAATCAAACTTACGTTAGTACAGAATAGACAAAAACTTACTTACATAATTATTAATCTTTGTACAAAATATTGCAAATACCAATAAAATTAAACGGCTATAAAGTTAATGAATACTCCTGTTAAACTGGGAACAATTAAAACGTCGTTAAACGCTTTTATTGAAGCATTCATCGCCAATTATGCAATTTAGGTCTTACATTCTTATCTAGGTATTTCGTTGTCACGAATTTGAACTTTTAGCTCATTGAAATAGAATTTATTTCGCAATGTACTACATTGTAATGTCTTCTTCAAACCAATGCGAATCAAAGTGGTTCGTGCGAAATGTCATACTTTTACTTTTGAAATTGTTTTTGTTGCATTTTCTGATACTAGTGTTAGATAATTATAGTGTTTACATTAACTTGGTCTAGACGTATGTAAGTCAGAAATTGACCTAGATCTGGGATACGTCACATTTTCTATTAGTAGAAGGTGCACTAGTAAATTCCAAGGAGCCTAGTAAATTCAAATGAGCCTTTTTGAGTCCAATCAAAAAAAAGGTATGTAAGTTTGAAACTTAAAACTTAAGTAGGTATGCTATTATAGGTACCGAAAAATAATACCGTTATGTTACAAAGATCAAATCGAACTAACATTCATCAGTTCGGTTTCTAAAAATACTTTTTAAAATACCCTTAAAAATAACCCTGTCATGGACACAGATAGAACCTCAGACTTCCTACTTTCAAAATGGGCCGTTACCGCTAATCCAGTGCGGTTAAACCAGGTAACATTATACTAGTACGTAATAAGTATCACCCATACATTTAATTTAATAATATCTTTTAGCTAAATAGAGCGACAGTTACGTGGTCTCGGAATCTCTTCCAACGGCCATTTAATATATTGGGTAAGAATATTTATTTTAATAGCAATATATGGAAAATAAGTGTATCGGTTTGTTACATCTCATTTTTATAAATGAAGTAAAGTAATTGTATTATAGTAAGGTACTGATATCTTCAGTGAGATGAGAGGCCTTTGCCCAGCAGTGGGACATTGACTTTATCTTAATTTTTTAAAGGTAGGTAATGCTTTATTTACCTTAATTATGCTACATACAACTTAACATTATATTATAGCGTTAAAATATTAATTAAATTCCATTCTTATCCTATCATTAAACCTTTGTAAGAAATAATTTTCATTCGTTATAAAATTGGCAACAATATTAGTTAACTTTCAACGATTCAAGAAGAAAAGTATGCCCAACTTGGATAGTCGGGTCCCATACTAAACGCCGATGATATTTACTTCGATGTGTCTGTCTACCTCGAAGATACAGTCAACTATAAAATTGTCATAAACTTTTGTAGTTGATTGTAAATTTTTCCGAATGGCTCGTTACAATAGTAAGTTTTTTCGATACTACGTTACCTCGAAGGTACGTTTTTTCGATGGTTCGTTTTATAGAAAGGCCTTTTGCTTTACCGTAGTAGTTTGGTAATATAAGTTAACGTTATATCTGGAAAAGATAAAGCATAGTAGACACAGTTAACCGCATAGCCATTGCGGACAACCGGATAGCTATTGTGAATATAAAATATCGCTTACATATTTCATATCAAAAGTGTATTAAACAGATTTCATAAGCTATCTATCTAATTAGGTGTAACAATAGCCCTGGTGGTGTCTCTTGAGCAACGCATTGTTCGCTTGCATCACTCGCTTATCTCGCATCTGGTTCACATCACTAGATAATGAACGACCTATTTGCATAATCTAGTTTAGAAATCTAGACTCGAATTTTGGGAATATGTAAACTAGATTCTGATAACATTGATTGTGTGGGCCTTCGGATTATTCACAGTAGTTTGATGTATATTATGGTATTTAAACATGAGCGGTATGTTCACACTGTTAAGCGGCTGTCGGCGCTGCGTCGACGGCTGCAATCGATGTTGTCGTAGGAATATGTATGGCATTCCGCTTGTGTGTGAGCCCTTAACCAAGGAAAATGATTTAAGTATAATTTGGTTAGTGATTCTCGTATGGTGAAGGTTTTGATAGCGTAGCTTCGGTTCATTCAAAGTATTCATGCATATAAAGTTTTTGTACACAAACGATATGTTTTAACACGAGTAGACGTTGAAATCTATACCTATATTAAAAAGAGGTAAAATTTGTAAGTTGGTTTGTATGTATGATCTCAGAAACTACCAGTCCTATTTGATTAATTCTTTTTGTAACGCATAGCCACATTTAACGGAAAGGATATAGGCTATTTTTCATTCCAAAATCCCTATGGGAACCGGCACAACGCGGGTAAAACCGCGGGTCACTGCTAGTATATATACATATATTTAGGTTTCTTTAATTTGATTAAAATCGAAACAAAGTTAAATCGGGTAAAGGTGGTACTCTGCAGTTCGATCAGGCTGTATATTGTAAATTGTGACGATGACGGAGTTGCTAGTCGCCATCGCTCTACCCTCTCTCGATTTGCTCGCGAACCGTGGCAACCCTGTAATGTTAGTGTCTGTGTGTGCTGTGGCAAACGAGTCATCTGATTTGAAAGGTCACTTGATCGAGACTAGTCTATATCTATAATTCACATAGGTACCTACAGTCTGGGTTTTGACATTTTAGATATTCGATTTGCTAGGGATCAAATATTACTTTGAAGACATTCCAGGAAAAGAAACAACAACTGTGACTATTTTTAATAATGAAAATTGACCCTGCTTCCACTCAGACGGGATAATGAACTAATTGAAATTGACATGACATTAACAAGTAATTATTAAGTAACAATTTTAAAGACTTCTTACACGGATCATCTTGACTGATTTTTACAAGTTAAGAACCCGTAAGAAAACTGGCATTATCATGAAAAAAAACCGCATCAAAATCGATCCATCCGTTTACCCACGCACACACACGACACATCGACGTCAAACTTATAACACCTACCTTTAGAATATTAATACCTCTGGTGTGAGACGGTAACAGTACGATTCTGTTTTCTTTTCGAAAATTCGCTAATCGCTGTCGCTCGCGGCATCCCGGCATCATAGAGTAGGTGAAAAATTCAAAACAAGACAACAGTTAGTATACTCTACTACCGTAATAAGTAGGTAGGTGCTCGTGTTTAACACTATTTACACCAGAGAGAACATCAAGGTTAACAATAGTAAGGTCGAGTTAAAAAAAACTAAAATAATAACTTGGAAATTACACTTAATATATGCGAATAATTATAAACATTGTAAGCTTACAACTTTCACAAGTTATGTCTATCCGTTAGTTGGTATACCGGTTGATATAAACAATTTATTAAATAGGGAAAATAACATTGTGAAGTTATAAACAATTAATTTATGAACATAATTCTTCACTAATTCTTTAGAACATGTCGGAGGCCTTGGGGGCCCAGGGTTGGCCACTACTTGAAATTAATTAATGAATATTTTTTTCAATTCAAAATATTTGAAAGTATTTGCTTCGGATGGCACGAAGAATTATCGGAGGTTTTCGGGCGGTCTAAAAACTAGGCTTTATTTTACTTCATGATAACTTGTATCAATGTCATAAATACCCCAACCTAAACTAACTGTGGCCGAATATAGTATCTTGTTGGTAAATATTATTATTTGCCTAAACAAACATTGACCGCGGTGTTAAAATATGCCCTCAAAATTGTAGTAACATGATAATTTTTCAACTTACGCAATGCGCTGCCACTTCAACATTACACCTTGGAACCTTTACACTGTAAAGTGTCTTCTTGCTATAATCGAATTCAGTTCGTTAAAGAACTTTTTTACTTCGACAGAGTTCTAAGTTGTATTGACAAGTTGTAGAGTAATTGACACTTTCCGGCTAAAAATGTCCTCTCTCTATTTAGATATAATGTGCTACTGAACTTTCTAATACATATTACCTATATATTGGCTGGATTCCTTTCACGATATATGCCTACGTATAGGTACTAATGTTTGTGTTGATACAGCTAAGAGCTACTAAGAGCGATTGAGTTTTCTTGACAGTAAGATTGATGGTATCGCCTCTGGACTAAGGGGACTTTTTCTTTACCTAATTTCGAAGGATACGGTTACAAATAAAGTTAGCAAAGAATACACCATGCCTGTTAAAGGAAACCTGCTAAAGTAACAGCATGTGCTATGCAATTCAAACGTACTAGACTTAAGTATAGGTTTCTACTAAAATTAACCTGTCTATAGTGTAGAATAGACGCTTAAAATAATAGCAATAATAAGATAATGACTAAGTCTAGACGACCTAGTTTGTACTTTCTTAGTTAACTCTCCTACAACCTTGTTACGGTAAAAGTGTTCAAGCAAAAAACCTATTTTCTAGTTTAGCAATATTCCAATGTCACAGAGCAGTAAAAAACTTATGAATGGCACTCCACATTTTGCAGAACAACAATGGAATAGCTCACATGTTTATATCTGTCTACTTGTATTTTTACTGCCTATACATTGGCCTTATTTCTCATGACTTTGCGACACATTTTCTCTAATTGGACACTAGTCAAGTAGCAATTGTATTAATAATGCAATTGTAAAATTTTGGAAAAAAAATCCGAGTAGAATGCTAAAATTACTTCGAACATACCAAAAAACGTTTGTTCTTCTAATATCAATTCCAGATCAGGGGTTAAGTCAATCTTAACACTGACAGCTAATCACAAATGAACAAGTCTGCGAGACGTCTCTCTCAAGTGCGTACATCAAGGTTTTATAGCGCAAATGCCTGGAAAAAGTTACTACGTCTGCGCTCAAAATGTAAATTGGGCACAGCCCTACTAAATCCGGGGAAATAACGCGACTTTAAAAAAATACATCATTTTCACACTTGTGCCAACTACTAGATCTCGGGAACCACCGCGCGGAACAGCTAGTCAATACCATATACGGTGCAATCGGAACAATCCGCGATCTATCTATAACGTAATCTTTTGGCCCAGTCCAATGACAATTGAACTTGCAAACAATTATTAAGTATAAAAGTATAAGTAGTTAACCTTCGTAACCTAGGTAACCTTCGTTTAGACTCCGACCTATGTACTAAAGGATACACAACAAATTGTGTAACATAATGAGTACCTTAACAATGTATTTAGTTCCGCCATGAGATTATAAAGTATCTGCTAGTTAGAAGTAGTCAACATTGTATCTTCATGTACCTGAAACAAGAAAAAAGATAATTAGAAAATGATCAAACTAAACAAGAGTTTTCTACTTTGTCTTATAAAGGAATAAAGTATACCCTAATTCCTTTAAGAGTTAAACACTGAACTATATAGTATCAATGGCTTATGAATCACTACATAGTATAAAACAAAGTTGCTTTCCGCTGTCTGCCTGTCCCTTTATACTTAGATCTTTAAAACTACGCGACGGATTTTGATGCAGTTTTTTAATAGAGAGAGTGATTCAAGAGGTAGGTTTATTGGTATAAAAACTCCCGAAATTCCCACGGGAACGGGCACAACGCGGGTAAAACCGCGGGGCGCTGCTAGTTTCTTTATAAAGTTCGTAACGAACTCATTGACTAGTGTAGCCGATTTTCCAACTAAAGACAAAACAATTCATTCAATACAATAAAAAAGTTTTATCTACACTAATGTTGTAACATTCTACTTATGTTTCCAATACTTGACTTATAATTACTACTGTTATAGCGCAGACAACTAAAACACTCAATTTAAGCAATTGCACATGATGTTATAATATCCACATCGATATCGTAAAATCTCATTATAACATCATTATAACGCGACCAATTAACCTGGCGAGCCTTATGTCAAAATCCTCATACTAGTTGTATAAAATTTGGATATTAGGCTGGCTTTTGAAAACAGTTGGGTTATACGTGAAAACTTCGTCGAAACTACATACACAAAACTCTTTGGTAAGATCTCGCTCGCTCCTGATTGGCTCTACGCGCAGCTGCGCTCTCATTGGTTAGATTTTAATGGCGGCAAGTTCACTGTGACAATACACGTACGCGTGAAAAACTATTGTCAACTTTTACTCTTGTTGTTTGATTAATTACATTAGTGAAGATAAAGTAGTGTATGCAACTGCATATAACACGTCCTTATATGACAGTTGCATAAACTACTATTATGATTGATACTAAAATGTAAACAGTCACTAAAACTTTCATGAAAACTTTCCTCTACCGAAGGATTTGTCTATGGTGTAAAATGCGGCCATATTGTTTTAGGAGGTATTCAAAAAAGGAAAAAGATTGTAATTAAGTTATCTTTACGCATCTTGCGATTTATGATAATTGAAGAGAGTCTCGAAAACAAATTAACATTTTAAACGTTTTTAAATACTATGATAACATCCTTTAAGAATGCGATTTTGTAATTCACTTTGTGTGGGCTTTAGTTACATCGAAAACGGTAAAGTAGGTTACCGAATGTTTTGTCCGGAACTACAAGTTTAATTTATGCTAAAATGTGGGTATTAAAACTTAACTAAATTATTTATGTAATGTTGCATGCTGATATGTAACTGTCTACATACTTAAACAGTATAAGTAAGACCTCCATGAGTATGAAGCATTCCTATTTAGGTAAGTAGTCCGAGTTTTGGTAACTTTTTTGTGACTTTACGCCTTTTTATTGTTCTTAAGCCAAATGTTTTGCATAATATATAAATGCATTCACAATAAAAATTGAATTTATATACAATTCAACGCTTCTAGAAAAAAATGGAAGATATTTATGCGTCTGTGTTGTCAGTATCACATACTTGTTTAACGCGCTAAATGTCACAAGTCACAACACTTTAGGATCATCCCGCCATCCATATTGAATTTATTACGTTCAGACGTTAGTGACACAAGACAGTATTTCCTCTTTCCCTTCACTATAATTTCCCAAACCTTACGTTCCGATAGCTGTTCCAATCATCACATAACACGAATTACCATAACAACTGTAACTAAAGAGCAGGTAACTACCATTTTGTCAGTTTCACTGCGTTCGAAAGTGATTGCTGGTCGGCTATTACCGTTTACCCCATAGAGTTCGATTTCATTTGACGCATCACTGCAGTTATACAATACTGCAATTTGTTTTAATTAGCTTTTGTATCGAAGTATAGATTGATCGCGAAACTTAATGAAGAAAATTGTTGTAACACTTTTACTAGCGGTATTTTTGAATACGGGTCAGGTTGTGTTGTGGTTTGCCATGATTTGATCACACGATGCTTACCTAACCGCTACATTAGATACTGCGATATGACCACAGGGTGGAGAAGATACAGTAGTAGCACCTTGTAAACTCAGAAATAATCTAAGAAATTGGTATTGTGCTTTTTTCAAAATTCTGTTTTGATTATGATAACTATTATGTAGTATCGCTTAAGTATATCATTCAGTAGTGAAAAGTAATGGTTATATTTATCCCATACATTCTTAATGTGATAATCTTATCATAGTTTAGAGTTTAGAATACATCCTATTAGTATCTTACATGTTAAGCAGACTTTTACCCAACATCGATCTCAATAACATTTCCTACCACATCCTTTACACTGTTTCGTAATACCTAACCGACTGTTGCCGGGCGATCATTTCGCAATGCAGTCACATAGATTAGATGCAGTCATTGTGCGGTGACCGCATGCAGTCGCAGCCGACCGCGCCCGTCAATAACAACGTCTATGCGATTCGTTCGAGTGACTGCGTTTTGATGAATCTTCTATTAAATGTACAGTAGTAGGGGTGCCACCTTTCAATCATACTAATATTATAAATGCGAAAGTTTGTGAGGATGGTATGTGTGTAATATGTTTGTTACCCTTTACGAAAAAAACTATTAGACGGATTTGGATGAAACATGATGATTTACAGTCTTCTTCATCGAGTGGATGGCCAACCTGACCAATCCTGGTGTCAGAGTTATTGAGCCGCCAAAGGCCTCTGACATGGCTCAAGTAACGACTACTATCCGTAGAAAGTAACCGGGACCGACGGCTTTACGTGCCCTCCGAAGCACGGAATCATCTTACTTTTCGAGCAATCAGGTGATTCAGCCTGCAATGCCCTAACCAAACTGAGGAAAGTCTCACAAAGAGATTTTTGTGAGATATCCCCACCGGGAATCGAACCCGGAACCTCGGGGTCGTGAGCTGGGCGCTCAAACCACAAGACCACGGAGGCTGTTATGATTTACAGTAATAAAGGTTTTACATCAGAATAACACATGGGATACATTTTATCTCGAAATTCTCGCAGAAGCGGGAACAACGTGGGTAACACCGCGGGGTGCGGCTAGTTTTTTATTATTTGATTTGACAAAATACAATTTATTTTCCAAAATGTGAAACAGTATTAACACTCTTATTGAGTAAGACTCTTATTCATTACTAAAGATGTATGTAACAGCGGCCGATCTTTCTCTCTGTATGGAACATTTTATCTTGCATTTACGGAAGTAAAACATAGTATTACATACGAGTATTACATTGGTATATTTATTTATTTAAGAACATCACAAAGTATACGTAAGAAGTCAATTGATGGTATTAACTTCTGCCTAAGTTCTTATCATAATATTATTGGGTGGGCGATTGTGATACATTCATAGGAGATAAAAATAAGCTTTACTTTCTTATAGAAGACTAGCAGCGCCCCGCGGTTTTACCCGCGTTGTGCCCGTTCCCGTGGGAATGTTGGAATGAAAATTAGCCTGTAACCTTCCCGTTGAATGTGGCTATCTAATACAAAAAGAATTATTGAAATCGGACTGATAATTCCTGAGATTACCTCGAACATACAAACAAACAAACAAACAAACTTACAAATTTTACCTCTTTATAATATTAGTATAGAAGTATAGATATGAGACTCTTTGAGGCCGAATCTAAATAAAACAATATACTTACTTTATCAGTATCTCAGTTCGTATTGAATTGAAAATACGTTACGGATACACTTCGCTTTTATTTTACTTTTTTATCTGACGTTTTGGCCCCTTTACAGAAACCGAATCTGTGACCAAGGTTCTTGTAAAGGCGGAAACGTCAGATTAAAATCTATAATATAAAAATTAATCGCTGAATCTGTTGCTAAGCGTATAACTTCAGAACGACTGCACCAAATTGGATGATTCTTTTTTTAATGTGTTCCTAATTGTCAGGACAAGGTTTTTATATAAGAAAAATAAGGAATAAAAATCTCAAAATTCCACGGGAACGGGGGCGCTGCGGGTGAAACCGCGGGGCACAGCTAGTGTAAAATAAAAGCGAAGTGTATCCGTAATCAATTCAAAATGAGAAGTTTTCGCTTAAACTTAAGAAACCCGTATCTCAGTTCACGTGGTCCCCGCCCTAGCCGATAAAACTCTGTCCATCAGATCGAGTGACTCATTAAATGCAATAGTTTCATCAGCGTTGCTTCTATGATCTGCTCTATTTCCCTTATTTGTTTTATGTCTGTTTGTTTATCGGGTGTTGAAATTAATCGCCATGGGTGTTGTACGCTCATTATCTATTATTTATTAGGTTTTCTTATGAAATGTTAGTCTTTTTTGTAATTGATTGTGATATTTTTAACAAACATTAATTATTTATATGCTTTGAGTTTGTAAATTACTTTTTAATCATGATTCGTTTGAGATCGTAGAAACTTGTAGGGCTTCGATGCGTGATGGTAACGTTAAGACTATGCATTACTACGTTTGATATGATTGGTGGATACCAGTATAGAGAAGTTCAAGAGGAAAAAACCTTTTAGACCAATAAGATCTATCTGTCGCCTTGCTGCTGTCAGGCTGCAGCCAATCAGGGGCTTGGTTTCTCAACCGCAGTGTCCTGTATCTGACGTCGACCTTTATCCTCCTCTATAAAAAGTCTACTACATAAACGTACTCACATAATTATGAAACACACAAGAACCATAAAACACAACAGAGAGAAACTTACAATGACAAACAATTACTTTATACCACGTTTTTCATGTTCACAAACGGTTATAGTTAAAAACGTGTAACTTGAACGTAAGTGAAATAATTCGACCACTTTCCCGACTCAAGCCATACGTTTCACCGATGAGAGTACAATCCTCGTTACAGTAACGCCCCCTATTGTTCAAACTACAATGATATTGTTGACGGCAAAAACGTGGTTCTTTATCTAAACTTGGTAACTTGTTTTGTAAAGCGGTTGGGGTTAATTATTGGGTCCTATCATTTAAGGCGTAAAGACTCTAGGTATTCGCAAAAGCAAAATCGAAGACAAAACTCTGTCTTGGCCTTTCTATTGGAGTGCTACCGTGCTGCGGCACGTGTAATCGTGTAATCCTCAGACCATGTCAGAGGCCTTTAAGCGGTCTAGACACTCTGACACCACGGTTGGCCCCTGATCTACTCGAATTTACTTACGAGTATGTACTTAGCTTTTCCAGGCGGTCAATTCTACTAAATCAGCTCGATGTAATAATTTGACACATTTGGAATTTTGCTTGGAACAAATTGTGTCAAAATGTTCTATCGTGATCCAATTGACACTCAAACGACAATTTTAATAACACTATCGAGTCTCTGGCACTGACACAAAAGATGAAAAAAGAATTGGATAATGCCCTACGTTGTCATATACGATGAAACTATGTTACTACTAGCCGCGCACCGCGGTGTTACCCGCGTTGTACCCGTTCCCGCGAAAATTTCAGGATAAAATTTATCCTATGTGTTATTCTGATGTATAACCTATATTACTGTAAAGTTTCATCCAAATCCGTTCAGTACTTTTTTCGTGTAAGAGTAACAAACATACATACACCCATACTCATAAGCATTCGCATTCATAATACTATAGTAAGATTAATAAGAAATGAATTATATAACATCTACAGACAATGATATTGTACGATATTCAATTCATAGTGACGCCTATAATTAGGTCATCTGGTGTTAACTGAGTTATAGCGATAATTGTTACACCACATGATCGTATTAAATTACATAGCCAACACTGGTAAGTACCTAGTCTGTATAAATGAAATAATAGTGTTTATTTTGGAACCTTTTGATGTTGATGTTTCAAAAATCTTTATCTTATTGTTCTTGAGTTCGAACCGTACCAAATATCTCATTGTTTCTATAGGGACAATTCGTAAAAATCAATGCACTCTGTTTCTTATTTACACCAAAACTTCTTCTTTGGGTAAATCAAAAAATACCTTCTCTAGATTTATGATTTTGTGATGGGTTAAGTGTGGCACGAATATTTTAGGAGGTGTTCCATTTTTTATTAATCTATATATATAAAATTCAAAGGCCTGACTGACTGACTGATAATCAACGCACAGCCTCAACCGCTACACCTAGAAACATGAATTTTGGCAGGAAGGTTCTTCAAGTGACGTAAGTGCACACTAAAAAAGGATTTTCGAAAATTCCTACGGGAATGGGCTCAACGCGGGCAAAGACGCGGGGCGCTGCTAGTTCATTTTAAAATTAATTTTTATAATCCCTAAAATCTACCTTACTCCCGACACCACACGAAACGAACCGACTTCATTTAACCTATTGGTTTTAAGTATAATCTACCAATTGTCACTCAAATGCTTCAGCATTATGTAGCTATTTGATATACCTACCTCCTCATAAGTGTAACTCATTAAATGCCAGTCTTGTAGCGTTTAGTTTATTTACATTCTACACTCGCAGTCTTTAGTCCTTGGAATTTGGTCAGTTGTATTTTATATGACAAAGATTTTAAGCTTATTAAAACATCTAACATACCTACGAGAATATGAAGTTAGTAAATTGTAAAAACATATATTCTACACTAGCAGCGCCCCGCGGTTTTACCCGCGTTATGCCCGTTCCCATGAGAATTTCGGGATGAAAATAGCCTATAACCTTCCCGTTGAATGTGGCTATCTATTACAAAAAGAATTATTCAAATCGGACTAATAATTCCTGATATTAGCTCGAACATACAAACAAACAAACTTACAAATTTTACCTCATTATAATATTAGTATAGATATCTCATCAACATACACTTATACAAAGATTACAAATCTATAATATAAAAATGAATCGCTGAATCTGTTGCTAAGCGCATAACTTCAGAACGACTGCACCAAATTGGATGATTATTTTTCTTAATATGTTCCTTATTGTCAGGACAAGGTTTTTATACAAGAAAAATAAGGGATAAAAATCTCAAAATTCCCACGGGAACGGGGGTGCTGCAGGTGAAACTGCGGGGCACAGCTAGTACTAAATATATGTAACCAACAAACAATCAAACTCTAGCTTTATAACTAGTAGAGTATATAGACTGAAATGTCGATAGACGCAGGCTACACAACCTAATGCTATTATGGACCCTGCCTGGCCGTGGTTACCACTTAACCTTTATAACAACAAGCAGTAAATATTTTAACTACTCTTCTATATAAACATTAAACGTCTAACTATGTAGTTACTATGTACAAATATCAAATCGTAAACCTAACGCGATTGTTTCCGAGAAGTTACACTCACTTCGTGCAGACGCGACGCCATTCCTAAATAGATATGAATAATATAAAAGAATTAGTATTTTTTGTTATCTATATCCATACTAATATTATAAAGCTGCAGAGTTGTTTGTTTGTTTGAACCCGCTAATCTCAAGAACTACTGGTCCGATTTGAATAAATATTTTTGTAATGGATAGCCACATTCAACGGGAAGGTTATAGGCTACTTTTTATCCTGAAACTCCCACGGGAACGGGTACTACGCGAGTAAATCCGCGGGGCGCTGCTAGTTATAGGATAACTAGAAAAGGCTGTGTTTAATGTATTTGATTGAGTTCAAAACCATTGATTAAATAATAAAATATCTATGATTAGGATTACTAATTATTTATATTGAAATATGATTCAATTTTGATTAAGGTTATGAAAAACTCTAAAAATCTCTATATAAAACTATCTTGTTTTTTAATCTTTAAAATTAAGTAAAATATACTTACTTAAATCGTATTTTAAAATAAATTACATTTAATCGTAAGGAGAATATTTAGCAAGACAAAATCTGTTAACTCATTATGCAGATTCAACGCCAAAATCTCGTTTAAGTCATAACTTAAAAACTTTATCCCTAAACTCGTATAACTTAAAAGAGTGCTTCATAAGTAAAATTATGAAGTAAAAAGATTCTCAAGAGCTTTAAAGTTTCTTTAGTACTTACAAGTATTCAACGCAAGCTGTCACCAATTACGTATCAAAACGTGACAGAATTTCTAGACCACCAAGTCAAGTCGTAATACAGAAGGATTTCATCCGAGAAAGTGGTAAAGCCGATGGCATTACAAAAATTTGCCGTCATTTGTTTTAAAAGCAGCTAACTTCAAAGACACTGGCAGCATAATAAAGCGCCCAATAACATCGCTGAGCTAAGTATTGGTATGCAAGTATTATCGCGGACTCGTCTCGAATAATAATGGCATGCTTAAAGACGCGTTTGTTAACAATCTACTTAACTATTATTGACAGGATCCGACTTGGGTTCCGTTTAAAAGTCGGGTTTTAAGTACACTGAAGTGCAGAAGCGGCCAAGCGTAGTGATTGCGGCTAATTCTCCATACTGTACTGATCTTCAGTGAGCTTATAGGCTCTTTAGGTCTTGGTGGGCAATTATAGGCTATAATATTTAATACTCTTCATAGACAAGAACATGTATAGGGCAAAGGTCTCTATACGGTCTACGCGTCTCTAAGCTACTTGGCCTCTACACTCACTGAACGTACAGTCACCTACTTACTGCTTATCTTTACTGAAGAATGAAATATAGCCTATATAGCATAATGTACTGTACAATCACATTAGGATTATTTTACATCTGTACTTATATTATAAAGTGCATAGTTTGTTTGAACGCGTTAATCTCAGGAACGACTGATCCAATTTGATATTTTTTTTTGTAATGGATAGCCACATTCAACGGGAAAGTTATAGGCTACTTTTCATCCTGAAATTCCCATGGGAATGGGTACAACGCGGGTAAAACCGCGGGGCGCTGCTAGTTCGTAAATATCAGGTTATCACCTCAGTGATGTTAACCTCATTGCTTCATATATTAATAGATCAAGCTAGAGTCTTTAGTGGACTCTACTAACGGTCTAGTAGAGCTTTTTCTTGCACCACAGGGTACTCTAAAGTTTAAACATTAACCGTAATTTGTAAAAAACGTGCAACGATTTGGAGTGGCGACCGAATTTGGAATGTTACCAAATGAAGGATTTGAAAGTAAGTCAACGTGAGTCAGCGACAGAACAAATATGTAACCGTTTGTTTACAACATTATTATTGTTTATTTTGTGAGTCTGTCACCTGTAAAGTGTGCAGAGTAATTGATTAACTTAAGTATTTTCGTTAAGAGGATTTCTCAGTCAGTGTTTTTTATTGTAATGCAATGTTAACTCATCGCTATTGCAGCTTAGATGGGTGGCCGATAGTGGAATTTATACTGATCGCAACCGTGCTTAGGAGAGCAGGATACACTGTGGGTCCCGCTTGTTTCAATCGCTAAACCATGTCGGAAGCTTTAAAGCTTTGGTCACTAACCTTCACGAAGTTACTTATTGATTAGAACAACTTCACTACATAGTATAAAACAAAGTCGCTACTTTTGTCTGTTTGTTTGTCTGTATGCTTAAATCTTTAAAATTACGCAACGGTTTTTGGTGCGGTTTTTTGTAATAGGTAGTGTTGCGGACGACGAACCCTCTCATTAAACCCCCTTGTAAATATTGTAAAACTATTGTAAATAAACCCCGTAGTCAGTTTAGCTTAGATTCTCTCTTTTAATTTGTATAGCGCTATCTCGCTCACTCGCGCGTGTTAATTTAATCATTGTATGTACAGCAAGTTGCGGGCACTATTTGTGTATATATTGAGGCGCATTTCGCCAGTAGAAGTGGACCAACAACGGTGCTCGCAGCTTGCTCAAGAAATCTGGAAGAATACACAGAATCAGAATAAAGAAGTCTTATTTGTTTATTGGAAAGTTGGTGTTTGATTCAAGAAAGAAACCCCTCGTAGGCAGGCAGGAACTACACTACACGTACACCACCAACAGTTTATGGTCCTTCGAGCCGGATAGCAAGACAAGAATCCGTGAAGACTTGAAGATCTGCAGAACAGCTCCAGCATTACGTCACTAGTGGTGCCGTCATACCCTAGTGAACGTAATTGTCACTCCACTGGCGTGTGACGTCACGGCCCCGCTACACGGGTCGAGGTTCCAGTGAAGAGGCGCAGCCGGGCGTTATAAGAAGAAATATCTTCGAACAGGAGGCGCTGGGTTGTTTTAAGAAGATATTCCAAGGAGGATTGAGAGCAGCTGGGCGATTGAAGCATCATCGGGAAGCTGACTGAGTCAACGAGGACAAGACGTCGCTTCAATAACGCGTGTTACGCGGCCCGAGTACTACTCCACCTAACGGTGTCAAACGGGGTGGTACTTTGGGTTAACGTCTACCCAGACGGTGTGGTGTTGTGCGGCGCCACCAACCTGAACAGGTTGAACAGCACCTGACGCCAGTACGTTTATAGCCTGGGTCGAGGGCCGGACTGTAGGCACTGCTGACTGTGTCCGGACATTCCAGCCGGACATTTAGCACCTCGATCCTTGTATAGACCACTGCTGGGCAGACCCCCCCTACCTCATCCCCCCGCATTCCATCCCTGAAGGAGCATATCCCGGCTCACCCCGGGCCCTCCTGACGGACTGTTAGGGAATAGGGACTGTTAGGGAACGTTAGGGACTGTTAGGGGCGTCAAGTGCCAATTATGCCCACAACGAGGAGCCCACCACGAACGAGGCAGCGGACTGCGGCGTCATCGACGCCATCCACCACACAGCCACCACCATCCACGTCCACGGAACAGCACCGTCCACCGCCGACCACAATGCCGACCGGGCTTGGTACGTCGAGGCCGTTCACCACAGATCGAGCTCAGCATGAAGAGGACCAGCCGCAACAAGAGGTCACCGAGAGACGACGAGCGCCCTCAATCCAAACTGTGAGATCAAACACAAGTGCAACGGCGCGCATTCGACAAGCGGAGTACGAAGCTGAGGAGAGACTAGCGAGGATACGGAGGCAGCAAATGGAAGTCGAGGCATCACTCGTACGCAAAAAGCTGGCAGCTGAAGTTGCGATAATTCGAGATGAGACAGACAGAGATAGCCGCGCCGGGTCAGACAGAAACAGCGATACACAACAGCGCGTCGATGAATGGATGCACCGGAGCGCGCCCCGTGCCCGCAGGGAACATTTTGTTGCACGGGGGGAGCGCAATAAGGAGTATTTTCCTCCGATGAGGAGATACACTGATGGAAGACAGGAGCGCACACGTCAAGACAGATCACCTAGCTGTGGAGGGGTTATCGACCATCGAACTACGCGTAACCGGACTCCGAGCCGAGAAAGGGAACCGCGGCGTCACAGGCGATCGCACAGCCGGGACGGGATTGATCGATTAGCCGATCGTTTGGAGCGTATGACGCACAACAATCGGCCGTCACGACAAGCGCAAGATCTACCATCATTTTCGGGAGCCCTGAATGAATGGTTGCCGTTCAAAGCTGCAATGGAGGAGAGCACCGCCATCTATAACTTCACGCCTACTGAGAACTTGTGTCGGCTGAGGAATAGTCTACGGGGGGAGGCGCATCACGCCGTTGCTCAACTATTACACGTAGCCGCGAACCCAGACCAGATAATGTCAACTCTGGAGCAATGTTTTGGGCGTCCAGAGATCATTATGGATCAAACTATCAACAGTTTGAAGAAAATGCCACGCGTGGGCAACACGGCTAAAGAGATGAACCGTTTCGCGTTGAAAATACAGAACATCGTTACCGCATTGGAATGTTTGGGTAATGAATCAATGTTAACGAACGAGTACTTGATTCGCCACACATTAGAGAAACTGGATTATAGCACCCGCCGACGCTGGTGCGATTTTGCAGCGGAACGAGGACGCGCACGGGAGCCGCAAATGATAACTTTGGCTCGCTTTCTCATGCGAGAGGGAGACAGAGGATTACGTTTCCTGCATGAACCGGACACGCAGCCTACATGTATGGAGCGGCCAACATTGGACAGGCGGGTCAAAGTTAACAAGAAGTCAGCCGCAGTTTTCGTCACTATGGATAGCGAAGCGATTAGAGACGAAGTTTGTTACTGCTGCGGCGAGAAACACGTTACAACGAAGTGCCACAAGCTGATAGCGATGCCCACTAGTGAACGTTGGGAGTGGGCAAGGGAAGCGCGCATGTGTTATCAGTGCCTTCGAAGTAAACATCGGCGCGATAAGTGCACGAATGCACGAAAATGCGGAATCGACGGGTGTAAGAGAACTCATCACACATTGTTGCATAGCGATAGCAACAAGGAGGCTAGTGAGCGAGTCACCGTGTCCGCCGTTAACTTCAAGGGTTCGAATACGTTTGGGAGAGCTCTATTGAAGATTTGTCCGGTAACTCTAAAGACAGATACCGTTGAATTGGAAACCTACGCGTTGTTGGATGAGGGATCGACGATTACGCTCATAAATGAGAAGTTGGCGCAAAGCTTGGGAGCCAGCGGGCCGCAGAGATGCCTAAATATATGTAGCGTTACCTCACAACAAAAGGAGCCGGCGAGCCGCGTAGTACAATTGGATATTAAAGGACGACAACAAGATACCTACCACCGCATGACTGCGCGGACCGTCGGTAATCTCGTTTTGGGAAGTCAGTCCATTAATAAGGAATCGCTCAACAGACCGCACTTGCGAGGACTGCCTATCGAGGACATTTGTTACGAGAATGTCAAGCCACAGATTCTGATTGGAGCAGACAACTGGCATCTCATAGTCACGCGCAAGTTAATGGCCGGGCCGAGGAACGAACCCGCTGCATCGCTCACAGAACTGGGGTGGACGATACACGGGGCGGCGCCCCGCCACGTAGTCAAGAACGAGCAGATTTATCACGTCAGCGAGCCAAGAGTGGATTTACACGAGCTAGTAAAGGCGCACTTCGACATCGATTCAATAGGGATAACATTGCAATCGAGACCGTCAGCAAATGACAAGCGCGCGCTGACAATATTTGAAGCCACCGTACGCCGCACCGGGGAGCAGTACGAGGTTGGTTTACCATGGAAGAGCGATGACGTCATACTACCACCGAGTTATAATATGGCGTGGACTCGCTTGAAAGGAATTGAAAGAAAAATGGATCGTTCAGAAGCATTCAAGACCGCATACACCGCACAGGTTGAGAGTTTACTGGAAAAAGGTTACGCCTCGCTATGCGATAACCCCGAGGAAGGAAATGCACGGAATTGGTATTTACCTCACTTCGCAGTAACAAACCCGAACAAGCCGGGTAAAGTACGTATGGTGTTCGACGCGGCGGCGAAAGCGAATGGAGTTTATTTGAACGATATGCTGTTAGACGGACCGGACCTGCTTCAAACGTTGCACGGGATACTGTTCAGATTCCGCGAGGGGCCCGTAGCCGTGACAGCCGACATAAGGGAGATGTTTCTGAGAGTGAAAATCAGAAAGGAAGATCGCGTGGCGCAGCGTTTTCTGTGGCGCGGAGAAGACCGCCGGAACCCGCCACGCAAATATGAGATGAACTCGATGATATTCGGAGCGAGAAGTTCGCCGTTTTTAGCACACAGCGTGCGCAACAAAAACGCGGAGGACAACAAGGAAAGTCACCCCCTCGCCTACACGTCAATCACGTCAAGCCACTACATGGACGACTGGGTTGAAAGTTTTGACGACGAGAAGACCGCAGCGCGAACAATGGCCGAAGTAATCGAAGTACATCATAGAGGAGGTTTCGAGTTAGCCGGCTGGGACTCAAACCGACCTAATTTATTGCGAGATATCTCATCAGATAGCCGAGCACGAACTCCAAAGGAGCTGGGAGCGAACGCGCACCCATATGGGAAAACGCTGGGAATACTGTGGCTACCAGATACCGACGAGTTGAGTTTTAACACTGCTTTGCATAGAGTACCCGATGACGTCAAAACTGGAAGACGAGAGCCCACCAAACGCGAGGCTCTAAGTACCGTCATGTCTCTATTCGACCCGCTGGGATTGATAAGCCCGTATACGATCACGGCGAAGATTATACTTCAAGGTTTATGGCGCCTGAAACTTGGGTGGGATGAAAAACTGCCCCCTGAAGTATGTGAAGTTTTCAACCAATGGCAAGCCGACCGCGAGTACATCGAGCGTCTACGTATACCGCGCTGTTATCAAACTGGGAGAGCACAGCAGAGACAACTACACGTATTCTGTGACGCCAGCGAGCTAGCTTACGCCGCCGTCGCATATTGGCGTTTCAAGAAGCGTGACGGCACAATCGAGGTGTCCCTGATTGCGGCAAAAGCAAAGGTGGCACCAATGAAAGCTCAAAGTATACCGCGTATGGAGTTACAAGCGAGTTTGATCGGCGCCCGATTAGCGAGAGATATTATCAAGGAACTTAGAAAGGCACTAGAGGCTTGGAAGCCTACAAATAGAGATTTTTACCTCAAAAAGAGAATTAGCTGGAAGTTCATTGACCCGGGGGCGCCTAATCAAGGAGGCGCGTGGGAGAGATTGATAAGGACGTTCAAATCATCTCTGAACACTATTCTCAACAGAAAAACTGTACGGGAGGAGGTACTGTCAACATTGGCCGCCGAGATCGAATACACGATGAACGCGCGACCATTGACTCACGTGTCAGTGAGTCCCGACGATCCCGAGGCACTGACCCCCAACCATTTCTTGTTGGGTACTGCAAACGGAATGCCTCACATTGGAACATACGACTCGGCGAACAGGCAGGTGTGGAAAGCCGCCCAGGGGTTGGCCGACGAGTATTGGAGGCGATGGACGCGGGAGTACCTGCCGACATTGACAGCGCGAGGAGAGTTATATCGAGACACCGGGAACATCACGCCGGGAACAATCGTCCTAATCGTAGACGGAACGCTGCCCAGGAACGTATGGCCATTGGGAAAAGTCATGGAGACGTATCCGGGCCCGGACGGTGTTGTGCGAAGCGTGGATGTGTGGACAAAGGGTGGCATTTTTAGACGCCCTATCAGGCGTCTAGTCGTCCTGCCGGTGGAGAAAGGCTGCGGGGACCTGCGCCGGGGGGAGACTGTTGCGGACGACGAACCCTCTCATTAAACCCCCTTGTAAATATTGTAAAACTATTGTAAATAAACCCCGTAGTCAGTTTAGCTTAGATTCTCTCTTTTAATTTGTATAGCGCTATCTCGCTCACTCGCGCGTGTTAATTTAATCATTGTATGTACAGCAAGTTGCGGGCACTATTTGTGTATATATTGAGGCGCATTTCGCCAGTAGAAGTGGACCAACAACGGTGCTCGCAGCTTGCTCAAGAAATCTGGAAGAATACACAGAATCAGAATAAAGAAGTCTTATTTGTTTATTGGAAAGTTGGTGTTTGATTCAAGAAAGAAACCCCTCGTAGGCAGGCAGGAACTACACTACACGTACACCACCAACAGGTAGAGTGATTCAAGAGGAAGGTTTATTATGTATAAAAATTCCCGTAATTCCCACGGGAACGGGTACAATAATATTATAAAGAGGTAACATTTGTAAGTTTGTTTGTTTGACCTAATCTCTGGAATCACCAGTCCGATTTGAATAATTCTTTTTGTAACGGATAGCCACATTCAAAGGGCAGGTTATAGACTATTTTTCATCCCGAAATTCCCACGGGAACGGGGACAACGCACGTAAAACCGCGGGGCCTGCTAGTAATATATATATATATATATATGTATTTAAAACTTCGAGGCTTCTAAATGAACTATTATTACAAGTACTATTAGAACATTTGAACCATTTCCCATGACACAGTTATCAAAAACATTTATTCGTAAATTTAAACTAAAAAACTTCAATACCACGTCTAGCTCGCATTTAGTCACGATTTCCTGACAATCGCCGGAACATTCAGCATTGTGAGTGCACTTTTTATAATTAGTCACAAACAATGACAACGGTCATTGACGCCACCCGGTGACCTGGTCACAGACTTGACCGATTGTATAAGCGAAGAATGACCGACAATATAGGTCGAGTTGGCCACACTTTACTTTTTAATAGATATTTGTGATAGGTTTATAAATATGCGTGAAATTAAGAAGCTTCTGGGGTTTTTGCAATTAAAAGTAATAAATTTGATTGTAGCTTGCTGCTTAGCAAACTTATGCTAAGCTAGCGCCCTCGGTTTTATCCATGTTGTGCCCGTTCCCGTGGGAATTTTGGGATTAAAAAATATACTTTATTATATTGAATGTAGTTCATATAATCTATTACGAAAATAATAATTCAAGAAAATAGTCATCATCACTACATAGTATAAAACAAAGTCGCTACTTTTGTCTGTTTGTTTGTCTGTATGCTTAAATCTTTAAAATTACGCAACGGATTTTGATGCGGTTTTTTGTAATAGGTAGAGTGATTCAAGAGGAAGGTTTATATGTATAAAAATTCCCGAAATTCCCACGGGAACGGGTACAACGCGGGTATAACCGCTGGGCGCTGCTAGTTCATTCAATAAAAATGTGAGCTCTTAAAGTGGGTTAGATTTGACTTGACCAGTTTTCATTACATCAGTCATTTTATAAAGTTATTCAACATATAGGTACGAGTATATTTTTTTATTCTGATAAAATCTGGCACAAATAATAGGTTTTGAGTTATAGAAGGGTCAAAAGTGGCACCAAGTGGTTCGTGTAATATTAATTACACTCGGCGCTGGCAGCAGTTCCTTTCCTTGAACTTGGCTTGACACGCTGCCGCGTGTGTGATATTTCATTGTATTTTTATGCAGTCCATAATCCTATTCCTCTTTTATGTATGTTGTAGTCGGTTAAAAGTAGGTCCCAAGTAGGTACCTTCCTTCCACTATGAGGCAAAACAAATATTTGACTAACAGCATTCTTTAAGTAATGACATTTCAAGAATTTTGAATACAATTCTTCTTTACCTTTTAATCATTTTTTATTCAATTTAAATAAGGTGACTCTTATCGGAATGTAGGAAGAAGCAATTTTTTTTACTACATAGAGTAGTTACTTGTTACTTATGTCAAAGTCTTATGTCCCACTTCTGGACAAAGACCTCTCATCTCACTGCATGATCATCACTGACTTACAATACAGTACAATGAGGAAAAGCAAAACTTATTTACATAATTATGTTAAGGACTAACAATGATATCGACTTATTTAACACCACGATTTTAAGTCTCAAACGTCGAATCATTATTTCTTCTGTCCATGAAAGCTTGGATTGTTGATAGATAATTTTCTTATTTATTTAATATGTAATTCATATATATATATCTTTTGTAATCAATGTTTGTCGTCGTCTTTGTCTTTGTTTAAATCTATTTCTATCAGTGGAAACTTGTAATTGGCCTTCTTTAACATGTATTGCATGGTTTATTTATTTTTTTATATACTCACTGTTAGGTAACAGTGAGTATATAAAAAAATAAATAAACAGTATGTTAGGTAACAGTGTAATAAATAAACATGCAATACAGCTAGGTAGCTGTAAGTTTTCTGAAAATTAATAAAATACTTAAATAAAAATAAAAATAAAATAAATTATACTTATAATGAAATTATCATTCGAGGCACTTAACAGTAGCAAAGTTTACTCCAGGTTATCAGTTTATCTGTGTTATCAGTAATCACATATTTACTTGCATTGTGTATGAGATGATAACGTGAGGAAATGACACCGGGAGTAGCATTCTTACATTCTTTACATTTTATATAACATGTTGATGTATGTGACTATACCTGTCTAAATACCTGTTTTAACCGACTTTAAAAAAAGAGGAGGTTGTTAGAATTTGCGATTAAAACATTAAAATATACTTAATACTAAGTATATTAAAGCTTTATATTATTTTATAATTCTAAATTGTATTTTAGCTTTGCTTTGGTATGCTAAATCATTCCAGTGAGGTTCATCAAGTTACGGCTTTAAGCATAGCTTGTATGTGGTCTCAAAGTCCCGAAACTCCTTCTCTATGTCAATCAGGGTCTCTGCTATTATTTAGTAACTTTTTTGATATTATGGCGCCCCGAAGTTTACAGGTATGTTAACTATAGCTGTCTTGTACGTAGGCATGCATTGCATTAGTGGTATTTGTATTCGGGCGTTAATGATCAAGGTATCTTTTTCATTAGCTCTAACGATTCAATCTCGCTGAACCTTACTACATAATTATTCATCTCAAAGTTTACTCAAAAGAACAAACAATTTGCTTCACAGAAACTGTTGTTTCATAAAGCTGCTCTATTGATCGCCCTTCACCACTACACCTAGGGTGAATTTCCCATCTTTTATTTAATAGCGTTATCTCCCTCCCACACACTGGAATTAAATCAGGTCATCTCTTTCACACGTACAAAACTTCGTGATAAGAATGCATAAAATTGCAGGATTAAAATAGCGAGATCTCATTTTGGCGGAGAACCAAAATGAAAGTGAAAAGTGAAGGAAAAATGTCTCCGAAAGATTTATTGGAGCGAAATTGTTGGAATATGAATGAGATTGGCTTCCTTTGTGAGTCTGCCGGTGTGTGTCGGTTTCCGTGATGGAGCTGTGACGTCAGAGAATATAATATAGCTAGGCTTCGTTTCTATCGAGCGAGTTTATAAGCTACGAGGCTAATCCTTAAGATAAAGTGTGAAATTACCACAGAAGAGCAAAACACTTACTGCGTAACTTTTCTATTTCGTGAAAATTACCTACGTTTATTGGTTGAACTCAATTCTTATCAACAATGCAGTTTTTTAGAGGAATGTGACTAGATGCGGTAATGATTTTAATTGATGATTTTAATTCGTTAATGATATAACAAGTAATTAAGGCACGTCAATATTCGAGTAACTTTCGGTTTCTAACTAACTACAAATGAAACGAGGACCAATTCTTAATTCATAAATTTTGCGAAGAAGAAGAAATACCTTTCCGTTCAGGAAAACGACCGGAGTATATGGGACTCCTCCCGCTACTATCACTCTATTACGAGGATCATTTCGGGCGAGAAAATACCCGCTAAAACTTCTACTATATTCCTTCGACAGCGGTTCAATCGAGTTCATTTCGACTACTATACTCGTAAGTGTTCTAAAAATCACAAAAACTAGTCCTGTTTCCTACAATTACCTGCAAAACTAGTTTACCCATGGTCATAGATTATGCTTATGACATAAGCGTAAGCAATAAGCGGTCACAGCAGCCGCAGGCAACAGTACTAACTAGAATCGTGATAGCAATCTCTAGGAGATCACGACTAACCGACATTACACTATGAACTATACATGTAGCGACTGGTCAATGTTATGTAAGTACTTAGCTCTAGTAAGCTACTATATTTCTAATGAGTAACAAGTAATCAATTTTGTAATCCGTATGCTTATCTTATTGGGTAAGTTTTAAGTAAGAACGTGTAGGTTAGTAGCTAACCTGGTGTGTTTAGATCACCTAAAAGCCTCCAACTAGACTATCGATTGAAACAATTTACTAACGAGTTATAGGTTCGTGCGGAAAATGTTTAAGTTTATTCGAATAAAATACTTAGGATCGATTGCGCTTTTAAAAAAAAATAGTTTTGATATCTCAGTGGCAAAATCAAATTCGCAGCAAAGAGACGAAAACCCGTCAGTAATTAAGTTTGAATATTCAAATCATCACGAAAGGGGTATTGTAATTAACATGCATCTTATCCCTACAGGTTTACAGAAAGCTTTGTACAAAAAATCCCATCACCATTAAGAACAAGTCCTGTACATAAATCCGTGATAATGTAATTAAGCGGTTTACTGGTAATTAGCATTCCTGCAACATCGCGTTTAACGGCATTAATAAACTCTTATACAATTTATTGGATTCTCGTTATCCTTGCAGCGAATGTGAACAGAAGTTACTTTCAGTATATATTGTACTGGTACCTGTGCTTGTACATCGTGCGGTTGCGAGTTAGCTATGAGCCAGTATGACTCCTTCCAACCGTCCAACTTCCTAGGGGCAAAATTCTTTAGTCTAACAGGCTAAAAGGTGCACTATGGACAAAAATGTCTGTTAGTCACCTTCTTCGTGTCATCATGGTTCAAGTATAAATAAAATGGAGGCTGACCAAAACTTTGCCGTACCGATTGCGCTTTTGGTGGCTCTGAACATGTCCTCCATTGTACAAGGACATCAGACGTTTTGTGTGCTTCTAGTGTCTGTTCCTTTGTATCTTTTCATAGACAAGAAAACTGACTAAAATTAACTTCGACTTAGGTTTCGGCAATTATTTCCGAACTATAAACATACATAGACATTAAATACAAGATCACAAGATACGAGATGTAAATGCATGTGTGTGTGGAATTTAAGCGAGTGGCTCAACTGTCCAATCAAATCTATTAGTTAATTAAGAATATCTAGATGAAATAGAAAGACAAGAAAGTAATCTTTTTAAAGTTAATCATTTGATCAAAATATCTGCTAATCCGGTTACATAATCATAAACAGAAACAAATTTATTAATCAGTTTTAAATTTAAGAATGTAACGTAATTTAGTTTGTTTCGTTGATTGAAGTGAAATTGAAATTGTAAAATATTATTTATTGCCGACTTATTTCTTGTAGTAAGAGTATAGTTAATTATATAACGCATAACATGTTAATTTAATAATAATCTGTTATCACTTATAAAACAAAGTCCCCGGCCGCGTCTGTCTGTCTCTCTGTTCGCGATAAACTCAAATACTAGGTATTGCACGGATTTTGACGCGGTTTTTTTAAATAGATAGAGTGATTCAAGAGGAAGGTTTAAATGTATAAAGATTATCGAAATTCCCACGGGAACGGGCACAACGAGTGTAAAACCGCAGGGCGCTGCTAGTCGTTTAAAAAAAGGCGAAGCTTGACTTAACACTTCCTTTCACTCAAACAGTTACTTAGTATTGTTTTTTAGTGCGAGACCAAGAGTCGAACCTGACGCCTTTCAATCTCAAGGTAGACGTGATAACCACTGGGCCACAGAGGTCACTCGCTGGGTGAACGTCTTACAATATTGAGTATTATTAATTGTTTCCTTCAACTTTCCAATATCAATGATTTTGAGGTATTTAACCGGGTTCGTATCGAAAGGACATTTAAGCAGAACGCCCTATTAGCAGATCGTCCTAAAAGCAAAACGGCATATTAGCATAACGTCCTACTAGCAACATGACCTAGTAGCAAAACGGCCTAATATCAAAATGACACCTTAGCTGAATGGCCTAGTACAATTCAATACAAATTATATTTAAACAAATATAAATTCATGAACTTAAATCTTGAATATACATGTATGTACATTGTATAGAAGTCGATAACTAGATGATATTTTAAAGTGCTTATTTCAATAACTGCCGCACTCAGAAAAATTCATTAAATTGACACTTAACTAATTGACGTAACTTTTCATACATTGCATGACAAAATCAGCCATTAAGTCTCTGCTAAGGATGTGTATTTGTCGTCTCTCAGAACGGGCGTTAGACTGTGTCCTACTAACTGACGACGCGACCCCATAAAATAGAGCATCACATTTTAAAAGTAACATTTTAACATATCTATCGAAAGCTCGGAAGCACAGATAAAGAACAAAGTTTAAACTACATCCACATTGTTTTATCAACTTGTCTGTTATTTTGAATTTTATATGACTCATAGGAGATAACAATTTATAACATTCCCAGTAATAATACTATGGAGTGGATGGTAATATTGAGGAAGTTCATTTGTTAACAGATAGATGATACTCAGCAAGGTTGAAGGTAGACCATGGTTGCTTTATGCTACCAGGGCTGGGTTGGTACTCTCTGGGACTCTAGCCTTCTGGCATTAGTCCATATCATATGATTGGTGGTATCCAACGTACAATAGTATCGTAGTGTAACATATTTCTGGTAGAAAGGCCCACGAAAGGTATACCACTTGCCTATATTTGAAACGAGCAGCGCCCCACGATTTCACCTGTCTCGGGTACAACGCAGGTCCTTTGAGAATATCGGGATGAAAATAGAATTATTCAAATTAATATGTATTATTTCCAAATTGAAGGGGAAGGTAGTTTTTCATTCCGATATTCTCACGGAAACGGGTACGACGCAGGTAAAACCGCGGGGCGCTGCTAGTCATAAATATTAATACACTTAAACTTAACGCACAGTAGGTAGGTATACTTAGGTATGTGTAGGCATGAAACTTCAAGATTATTTAATTTTTAGAGTGTCTCTTAAACTCACAGCGTAACTCTCACGCTTTTCCCATTTTACTTTTTGGTCACGAATTGTTGTAATTCTCTAAAAAAATACTTTCTCTTATCATTTTATGAAAATAATGTAAAAACAAACGAAACAATCCGAAACACAAGCACGATAAAATATGTTTTCAGGTAAACATTTTTTCAGGCCGTGATTTTCTTGAATATATTAAACTAGCAGCACCCCGCGTTGTGCCCGTTCCCGTGGGAATTCCGAGAATTTTTATACCTTCCCCTTGAATCACTCTATCTATTAAAAAACCGCGTCAAAATCCGTTGCGTAGTTTTAAAGATCTAAGCATACATATGGACAGACAGACAGCGGAAAGCGACTTTGTTTTATATACTATGTACCTAGTGATAAACGAAACTAGTCAATTATCTTAGGTACCTACTTGTGTTATAATAATATAACAAGCTCTATCAATTTAAAATTAATAACAACCACATAAAATTAACAAAAAATATGACTCGCGGAAAATCCATTATATCTTAGAAGGTAAATTATACCGCCACAGATAAATCAATAGTTACTACCTATCCTTACTTTAACTACTGATGGTACAGCCTTAATTTTGGTTTTATTTTTTACTTGTTTGACCTAATACTTGACTAAAAATAAAGTAGATTGCCTACTGTCTTCATTGATGACACACTAATTTTAGTACAATTAATTAAATATTAAAGCTCAAAAAGCTGCACCGTCAAGTGTCATGCGCACTGCACCACAAAACAGCTGATTGTCAATAAACAACCTAAATCAATACCTTATTTTGTTCACCCTCCGGCTGCATGTAGTAAATCAGAAAAAACATCCACAAAGCTCCAAGGAGGCATAATATCTTCACATTCCGCCTCATTTTGTCACAGTATAAACTTTTTGGTTAGGATATAACACTCTTTTGGAGATTTTTTTTTAAACGCGAGCGGCGCGCGGCCGCTCTAGTCGGCGTACGAACTAAACTAAACTTGTAGAAAATGATATCTCGCTCATGCGCGTTAGCTCGCACATGCCTGCGAACTTAGTGATTGTTATGGGTTACTTAACTTAGGGGGTAATTAGTTAATCGACTTTAATACAAGGTGCCTATTGCGGTAACCAGCCTTTTTGGAGAAAAAAAAAGTTTTAGTGTGACTTTGAAAACCAGCATCTAGTTACTTTCAGTCAACTTTCAGTTTATGCATCGAAAGTATGACCTTGGCTTATTCGTGATTTTCTTTTATTTTACAGTTAGCTAAAACTTAGTTGGTAACTAGCAGTGCTCCCCGGTTTTACCAGTGTTGTACACGTTCCCGTGGGAATTTTGGGATTTTTTATACATATAAACCTTCTACTTGAATCACTCTATCTATTTAAAAAATCCGTGCAGTAGTATTTGAGTTTATCGCGAACAGATAGACATACAGACAGACTCGGTCGGGGACTTTGTTTTATAATATGTAGTGATTAATTTACACATTTGAATATGCGATACTCGTATCTTAATATCGTAGGAACTACCGCTAAGCAGAAGCATACCAGTGTAGAATCTCGCTCTTAATTAATGATTAGTCTTTTTAATGAAAAACTAGTGGGGTTTTCTGATAAGGAAATTGATGAAAATGATAGGAGTTAAAGTGGAACACCTTAATGAAGTCTGGAGTTCGCAAACTGTAATTTCAAATGCTCTCTAGTAGCGCCCCGCGGGGTTGCCTCGCGTTGTGGCCGTTCCTGTGGGAATTTCGGGATGAAAAATCCTTAGACTTCCCGTTGAATGTTGCTATCCATGACAAAAATAATAATTTAAATCGCAATGGTAGTTTCTGAGATAAGCGGATTCAAACAAACAAAAAAACAAAGTCCTCTGTTCTATTGTATCAGTAGGTATAGATTTGTGTTTTTTTGCTCTTTAAAATTACAATGACGTCATACAGATTGCTTTATAAATGTCGGTAACTTGTTTTGGCTAATTATATTTATGGCTCCCGGTTTATAGACGGACTCACTTACCTACCTATTAGTACATACTTAATGATATCGATCGTTAAGGGCGGGCTGTTTCGTTGGTTATCGTAACCTTACGTTCGTTAAAAGTTAACGATTTATTAAGCTGTTAAAAGTCTGTTAAATACAAAGCAGTGTTTCGGGCAGCCAGTTAGATAGCCACAAATTTTCATTTTCTTACGTCTGAGACTTTGCGTTAACGTTTTCTGCCCGGCTAGCATATAATTGAAGACAAAGGGTTTCTCTTCGTTTTAACTCTAATTTCTCTATATCTACATGCAACGTCAAAAACTCTGCTTTTTACTCTCAAGTGAAGACTAAATGCATTAAAAATGTGTCAAACATGTCACTGTCATATTACGATATCTAGCCAATCATAACAGAGTAAGTGGAATGAACAGTCGAATTGAATGAATGAATCCTGTGTTGCAACGTCGAATTATTAGACAATATTAATGGTGACCTCAGTTTCTCTACCAAATCTCTCGGGAAGAGTAGATAAATACGAGCATGTCTTCGTTTCTATACTAGCCGGGCTGGTGCGTGAGAGTAAGTTAAAGCAAGCCGTGCTATGAGAATATGATATCATACATAACGTAAGCTATACCAATTAGTCATGTAAAAAGATTATTGTTTAATGTTAATCTACTACCAATTAAATTAATATTTTGAGAGTTAGGCATGATCTAATAACTAAAATGATGAAGTCTGTTAAAAATCTGACGATTACTTACGTGGGAAAATTAATAATAAAGTTATATAAATTGACTGTGTCGGGGGTTGCGGGTTCGATTCCCGCCCGGAGTCAACCACAGGTATGTGAAGACATAGTTGTTGGCGACGACGTCTGGATGTAAATTATACATTCTTATAAAGTATTTGTGTATTATTATGTGGTAGTATCAGTTAGTTAGATTCCGTATTACTAGCTTAGAGCTTGGTCTGGGTCTTGTCCGGGTATATATATATAAATTCTTATGAACCTAATTCCTATTCATAATTACACGTACAAGCTTTAAATTGTTTTGCAAAATTTGACCTGTTTTCCAGTTTCTTTTGTTCAATTGTGATAAACAGGAAAAAATATAACTTACCTAAACTATTTCAGTGTCTAGGTATAGGTAGGAACTCTGAATAACTAAATAATGTTGAAACGACGGAAACCCATTTACTTATACATATATATTACATATTCACTAGTAGCGCCCCGCGGTCTTACCCGTGCCTGTTCCCGTGGGAATTTCGGGATGAAAAACAGTCTATAACCTTTCCGTTGAATGTGGCTATCTATTACAAATAAAATATATTCAAATCGGAGTGGTTTCTGTTATTACGCGTTCAAACAAACACAAAACAAACTCTAGCTTATTATATTAGTACTAGCAGCGCCCCGCGGTTTTACCCGCGTTGTGCCCGTTCCCGTAGGAAATCCGGGATAAAATGTAGCCTATAGCCTTCCTCGATAAATAGACTATCTAACAGTGAAAGAATTATTCAAATCGGTTCAGTAGTTTCTGAGATTAGCGCGTTTAAACAAACAATCAACAAATTCTAGCTTATTATACATATTAGTATGCAGTTGTAGATAGATGAAACAATTGAACTATGATATACTTGTCCAATGTCCACCTTAATACCACTCATATTATCGGACAATTACTGAAGTCCTCTCTCTGGGTGTTTCACTGCGACACTTGTTTGCCTTTGTCAGTGTCGAGTTTACGTTGACGCAGTTTTTAACTAGACGACCTTTAAACAACACGTTAACGTCACACTACACTACTAACTTCTTCTTCTTATCGAGTGGACGGTCAAGCTGACCAATCCTGGTGTCAGAGTTGTTGAGCCGCCAAAGGCCTCTGACATGGCTCATGTAACGACTACTATCCGTAGAAAGTAACCGAGACCGACGGCTTAACGTGCCCTCCGAAGCACGGAATCATCTTACTTTTCGGGCAATCAGGTGATTCAGCCTGCAATGCCCTAACCAAACTGAGGACAGTCTCACAAAGTGATTTTTTTAGATATCCCCATCGGGAATCGAACCCGGTAAAAACTAACTAAACTCTTTTCATATCAACTTGACTATAATACTTCAACTTATATAGACACACCTAACTTTGCAACGTATGTACTGACGAAAATGTATAAAGAATTCAGTAAATGGTAAAGTATTAGCCTGTAATGGCCAGCTGCTGGGCAAAGGCCTCTCATCTCAATGAAGATATCAAGCACAGTGAGGAGTATTATGCGTAATCACCACGCTTGCCACAATGCGGGTTGGTGATCTCAAAACCGAGCCATGTTTGAAAATTAAGAAACATGTTTTGGTTCGACCTGGGAATTGAAACAATTCATTATTTCATCCAATTTTAAAACTGGAAATCTCTCATAGGTTTGATTTTAAATATAGAAGATTAGATATGACAAGGATCTAACGAAGTATGCTAAATATTTTCGTAGACTGACTGTACATGCTGAATATATTTAGGTACCATTGATGGAATTTAGATCGTCTTTACTTATTTTGTTTTATGAGAGGTATCCAAAGAAAGATAGTGATTATCAGTCAAAAAATTAAGTATGTGTATTATATTCCTCACTGCAGTACAAAGGCCTCTCGTATTCCACTGAACTTATCAATATAGTCTGTCAGTAATTATGTTATTACTATCAGTATCCCGCGGTTTACCCGCGTTGTCTCTATTTCCGTGCGAATTTTGGGATCAAAAAATAGCCCTACTACCTACCTTCCCGTTGAATGTGGCTATCCATTATAAAAAATAAGTAGTTCCTGAGATATACACGTTGAAACAAACGATTTTTTTTATTATTAAGCTTTAGTTGTATTTGAGACTGCCATGACTCATGACAGCTATTACCTAATTAAACATTTCAAGGACCAAAATAATCATTGGAGATTGATTACCTATTTACATCTATTTAGCTAGACAAAAGACTTTCCAGTCATGACCAGACAATGTTGGCAAACTTCCATTAGCTAGACAAAAATGTCACAGACACTTTATTATATTTCAAACAAAAGAATTTATAAAAAGCAATTTACAATTTTGGCATCAAAAATAAAACTGCCAATTAATTTGGCTTCACTACGTTAGAGCTTTAAAAAGCTCGTTCGCGATGTCCAAAAATAAATGGCTTTGTGCGAGCTGACAAAGAAATGAAATTAATTGCCGTCTTTAGCGCTTATTGTTTATTTTTAGCCATATAATTGTGTTTGTGAATTGGAATAATTAATTTGGGACCACTCTGCTGCATCGAGGAAACACAACTAAATTATTGTCATCGACTGATGTCATTTTAGTTACATTAATTTAAGACATCGAGTAGGTATTTAACTCTTTGAACATATTAATTGGTTGTTTAAGGAATACCAAAAATTTAGCTTTACAAAGCTTTTCAAAGAAAACAATTTTGAGTTACTGAAAACAGCGCCACCTAGCAACGTAAGGCGGAACTTGATAGTGAAAGAAGCTCGAATAATCTCCTTCATAAAAGTTCGAAAAAAATTACATAGATGGCGCTTATATTAATTGCAGCATTACATCGGATGGATTTTGTGTCATGTTTAAAATGAGTAAATCATTTTGTTTGTTCCCAATTATAATCAAAACAATAAATATTTGCCTTAATATTAAATAATTTTAATTGTTATTATATAATGCAAAAAGACTATATTTCTCTTAACGTAAAAGCAGTCCTGGTCAGTGGTCATACAGTCATATTTAAACGATTAAAAAAACAATTTTAATGTCTATTTTCATTCGTACACAAAATAATTATCAAGCAAATATCAATTAATGAAGGTAAACTATTAACAAGGAAGGAGGTAGGGATCATTCACGTCATGTCCGTCCAACTCGGATCTCAGTTTTCCCGGCAAAGTATCCCGGGACGTGGAATGGTTCGCGCGCTTCCTCGCTTTCCCGCCAACGCCATACTTTACGAACTTTCACGAACAAAATATCAAATTCGAATTTAGAACATTTCTCTTCTTTTATCTGCAAAGAGGCTTTGTGTGAATTTTTGTGTTTGAATTTGGAAGTTTTAGTGAAGTTATTTTATTTACTTTCGGTCTAAAAGTTTTTAATTATTTTTGTTTTGTTTTATTAGTTAATTTCTTATTAATTTTTATTTGTATTAAAAATGGTTTTCGTTGTTACGATGTTTTGTTAAATGTTTGTGTTAAAAATGTAGTGCAGTGATTTGAAAATAACCTTCGTATTGCTTCGTTTGTCGGACATAATTTTGAGGTAAGATATTTTATTTATTTTGCTTGAAAAAATAGTCGATAACAACTTCGAACAAAGCTACTATTTCGATGCGGCTCTTTTTTATCTTGTTTTTATCCGACTTAAAAACAGTAGGAGAGTATACTGTGGTAGGAGGATCTCAATTTACGTGTGTATGTTTTTTGTTGTATTTTTTATTCATTTATCGTCTGTCTCCGTCGTATGAACGGATTTCAAAGGCGCGCTGCATACACACAATATTATTGATACTTGTAGGTAATCATATCATATTGTTATTACATTATTCGACCATAAAAAATCTTTAATTCAAAATAAGAGATAGCTTAGAACATAGGAAATCACTTAGTAAGTTGGTACTTTATTTCATCTGCATGTCGAAATATTTTCTGAATATTCATAGCTATACAAATAAAATCGGTATTAGGCCTGGTACAGACAATGCACCCTCACCCCAATGTCACAAACAATTGTGCACACCCCTAACTGCAACGTGAGGGTACCCTGTCCAACCGGCTGATTACTGACAACGGTTGTTTTAAACTGCGGATAATCTAGATTAAAATGTTAAGGAATTAGCCATTTACTAATATGAAACATTTGTGACATGTGACATACCTAGTAGGTGTCACTAAGTAATAATGCATGACTGATGGAATAAAATCTGTCTAGAGAGGACAGATTAAAAACCGGCGAACTAGGACCATAACATAAAGTTTGTTCACATCTTAAGTAAGTTCGTGTGGGTTAGTCGCTAACTCTGGTATCGGAGTTTTTAGACCACCTAAAGGCCTCCGACATGATTTATGTATTGAAGCAACCGGGACCGACAATTTAACGTCCCCTCCGATGCATGGTAGCACTCAGATAGAAATGCCACTATCGGCCTCCCATCCAAGTAGGGACCGGGCTGCACGTTGCTCAACAATCGCAATGTCAAACTACGCTACGACATCTTTACAAACATTACTTTTTTATTTACTTATCCAAACTAAGTATTTTATACTATCTTCTAGTCTAGGAAAACATGTAATAGATTTTTTCATCTGTTACTTTCTGACTATTTGACTAATCGTTTGAATTCGCGTTGTAATTATCAGAATCAGTTCATCTCCACCCCATGATTTAAACTGACTAAAACGGCGGTCAATCCACATAGAGCAGGGTTTCCCAACCTTTGTCTGGTGTCACTGCAGACCTCTATTACTAACGCCACATATTGTAGTTACTATATCTTACACTGACGTCATAAATAATATTACAAAATATCTTTAAACACAGTCTTGAAAATCTTCTTGTTAAAGTGGAAACGATTAACTGGTTGTTCTATCTAGACTAGACAGATGATAGACCTGTGGCATAGCACTTCTATTTGAGAGTACATAATCTAAAGTAAGTAAGAAATGGTGACTGAGTAGGAACATAATTATTAAGTAAAACAATTCTATCCTATCCCAATATTTCTATCCCACTAACCAAACCTAACCAGTACCTATCTTGGGCAAAGGTCTGTTTTAAATTTGTTTTTTTTCTCTGCTTACCCCTTGGAATACTCCTGCGGACTTCGAGGGCCCCAGGACACCAGAGGTCCCAGGCCCCCGCGAGCCCCAGTTTGGGAAGCCCTGCCATGAATCCCCGATCGCGTGACAATCACAGTGATTCTAATTGTCGCAATGAACAGACAGTCGAAATGAAACCACAATTTAGTCCGTCATACGTTGATGGTAATTATTTTTAATTGCTCCTTTATGCGCCAATTAATTTTAGTTGAAAATGTTTCAGTTTAAGAGCTTAGTTTCAAACTAACCGCGGTCGGAAGTTATTTGTGGGCATCATTAATTGATAGTGGGAAAGTTAACTTGAGTGATGGTGACCCACCACTCAATTATGTTTTAACCTTTTTGCAATGAAAAAAGGGGGTCTCATTGTCATAACCGCTTAAAGGTCTCCGACATAGTCTGACGATAGAAACAACCGGGACCGACTCATTAACGTGCCCTCTGAAGCCTGGAAGCGCTCAGATAGAAACGTCACTGTTGGCCACCCATCTGAGTGGCTGCCGCTGCAGCTATCCGAGCTGCACGTTGCTTAACAATCGTAATGAACTAACATTCCTTAAGGGGCTCCTAGACGGGCCATATTTTCACGAAAATGTTTAGCTGCAATAGTGTGGCCGGCATCATCAGCCATCATTTACGGCCAGACTCTGCAACACTTTGCAATATTTTTAGTATATCCGGGATATGTTGTCACATATTTTTAGTATGGCCGATGAATGTTTAGGGTCTCGGCAATATGGCCGGAGAGTTCGCTTCGCAATCGAAAATACTGCAATATTTCTCAGCCACTTTTATTGTTGTCTCGCTTTACGGCATAAGTGCGTCCCTTTTTCATGCTACGTAAAGTTTGCCGCGATTCGTTTTTTCTCGGAAATGTTCGTTTTTGTCTTACTACTTCACTCGCACTCAGTCAGTACCCATGGAAACATCGTCAAACGGGTAGTTTGACATTTGACATTGATAAATAAAGTATGCGATTTATTTGATACCTACACCATGGAATTAGTAAGTACTACCGGTAGTACTTACTAATTCCATGACCTGCACGTAATTTAATAATACCATGGAATTAGTAAGTTGTACGGTAGTACTTACTAATTCCATGAATAATACAGTAATTCATAGACACATCGGCACCATTCGGGTGTTATCGTTGTTCCGAGTTTTGCCGATAGGAAAGGAGTATTCACTACATCTTTATGTGGCCCATGTAAAGACAAAATATTGAGCCATATACTGCATCAGAAATATTGCCGAGATAAACATTTTCCAGCCATATGCTGCATTAAAATGTTTTTAGTATTGCCGGGATATAGTCGGCAATTTTGTGGCCACATATTTCATCAAAAGTATGGCCCGTCTGGGAGGGGCTTCAGTCAATGTACATCACGAGCTCTACTCACCACGGTTACCACACGGAATTCTAAACTTAAAAACCACTGACGCAAAGAAAGACACCACAGCTACGCTAACAGTTACTACTCCATACTTAATTTCAAAACGGCCGCCACAGATTAACTACCATATACTACTACGCACTTAATTCTAAAACCATCGCCTGACCATGTCAAAGAAGCAGAACTAATCATCTTTACAATGCTACGTTATTCCTGTTCGCGTTAACAGTAAAACTCGAGCACCTAGCGTTACTAAGCAGGGGGGATCCAGGACTTTTATTATGAGGGGCTTGACTCTGTGGGGCTAAGATGATGAAGACAAAACAAATATTACTTGTATTTTAATAGCATTTGTCTTATCTCTTATACATACTTTAAATTATGTTCTTATGTCTTCTGTCCTGATTTTGACGCCAAAGACGTGCACACGCAAAAATGCTCGACGTTTTTGTCTTTTCTCTCTTCTCTTCACCGAGATTTCTAACGACAAAAAACGAAGATATAACCTTTGTTTTAG
Organism: Cyclophora albipunctata; assembly: GCA_963082685.1. NCBI lineage: Eukaryota > Metazoa > Arthropoda > Insecta > Lepidoptera > Geometridae > Cyclophora > Cyclophora albipunctata. Next base: position 526,099 of record OY720119.1, read on the forward strand.
GGGGCTTCTTAGTTCTTAGTAATAAACATTAAGTATTGTTAGTTTATAAAGTCCCACTACCTCATTTCAAGCCAAAAGCATCTCCTCTCTTTCACTAACATAAAGTGGGAAGCTTCCTAAAATAATTTGAATGTGTAATCTTACATTGAATTGAGCATTTGCTACGAAAACATTAAGATGTTTCGTTGGAAGGCCAAAGCCCATTAGCCCCTTCCTCGTCCCCTTGGATCCACCCCTGTCTCCCAGTTTACACCTAGGTGGTAAAACATAGCTTTTACTTAAAGATAACAACAGTTTTAGGTGTTTAGCTACGACGCAAATGGGTTTAGGCTAATATTACAAATGCAGTTTGTTTTCTGGGGAATTTCCAAGTTTAAATAAATAACGCTTATTGCTTGTGCTACGAAATTGCGTGTGTTAAGGTGTTGCAGATGGGTCAAGTCGTATAGAATAGTAAAAGAAAAATGATATGTTTGTAAGATCCCACTGCAGAGCAAAGACCTCTGGACTTACTGAAATTTTCAGTACAGGGAAGATTAGGGGTTACTTCATTTTATGTTTTTTCTGTCACGGAATTATTATTATTCATCGAGTGGATGGTCAACCTGACCAATCCTGGTGTCAGAGTTATTGAGCCGTCAAAGGCCTCTGACATGGCTCATGTATCGACTACTATCCCTAGACAGTAACCGGGACCGACGGCTTAACGTGCCCTCCGAAGCACGGAATCATCTTACTTTTCGGGCAATCAGGTGATTCAGCCTGCAATGCCCTAACCAAACTGAGGACAGTCTCACAAAGAGATTTTTGTGAGATATTGTTGTCCCCACCGGGAATCGAACCCGGAACCTCCGCATCGTGAGCCGAGCGCTCAAACCACAAAACCACGGAGGCTGCTACAAGACCACGGAGGCTGCTAATATTGTTATACCGTTCATCAGCCTTGTAGTTGACTTAATATACATTAGTTAGACATTAGATAGCTACTTTGGTACTTTATATCCCGTAACTCTTGCAGGAAAGGGTCCACAGCATCCCACAGCATAAAGAACATAACACAGTCTCAGTTATCTTTCAAGTCAATCGGTTTTGCAGTCTAGTTGTGAAAAGTGTAACAGACAGACGGACAAAGATACACTATCTCTCCCCTTTAGTAAAAGCATAAAACTTTTTGTTTTTACATAGTTTCATATCGTAGTTGTTCGGTGGTGGTACGAGTCTGTGCCAGAATTCGGGGCCTAAGAAGGAATTGTCTTCATACAATAGTCGCGACCACCATGCATTTCGAATCGCACCATTAGGTTGTAGTGGTGGGGGTGAAATGCGAAGGACGAAATACCGAATTTTATTTTTTGTAAAAAGTTTTTTGACTCGGTGAAAAGACCGAAAGTTACTTTGGCGGTGTAGATAATTATGAACGTTGAATTACCCAATTGAAAATTGATTGTCATTTGAAATAAGTTTTACCATGGCAAGTTTTTTCTATTTATTTTACAACTCTCACGTACTCAAAGTCAAAAACAACCATCTATTACACAAACACAGTTAACCTCTTCACACCTTACCTACATTCCCAAAAGACACATCTTTATTCCGCAAGAACTATCCAATCACATTTACGGTAAACTATTCACCGCGTCACGTTTCCGGGATCGGATAGTATCCGACTCAGCGTGTCCCAGCACTAGTGGCACTAGCGTGTCGTCCACAATAGGACTATTGAAAACTCCGAACAATAGTTAGGCCATGTTTACACTGGGGTGGGTTTTTGCGAACGTTACACACGGCAGCTTGTGAACGAGCTTTTTAGAGATGTCAAAAAAGCTCAAAAATATTCAGTGTGTTCATAGCTTTTCTCGCTGTTTGTTATCGGGTATGTGCCGGCTTTTATCCTATTTTTTATCATTGTTTGTGAACGAATAGCGAAGGGCTTGTTTGTCTGGATGTATGTAATAGTTGTTTGAGCCGATTGAAAATATTGAGTTGGGCCGCCTGCGTACGGAGAGTTAATATTTTATTACGTTTTGATGAGTTCGGGACCATCACTTGATTTGTGTTTGTCATCCGGCCACTAACTACCACTACACACAAACTTGAAATAACTATACAAAATGGTCCGTAAATTATTCATCAGATTCAAAAGGATTCAATTAAGTATATTTGCAGTCAGTGGTAACATGTTACAAAAAGTAAGTAGGGTCGAAAAAACCCAATAATAACCCGTCAATCACTGCTATTTAAAATAACCTCTCAAACGAAATAGGGGGTCTAAAACACCCTCTTTGCAAATAAAAGAATTTCAAATTGAATTTCATTGTCCGATAGTTCGAAGGGCATTTTATTAAGTAAGTTTTTTGTACGGCTAATGAGGTCATTGTGTTTTGATAGAGTTTTAAATATTTATTGGATGAGAAAAGAAGGGTTGTAACACTATAGGTGTTATTTTAGGGTGGATATTAAACAATTCGATGACAACGTTGATTGGACAAAAAATATAGACTTGTGTCCACTTAGAAGCTATTCGCTGTGCTCTGTGTTTTAACCCGTGTAGTATCTGATCCAGTGGGAATTTACGGATACGGAGAGATGCTTTTTCATTGGTCGTCTCCTCACTACCGAAAAAAAGAGCTCATATTCTGACATTTCCTTTGCCAAAACACATTCAAACTCATAAAATACGACGGGACTTTCTCAAACAAAAATAAAAACGAAAAAGCGATTTAACAGAATAACCCTGGAATCGCGGGCAAAGTCGATCAAAGTTTTGGGCAAAGTATCATAAACCGAGCGTTTCACCAAGTTTGTGTAAGGGTTGTGTGAGTTGCGGAACTCCAAGTTGCGAACAGCTGTTCGAATCCACTTTATATTTTTACGCCAATTTGATAGGTTATTAATATTATATTTATTTTTTTGTGACAAGAGGTTTTGAAGCGTTTTTTGTATTGGTTCTTGATGGGGTAGTATTGAAGGGTTTAATTTTAAATTATTTACAGGTATTTTTTTAGATATTGATCAGTGGAATTAATATGTAATTTCTAATAATATAGGGTCCTCCAAAACATTGTTTACCACGAAACAAAGATTTCGCAGTAAGTTCGCTCTTCGCTCTTCCGTGTTTATTATCTTTACCGACGACTTTTTACATCTATTTATTTATTACATTTTCGTAACATTAATATTTAAAAAAATTAAACTGCATACTCAAGTAAGAAACCAAACAGTATATACTTTAAAAAATCTTAGGTCTGAACAAACACTACAAATGAATTCAAATTACGTTTACGGATTAAAAGCGTAGTGTATCCGTTCGTCTCAAAAAGTTCCTAATCACTATTAATCCTGAAAGAACTAAAACAATCTACGTAATCCTTCGCATTACTAAAAGCCCATAGTCCTGAGGGTCTCCCTTCGGTAGTTCCATTACTCCAGTTCCCTAGATAATACAATGAGTGATGTTAGTGATTACAGTGTACGTACCTATGTGTAAGTCTAGGTACGTAGGGCTTAATGTAATCACTGTCTTCTTGTGTGCAAGCACTAGGTAATGGTATTTGTAAGCCTAATGTGGATAAGCTAATGGGTTTGATTCACTTTTGACTCTATTAATCTAGTCTTATGGTTTTTCTGTACTGAAATCTTCAGTGAGATGAGAGGCCTTTGCTCAGCAGTGGGACATTATAAGCTACATTACGTTTTGTGTATTTTTTGGCTGTAGAGTTCGAGAGAGTGGTTCCTTGATTCAGATTCACTAATATGAAAAAAGTGTATGTCAAAACTGATAGGTTTGACGACCCTAACTATAAACGCCTCGGTGGTCTAGTGGTATGTGCATCCGCCTTGCAACACTTGGGTCTCGGGTACAATTCCCGGGTCAAGCGAAGCATGTACCTAATTTACTTTTCAAATACGGTTTGAGATCACCAACACGCATTAGGCAAGCTGTCCACTCTACTGATATCTTCAGTGAGATGAGGTTCTTTATTTATTATATATGCTTCTTACGAATTTTAAATTTTGTTTATTTTCGATTTTGTTTATTTTTGACGAAAGTACTTTTGTAGAAGGTATTTTTGTAGAAGGGTTTGTTATGAACTGTATATATTGTTCATCCTTTATATACAGTACCCATTTATATAATTAGAACAATATGTATCCAAACAAAACACCTTTTCAAAAGTTTATCTCCACAAGGAACCGACATAAATCTATCGTACATTTACTATCAAGGTGTAATAATAACACGGCCGAGCATTGAACCAACACCTCGCTTTGAGAAGCCGCTGCATAAACAAACTGAACCTAACATTGTTTATATGTAGATAAATTTTTAGAAACTCCACTAGGTTGTGTTTCCTGTCTGCTTGAATGTGTCTATTTTTAGATTTTTATTTGGTAAGTTACGTTTTTTGCTAGTAATGCTGATTTTTATATGTGTAAGTACTTAAATAAATAAAATAAAATAATCATTTATTGCTAAAATTACAAGAATACGAAAAGACAAAGTACAAAATTAAAATTAAAATTTAAAAAAATGTAGCAATAGGAGGCGTCTCAGCTAATGCTGTACCGAGGCCGAAGTCTCGGTACCTACAGCGCTGGTTTTCAGACGCTCCCGGCTCTGGTACACTTAACAAAAGTTCACATCGTCATCTTTTTCTACTTACTACTAGCAAAAAATCTAACAAGGGTAGGTACAAAAGGTTAATATTGTCCAGTGGATAACCAAAGTATAATAATCGTAAGCATCAACTTTTAATATGATTAAGAGTCTCTAGAGGGTTGAACACCTGGACCCTATATCATTCTATTAAAACTATAGCTCGTGGTGTAGCTTGACTAATCGATGTTATCTCATTGCGATTGTTAAGCAACGTGCAGCTCGGCCTCTGCTTGGATGGATGGTCGATAGTGGTATTTCTATCTGAGCGCTACCGTGCTTCGGCGGGTACTTAAATTGTCGGTCCCGGTTATTTTAATCAATAGACCAAGTCAGAGGCCTTTAGGCGGTCTAAAAACTCCGACACTAGGGTTGGCTTCTGACACAACTTATTTTATTTAAACTTTACAGTTTTTACAACCCAAATGTTCTCATCTTCAAGTACTTAAATTGATAATACTGATAATCACTACATAGTCACTACATAGTATAAAATAAAGTCGTCTCTTTTTCGTGTCTGTCACACTGTTTGTCTGTCTGTATGCTTAAATCTTTAAAATTACGCAACGGATTTTGATGCGGTTTTTTGTAATAGGTAGAGTGATTCAAGAGGAAGGTTTTAATGTAAAAAAAAATCCCGAAATTCCCACGGGAACGGGCACAACGCGGGTAAAACCGCGGGGCGCTGCTAGTGACAAAATATGACAATATTGATACTACGTACGAGTATAGTTTTATTGTGATTGTAAGTTTGGTGGGCTAGGATATTGCTGGTAAATCAATAACTTAGTAAATGCTATTTGTATGTATTTCCGTAATAAACAGTTATTTGCTCAAATCGCAATAACTACTACAAATACTCGTCATATTTGAACTCAAACATTTCGTTTTGTTTATTTAAAACAAACGGCTTATTGACTACCCTATGTAAATAAGGGGAGAATAATTATATTAGTCAATAGTTTCATCATTTTGAACTTTATTGTGAAGGTGGTAAGGGTTGTACGAGATTTTTTTTGACTGCTTTGAGCGTATTAAAGCCTAACGCCATAAAGTGTAAATTCGATGGAATTTTGCAGTTTCTTTTTGTATTCGTAAATAAAATCTCATACTTTATTATTCTAGTACTGATAAACTGTCTTAAAACAGCTGTTATTTTGTTAAAAACATTAAAAACACATCATTGTCATAATTTAGTTTTGCAAAGCGATAAATCCATCAACTCCAACGATTGTAGCTAGTTCGTCAGTCGGTGTGTCACTGTGACAAACTTCCCATTGCTTTTTACAAAACCAATAATATGTAACAAGGGTTTTTATTAGAAACGCATATTTATTAAAATCAGTTGAAAACGGGACTAATTTATAAACCCAAGAATGTTGGTTTTTAAAATCAATTAAAAATGCTATGATACTTTACTGTTATAATCTTGATATGACCAGCATCCCGCGGTTGAAACCTCATTTTCATGGGAATTATGGGATGGAAAATAGTCTACAAAACTATATTATTACAAAGTTTCATGTAAATCCGTTCAGTAGGTTCTATCTATAGTATTAAAAAGCTGGACAGTTTGTTTTGTTTTGTTTGAACGCAATTATCTCAGAAACTACCTATCAGATTTGAATAATTCTTTTTTTAATGAGTTGCCACATTATATTTTTCATCTTTTAATTTTTACGGGAACTGGCACTGTGCGGGGAAAACTGTGGGGCGTTGCTAGTGTATTATATTAATAAGATCAACGTAGAATGGTCTGGTCTACTCTACTCATTTAATAAACCATACATTCCATACAAAGTTTAAGTTGAAAAGTCTCTTACAAGTATTTATTGAGCGTCACCAAGATCGTTCGCAAGCGGATGTTGCCATTTTACGTCCATACCGCGAATCCAGTCACAAGGGTGGCAACATTGTTACGTTTCCTATGAGGGAATATTTGTTTATGTTGGTATTGGGTATTTATTTATGTTGATGAATTAATTGCGTTAGGACGTTATGAAGTGGAAGTTAGTAGAAAAGTTAATTTTAATAACTTTATTTATAGACTTGGTGTTCTGAGAGTTTATTCGCGTTTTCCCTGTTCCCATTTGTTTTGGGATAAACAGTAGCCTGTTTGACAGTGGATATCATATCCCAAAATATTTATACAGAACTGACTGCTAGTTCCAGAAATTATTGTGTCCAAACAAATATACAAAAAACGAATTCAGCTTTAATAAATTAGTACACGTTACAAACCATCAAAAAAGCTCTGCAGCATTGTATTAGTATTTATAGCTTAAGTTTTAGGGACTAATATCTAAATGTAGGGCACGAGCCATTCCAAGGTTATCAGAGGTATAACACATAACTTCGTAGATAAACAGACCTAAAACGATATCCAAATATTTAGGACCTTTACCGACCATCACAGTAATATTAAAAGCTATATCGCCGGTTCTGATCCAATATCCAGAGTTAAAGGGACCCTCATTACTTACCCTATACCGACCCTGGGTTCCGTATATTGTACACCTCTTTATTATGCATAGGTTTCACTTATAAATTATCTTTTATCTCCATATTTGGACGTTTTTTTATATTTTTGATGTAGTGTTTTTTGTTGGGGCTGTATGGGAAAGTACATTTTCTGATAAATAATGGGTACCCATCGGTCTTTCGGCGATAGATGGTCGAAATCATAAGTAATTCAATGTGAAGCATTTTAAATAAACGTCGTTAAAGGTCAAACGTGTAAACACCTAAGCACACGTAGTCAAGACTGTAATAAGACAGTCTTCTGACCCATAAAAACAAATGAAGGCGCCCTAGTTAGACATAAAAATTGGCGACAACTTTCGATAGATTGACGGAAAACACACTTGGCTGCATCGAACAAATCAATCTTGACTGTCTAGCTAGTATATTCTGGAAAGGTACTAATAAAATAGTAAAAAACAAAATACAATAAAATATATGGAAAATAAAAACAATGGAGTTAAGAAAGGAATCTATCTTCGTGTCTGCTCATTATTCATCTTTATTCCACAAAGGAGCGGATTGAAGGGAATTAGAGGCAATCCCGGGAATAGAGAGATAGAATATTGATGCAGTGGGTACAGAGTACTCATTGGGTTGATATTACTCGTCGGTAGGGGAAACAATTGCATTCTATTTATTACAATACAACCCTTTCTCTTCGTGTTGGTTAATTGAGATTCCCTATCGTTAAATAGAGATAAAAAATATCATAAACCATCCTCTTGAATTGCTCTGTCTGTTAGTCCAAAAGGTATGAAATTCCGTTCAGTATTTTTTAATATTAGAGCGAACTAACAGACAGACAGATGCGACAGCGTTTTATTATGCTTTGTAATAATTCAAAACCACATTTTTACCGTCTTATAATTTAATATTATGCCAGGCTTTCGACCCATGCACACCAATTTTCAATATCTTCCTGAAATCCAATTGACCTTTTTAAATACACATTGTCATATTACATGACAATGAAGTCAGAAAGAAAATTGTATTTTACGAGCATAAAGAAATGATTAAATGCCGTTAAATGTTCATTACCTAATACTTAATTGTGTTTCAAGAGGCTTCAGCAAGTGGGCATTAATTGAATTTCCTTTATTTAATTATGTCTTAATGTATTCGGGACTCGTTTTTAATTTAATTTCATTCCGTTTTACATATTTTTTGGAAATAGGTGGAGAATATTAAAAGTTTTTCTTTGCGTAAAAACTGCAAGATTGTTTAGAATGTTAAGTTATTTTTGAACGCATGGATTAAAGCATTTCCCTAGATCTTTAGGAGGTTCACTATAATAAAATAAAAATCTTTTGTGACTATAAAGTGACTTTACTTGGTTTGACTTCAAAATCACAAAATTCTAAACAAAAGCCTGGAAAATTATGGCACCGAGATGAAAATAAAAATAAATATTGTTCTGAAGACAAAGGCACGTCTATGTAATGGCGGCGGAAATAAAAATCCAATGAAACTTCACAGAATAGTGTAAAAGTTAAGACAGAGATGTTTTCAACGCCCAACGCAAATTGAATGATATTGAAAAATTTGAGATATGCGTTTAGTGTGTCTTATCTGTCTCTCTATGTAAATGTCTGTCTGAATAAAAGACCCTATTCTGGTACTCTGGTCTGGTCTTCTGGTGTTCTGCCGTTGAGGATCGTCCCATATCTTCAAATAGATTAAACGTTAAGAGTAGTTCAATTGGAAGTAAACACATTTATGAGACATCAATTGTCTAAGTCACATATCTATAATATTGATTGTAAAAACAAACCCTCCTTCTGTCGCAGTCGGGTAAAAAGGTTGTGAGGTTTTTCATACCTGCAGAATCACAGAAAGCATCTTTTGAACTGGTTGAAAGAAATTGCAAAATTTGTTTAGTAATTCAGCTATCTCATCACAATGGCTGCAAATCAAAATGCGCACAACGCATTTTTTTACGTAGTCAATTTAATTATTTACAAGACTGTAAGCTTAGTGATGAACCTTGTAAGTTATGGAAGCAGGTGGAATATGACAAGGTTCTTGGCATGCTAAGCAAGTCCATCCAAATCCAAACGAAAAATCGTGTTGTCTATTCTTTTACCTACGTCTACATAATATCTCTTGTTTGTAGCTAATTAATATTTCTGCTTAGCGCTGTTGTCCGCCGACAATACGGTTATTGTCCGTAATTTTATTTAATTCCTCTTTGATTCCAGAATGTTCCTGGTGAGCCAATTTATTAAGTACCATTGTTTTGTTACTACTGTATTCTTTGCAACTCTATTCAGCTGTGTACCTATTTTGTTGTTCTATTTGTGTAGCATGCCTGTGCCTACGGTATTTGGGAAATATTTATGTCTGTAATAGTTTCACACTTTCTATCCAGTCTCTACATGCTTAATAAAGGTAGGCATTTTTCTAACTCTGAGTTTTTTCCGGCGATCCTTGAGTCTCGTAATCGCTCATTAGTTGTGTGAAGTAGCCGTGCCGGGGCATATCATTTCACTACCCTTCAGGTGACTTGATTGGGCATTATGCAAACGGGCTATTATACACTTGAGTATGTACTTAGATGCCTATGGTCCTTTAAATATGTAAATAATATTTATTTACTTACCAATCCGGAGTAGGTAAACGTGATGATTATGCCTTCCACATCGCACATATATGTTCAGTGTTATGAGAACCTTGCCCAGCCATGGGACATGGCAGGCTAATACTACTACTTTCTTATATATAGAACTAGCAGCGCCCCGCGGTTTTACCCGCGTTGTGCCCGTTCCCGTGGGAATTTCGGGAATTTTTTTACATAAAAACCTTCCTCTTGAATCACTCTACCTATTACAAAAAACCGCATCAAAATCCGTTGCGTAATTTTAAAGATTTAAGCATACAGACAAACAGACAAACAGACACGAAACAGAGACGACTTTATTTTATACTATGTAGTGATTACTCATAGGCTTCTTTACATAAGTAAGTAAAGTATCAATTTTAAAAGGCTTGTTGACTTATTATTCACCTGACTCTGAAAAGGAGGTTTGTAATAAGTGACCAACCGATTATAATACTTAGGAAAGAACTCTGCATTTCTCTGAGCGCTACCGTGCTTCTGAGGAGACTTTTCGGTGGCAACTGATGGTATTAATAAATTAATAAAATATTATTTATTTCTCAAACACACATTAACAATAACTTACATAGGCTAGGATAAACCCAGAAGGCTTTTGGCCTTAGCTTCAGGTGGTCTAAACATGGCCATTCATAATAGACCACGATATTTGGTTAAATTAATAGTTAGTTAGCTACTTTATCAATTCATAACGTATACTTAACTCCACTCTTAATTAAACTACATTTAATTAAATCTCCATTCAGACCGTGGAATTATTTAAACTTTTTAATTAAACCACGTTAATTTGTCGCTAACGTGGCGAAATAGTTAAAGTGTAACTGCGGGACCCTTATTAATTCAAAGGACTATTTGCCCGGTTATGAATACATGGTGAAGTCATTTAGTGTCCCTAGGCAATGGTCTAGATTTTAGACCAGAGATAAAGATGGCTATCTAGACCTTTTCATAAAGATATGAAAGAGTCACGCTTTTTATTTTTTAGTGCCCGTATTATGCTGTGGACTTGAGACATTTTAAATGGCGTTTTCAAATACTAAGCTTACTTAGAATGTAGTATGGTATGTTATGTTATGACATAAGAGTGCTATTAGGCCCTCGCCGAGGCAAAATTGTACTCATGTCATCCTATAGTATATAATCTTTTAAGACTAATGTCTATATGTATTCCTCAAAAGGCATTCAAACTAAGCTTATTTTCATGCCATTTCGATAAATAATTGTCTTAGATGGAATCCTACTAATAGTATAAATGCCAAAGTTTGTGAGGAAGTATGTATGTACATTGCGTTAGGTTAAGTTAAATGGATTGTACAGTACATAATCATACTAGTTGGGTTACAAACCAACGGCGCTTACAATTTTCCAGTGACCTAAACATCGCATTCATTTTCAGTTCAAATACAATGATATTTCGTAGAAATTAGCTTCAGAAAAAGTTCAAAACAATTAAAGTACCTCTCAGTCTTAGAATATTAATCTGTAAGTGTCAGTATATAAGCGTGTATCTGTGTGTGTGATTCTAGTCATGTAGACGTGTGATGATGACTGAGAAGGATTCTTTGAACAATGCTGGTACAGTAGGGGAATCAAATAAGAAGACAAGTAGGTGCGAATAACGTATAGCATCCTGAACGTTAACGAAATTCAATGATTTTGATAATTTAGTTCTTGGATGCTTTCCTAAGAGCTATGTTTGCGACGTTCCTATGCTATGATTAGTGGATACTATCGTCGGTGTAAGTCGTTTGCAAACGTAGCATATCATAAGTTTCTTAGAAAAAATACACCCGTATAAACTTATGAACAAAACAATAAGTTCATTCTTAATTTAATTAACTCAAATAAACTATTCAATATCGAATTGTAAATTATCTCCTAAATATCTTCTTAAGTATGCAAACGGAATATTCATCGTTATTTTTGAATTGTTTCACTAACTTTAACTAAATTCTATGAACTCTACTTGGAAATATAAAGTGCCGATTTGCGTTTCATTTGAAATACAGAGCAGGGAATTAAAACAGTGACCCAATTTGAGATGTCACTGAATAAATATCAGTTGCATTAATATGAAATTCCGGCGAGCTTGGAATATTTCGAGTACACTTATGAATACTGAAACATGTCGCACACTTTACTTTTATTTTTATTTCTTCAAAAATCAGGTAGAGCTCGTAAATTCACGTGTATTTTTTATACTAGCAACGCCCCGCGGTTTTACCCGCGCTGTGCGCGTTCCCGTTAGAATTTTGGGATGAAAAATAGCCTGTAACCTTCCCGTTGAGTGTGTCTATCCATTACAAAAATAATTATTCGAATCGGATTGGTAGTTTCTGAGATGAGCGCGTTCAAACAAACAGACTCTTCAGCTTTATTATATTAGTTTAGATTTGTCATATGTAAGCTTCTTGTATGAGTATTAACAGATTTCAATAATTATTTTTTCATTTTCAAGGGTATGGTTATTTTGCAATAGATTTTAAAAAAGTTCGCTTTTAAACAAATTTCAAGAGTCTTTCGTCATAAAAGTAATCAAATAACTGACAAAAATAGATATAGTAAATACGATATTTTCCCTAACAGTACAAAAACGCTTATTATTCCAATCCCGTTCGTATCTCGCTGCATTAAGGTTGAATATGTGACTCTTGATTGAGCTCCTGATACTCCTGCTTGGTATTCCAAGAGCTTTCCACAATTATTTTGTCGTGAGAGCGCTTATAAGGAACATTATGAACACTGTGATAGATAAAGAAATAGTTTGTTCACTTGATAACAAATGTTTAGATGAGATACTAGAATATCATGTAGCCCTACAGACTCACGACAAACACAATATTTTTTTCTATTTTATATCTCTTCTGTTCATATACGAAGAGAAAGAGAGAGAGATACTCTGGAGATGAGAAAAACGTAGACATTATTTTTGTCTCTGCGTGCCTCTTAGCCTTGATGCCAATATTGTGCCTCTTAGCCCTGTGATGCCGGAAAGTTGGTAAAAATCATTATAGATTAGACAGTATTTAGTTTGTCTTCTTCGAACGCAGTCATGTCTGTGTCTAGCCAGTCTTACAACAGTTATCTGTTAAAAATAGTTTTCGTTTCATAGATAAAAGGAAATTGCAGATAACTAGAATACCTTGACTACCCAGATTACTATCTAACAAAAACAACGATAGTTGCTAAGAGAAGTCACATAGTACCAAGAATTACTACTGCAAGTCGACATAGCTTACTTAGCAGTTACTACCGCATATACACACAGAATACATACCAGTTACTATTGGAAGAACACAGTATATATGTACTAGTTACAATGAGAAGTTCTTAGAAATGTTGTTTTTTGTTCTAGTTTCGACGGGACACAATCGGAGGCGTGATGAGTGGTTCCATGAAGGGGGGGCGAAGGATCCCCACCCCTATGCCGCCCCTGAAGGACACCCCAAGGTAAGAAAAAGTACATTTTCCATATTGTGTTGTGGATGCACCTTGAGAGGATTTTTAATTCAAAGGATAGTTGCAGTAAACGATGGATTACTGTGATATTTATAATTCTTTTCTTTTCTTATTCTTTGAATTGTCTCTTCTTTATGATGTTTTTGTCTAAAATGTTTCACTTAATTAATTGGTTTTCAAGGAAATACATTTTCAACACAACTAACAAACACATCGCTAAAATATGTATATGTTGTGTCTTATGTGTATAATATATTATAATTATGGTAAGTAAATAATCCTCCTAATATAGTAACGCCGAAGAGTTTGTTTTTTGTTCGTTTGTTTAAACGTGTTTATTTCTGGACTACCATTTCAATTAGTATTATGTTAGACTGATACATCTATACTAATATTATAAAGCTGAAGAGTTTGTTTTGTTTGTTTGTTTGTTTGTTTAAACGCGCTAATCTCAGAAACTACTGAACCGATTTGAATAATTCTTTCACTGTTAGATAGTCTATTTATCGAGGAAGGCTATAGGCTACATTTTATCCCGAAATTCCCACGGGAACGGGCACAACGCGGGTAAAACCGCGGGGCGCTGCTAGTCTAAGATAAAGTTTATGGGTTATCTTCTTTTTATCCCGGAATTCCTACAGAAACAACGCGGGTACAGCCGCAGGCGCTGATAGTTTTCGTATAACACACATAGACGCACACAAACACACACACTCGCACACACACCAACAGCTTCTCTACACTATTGATTGTAACAGAATCTCCCTAAAAGTGTTAGCCCTTATGAAATCTTAACCTTTTGTAAGTAGGTTTCATGTTGGTCGGTGCAGCCTTACAAGTACAGGGTTTGAGTTCCGAGAAGGTTTTGTTTTCCATTAACTTGGAAGTTTGTTCCTTAAAACTGGTAAAGAAAAACGGTAGGCTTTTTATAAACTTACTAGCTGACCCGGCGAACTTCGTACCGCCTTAGTGAATGACATTGACATCGTTACGCGTGTTTTTTTTAATATGCAAAATTAAATGTATATTTTTCAATATTTCTGAGAGATTTTCTTAATATTTTTTTCCGTGAGAACCTTCTCCTAATAATAACAAATACAACAAAAAAAGAATTAGTGAAATCGGTCCAGCCATTCACGCGTGATGCCGCGACCAAGGAAAACGGGTTTCATTTTTATATATATAGATTATTAGGACTTTTCAAACTTAAACCACGTTTTAACAAATACGCAAGTAAAACGAAACAAATGTGTAACCCCCTTAAAAATAATTCTTCAATTTTAACAAGCAATATTATATTGCAAGCATTTTTTGAACTAAATGTTACAATAGATCCATTTGTTTGGAACTACTATGAAGCGACAGACAGATACATAGACAAACATAGGGATAAAAAGTAAATAAAAATATCATATACTACCCGCGGCCCGCGGGTTACCCGTTAGGCTGCGGCTCCATTGAGGCGGAGACGAGCGGAGCTGAGAGGAGCAGAGCTGTGAAAAGAGGTATGTGATTCCACTGAGGCGGAGACGAGCGGAGCTGAGAGGAGACGTGTGGGGATCGACCAATCATATTACATGAAATCCACATCTCGTCTCCGCTTGACTGTTTCCATTGAAGCGGAGCGGAGACGAGATGTGGATTTCATGTAATACGATTGGTCGATCCCCACACGTCTCCTCTCAGCTCCGCTCGTCTCCGCTTGACTGTTTCCATTGAAGCGGAGCGGAGACGAGATGTGGATTTCATGTAATACGATTGGTCAATCCCCACACGTCTCCTCTCAGCTCCGCTCGTCTCCGCCTCAATGGAGCCGCACCCTTAAGCTGCGGCTCCATTGAGGCGGAGACGAGCGGAGCTGAGAGGAGACGTGTGGGGATTGACCAATCGTATTACATGAAATCCACATCTCGTCTCCGCTCCGCTTCAATGGAAACAGTCAAGCGGAGACGAGCGGAGCTGAGAGGAGACGTGTGGGGATCGACCAATCGTATTACATGAAATCCACATCTCGTCTCCGCTTGACTGTTTCCATTGAAGCGGAGCGGAGACGAGATGTGGATTTCATGTAATACGATTGGTCGATCCCCACACGTCTCCTCTCAGCTCCGCTCGTCTCCGCCTCAGTGGAATCACATACCTCTTTTCACAGCTCTGCTCCTCTCAGCTCCGCTCGTCTCCGCCTCAATGGAGCCGCAGCCTTACCGTGGCAATTTCGGGATAAAATGTATCTCATATGTTATTCTGATGTATAGAGAACATTACTGTAAAGTTTCATCGTAATCTGTCCAGAAGTTTTTGCGTGAAAGAGAAAACTTTCGCATATATAATATTAGTGGGATTGGTACAAGAGTTCTTTGATTTACTTAAAAAGTAAAATAAATGTAGCGATATAACACCCCTGTTCGCGCCGTTGGTTAAAAATATTACAAAATCACCGTTCAAATAGTTCACGGTTCCTGATCAAAGTTGAATAAAAACTGGCCTAGTAATTGGTGACCATTTGCGAACTTTTCGAAAGCTCGTTAAATGAATATTGTTTTACTTAGAGTAAAAAATCGTGAAAAATTCAGAGCTCAGACTAGCTGCCGGCCCCGTGCATTTTCGATGACATGAAATACAAACAGTAACATGTGTTTTATATAGAAGTGTGGGTTAAAACGTGAGGTGGAGCTGTTATATACGTGTTTTTTTGTAAAATCGAAATAACGAGTAGAACCGAGAGCGTAGTGACCAGAGTGCAAATGTGCATAGTGATCTTAGTAACGTTCTTAACCATATTTAGTGTATTTTCAAATTCTGTGTGCCTTATTAAGAGATGATTCTGCCTAATTCTTGTCTGATATCTTTAGTAAGATGAAGGACCTTGGCCAAGCATTGCGACATTACTGGCTTATACTTTTCACTTTCATACAAAGCTCCCATTTTTTCCAGATTCAAAAAGGGTAATTTTATCAAGTCAACATTAAAACATTAGTTTTTCAGATCGCCTACCCCTTAAACCACACGCCTACTCGTCAATCCATACGACACACCGACATTAATACCCTACGAATATGACAGCTTATACAAATATTACATACATACATACAGTCTCATTCGGATGCACTCACCGTCAGTCAAAGGGATCAAACACAGCATAATTTCAATGGTCAGTCCGTTTAGGTGGGTTTTAATTAACGTTGGATGTTTATGTTTGTTTGTGGTTGGTGTATGGATTTGTGAGTGATTAAAAGTAAGCATAAACCTATACCTAGGTACTTTGAACTTTTATGTAGGAATATATTTTGTTAAAGTATTATATTTTTAAGGAGATGGGACGATTTAAGACCGAGGGATTATGGGAAAAGGACTTTTGAACGTGAAAGATACATCTCAATTGTTATGTTCTGATGCACAAAGCAGATATCAAGTTTGATGATTGTCAGTAGTTGGAATCTAGCTCTAAAAATGTTGTTTTTAGATGTAAACATTCGTAATTACTATGCTTACAATTTTCATTAAAATTTGAATCAAGTAAAAATACCGAATTGAATAGAGGAAATGCTTCAGAATGTCTGATCGGAGGTGTAGTAATTCTAAAAGTATTATTTAATGTTTACCTCAGGGCGTATGTCAACATATTGAGGCTTCCGCCGACTTATTCTGCAATAAAGTAAGAAACTAGAGTTAAAGTAGAGGTAAGTAAGTAACTTTTGCAATAAAGTAAGAGTAGAGGTAAATAAGTAACTTCTCAAACGCATTTTGCACTCATCATACCAAATAAATAATAAATAAATACTTGGACGAAAAATTCACCCACGGTTAATTAGACCCAAAGTAAGCTCTAAGCTTGTGTTATGGAATCTAACTCACTGATATTACTACTTGTACATACACAAATACTTTATAAGAATATATAATTGACACCCAGACGTCGTCGCCAACAACTATGTCTTCACATATTGTTGACTCCGGGCGGGGATCGAACCCGCAACCCCCGACACAGTAAGCGCTCTCACTGCCACTGTGCCAACGGGCTTGTCAATGATAAAACCGCTTGAGACGTCGGGTACGTATTTTAATAAAATACGTTATATTCTAACGAGATACAGTTTCATTTATTATAAGTAAGTAAGTTCGGGTACGTTAGTGGCTAATCGACCCCGATTATAGCCGGGGACAGTCTCAAAATTTTAAATGTTGCAAAAAATAAGGTGACTTAAGTACCTTCGACATAACCCACCGTTAGACTAAAAACCCTACGTCAATACCATTCTCTATAGCCAATACGGAGCCATAAGACCTAGGGTTTCTAAAGAGGCTGAGTGTCCCAGGTATTGTAGTGCATTGAAAAGTGCACGGCGGAGGGCGTCGAGAACCTAACCTAGGCAAGTAGGCACCCTGAGCTTGAGACCTGAGGCTGCCCCTAGACGTAGGATGAAGTCGATGTGGTATTAACTGATAAAATAAAATGGATACATGAAAATAGGTGTTAATGTTGTAAGGTTTGTTAATTAGGGCACAGTGAACATTGTAAATGACATTTCTGTTAAAACTTACGCTTGGGCTTAGGACCAAATGGCTTCTCTTATATTTAAAAACTTCGATGTAAAAGGACAAAAGTAATGTAGTATTAGATAAACATTGTAACAATTTTTATACGCGGTTCGGCAAAAACTAAATTTTTTCTTACACCAATACCTACTTAATAAAAATGATCTCTTTGAAATTTCATTCAAGCTGCAGGCTCCACCCCAACCTCAAACTTTTTATAAAAGAATTTAATTCAACCATTTAATTCAATCAAAGGCTCAAAGAACAAAAGAAAATAATTACTACGCACTCAACCCCAGAAGCAATTTATTAAAAATTCTAAAATGCCTCGTTCATTTGTTTCTAACTCCTTGGATCCACCATTAAGCATTGAAGAGTCTATAATAGAGACATTCTTTGGACAATACCACCATTACAGAGCCTCGCTAGCCAGCGGTGCAGCGATGTAAAGCGCTAGAAGGCTATTCATCGACTTCTTAATAAAAGACGTTAATTTTTATGAAAATTGCCTTCTGGTTAGTCAAGCGCTGACTACAAATTGCACTTTCGAGTCAAGCGGCTTTGTGTGACGAAGTTAATTTTATAGCAATGAGGTTTAATTTCTTTATTGTTCTTGCGGGTGAAGTGTGAGGTTTTGTGCGAGATTTTACTGTCCTTTAAACTATACCTGATAGAGTGGGAGAGAGTGATTGAGATATTTATCAAACTAATCAATTAACTTGAGTGATAATATGTTAATACCTGCATTAATTCAGCAAATATGTCAAGTTATAAACACTCTTCAACTAAAACACTGCTATGAAGTGCTTTGTCTCTTTTGCACGAGTGGCATTTTATAGCTAACTAGCAGCGCCCCGCGGTTTTACCCGCGTTGTGCCCGTTCCCGTGGGAATTTCGGGAATTTTTTTACATAAAAACCTTCCTCTTGAATCACTCTACCTATTACAAAAAACCGCATCAAAATCCGTTGCGTAATTTTAAAGATTTAAGCATACAGACAAACAGACAAACAGACACGAAACAGAGACAACTTTATTTTATACTAGGTATGTAGTGATGCTCATCATTTGTACATTGTATTTTGTGTATCTTGTATGTGAATGCTGTATAAGTAACATGCATATTTGAGTGACCACTTTTAAAATCCTGTAATTAAACATTAACTTTGTAGCTGCTGGCTACCCTTAATAGATAAATAAACATTTTCATGTACTGACTGTACTTAATGATAGGCGCCTATAAGCCATAGAAGGGTCTTTCGTTAACTTTGTTGAATATAGTAGTAAGTATGACTTCCTAGTGTCAAATTATTACACAAAATCTCTTAAATCTATTTAGTACTTAATTATGTATGAAACAAAAGCCGTTCGCTGAAAATTGTATTCTATGTTGCACGAAATAGAACACTATTTAAAACGAACGTCATTTGTTTATTAAACATATTTATCTACACTAATGTTGTAACATTCTACTTATGATTCCAATACTTGACTTATAATTACTACTGTTATAGCACAGACAACTAAAACACTCAATTTAAGCAATTGCACATGATGTTATAATATCATTATAATATAACATTATAACATCATTATAACGAGACCAATTAACCTGGCGAGCCTTATGTCAAAATCCTCATACCTACTAATTGCATAAAATTTTGATATTAGGCTGGCTTTTGAAAACAGTTGGGTTATACGTGAAAACTTCGTCGAAACTACATACACAAAACTCTTTGGTAAGATCTCGCTCGCTCCTGATTGGCCCTACGCGCAGCTGCGCTCTCATTGGTTAGATTTTAATGGCGGCAAGTTCACTGTGACAATACACGTACCTACGCGTGAATTTAATGATTCGCAATGTGTTTTGTTTTTAAAATTTTGTTTGATTAATTGCATTAAATAGTGAAGATAAAGTAGTGTATGCAACTGCATATAACACGGGTATTAAAACACTCGTTACTATTATGAAACTCGCTGCGCTCGTTTCATAAACTCACACTCGTGTTTTAATACCCTTCTTTATATGACGTTGCATAAACTACTATTACGCGCTAAATAAAATTAAGAATGTTTGTGCAATCCGCCCTTAATCACCTTATTAACAACTAGCAGCGCCCCGCGGCTTTACCCGCGTTGTGTCCATTCCTGTGGGAATTTCGGAATAAAAAATAGCCTATGTTATTATATGTTACTCGTGGATAATGTAGGTTGCGAATGGTGAAAGAATTTTTAAAACGGTCCAGTAGTTTTTGAGCCTATTCATTACAACCAAACAAACAAAGTTTTCCTCTTTATAATATAAGTGTAGATTAAGTCAATAAATTATGTCGATTCAATTCTATTTGGCAGAGCGGACACTTGCCTACCTAATCGGTAAACAATTTGTTCTCAATAAATATCCGATAAGCCGATTATCTCCCACATAAATGTCAATACAGATAATTTAACAAGACCGACTTTGTTCAACATTCCAACCGAGCGTAATTTAAAAGAAACATTCATAAATAGCCTACAGATAACGCACAATGGCGCCGCTGTAGCTTATCTCGGTAATAAATTAATATTATATTTGTTTGAAAGAAAGTTTTTAATAAAAAGTTAATAAATTATGAAGCAGAAAAAGTTTAGGAAAATAAAACTATTTGTCAGAAGTGGGATTCGAACCCACGCCCACAGAAGTGGACTGCGACCTGAACGCAGCGCCTTAGACCGCTCGGCCATCCTGACTATGTGAAGCAAGGCGAAATTAGTGATGTATTGCCAAAGTACTTACTGGTACTATTTTTATCCCATAATATAATTAAATGTTTTAGTTAGGAATGACCGTTTAGTTCCAAACGGTAACGTTTGCAGTCGACTGCTGTTAGTATTATTTCTTGAATAACGAGATATTATAATGATTTATTTCATTAACTTCCAAGTCATTTAATATTTTTTTATATATTTTTATCAACTTACGGTCGGTTCTAATAACCTATCTGACATATCTGTCTCTGATAGGCACGTTTTGACATTACTTTTATGTAATTACTAGCTGCGCCCCGCGGTTTCACTCGCGTTGTACCCGTTCCCGCGGGAATTTCGGGATGAAAAATAGATGTTGGCCGATTCTCAGACCTACTCAATATGCTCACAAAATTTCATGAGAATCGGTCGAGCCGTTTCGGAGGAGTACGCGAACGAACACTGTGACACGAGAATTTTATATATGTATAAGAAAGAAGTACCTAAATGTCAAATTTTGTCCGCTTTGAACAGATTCACTGATAATAATATATAATCCCAAATGAGTGATTGGGCCCGAACGTAGAATCTAGAGCCATTATTCTGCTAAAATAGGGAAAATATAATAAATCGCGACTCTTTATATACATTTACCATGCCACCACAGCCATTCATCAAACGCACAACACCCCTTTTTGCATCTAGAGTAAAACATCCTCCAACATTTCAAGTGCTAAGTTTATTATCGCAACGATAAAGAAGTAAGTACATCCGTTCGTTTGATCTGAAGTTCCGGCGCGTGCGCAACTTTATTTGTAACTTTATTTGTAACTTTATATTTTAAACATGGAACATGCGAGCGTTCAGTTTTGCCAATTTCTTTACATTTGAACTTAGTAGCTGATATTAAGTTATTAATAAGTTTTGAGAGTCTTGATGTTAAAAGAGGTTTACTTAAAGTCGTGTTACAAGATTGATGCGTTTGTATCTTCTAAGCGAATTGGACGGTTTTTAAAATGTAGTTTTCATTTAGAGGAAAAAGCGGTTAAGGATTACGAGAGGAGAATGCCTATTTTTGGACTTGGGTTAATTATTCATCAAATAATTCTTTCGTTGAGCATTTCCATCAGGCTCCACAGCACTTCCAATGTCAACTCTTCGGTGGTCGAAAACACCAAATATGTATGTATCTTAGGTGTATCTCTTTTAAGGAAAAACTACTAGTCGGTTTTGGATAAAACTTAACAATATTATAGTTTATACATCAGAATAACCCATGAGATATATTTTATCCCGAAATTCCCGCGGGAACGGGTACAACGCGGGTAACACCGCGGGGGCGCGTCTAGTTACTTCTATATACTTACGCTTCTTTTTCGTTTCGCTGGAGTCGGGTAATTGAAAAAATATATAGTTTTTAAATATAGCCATTCAATAAAGTAATTTCCCCTGTATGAGTCAGTGAGATAAATAAACAATTCTGTGTCCAGGTCTGGAACCGCTAACACGTGTGAACAAAGACATGTGTGTCTGTTCGTCTGTCCGAACCACGTGTGTGCAGATCAAAAGAGAGTGCGAAATTGTACTCACTTATGAGCTGGGTAGGTGGGATGAAGACTTGTGTGTTGGGTGCAATGAAATGGATAACTTTAACAAGGTATATAGGTAGATCAGTAATTATCATTTACCTATTATCCGCGCCCCGCGGTGTTGCCCGCGTTGTACCCGTTCCCGTAGGAATTTTCGGATAAAATGTATCCCTTGTGTTATTCTAATGTATAACCTATATTACTGTAAAGTTTCATCTAAATCTGTCCAGTAGTTTTTTCGTGAAAAAGTAACAAACATACACTGTCACAAACTTTTAGTAGTGGTAATATTAGTAGGAAGTCACTTGAATTTTAGTTTAGTGAATTCGTCTTGGGCCTTGAAAATCTAAATAATCATTAAAATATCCCCTGATGAAACCACAGCGAATAGTTGGAGTTATAATAATGTGTCCCGTGAAATCATCCCGTTATTCCCGACTCCTGACCTGCGACACGCTCCCTCCCCCGAGACGTAGGGCAGGGCGAGCGCGAGGTAATGCCAATAGGGATGTGTGTAATTGCCCGCGGGATGTCAGTGCGCAGTTTATGTCAGGGTTGATACCTACGTGCAAAAAAAAGAAAAACAAACAAACAAAAAAAAAAATTACCTGACTCTGGCTTAATGGATTTTCTATGAAACAATTTAGGTAATTCTCTCTTTGAAGAAAAATTATATCCACATAGCTTAAAGATAAGACAACATAGAAATAGAGAGCGTTTTAATTTTTTGAAGTCAGTTTACAATACAAATTTAGAAAAGTCTATCCCTCCGATTCACTTTTAAAGTTCACTTTCTCTCAAAAATTGACAGTACTCTTCTGAAATGAGCTTAACACATGCGAAAATTGTGCCTATTTCATTTATTACCGAAACGATTGCATGCGGGTTTCACCAATAGACAATAGGATTTTAGCTGGTTACTTTTGTCCTGAATACGTATGACAATCAAAATAATGCTTGATTAAATAAATGAGTATAAATAAATTCTAATAACTAAATACAATTTAACTTGGACTTCAAAGCCAAAACTTCATAGCCATCTAACAGTAAAACTAGATCTGAGTATGGTTATTATAAACTCTACTTCTAAAATCTCAGACCCAATAAGACCACTCAAAGTGGGCAGTGACACCCCTACGACTGAAGTACCTGTGGCGTCTTCAAGTGCAACTTGCAACCAAGGGTGCACAAACACACACACGCACACACACACACATCAAACATACATCTCATAGTATTTGAGCTTTAAGTTGCCGTGTGTGGCAGTCAAAGTTAGAGATAAGAGAGAAAATCAATATAATTTCTGTACTTATATTATTTTTTTCACGGACGAGCGAAGTACTTACTGAGTTGTTTTTTGCGAAAGTGAGGATCGAATGTGATCGATTTTTCAGCCCAAGACGATTCCTTCAGAAGGTCAGGAGGTTCTTACATTACCTCACCACTGAATACTTTTTTTCGATCGAATAAGTTGTTGAAAAATATTAAATTGTTAAAAAATCAGTCAAGATGGTTTTATCTCTCGTAAGAAAAGTAGAATATATATTTTATTTGTACAGGACATTTTAGTAAGTCACGCACGTATGTAAGCTAAGTGCCTAAATGTTCGCCAAAAAGCTACACGTAGCACAATAAGCACATAAAGCTTTCAAAGATGTACGTGAAAATATTTTGATACAAATTTCAGATGGAAAATCATCAATGACTTAAATTGATTTTGATCGCTTTTGCTTTTAATGGGTTGTTAATAAAAAAAAGTAATAATATATGTGTACCGTTATTATGAATTTAAAATATTAGCCATTAAAATACATGTAGCGCCATCTAGCGAGAATAAAATTCACTAACTTACACTGCCACCTATTAGAATAACCCCGTATTATTTGAAAACCGGGTGTATTGTTAACGTAGTTCATCGTAATTTCACTAGATGGCGTTGTAGTTAAATTTTCCTTAATTAGTTGAAAACTTTATTAAACAATAAGGTGCTCCCACACTGCTGTTACAAAATATTTTTAAACATTTTTGAACACTAAAACATTTACTAACAAATGTTGTCAATTCTTACATTTTGTTAGGAACTGTTATATGTTATAAGTGCTCCTACACTGATGGAAAGTGTTTACTAACATTTTATAACATTTTGAATCTGGCATTGGCTCGCAGTTTGGTTTTGCGTTCTGAGGCGTCTACACGAAAATGGAAGAAGATTTGCTAATTGGGATAGCTTTAATTTTTTGTTTAAAAAAAAAGAAAAAGCGCTCTTATTGGATGCGCCGAACGCTTAAAGCTAGAGAAAAACTCACCGACTCACCGCATACCCCGCCGTCACCCGTATAAAATGTTAACAAACAAAATTTTGTTCAAAAATGTTAATTAACATTTACTAACATGAAAACATTTTTTGACTTTGGTGATTAAATGTTAGCTAACAAATGTTTACTAACGTTACTTAACATTCTATAACAGCAGTGTGGGAGCACCTTTAAATAATTTAGCAGCGATATAAATATTTTTTTTTGAAAAAGTAACGAAATAAATAATTTTCTAAGGCAATACCTACTGAAGATTTATTTACCAATTTAAACTATCTAGGTAAGATCTCGGAATTTTCTAGGGACCATCATAGCTTATAATAAATCATGGAACGTGCTTTGTGTTCCACCAGTCTAGGACAGAGGCTACTAATGGTGTCTCGCAGCCGTGAGGGTGTGCCTGATGATGGAGAGCATTATCTAGACTGGAATGGACTTGGGATAGTGCGCGATTACTCACAGATGTTTTGTTTGTTTTTACCTGACTACTATGAAGGAAAGGAGAGTATTATGAAATATGCCTTACAGTAATAGTTGGTGTTATGATGTTTGCATTAAAGAAACAGAGAGCATAAAAATACATAGTGTAGCAATGTAGGTATGACGTTGGGATATTTTTGGGAATCCACAAGTTACCTATAAGTATTATACCTATGGAGAAAATGTTCACCGGCAGCTTACCAGTTTCCGTGGAAAGTGAAAACGGGATTAAAAGTAGACTAAGTCCGTCTATTCTAACTCTGTACCAAAAAAGACAAACAGAAAGTTACTCCTGCATTTAAATTACACTTAAATAGAGAGGCTATCTGATAATAATATTTTAGTAAGTAGATCTATAGATGACTTTATTATCACATAGTAACTATTATATTACCTAGAGACTCCATGTCATGGCAAGGGTTGTATCCCACTTAAGGGAAGACGTCTGGAGCCGCGGGCTACACCGCGCGTCAACATCCCTTCCACCCAAAGGCTCTAATAAAATTGCTATTTACATACACTAATTGACTATCAGGTGCTACTACTTACAATTAATTTATTTCTATCTTTTGTGAGGTAATAAAATATCAGTTTGTTAGATGCAAGCAGTTTATTTGTCTGGCTGGTGTGTGTGTTTGTAACATCGAAGCTGGGCACTCAAAGTCAAAGTCAAAGTCAAATATTTTTATTCAGTTTTGGCCCCATAGAGGCTCTTTTGAACGTACCACCCACTCGTGGCGTAGTTCAGTTAAGCGATGTTAACTTGTTGTTATTGTTAAGCAACGTGCAGCTCAGCCCCTACTTGGATGGGTGGCCGATAGTGGCATTATCTATCTGTGCGCTATCGTGCTTCTGTTTTAGCTATATGGTAGAAAAATAACCATTTAATGAAAACATCAACTACAAAATAGAATTTTATTAGAATTACAACTTTATTGCTATCGGTTTAACACAACATAGGTTGACAATACTCAATTATAAGAATTACTTCTTTTCGGCAATCGGCTAACAGGGCTGTAACAAATCTTAGTAACGACGGAGCTATGATACGCGTTGACAGTACATAACAAAAAAAACACAGGAACTCCTCATTTTAAAATTGTGTTTCTAAATCTTGCAAGCTTTCCTTTTTCTATTAAAACCACCGTCATAGTCTACAAAATAGTTAAGTGGACACTTCACAGCCCATAACAAGTCATAAAGTGAAAGTGATACGCCCTAACATAACGTGATACATGTTATAAAATGTCTTAAAATACCATGCTGTACTCCGGTTTAAATGCCGCGCCATTTTATACCGACCTCTGACTTCTTCTAGTACCGTTAAGGTTTAATCAGACGGTTCATTTTTCATTAATTTTCTTGTTTCATTTTGCATCTTTTACTAAAATAGAAATGCCAATTCAATTCATTAGTCAATCGATCCAATAAGGGTTTTTCATTGGGCATCATTCATTCGAAATTTGAATCTTCATCTTCATCGATTGGATTGTCAACCTGACCAATCCTAGTGTCAGAGTTATTGAGCCGGCAAAGGCCTCTGAAATGGCTCATGTAACGACTACTATCCGAAGAAAGTAACCGGGACCGACGGCTTAACGTGCCCTCCGAAGCACGGAATCATCTTACTTTTCAAGGACAATAGGGTGACAAACCGAAATTCTAAATTGAGTTATACTATTGAATTTCGAAATCGAGTTACCAAGTCGTGTGACAAAATCGAGTGACACATTCAAAGATAAAAATTAGTAACAATGGAAGTTTAAAAACGAACGACAAAATCGAATTTTGAAAATAAAGTTTAACTTTTTTTTTATTAACAGTCTAGTGACAAAATCGAGTGACAAAGTTGACTGACAATCAACCAACTACTTAATACATTAACCATGAGCCGAGTCCAGATGGTCGACTCCTCTCGTTATCATCTCGGTTGTTCTCAGAGGCACAGTATTGTGACAGATGCGCTGTAAACACCACAATTGTTATTTTTACACTGACAACGAGAATTTGTCTGTTTTGAGTGTTGACAAGAGGGCGTACGGTGAGGCGTAGTAGTTGGGCATAGGCGGAAATAATAGATGTGATAAAATTTTATTTTATTTTGTAATTGTTTCTATCTTGATTTAAGCAGTTGAAAGAAGAGTATGTCATATTTTTATTTAAATAAAAAAGAGGCAAGAGATAGTTTCAATTGTTATTATTGGCCTAGCCATTAGACTCATAGATTCTAAAACAAGTTAGTTTTTGGTAAACAGTACATGGATGTATGAAAAAATACGGCGTGCTATATGCAGACCCGTATTTAAAATTGTCTTTTGAACAAATATTAAATTATATTTTAATTCTTTCCTTCTTCAATTGACCTATCTAGTACACAAATAAGTACATAAGTTATTGCAAAATTATATAGACATGAAAGTTTTTTAACCTAATTACAGTCTCTCGATTTTTCCTGTTTTAAATTACTTCACTAGTACATAATATTATATTAAAAAATATATTATTTATTAAATTCTACTGTACAACTCCTACCGACTTCATAGCTTTGTCGTATTGTAATTAGACTGTTTAGGGAGAAATGAGTAAAGACCTCGCTCAGAGTCTCGGAGTGTCGACTGTGTGCTGAAATTAATACCCGCGGCCCGTATTGTGGCTACCCGGGTTATATTTAGACAACTTTAATTTTAACTATTTTGGGTAGATATAATACATAGTGCTGTCCCCTTTAAACAAAATATTTGTAAAATTAGTTAGTTCCCTCAATTATATTGTCGTTTATATGTAGATATGTTAAATTTGTAGTAAAACTATCCTCGTTTTCATACTCAAAAGGAGGAGGTTTCTCAATTCGACCGTATATCGTTTATTTTTGTTCTTGATGCTCGTTTCATAGGCACAATTAGCAACGCTAGCTGGCTGTTTTTGAGCCTAATCTACATACCTATATCTGATACTTAACATAATATACGTCTGAAAAGTTTAACTTTTCATTAGTTTGTTTGAATGGGTAATATTATGACTTTTTTACAAGCCCGTTGGCACAGTGGCAGTGAGAGCGCTTACTGTGTCGGGGGTTGCGGGTTCGATTCCCGCCCGGAGTCAACAATATGTGCAGACATAGTTGTTGGCGACGACGTCTGGGTGTCAATTTTATATTCTTATAAAGTATTTGTGTATGTATATGTAGTAGTACCAGTTAATTAGATTCAATAACACGAGCTTAGAGCTTACTTTAGGTCTAATTAACCGTGTGTGGATTTGTCCAGGTATATTTATTTATTTATTTATTATTTTATTGCATACAATAGCTCAATTCAATAAGAAAATTATAGTTTACTTTTAAATCTATGTCTCTGGAATATGTACAATTAAGATAAAATCTTCTTGTTGCAATTAAATGTATGATTATGATTGTGTTGGTCCACGAATTGAATAAGTAGAAAATTGTTACCTAAAAGTGGTCAAAACCCAAACATGTCGAGTATACTCTACCTATAAGAGCTTCCACGAAAGTATCCGGTTATAACAAATGTGGTTGCAATTTGTCGGTCTGTATGGCGTGTGCACGGAGGAGCCAAATGAACTTATTTATCTTAGAGAGTAAGGTGTGGTGTGGTGTATTGAGGATGTATTTTGTAGTTGTATTGGTTTACGAGTATATCTAGGTTTACCACAAGCTGAAGAGATTAGCTTGATTGGTGTTAAAGCCAACATGGCTTTCGATTCCAATAATAATTTTTGTTTTCGCTTCTCTCTTCTTCTTTGTAGTCTCATTCAAAAGGATGTTTTTAAGTTCTTTTTCATTTCGCGGGGCGTGGCTTGTTCTGGTATAAGGGTTGTGTATCTATTAATAAAAGCTTGAAGTGTATGAAAAGGTACAATATGTTGGTCATAAAGTGAATTATAACCGCTGACGTCAAACTCAGGTACAGTAGCCATACCATGACCTCTTAGATGGCGTCTCAAGATCCAAGCAGATTAGTTTAGGTTTGCGTTTCAATTCGTACCGTGACCTTATTTAAACAATATCGCACTTGAATCGCCATCGCTTTGAATGAATGAACAAACCATTTTGCTGATCGGCTAATTGCGTCACTTCCTCTAAGAGAAGTTATTAAGGTGCGTTCGAAAACCTCAATAATTAAATTTACGCAAAGTTACGGTTTTTATGAGAACCTATTTAAAATGATAAGTATTATTTAAAACAAACATTGGTTTGTTTATACACACAATAATTATTTTTACCTAATTTGTAATCATAAAATGTTTCAACTATAAAGTATTTATTGCTCCAAAAACCAATGGTATTTTTAATTTTAAACAGACATCCAAAATAATATTAAGATTTAAGTGTTCGGAACGTCACTGAAAGTGGCATTTCATTTTTGGCAAAGATCAAACAATTCATAGAATAAAAAATAGACATAGAATAAAATATAGACATAGATTTAATATAGACATAGATGAAATATATTATAATAGGTATATTTTTAAGCATTTAAATTATTACCTTCATGCTCGTTTGATATAAATTGCGATTGTTAAAGATTTATTTCTACGAGTATTATGGATTAACCAGGAATATAAGTTAAGTCTCAGAATTCTAGAGCCTTGTGCCTTGTCGCTCTCGCTTCATTGGGGAAATTCAGGATAAAACAAAGCATATCCTCCATGTTTATATTGAGTCATGTTTACCCTCGTAAATACCTACCTACTCGTACATCCCCTGCGCTCAATCCACACTATACAGTACTACAACCCGTCCGCGCTCGTATTTTATTTTGTGTAAGTACATATTAACTTCTCATCATAACTCAGAAAAGAAATGTCCAATTTTAATCAATTCTTTCAGTTGAATATCATTAAGTTATTTGCACAAATGCATTGTTTATAGTAAGGAACAATTAAACATTAATAATTAACTAAAGTACATACTTATTGTTGTTAAAAATATCAACAACGGTTCAATAAAAGTAAGAAAAATGTATCTTTTATTGAATTGCTAATTTTGACAGCTGAGACGCTTTACCAAAGCCGCAAAAGACGCTCATGGTACGAAATGAATGAACGAAAACATCTTTAGTATGACAAATAGCGAATCAGTTTAGGTAATCTGCTAATCAACTACAATGTGTCACTCATTGATGTCATGGTACGAAAACTGACAGCGAACTAGTTTAGGTCCGCATTTGTATCGCGCTAAGAGGTCACGGTATGGCTCCAGGTGTTTATGTATGCATGTCTGCTTAAAACCACAGCTCCTAAACGACTAAACCCATTGCTGGGCAAAGGTCTCTCATCTCACTGATGCTATCAGTACAGTGAGGAGGGTAAGGTGAAATTTGCGTTTGCCTCCTAGGGGTTGTTGGTCTCACACGCAAGCCACGTGTAAAAACTAAATCGGAAACATGCTAGACTCAGGAATTGAACTCAGAACCCAGTTTTGGGAGGCTATTACACATACCACTCGACCACCAAAGCGTTATATCATTGTAACAAATTGTATTGTTTTGTTTCAGATCAGCACCGCGGCTGGTGGGGTCCGAGGCTTCGTACAAGCTGAGCCATTACGAACAGGAGGCGCTGATAGCTGTGAGTTGATTATTTTGTTTACTATTAAGGTACAAGTTTAAGGTCGCAGACAGTAACTGCAGGCGTTTCATATACGTCAATTTGCTGTTCACCGCAATTGCGACGGCACTAGGCTGACTAGAGATGTTTAGGCGAAAATGCGATTTAAAAAAAAAAAAAAAACTTGAGAGGTGTCACGGGAAACCCGGATGGAACGAAGTTTATTTATTATCAACAAAAATAATCGTTGCGACACCACTCTGTTCAATGCGAAATAGAAAGACGAAACGAAAATATCTAGCTTGCTTTCTATAAGAGAGAGAGAGAGAGACAGACAGAAACATGCACGCTGCGCATGTTTCTCTGTCTGTCTCTCTCTGGCGTGCGCAAGTTTCTCTGTCTGTCCCTCTCTGGCCTAAAAAATGTCGTTAGCATTTTTTCCGTCCAGCCCCCTTTCGCAACGCGCGATAAGGAACTTCGTTTCAATAACATTTGTACATCACTAGTCGCTCGAACCCGAGCGAACCCTGGTACTCCTCTTACTGCCGTAAACAGAGACGTCCATTAAATCGACCCTTAACTAATGACGACAATTTTCATACATTACATGGCACAATCTCTACTAGGGAAGCATTTGACGTGTCTAAGTACGGGCGTTAGATGACTTTAAATAAATTTACCTATTACTGTTCAAAACAAAATAATTAAAGTCTTGGAAAAGATCAAAGGCAAGATCAAAGGCTATTTATTTTATTACTCATAGAATGAACTCGATAAAATACAATATAATAATAAAGCTCCACAACAAACTAGGTAACTAAGTACCAACTTACTCCATCTAACAATTGGTTCAACATGACTTTAACTCCGTTTTGGGCAACACAAGCAATTGTTAGGCAATTTATGGCGTTGCTCAGTTGCCCTGGGTAGTTGCCCAGTTAGGACGGACCAAGCCCTGTTTATTGTTAACATGTAATTATAATAGGTTACTTTCTTTTTGAGGAAGTTACTGTTTTAGACTGACA
This sequence comes from Cyclophora albipunctata, assembly GCA_963082685.1. Taxonomy (NCBI): domain Eukaryota; kingdom Metazoa; phylum Arthropoda; class Insecta; order Lepidoptera; family Geometridae; genus Cyclophora; species Cyclophora albipunctata. The sequence goes on from OY720119.1 coordinate 557,594, forward strand.
TTTAGGTTTCGAAAAGGCAGTAGCCATTTTAGTACCTAATATAATGTATCTTAATTTAATTGTAAAGTACGATGTTGATTACAGTGGTGCCACCTATGGCGCCACCAACAAAATGGGAAGTTTGTATTGACAATATTTATCTTAGAATCACCTTGGTGGCACTACAACTTTGTTTCAAGCAACTAAATCAGCTATTTATTTTAATAGAGACTGTAGTTAAACAATCTTTTGATCTATGAATTACTGGTGGCGCAACCCTGTGTCCTAATGGCAGTTGGTCATATCTGTCGAAACAAATGCAATTTCTCAATTCTCCACGAATCTATTCTGCGTACATCTGCAAGTTATATCAATCATCACCCCGGCGGTTTCCGCCAGTTACATTCGAAAGCTTCTTGACGATGTAATGGTAATTTCAGAATACACCATTTGATTGCCTCAAACTTAGTAAAAAGATAAGACGGATCAAAAGAAATAAAGTGACGCATGCAAAGTTACTATACCCTGAACTTGCCCCTGAACTTTTGAACAGACAGCGTTAAAAATGTTAGACACATATCACAACCATTATCACAAAATTTTAAATAATAAATTAAAGATTACTTTAAAACCTTCTAAAAACCCACTAACATATATATGGGTATGTACTCAGATGCTTAACATTTCAATGGGCTGACTATATACATAAATACATGATCACATGTATTAATTTACTACAAAATGAATGGGTTATCAGAAAATGAGCATTGATTAAGAATGTCAATGAAGATGATGCACATTTGTTCTTAATGCTGGCTTCACTTTACTATTGTCACTGCTCTGTCTAATCTTTTTCCTTGATCTGAGTTGATTACAATCATTTTTCATTCACTCATGTGGAACGATTTATTAATGAATCTCGGTTATAAATGAAGGTAAGTATTTGATTAGGTAACTTATGAAAATTGTTTGAATTATCATTTCCGTATTTGAATTTTGATGCAATTTTGTCTTTTGTTGTGGTTTAGGCGAGGGAGCGAAGACTGTTGGTTTAGAAAAAGGTTATCAATGTCGATAAAGAGGCATGGAAATATATTATAACAAGTATTAGTTCAACTGCAAGTAATTGAGCAGTTAGACTTGTATAAGTTTGGCCACTTGTATTGAGTATGGCCACTAGGTTTGTCAGTGAGGTTGGCCACTGTACAAAAATATTTTTGAGTGTCATTCATTAGATAAGTTACAACTCTTTTCTAATCGCAATGCATATTTTGCTCTTTTCTCCTTTCTGACCCTGACAGACACTCTAACAATCGTATGTTATTATTATCTATTTAAATTCGAAATTATACTTATTTAAGTCCTATTGTTAGAACAATGGAGCCCAAACATTACCGACAATCACCCGCAGACTGGCGCCAGACTCTCTCCATAGAATACACAACAGTATCTACTTCCTACCTTGGCTATGAGCAATTTGCTGATTCACGAGTAATAGGGTGTTAACTAATGATATTTATGTCCCCTCGGAAGAAATCTGCAACCGTTACTCATGGTATGATGGTGCTTAAGGTTAGAAGAGAATTAGTCGTCAGATTGAGATTTAAGTTAGTGAATAACCGCCGAAATTGCATTAATTTTCAAAGAAATAATAATTAACAAATATTTTGTGACTAATAATTTTCTACCCCCTACGCCCATCAGACGTACCTGATAGACTGAGCAGATAATTCTGCTCTATGAAAACCTATGATGGAACATAAGAGACAAGATGTCTAACATACATTTTCGTCTGTTACAATTGTTTCTGTCTGTTATGTATGAGTCTGAGTGGCCGCAGCGGCCGCAGACCGCATGCTATAAATGCAGACTGCAGATATCATCTATGAATACTTTTATACTTTTACGCCCGTGGAGAGTCAAGAGACGTCAAAAGCTCCCATACTAGAAGATTAAATGAGTGATTTTGATATGTAATAGGTATATGAAAAACTAGCAGCGCCCCGCGGTTTTACCCGCGTTGTACCCGTTCCCGTGGGAATTTCGGAATTTTTTATACATATAAACCTTCCTCTTGAATCACTCTACCTATTACAAAAAACCGCATCAAAATCCGTTGCGTAATTTTAAAGATTTAAGCATACAGACAAACAAACAGACAAAAGTAGCGACTTTGTTTTATACTATGTAGTGATTAGACCTTAATATTCTTCTGTATGATGGTTTATAGGTAAACTTAACTAAGCCAAGCAAGTCTGTCTAAATATTATCTGGACTATTCAGTCTGCGATGATCCTAAAAATTAAATTCCGTTTTCTTCAATGTTTTTGAAGCGTGATGTTATTTTATGAACACTTACATCTATTATGGCAGGTGACAATTATCAAACCAATTACCAAATTAAATATCAATTACTTGTGTTTACCACTCAATAAACACAACAGTTTACCCCCGTTTACGTTTCTTTTAGGATATCAAAGGGTCGTTATTGCATCCCCTAATGTAAGGGTGCATAATTTATCATAGAGCTGGCTGCGTTATATCTGGCGCTATTTTTATTATATCACACGATGTGAAGAATGAATTTCAAATGGTTTCCGAAGTTTGTGTTAGGGGGCTATATCCTGAGTTCATACTACAGGTTCTCGATTTAAAATTTTGAAAAAAGAAAAAAGTCGTCTAAAAAAAAATATTAAATAAATTATTTATGGAGATACAAATTGATTTTTTTTGGAATTCAATGGTATAAGATATAGCATGAGCTGTGTTAATAAATAAAGATTATTGATGAAAGTACATAACACGAAAATAGATAGTTTTGTCTAGTTGATTGAGTTAGGTAATAGAAAGATTATATGTAAGACAATGCTATTGTAGTAAATAATCAGTATACATCTGTAGGTAAGAATTATTATCAACCTTTACGAATATCCACCCTCACACGACATTATAAAACAGTACGCAACATTATATGTAGGCGTGTGTTACATAAAGTATTCTCTATGAGTCCTTCCAGATTGCAGTTGTAAACGGAAAACTGCGATTTCCTTACGAATATAAGAGAGATAAGTACGAAAGTATTTTACAAGCAAATAAACAAGTACAGTTTATTGCTAACTCCCTTCAGAGAATGCTACAGCAATACGAGCGTGACTTGCTTGCGAGAATTTACCGTCGAGTTTACGATCGAGTCACCGAACCAGTAGTAAGGGCATGACAAGGTGTTTTAGGGTGTAAAAGAATTTCAAAAGAAGTGAGTGTAGGTTGAATCGACTTCAAGTATGATGTATGATGCATTATGACGTTTAAGATTGAACACGGATTTACTTTGAAAAGTCCTTTAGACTTGTATGAACATGTTGTTTATATGATGCGCTATTTTAAAAAATATTTTTCTGGTGTTTTTAAGGTAGATAGAATATTGATGGTGTAATATGTATTGATAGGATACAGGTAGGATACAGTACTATTGAATTCTGATTCCATCTATTAAAGGCATCGAAAAATAAAACTTACCCAAATACAATTAAGATATTATTGTTTCTCCTTAGTCACGTGCCAAGCCCGGCCTTTTAAAGAGGCATTCCAGGGGATACAGATCCAGTCCAGCTTTATATTAAAGTTATTGTTATAAAAAGCCTGTAGTGTCCCACTGCAGGGCAAAGGCCTCTCTACTAATTAATCATTCCTGGCTCTTTCTTGGTTGAAAGAAAAAGAAATGGATTGTAAATATGTGTATAAAATCAATAATTTTTTTTTCAAAAATTTTCAGAAAAAATGCTATATACCTATTATCTAAATAAACACAATATGTTTTTTACCTCTACAATTCCAAACACCTCCACCCAGTATGCTATTACAATAATTTCCCTGTCTATCAATATTGTAACCTGCAGAGCCATATTTCTGGTTATCACCGGTGCGTGTAGAGAGGGGAGGGGCAATAATAATAGGAAAACGTGATTTTAACGACTTCCAGACAAATTGAAGAGGAACGATCATTTGTTATGTTTCGAACTACGCGCCGGTATTACGGGAGATGCGAGTTACGGTCGAGTTACGGTCGAGTTACAAAGATTTATAGGCGAAAAGGTATTGCCCATAGTCCTCATTTTACTGACGTCGCCTAAAACGCATAGCAAGTAAAGAATGACTACACAATTTATATACAATTTTTCTCCAGTTACTACTGATCAGAAACTTATTTTCATGTTTAAATATTTAACAGCAAAAAAGTGAAATGTATGGTAGTTTATTTAAGTAAAGTAAGTTCTAGTAGATTAGTGGCCAACTCTGTCATCGAAGTTTAAACTGCTCGTTGGAAAGTCTTGGAAAGTCCTTAATTACCTTCATCACAAAAACAAATTCTTTAGCATTCCTTTGAAAATACTTCATCGATCCTTATTATTTTATAACTCAAATCTGCTATCTGTTAATGTCTATTCATTTTACTATTAAACACATACAAATTTGTCAGAATAGGGGCGCGGTATCCAGTAACTAACTACTCCGAGTGTTGTAACTAAACTAGGATTGACGGGCGCACAATATTACAAACATCTGCACGCCGAGGAAACAATTTACTCGTCCCCGAGGGATACTTACAGAATAACACTTCAAAATTGGATTATTTTTTGCTTGAATTTTGCTATTTTTGTAGTGTTAACTATTGGAGAGCTATTGCATTTTTTGTGTCTAAAGTTTCGTTTTTAAACTGATTTAAACAAATGGGGATGTTTTCTATTGGTTTGAAATGTTACTTCTTGAAACCTTAAGAATATTGAATAGAATCAAAAAATCCTTCAAGTGTTTCAATAAGATTCAAAATTCGGTTCATTATCATAAAATTAAACAGCTTAATTGAACAAATATTTTGAAGTTCCAACCATCTGATTCGGTCCTGAATAAATTAACATTTTTCGAGTATTTTTTTATCGCAAACTCTTTTAATTACAACCGAATGCATGCGAACCAAAGAAATGACGTAAAAAGTAGTTGTAAATAAACGTTGCATGTTATTTGAATACAGACGAATCTCATTTGGGATGCGGGCATAGTCGGCGGAGGGGCACTACTATTGCTATTCGAACATGATTTTTTTCGAAACATAAAACGTATTGATATGTGATTGTTCTCACTAATTTTACTAATGATATGTAATTATGTAATCCAGTACTATTATCTATCCCATGGTCCTTTTTATTTATTATTAAAACCTTATCTATAAAGCACACTTTCAAAATATTATTCTACTTTACTGGGTGGTATAATGAACTCGTTTTAATACCGAACTAAACTCGATCCAAACATTACAAGACTTATGATACAGTAGTAGTAGGGGTCGCACGTAAATTTCCATACGGATGAGAGATGTGTGTGCAAATCATATGTTACGAGTAACAGTCATACAAACAGACAGACAGGATGTAAAACAGAGGAGCTGTTACGTCTTTGAGGTTCTTGATTCCGAGATGAGATGAGAAAGGGTTTCATAGAATTTTATTTAAGATCTTTAAGTCGTATGTTAGCCGAAAGCTTATGTATATTTTATATAACACTAGCAGCGCCCCGCGGTTTTACCCGCGTTGTGCCCGTTCCCGTGGGAATTTCGGGAATTTTTATACGTATAAACCTTCCTCTTGAATCACTCTATCTATAAAAAAAACTGCATCAAAATCCGTTGCGTAGTTTTAAAGATCTAAGCATACATAGGGATAGACAGACATTCAGCTGAAAGCGACTTTGTTTTATACTATGTAGTGATGAATTCTATCTCTAAGCTTTTTATAAGCCACCAAGTCTACTAATCTACTTACTTCCTTAGTTACTTCCATGAACTTTCTTAATTACTTCATTTAAAAATGGAGATCTTTGAATTGATAATCAAATTATTGTATTCTACTGAATTATTATTGTTTTAACAAAGAAAGGTCATTTAGTTATGCCAAGGTAAACAGCAACTGTAGAGTATCTATTCAATCACAGAGATAGTTGGACTTTTACATTGACAACTGGCCTTACAGAAAAAATACTTTAAAAAACAAACGAATATCGTTTCCTGTGATTATTTTACACCCAAAACTGTCACTTTTAAATTTAGAACAAAAACCTCTATAACATATAACCTCTATGACGTAATTCGCCTCCAGTCTATATATAATATTAAATTCCCGTAAACCTTACATATCAATTTGCAAGCAGACAAAGGAATCGTGCTCATTAGCTTCTATCAGATGAACACACAGTGTTTACAACACGTTATATGCACCGACAGTGAACAAATATTGCCTTCTATGCAACGCCAATCATATATTTACTCAGTATATTTACAGTAGCTTCCATACCGGTTCGTTCTTTGCGGAAATTTGTAAATAAAAATCGTCTCAGTTACTCCATAAAGCATCAGCTATTTATTTGGTATTTACTTTTATACTGTACCGGATTTTTTATTTGCTATGCCCATATAAGATCGGTTATTCGGAACACAAATTAGCTCTTATATACTTTTACTCTGATGCAAAAATAAAGTTGTAAGAGTAATATTACTTGAGATGTAAATTATTTTACTCCAATGACAACGAGTTAGACATCGTTAACAATAGCGAGTTTACAAGCTGGGTTTTCAGTATCCAAATGGCGTAATGTAACAGATTATCAACCGTTAGTCTCTATGTCACAAACTGAAACAAACATTGAAGGCCACAACCGCAGCTTTCCTTTTTTCCGTTCAAGAACTTTCGAGAATATTCTAGATAAATCCATGTTACTGGTAGAAAAATATTACGCACATAAATATCAAACACAGATAATGATCTCCAAAATCAGTGACGCATATCTTTAGGAAGGGAAGGAATGATCATCATTCCATGACAGCGAGGGTGCAGTCTCATGCATGGACGATAATAATGATACGGAGAATCGTATCATGGTACGTCGCTGTTGGTTCCGAAGCATCCTTAGGCATCCTTAGTTCCTTAGCCTTGGTTTGGATCATAGGCATCCTTAAGCATGCTTACCTTTGTGGTTTAAAGCATTCTTAGATATGGTTGTTAGTTTTGATGAGAATTTAATTTGTTCATTTTTATGAAGTTTAAAAGGTAGATTATGGACAGAGGAAGATAAAGGATATTTTAATTTTCTTTTTTAAATAAAGCTACAGGAAATAAATGGAGTTAAATCAAATTATTAGTAAGTTACAATTAAAATCACAAACAATATTAACGTAATACGGCGTTTACATTGCACTTGATGATCAATAATAGAACGCGTGCGAATAATTGAACATAACATGACGCCTGTGTCCAATAACTTGCCAACTCACAGCTCACTTATCTAGATTCCTGGAAGTACTTCAACCAATCAATAAATGACTTCCAGTCCATCATACTCCCCACACAACACAATCCGACAAATGACACAATACTCCCAAATGTCCAGCCAACAGACAATCCCTTTGACATTCCATGCCTCTTTGTAACCTGAACCATATTGCTTTATTGCCTATCAAGATCCGCACTGCCTTAGAGACGCATAGATTAGATTGCACCGCGTACGATACTGCCTATTGATATTGTTACCACTGCGTACTACCTAATGCCTGCATAATCGAGACCTTTGATGGCCAGACTATTGTTTTCAATCAAGGCTTAACCAGAGGAGCTCAAATTGAAAGCGCCACCGATATCCCCTCGAAGGTACAAACCAAACCATAACGCGGCCATCAAAGCGACAATGTGGAGGGTGAATTTGTCTATGACTGTGTAGTATTTGACAAGGATAGAGGGAGTCTGGATGTGGTTTACAAGTATCTCATTGAAGTAAATTGGTTTGGGACTTTCCTTAGTTCTTGTTTTTTTTTTGTTTTCTTGGTTAAATATTTAGTCGGCAATAATGCAACATCTGAAATGTTAAGTTTTTACTTTAGTTGTATGATCGTGGTAAACATAACGTATGCTGATGTAATTTTTAAATCTTTGTAAAAATATTTTTATTTACAAATAGCTCACACTTTCAAGCTATCCCATTTTGCCTTTTCTTGCAAATGGCACCTAAACGAGTATGCAGCGACAGTGACGACTTGTGATTTTTCTGCTGTATTTCTGTTTTTTTTTAATTGCTAATCTACCACTTCATATATTCATAACAAATTTCCTCAAAAACAAGAGATTCTTAATTCATCGAAATCTTTATGCAAACGATCAAAATATATTCTCAGTTCGTCCAAATACTTTTGAACAAGTAAACAGCCCATCTAGTACACCACACATCTTCGTAATACACTAATAAGTGCGGCGAGCGACGCGAGTCGTCATTACGGAGGCGACACGCGAGCGATTACTCGGCGGTTGTCGTCTGTATTGGGGATAAATAACCACCTGAGCACGAATCTTTGATCATTCCTATGTGCACACACCTTAATGTTTGTACTTTTATATGCTATGGTTATGACACTTCTGATTTGAAGTTCGTTCGTGTAGGTGGTTTATTATGTAGGAGTATGAAGATGTGTTTGGAAGTTTAACTAGCGCCCCGCGGTTTTACCCGCGTTGTGCCCGTTGCTGTAAAATTTGTGTGGCTATCCGTTACAAAAATAATTATTCAAATTGGATAGATATTTTCTGAGATTAGCGCGTGGACAAGACAAATGGAGAAAAAACTTAACTCTCTCACAGAACACACTTACGTTAGGTATATAATTATAAGTTGACTCATCGATATCAGTAAAACCACAACCAACAAATATGGTTTTTATTTTGACTATCAATTCGCATAAGTCCAAGAAGTCATAAGAAGTGGTGACAGGGCCGTCTTAGACGCTCACATAAGCAATACTTCCATTCTTATGTGGTAAGTACTTCGGTACTTTTGTTTCACATCACTACATCTTTATCTACCTACAATACACAAAACATTAACACATAAATTTTCAGTCATATTTCCATCCACCGAGTGTCATCCCCTAACCCCTGCGCGAATGTTTTTTATTTGATTTGTCGATCAATTTGTCGGCGCGACCCCTGGCGGTCGATTATAACACCGCGTACCAAGTAAACGGTTAATTGAGCGCGAGCTTCCACCGATGTGGAGATATTTTTGATATTTCATGTGTGTGGTGATACGTGGAACTTTTGGTAAAACATTGAGACTGGAAATTAAGTCTAGCTAGGCCGACCAGAGAAACAAGTTTTTACAAATGAAAATGTGATAAAAAATACTGCTGTAGCGAACTTATTTGGGATCATCACCATAAATTTAAAATTATGTAATTTAAATTTAATTTAATCTACTTTCCAAAAAGTTTTCATGGGATTCTTATATTTAAAAAAATTAAGATTTCAATATGTATTCTGGAATATTTTATCCAATACAACTTAAAATATCCTTAATCTCCTTAAAGGAAAAAATAAAGATAACAGCGTTTGACATGGTACTCATTTTAGTAAGCGATATGATATCATTTTATTTCTTGGAATAAAATTAATCTTGTACATTTGAATTGTAAGACGTAAAATAAATATTCCTCAATAAAAAACGTACGAACCAAATTGAGTAACAAGGCTCAGGTGCGTGCACACGATCGAGCCGACAATTACTCGGGTCGCATGTGTGAACACGCACTAATCCCGCGATAAGTCGGGAGACGGATCGCACGCAGATCCGTTTGATTGAGACTGATTTATTCGCAAGATGGCTGCAAGATGAGCGACTCAATTCGATTTTATTTTAGTTATTCTGTTTGTAGTTTGCAGTGTATATATGTATGTTCAGAGAGTTCTTTGGAGTTTAATGCTTGAATTAATTTATTTTGTTATTTAAGATACTTTTGTGCTTCGACTAAAGGGTAGGTTATTGTTTGAAAAAAAGTGAAACGAATTTTTGTTTCTATAGTTCAATATGGCGGATTACGCTCACATTCCTTATGTAGAAATATTTCATATTATATCTACTTTTCCGTAAAAATCTGCAAAAAATACAGCTATTTAAATAAATATTTATCTTTTATTTTATTTTAATTGAAATAACTAAACAGCTTTTTAAATAACAGTGTTTAAACAAGTTTAAAGACGCCATTTTTCAGATGACAGAGACTCCATAATTAACATAAATCGTTATCATTAATTTGGCGAGTGAAAGCAGGTGATATAATGTAGCATGTGAAATAACAGTCATCAGTGATCGATCGTGTGTGATTACCAATTGATCGCTCACTCGAGTTCTACCTGCTATTACTTGTCTTGGGGCTGGCGACTTGTTTTGGACTGTCGGGGCAGTTTATGAATTGCAAATTTGTATTGGGCGTTGAAATTCGTATTGGAAGTTGAAGAATTGCTCATATTTTTAACCCTCGACACAGATGGGATGTTCGGGGAGGACGGAGGAGGAGGACTGTAATTAATATAAATCAAAATTATTGATAATCGATTTGAGTGTTTTTGAAAGTCACAAGAACAAAAAGATTAAACTTAATATCATTGTAATATAATCTAGTAAAACAGTTTCGGGACTAATTAGTTGTCATTTGCTACAAACAGGCACACTGATAAACTTAATTCTTATTATACTTGTTTTGCCTGATTGCTAAAAATATCGCCCTTAAATTTTAAAATACTGATTAGTTCTTCGACAGTACTAAAAAAATAAAACATAACAAAATTAACTCAATTAAGGGCCGACTTGAACAGAAGTTATTATGACATTATCTTATTTTAATGTCATAAGTATTGCTTATTTACATCCAGTCTCGGAGGTAATTCGCAAAAGAAAGCTTAATAATTGGTTTTAAGAAATGTATCGTTGTTTTTAAGTTTATTTCAATTCAATCTTTAATTAACAGGTTTTTATTAAGGACCTTATTCATACACGTTTCTTTACAGCATTTTAGCTATAATAGTAGTTTATGCAACGTCATATAAAGAAGGGTATTAAAACACGAGTGTGAGTTTATGAAACGAGCGCAGCGAGTTTCATAATAGTAACGAGTGTTTTAATACCCGTGTTATATGCAGTTGCATACACTACTTTATCTTCACTATTTAATGCAATTAATCAAACAAAATTTTAAAAACAAAACACATTGCGAAACATTAAATTCACGCGTAGGTACGTGTATTGTCACAGTGAACTTGCCGCCATTAAAATCTAACCAATGAGAGCGCAGCTGCGCGTAGGGCCAATCAGGAGCGAGCGAGATCTTACCAAAGAGTTTTGTGTATGTAGTTTCGACGAAGTTTTCACGTATAACCCAACTGTTTTCAAAAGCCAGCCTAATATCAAAATTTTATACAACTAGTATGAGGATTTTGACATAAGGCTCGCCAGGTTAATTGGTCGCGTTATAATGATGTTATAATGTTATATTATAATGATATTATATCATCATGTGCAATTGCTTAAATTGAGTGTTTTAGTTGTCTGTGCTATAACAGTAGTAATTATAAGTCAAGTATTGGAATCATAAGTAGAATGTTACAACATTAGTGTAGATAAAATAGTTTATCCCTTTCCGACATACGCTATTTGCAAAAGAACAAAAGAGACACAACACTTTAAAATATTGTTTAGTTATAGAGCGTTTATGAATAAGGCGGTAAGTTTTTAATAAATGTCTACTATCAGTGAATCACGTTATGTACTTTATCTACACTAATGTTGTAACATTCTACTTATGTTTCCAATACTTGACTTATAATTACTACTGTTATAGCGCAGACAACTAAAACACTCAATTTAAGCAATTGCACATGATGTTATAATATCCACATCGATATCGTAAAATCTCTTTATAACATCGCGCCCTGCGCGGCGCGCGCCCTGCGGCCCTGCGCGCGCAGCTGCGCTCTCATTGGGTAGATTTTAATGGCGGCAAGTTCACTGTGACAATACACGTACGCGTGAATTTAATGTTTCGCAATGTGTTTTGTTTTTAAAATTTTGTTTGATTAATTGCATTAAATAGTGAAGATAAAGTAGTGTATGCAACTGCATATAACACGGGTATTAAAACACTCGTTACTATTCCCCTTCCTACCCTTCATTATATGACAGTTGCATAAACTACTATTACTTGCCTATCTTATTAAAAGAAGGGTTGGAATTGAATTGGAAAAATTGGATGCCTTGGGTTGAAATCCTGACGGACAAATCATCCACCTGGGGTCAATTGTGTTGTTAGAATTATTTAACACGTTTGATGCCCTCTTTCATTGAGCTCTCTTATATGTATACTAGCAGCGCCCCGCGGTTTTACCCGCGTTGTGCCCGTTCCCGTAGGAAATCCGTAGATAAAATGTAGCCTATAGCCTTCCTCGATAAATAGACTATCTAACAGTGAAAGAATTATTCAAATCGGTTCAGTAGTTTCTGAGATTAGCGCGTTTAAACAAACAAACAAACAAACAAACAAAACAAACTCTTCAGCTTTATAATATTAGTAATGATGTAGCGCTCATGGCGAAGTTTGACTAAGCGACGTTAGTTAATTGCAATTGTTAAGCAACGTGCAGCTCAACCCCGACTTGGATGGGTGGTCGAAAATGGCATTACTATCTGAGCTACCGTGCTTCGGAAGGCACGTTAAATTGTCGGTCCCGGTTGTTTCAATCGTAAGGCCATGTCGGAGGCCTTTAGGTGATTTAATCGAATTTACTTTCTTATAAAGATTATGTTTCAAACTATTCTTTTGTAACCCAATTGCGACTCATGGACACATAATTAATTTAGGAAGACCTCGTGCCCTGGCGCGCAGGTAACACAAAACGTCATTCCGTCTTTTACCACTTAGTCCAATACAGAAATATAAAATAGTTTTATATAAAGACGAAAAAATAAATCTTCAGTCATACTTGACAAAACACCTAATGGCTAGTAATTATAATTATCAAACCATGTTATTAGTTCTTGGACTAAAATGTTAACCCTGTGGTACACTGGTCATGCACGCAACTTTCAGTTGACCTGAACAAAAGCGACCGTGTTCGACTAACAAGCAATGAACAACATTATTTATTGTTATTTGCTTATTTTTCATAGGCTTGAACGTGAGGAGTAGAGTGGATCACATGTAAGTTAAAATAAGATGTCCTTTTGTTTGTATGAACGAGCTTAACTCAACACTTTCAAAAGTAATAGGCAATACTTTTAATCTCACAATTTCAGTGGCAACGGGTACAAACAGGTTAAACCGCGGGGCACTAGTACTAGCACTAGTTTTCATTAAACAAAACATGTGGCCCAAATTCAACTTACCTTTACTAAGCGTAGTTTACTTATCTAAGGGCGCCATAAAAAGTGTGGATTTCAATATCATCTCAAATAAACGGAATCCATATAAACCTATCGACCCCGAAAGGCTAGTGGAGTTATAATCGCTCACACCTGTCGCAAGACAAAGCGACCAGCAGCGAAAATAAACACACCCAAAAGGTCTACTATGAAATACGATTTAAAACAGGTACACGCACACATAGATGTGTGCTACATGAGTTTCGAATGATGTCAAACGAATGCCACAGGAGATATGCCATGAAATTTAGCAAAGCATTTCATTCTACAGATGAGAAAGGTGTTGGGCGTAGAATACAATGAAATTTCTAAACCATTTTTGGTATTGGTATTGTCTTAGGTGAAATCGGCCTTATTGATTTAGGTATTAAATATTTTATAAAGAAATAGATTATTCTAGTGATTATTCTCTTTGGCAGTTGGTCTTCTGGATGTATTTATTTAATGGCGGCGTCCTGTGACCTGCGCCATACTTACACACTGACTGACACTTACTCACACGGAAGTAACTCGACGCGACACTTCCGTTCGAAACATTATAATGTTTTTTAAATATTTTTACAAATGGAAGGTTAGTGTTTCGTGCTTTAGTAGTCTGGTAAATTGTAGTATGGATTTATAGTGTTGTACTTACCGTATAGGACGCTCTGTAAAAGGGTTAACTAAACTTATACTTTCTTATAAATAATGTAGTTAAGGTATTTAATATTTAATGATTCAAATTTGAAATAATTGTTAATAAGCGTGTGTATTTATAGTCCAACTAGCAGCGCCCCGCGGTTTTACCCGCGTTGTGCCCGTTCCCGTGGGAATTTCGGGATAAAATGTAGCCTATAGCCTTCCTCGATAAATAGACTATCTAACAGTGAAAGAATTATTCAAATCGGTTCAGTAGTTTCTGAGATTAGCGCGTTTAAACAAACAAACAAACAAACAAACAAACAAACAAACAAACAAACAAAACAAACTCTTCAGCTTTATAATATTAGTATAGATTCACTAACCTTATATTATGAAGATTTTGACAAATGCTTTGTGATCAGTTGATCCACGCAGAGCTTCACTTCACACTGAAAGCACCCTTACTCTCTCAATAAAAAAAAACATGTTTGCATTTTTTACCCTTTTTCGTATGAAAAACGTAGGCGTAGAACGTAGGCGTATGCCTACGTCATACATCGTCATTTTTCCCCAAATAGTAGAAATGAAAAACAAAAAAATAACCAAAAAGAGTACTTGCATTATATTTTAATTGAAACGGCTTAAGTGTTCAAAGACCATGTTTTCGGGTAAGCCATGCGTCCTATCAAAGGATGACAGCATCGAGGGGTTCAAAGTAAAGACTGGCGGGATTACACGCAAATTGGAAACGTGTTCTGTCAAATTTTTGTTCCACCAATTAATCATAGTACCTGCAGGACTTTATATTTTGGGTTTTTTGAAAAGGTTTTTTTGAAAAATTGATTTGAATGTTGGTGAGAATTTTATGTATTCTGTTTTAGTTGAAGTTCCGTATAATAAATATGTATGTATGATAGGGAATAGTATTCTAAATTAAAGTTCAATTTGCTACAAAACTTGGTTCGACTTTTAGATTGTCTTCAAAACCCACAAAAGTGTTATAAAATGTCATCCTCTTGCTTTGGTTATTGTTGCTTTAAAAACTTTTTAAAGCCATATCCAACTTATTTAATATTAATCTCCATATTAAAATCTGTTTAAAAGCACAAAGTCCAAAACACAGACGTTATGAATAAACAAAAGTCTCTCACACAATTTGGCATCAAACAGATCAATTTATCCATAATCCCGGGGCTCTTTAAAACCAATTAATATTCAATTTGATTGGACGGTTGACCGCCAACACAACACATGCACACATCACGGAGTCAGACTTAATAAAAATTGAAGGGAGACGCTGTCAACATTGAAATGAAGCTGGTTTTGTAATACACCATACTTCATAGACGTGGACTTAATCAGTCTTCTTCTTCTTCATCGAGTGGATGGCTAACCTGACCAATCCTGGTGTCAGAGTTATTGAGCCGCCAAAGGCCTCTGACATGGCTCAAGTAACGACTACTATCCGTAGAAAGTAACCGGGACCGACGGCTTAACGTGCCCTCCGAAGCACGGAATCATCTTACTTTTCGGGCAGTCAGGTGATTCAGCCTGCAATGCCCTAATCAAAGTGAGGAAAGTCTCATAAAGAGATTTTTGTGAGACATCCCCACCGGGAATCGAACCCGGAAACTCCGGGTCGTGAGCCGGGCGCTCAAACCACAAGACCACGGAGGCTGTTAACCTAATCAGTGAGGTGTAATTTGGTGCATGTGACTGTTATTTCACAACATATATTTACATATTTATTATATGTAGATTTTTTTCATGATTCTTAAAGTCGTTGTGTTATGTCGTAAATGTTCAATTCAATCAAGTGAAGTAGCATTAAGGAAGCGAGTATTCTACTTAGCATTCTTATTAGGAAAACATTTACAATTACTGAATTTACGCAGGTATAACATGCGTTTGGTCTGCGGTCACGTATAACACTCTCGTGGACAAACACAGGGACATTATTTTCACACCTCTCTGTTGTCTTTCGTTCACTGTCAGTCAGTACAAGGGTTCGGAAATAAATTGGCTTGAGTTTGAATTTAAACATTCAAAGGAATTTACGATGATACGGCCCCAGTTGTTTTAATTGTTAGACTACGACCATAGAGGCCTGTAGGCGGTACGTAAAAACTCTTTTTCGAATTTAATCGAACTTACTTTTACGTAAATTTGAAAATCGAACTGAAACTTAAATTGTTTATGTATTGTTTTATTTGGTTTGTTTTATCGATGCAAATAATATTTTAGAAATTATGTATGTACATTTTTTTAATCGACTTGACATATAACTTGATTATACATACTCGTATATATTGAAATATCTATTTATATTAAGCCATGATCATGCCATCATGAACCCCTCTGAAATCAGCATAATCATTACACCCATACTCGATAACATAAGATATTCATTCATTTAGGATTATGCTAATACCTAGTCCACCACCTGGCTTAATCATAATTGAAGTTACATTAACGACACTCAATTATACACCTTATTGAATAAAGCATCACATACGGGTAGTGGAATAGGGTAAATGAAAACAATCACCAGATGTGATATAAAAAATGAAAATTAATACATCACGATCAAATAAGTCGATTAAATTTCATAATTCCTATGATTATTCAAACAGATTAATGTATCTTTGGCCATCTGGTGGCCACGTGATGTTGGGGACACTGGTGGGTCATCCGGGGTCATTTTGGTGACAATATGGGGCCCTCGAGATGCGGGAGCCGGACGAGTGTTGAGTACACAAATAGAGACACCGTTGGTCGGATTTTGGGCAAAGTTTGGTCGGATGAGTCGGTGTATTGGTTTTTGCGTTACACGTTTTATTTGCTAACTGTTTCTAGTTATTGGGATGAAATGGAATAGAACGTGTGAATAACAGTGCTGGAAGTATAGACCTTCTGTATCTATAATAATATAAGTTAGAAGTTTGTTATTTGTTTGTTTGAACGTACTTCACTACATAGTATAAAATAAAGTCGTCTCTGTTTCGTGTCTGTTTGTCTGTTTGTCTGTATGCTTAAATCTTTAAAATTATGCAACGGATTTTGATGCGTTTTTTTGTAATAGGTAGAGTGATTCAAGAGGAAGGTTTTTATGTAAAAAAAATCCCGAAATTCCCACGGGAACGGGCACAACGCGGGTAAAACCGCGGGGCGTTGCTAGTATATCATAAACTACCAATCCAATTTGAATTTGATAGTTCTTTTTGTAATAGATAGCCACATTTAACGGAAAGGTGTTAAGCTATTTTTTATTTCATATTTCCCACTGGAAAGGGCACAACGCGGGTAAAACTTCGGGGCGCTGGTAGTTAATAAATAAAGCTGAATAGTTTTCTTGGTTGTATGTTTGTTTTAATGACGTTAATTTTTGGAATTACCAGTCTGATAGCTATGCAACATTCAAGACGTCAAAGCTGGTCTGCTACTAGTCTTAACATAGTTGATAGAATATAGGAGTATATGTTGAGTAATTAAAAGAGATATTATCTCTTGTAGACTAAAACTACTAACAATAAAATAAAAAATCCCCCCTAAAATCATCTCGAGCCTAAGCAAAAACTGCTGTCATCCCAAAGTGCAGCCCCTAACCGGCAATAAATAAAACAACAGTATTAAATTAATGGTGACTATTCACAACTAAATCCAAGGGAATGTCGACACATGATTTTTCAATTTCCCCGACTCGTTTAGAGATTGATTAATAAATCTCCCGACTAGGGGCGGTTTATCTAGTTAGAGTTGCTACAGAGACGCCCCCGTTCCGCGAAATGTGATGATCTGAGCTCCCTCCTGGATATATATCTTTATTTGGTACGCAAACTAGAATCTCTTCTATTTGAATTTCGATTTTGATGGAAAGTTTACTTTCACTTATGTAGGTAAAGTGATACAGGTAACAGTTTTAATGCAATAATATAAGCGAAGGCTGTAGAAGGACATTTTTAATATTTTTCATTCACACTTATAATCCCGATAGATTAAAACATATTCCCGATCATTCGCGACTACGAGTATAAGAGCCTGAATCTTTAGTCCTACTTTAGGGCACTACGCGAGTAAAATCGCGGGGCGCTGCTTGTACATGACATGATGCAAGGATACTAAATGTTCATAGATCAGAGCACTATCTATAGTCTTGTCTAAGGCCTCATCAAGATCTTGATAGATGTGTGTGTGTGAATGAGCTTGGTAGAAACAAAAATCTCAGGGAAGCAAATAAACAAGTGACAAAACAAAACCTATTAATTACTCCGCCATTGCTGGATGCATGTGTGATGTGTGTATACAAATGGCAACTAATTTGTGCGGTCGTCAATCAATTACAGTTTTTGCCCTCAAAGTATTCCGTTGCCACAGATCAACACAAGAAATTGGTACAGAATGGATATTGCTTCAAAGGTTAATATTAATTTTGATGATGATTATGATTGTTTGTTTTTCATTGACAAATTATTTAAAATCGATTTGTTTATTCATGAGTATATTTTTATGCAGACATAAAATGTATGATCTGTTTTTTCTATAAATTGGCGTAAGTTTTTGGCTAAGAAGGAAATTCATAATCTTCTTCACTGTACCGATCTTCAGTGAGGAGAGGCATTTTCCCAGCAGTGGGACATGCTAAAACTTTTTTGTATGAACGTGAAATAATACATTTTTCATTAATGTCGCCAATGCATAAGTGAGACCCTGGTCCAGTATCAGACAAGGATTTTTTCCCTCTCTTTTGTAAAAACATATCTACGATTTCTTCTCTTATTAAATCGTGTCACATCTGCACCATTCTCCTCTGTGCCAATCCCAAGACTAAGGGAAAGTTTTGCTTCCTCCCCTCATATTTGCTCTGCCTAATTTCTTACTCTAAGAAAAATATTATTATCTTACTTTATGTTAACATTTGTTATAAGCTGCTTTGCTTGTGTGTTATTTTTAGGTTTAACGGTTATTAACGAAATGTGGATAATCGTATTTACGTTCTTTAAGCATCATTTTGGTTCTAAGCTAAACACTTTTTTGAATGTACAGTTTTAACCATCCCATGAAAAAATAGGGTATTTGCATATTTTGCACTGTATTGATGTCTTTAGCGAGAAGAGAGGCATTTTCTTTGTCGTGCAACATTATGGGGCAACTCTTTCCTTTCTTCATATTGCTTTTTACATAATACAATAGTATATACGGCAAGAAATGACATCTCTAAGTAATAACCATTCACTAGTGTGTTGTTTATATAAGGAATAATCTTTAAACCAACAAAAATGATACAGAATGATAATCCGAAATCTCGCGATAAGTCTGAGACCATCTTCGGGCGAGGGTCCCCCAAGGCATCACCCTCGGCCCCAGTTTGTTCTTAGCGGATGTTTAATTTGCGACACTGTATATAATTAATCACAGTTTGTCTTCCTGATTACTTTTAACGCCAATTATAAGTTTAGACGTGTGCTGCTGACGTTTAGATTTTTTATTGACGGTTGTTCTGTTTGGACTTTTTGAGTATAACTGTAATTACTAATTAGTATAACTATGACTACTTGTAGAGTTGAGTTTTGCAACGAGGATTTTATCATATTTTTTATTGTGTAGTTTTAAAAGGGAAAACTTGTAAGAACTTGCTTTTTGCACATAGGTCATCTATATTAAATCCTATTGTCATTCTGAGTTTCGTTCACTACATAGGCCATTAGCCTAACTAGAGAACTAGCCTAATTAGAGTTTTTAGACCGCCTAAAGGCCTCTGACATGGTCTGACGATCGATACAACCGGGACTGACAATTGAATGTGCTCTACGAAGCACGGTAGCGCTCAGATAGAAATGCCACTTTCGGCCACCCATCCACCCATCCAAGCTGCACGTTGCTTAACAATCGCAATGAGCTAACACTGTTCAGTCAAACTACGCCACGAGCGTTATATCAAGCTAATGATAATAAAGTACACAAGATAGTCATCAATGAACGAACATACTTCATAATTCTAATACAGCGCTCTCCTTCGACAGACATGATTAACCTACCAAGACTTCATAACATCACCGTCTCGCTCTAACACATTGTGAAGGAAAGAGACAGACCATCCTAATGGTATTGCAATGTCATTTTGCATTGTCATAAATCAAGTAGTGTGAAAATACCGTTATGGATGCTTGTGTGATCGATATCTTGCGTTTTGATGTATTTGTTTTGTTTTATTATGAAAAGGTGGGAGGTTTAATTATTATTATAATTTAACTCCTCACTTTTTTACTAATTATTTTCAATAAGCGGGGGGTCTTACAGGCCTTTTGTATGTTTTAGATAAGCTTTAATTAGTACTTGCAAATATACAATCGATAATGATTCTTTGCTAATAAAACAATATAGGGTAAAAAATATGAGTCTAGTAAAACTTAACAAATACAAACTACAAGATATGATGTAGGTACAAAAATGTACAAATAATATACATAATTTTTTTTCGAAATCGACTGAATAGTTCCGAAGATTAGCCGTAACATGAGAACGTAGCCGTAAATTATAAATTAAAACTCTCATTATATAAGTATAGATTACTTTCACGCATAGTATTTCTTTCAAGGTTCACCTTTTACTCTAAAATTCGGAATTCGCCCATAAAGTGTTCTCTCTCTTCAATATCAGTGTATAAATCTGGAGGTACCATCAATAAGAACGAATTCCATAGTTTTACTGCCTCACTGTGAAGTCTCTAACACCAACTTCCATTACACTAATATTTTAATATCATCTTTTGATGACGTCATAAAAATGATCGTAAAACGCCACTTTTCACAGATTATGGATTTTTCAGAGGCGGTTTTTTTGTCCGTGCTGCGTAATAAAAGAAATCACTTATAGGATGCAGTTGGGAGAATGGCGAGGGGAATCTCTCTTTCGAGACATATGGCTTGGAAAGTTGTACAACATAGATGCCTTAAGTTTTTTTGCATCTATTTATCCATTTTGTTGTTTTAGTTGGTTCTATATTCTCTATATTATAATTATCGTGTTACAATCAAGATATTTTTCGCGAGTGTGCTAAGACGTTACAACGCGGAGGCGGTGGGGTACTACAACGCTACGATGCGGAGGTGGGAGTCGGCTACGATGCGGAGGTGGGAGCATGCTACGATGCGGAGGTGGGAGTATGCTACGATGCGTAGGTGGGAGTTATATTACGAGTATTGTTACTTTTGGAGTCAGCCAAGTAAGAACAAATAACTTTTTAACAATAGAAAAACGTCAGAACAAATTTCTAATTTTTTTAACTAAAAAGGAGTTACAGTCGTATTTATCACATTTAAAATTTCAAATACCATTTATACCTTATTTACTTGTATTAATTTTGAAATAAGGTTAATTTATGCACACTATAAGAAAAAACAATTGATATAGGTACTCATAGATTATACTTGTATGAAAGACAAAGGCTACTTATAGGCTAATTATAAAAATATAAAAATTGCTTCATATAATACGTACAAATTTATGCATAATTCATTACAAACTTCAGCTTCTCTTAGAATCAATGATCTCCAAAGCAGTGTGTCACAAAGGAAAACAAAAATAGCAGTACCATAAAAACCTTGCTCCGTAGGGCTTTTCAATTCGGCAATAGAAGATTAATACTCCGATTCTATTGTGATTTTCAAATAACTCTTCAAGGGGAATATTGCATGTAATGCCCATTCGGTGGGGTACTGCCTGAGCATGCTTTAGAATGGTCTCGAAGGAGTGAAATCTGTTTGTAGAGGCTAGAAGAAGCCTGAGGAGTATTCAGGGCTTTGTCATCGTCATCTCCTATAGGTAACTCCAGTTCAACTTGGTTACTATTGGCGTTTTGAAGTAATTTTAAGAAACAGAGTAATATTGTTATTCAGATACGGTATCTTATAAAGAAGTCATAGTATCGTAGTATGTTAAGGTTAGGATCGTTTTCAATTCCTAAATCAGGTATCACACCGTATTATTTATAGTTTCATGATTAAACTTCCTGTTTTTATTAATAAGGAACTAATGTTCAGAACTTTATTAACATTTCATTTTAAGTCAGTGGCCCCCGGTGTCAGAGTAGTTAAGCCCCCGACATGGTGTCAAAATTGGAATACTCTTCGCTTTTAGAGAAGAAGATGTGGTCTTCTGAGACTACGGTTAGTGGCATTTCTATCAGAGCGCTACCGTGCTCCGGAGGGCACGTTAAGCAGTCGGTCCCGGTTGTTTAAATCGTCAGACCAGGTCGGAGGCCTTTAAGCGGTCTAAAAATTCTGACACCCGGGTTGGCCACTAAACTACTTGAAATAAATGTAACACGGTACCTGTAAACGTGCCGAAACGTCAGTTAAAAATCTATACTAATATTATAAAGCTGAAGAGTTTGTTTTGTTTGTTTGTTTGTTTGTTTGTTTAAACGCGCTAATCTCAGAAACTACTGAACCGATTTGAATAATTCTTTCACTGTTAGATAGTCTATTTATCGAGGAAGGCTATAGGCTACATTTTATCCCGAAATTCCCACGGGAACGCGAACAACGCGGGTAAAACCGCAGGGCGCTGCTAGTGTAAAATACAAGCGAAGTGTATCCGTCGCTTTTATTTTATCTATACTAATATTATAAAGAGGTAAAATTTGTAAGTTTGTTTGTTTGTTTGTTTGTATGTTTGAGATAATCTCAGGAATTATCAGTCCGATTTGAATAATTCTTTTTGTATTAGATAGCCACATTCAACGGGAAAGTTATAGGCTATTTTTCATCCCGAAATTCCCAAGGAAACGGGTACAACGCGGGTAAAACCGCGGGGCGCTGCTAGTGTAAAATAAAAGCAAAGTGTATCCGTAAACGTAGTTTAAATTTATAATGAGTGGTGTTCGTATAAGGCCCATCGCAGACGACAGACTATCCGTGACGCACTTTTTAGTCTGTGAAAATAGAACCTATGTAATTATATGCAGTAACGCACACGACGCGCAAAAATCCGCGACAAACCGCGACCGAATTTTTGTCGCCGCAGACTCGATCGCACAAAAAGTCTGTCGTCTGCGATGGGCCTAAGAAACCAGTATCGTCAGTATAATATAATTCACGCACATACGCACATACTCCTACAGACACACTCGAAAATTTCCCATATAAATACTCTCCTACTTAATTATTCTCAAGTGAACTTAATGAGCTAAGTAACTTACTCGTTCGTAGCGGTTTTACTTAAAGCCCGAGCCTTGAAATTTCTAATGAAAGCTGTCTTATATGATTTGATTTAATTATGGTTTCGTATTACGTTAGAGCTTTACGCGAATGAAGCTTTTGATGAGGGAAATTGAAGGTTGTTTCATGGAATTGGGTGTAGTGCTGTATGTATGGGAGATGTATGAATGCAGTCAGTTAAAATAGATTGATAATTTTAAGTACTATTAGAAAAACCTTAATCATTATTATTTATTTGAACGGGAACTTACGTACGCGGAGGTTACTGTTGAGTTGTTCAAATAAATAATAATGTCATTAACGTACGTTTCAATTAATAGTAAAACCTTAATCGCCACTTCTTGTTGAATTTACTTCTTAGCTAATTAGATACGTGAGTATCACAGCCGTGTTTTTTATATATGGTAAATTGTGATAAACCGATACTGTATTCAATATTGATTTCAACAATAGAGTTCGAATGAGAGAGTTCAAAGAAAATTGGGTATTTGAATGTTTTTTCTTTATTCTTCCTATTAACTTATCTTGTTATCACGTGTAAGAAACTAAAATCCGTTTTTTATATCGTTTTATATCGTTAATATTTCGAGAGTTACAAGCGGTCAAAGTTGCTGATTAGACAGAGACAGCACTACTACTAGTGTGACGTCACAATGTTAGAGCGCCATAGACGTCGCATACAAAAAATCGTTTTGCAAGAAAGGGACAGCATCAGACAGGAAAGAATATTTCAGAGTTTATAATTTCTTTATTTATTAAACGATTTTGATTCTGATTTAAGTTTTGATCATAATTTTAGTTATTTTACTAATTTCATCTCTCAAATTCAAATTAAAAAAATATTCAAATACCCAATTACCTATATGTAACACCGTCACAAAATCAGCACCCCACGGTTTTATACTAGGTTTGCCCGTTCCTGTGGGAATTGCGGGATTAAAAATAGCCTATATTATTAGAATGATTTCCATTTACTTTTCTGTTTCGTTATTTTACCTCATTTTGGTTCAAAATATGTACGATTTCACACAAACCAGCCGACAGACAGCCTCAAAACATGATGTATTGCCGCAGCGGGCGCGGACACGCAGACGTGCCTAATAAAACACTGGAACACGATACGCCCGAATCAATCAATTTACCAGACTTACCCTATGCAAAGCCTCTGGATTATTTAATGTGGAAAAATTGATATTGAAATGGTTTTAATTCTGGCCTTTTAGCAGAAATAGGATTTTTTATGCTGCCTATAAGGGCTCCCAGCTCCCACACAAAACTGCGAATTCGCATCGCATCGCAAATATCTGCGATATCGCACGAACGCATCGTAAGAATTTCCGATCTGCTTCGCATCGCACATTCCTGCCATATTACGTCATCCTTGGTGACACCATTTTAGTCCGTTCTGAGACATTTTGTTTTACTTTACCTGATAGTCAGTCCCAGCATTTCCAAAGGCATAACAGGAATTCTTCCCTTGTACGATCGTTTTAGAAGGCATGGTGATAATAAACTCAAAAGCTCTTCAAATAAAGATATGCTCATTCTAAAATAATCAAAAAAGTATCTTCTTCAGTTCTCAACGCATAGTACATTTGAGTAAAATAGTTCCCATCAGAGTTCATAATTGTAATAAATGGATAAACCCAGAATCTTCTTTTTCTTTTATATCTATTTAACAATAACAGCAGTGCAATAATCTTTTCGCGATCCATCTTACGCTTCCTAAAAACACGTCCAGTACGGCTGACTACACTTGAAGGCATGGTCGCCCTACCAAACGGTTTGCCGCACTAAATCGTATCGCAAAAATTCGCATCGCAAGTTCCTGCGATGCGAATTCGCATCGCATCGCATCGCAGTTTTGTGTGGGAGCCCTAAAACATAGAGTAAAGAATAACTTTAATTTAAGATAATAAGTCGGTTTTCACAAACCGGAAGACAATTACGGAAGACTGTTGAGACTAAAGTCTGCGCGGCTTTTAGATATTCTTATTATAATAATAAGCAATTTATTTTCTACCTTTTCTTGCATACTTTTTCATCTCTCTTTTAACCTCCAACGCAAGATGGGTGTTTAGGTTTGACATCGTATGGTGTGTATAACGGATGGACCGTTTCCGATGCGACTTATTTTCATTTCAAAGCCAGTTTTTCGGCAGTTTTAAGCTATGATTGAAAAAATCGATCCTTCCGTCTTTGCACAAAAGATTTTTAAACAAGTTTAAATTGCAATCATCATCGTTAAACTACAGCACACATGTCAAATAAACATTAAGACTAACAACTTCAATGTTTTGGAATTAGCATTTGAAATTAGGACTCCTAATTTATGCGCACTAATGTGAAATATAATATAAGGAACTATGTATTAATAGCGGGGGTTGTTCGTGAGGGGTGGGCACGCGAGAAATGCATCAAACAAGCGAAGCCTGGTGCACTTACACGTAACTAATTAGAGGATTGTGTTACTTAATTTATTGTTGTGACTAGCTCACGGATTTGGACTTGTTTTGGTGGACAATTCTGATTTATTTTGGTCTTATTTAGCTAAAATATTGAAATAAATATTAACAGGAGACATTCACACAGTTAATTTGACCAAAACGGAGATTTAGGCTTGTCTCCAGAAAGACTACCTACATGTATTTTTTTTTAAGTTTTTTCAGAAACTTTTTCCCTTACTTAGATTGTCTGAGGTAGATATTTTGAAATGAATTTCTTCGCTATCTTTAGAAGTTGTTTTAAAATAACCTCACCGATACACCAAATTCACAAAGCACATCAGAATTTCCACAAACAAACAACGGATTTAACATCTGTTTTCTCGAGACAACTGCATGCCAATTACCATTCCAACCGACTATCTATTCCAGCAAATTTCAACCTTATTCAATCGCAATAAAAGCTACGATGGGTTGAATAAATTTCCTTTCTACATACGCTTTTGATTCAAATATAAAGGATACAGGATCGAGAGAGGTTATAGGTTGGTATTCCGGATAGATTTGTTTTCTGGTTGATTTGATTACGCCGTTTGTGTAGTTCCTATCCAAATAGCTAATTCTTGAAATTCCTTCTCCGAAACCTTTATCGTGTAAACACGTCCTTATTTTAGGGCTTTCTTAACGCTGGTAAAAGCGATAAGTCTAGACTTCACAGGTACACCATTTTTTTACTTGTATGAATGCGGCCTTAGGAATCAGTTACTGACTGATCTCTTACTGCAGCTAATGGTTATTCTGCTATTTGAGCCGCGATATACCCAAAAATCAATAACCAAATGCCTATCATAGAAATCGGTGCAGCCATTCCTGTGTCTTGTGTTGGAACAAACACGATTAGTGCGACCTTGTTTAATAAATATGTTAAAAAATGCAAGCAAAATAAAAATACTTACCATTTAAAATACCGCCTCAAACTGCAAATATATTGACAATCAAGTATAAACTATCCACTATTCTAAACTCCATTCCAAAGCTATGACAACATTTAAATGAAAAGCACAAAGTCGTATCTATCGCAGATCAGCCATGTAACGTCCATTGCCGGTCGAGAGAACAAAGACAGTGTCAATGCGATACGAAGACACGCAGTGGATGTGATTCACCTTTGTGTGGAAATGTTCATTGAAAAGATGCGGCTATAGAGGTAGCGAAACATGATTAAATTTAAGTAAATGAAGTTGATTTATGTAAAATCTTTGCTTTATTAATGTTATTAGCACGTAGAGTTATCACGTAAATGATATCTGATAGGCTTACCTTTATTGCATGACATATCTTCTTCTGCTTCTAAACTTAAGAGCTGGGCTCTTGTCGATGGAGTTCTTTCCACTTTCCTCTGTCATCTGTCATCCTCTTAAGCTGTTCGTACGACACGACTTTTGCTCTTTCCTTTAGTCAGTAGTTTCCTTAATGACATATGACTGGTTTAATTGTTTGGTGCCCGCTCTCCTCTCAAAGAATCCTTTCTTTATGGCTCTGCACTGATTGTAGCACTCGTGGCGTATTTTAACTAAGCGAGTTAGCTCTTTGCGGTAGTTAAGCCTCGTGCAGGTCAGTGATACTTGGATGGGTGCCGATAGTGGCATTTCTGTATGAGCGCTACCGTGCTTCGGAGGGCATGTATAGTTTTGGATTCCGGTTGTTTCAATCTGTAGAAACAGACGGAGGCGGTCCTAAAACTTCGACACCTTGGACCATTACAGGCGATGCATTTTTACTTGACTACTCATAGTTCATAACGCCTCGGTGGTCTAGTGGTATGTGCACTCGCCTGCCAAGACTGAGGTCCCGGGTTCAATTCCCAGGTCGAGCGAAAACATGTTTCCTACTTTTCAAACATGGCTCGGGTTTGAGATCACCAACCCGCAATAGGCAAGCGTGGTGATTACGCCTGAAACCTCCTCACTGTACTGATATCTTCAGTGAGTCGAGAGGCTTTTGCCCAACAGTGGGACATTACAGGCTAATACTTTTTTTTTTTTACTTTTACTCCTAGTTCAAGGTAACGGATAAATTTGACTATCAACGTTAAAACATCCTGCCAGCCCAGTCAAATAACTACTTTAAATTAAAACATAGCATTACTATCACCTGAACCCGACTGCAATACATGTTCGTTTGAGCGTGTGAGCGTATGAGCGTTACGACTGTCTCATGTTTGCGTCCACCATCCACCGTTGATGTTATCTGTCTTTCGCCAGCGGCGTCTTTCTGAATGCTAACTCACAGCGCACCAAAGGGTTATATCTCAACATCTGCACTGAAACCACCCACTTTGACCTAACAAACACCCACTAGCTATTTTTCTGTGCGATTTAGATTACGTCTACGAACTTAGACAAAGGGTTATAATGTTGGTTCCTTGCTTTATTGACGGTTTTTTGATGGTTGGAAGAGTGAATTGTATTTAGGGTAGTGACATCTATAGGCTATACCAATTGAACGCTGAATTTTTTACTTTGATAGACCGGACAATCATCACGGCTATTAAATTGATCGGGCTTATTAAGCTGTCATAGTTAGGTTGAATAAAGATAGTGAGGTAAGTACTTACATACAAGCCCGTTGGCACAGTGGCATGTGAGAGCGCGTCTGGGTGTCAATGAAATATTCATATAAATTATTCGTGTATGTATTAGTATCAGTTAGTTAGATCCCATAGTACAAGATTAAGCTTAGTTTTGGGTTTAATTAACCGTGTGTAACACACACACGGTTAATTAAACCCAATTTAAACCCATATTATTATTTGCAATGGAAAAAAGCGATGTCAAAAAGAGAAGAACAAACGTAATAGAAAAGCTTAATATGATCGACTTAAAAAAATGGAAATTGTTTTTTCATGAAGTCTATGTTCAAAAGTTTTTGATAATTCTCTCAACTCTTCAATCTAATATATCATGTTCTCAAACCAACTATCATTATTAAAGTTCAAACCTCACCGTACGAGCTTCCGTACAGTATAAATACCTACATTTATACGGCCCCAACGTATAACTACTCGTAGTACAAATAAGTAACAAAAGAACTGTTTACTTGAACGTAATCCTTCAAGAGCCGGTCACTCTATTGTTTACAGTGAACCGGGCTCTGGCGAATGAAATACGAATCTGGGGAATGAAATGTTACTTGATTTATACTTTATATTCTAACTAGTGGTCCCAGTAACCTATCTTTGCTAGCAATGTCTTGGTGACTGAAAAAACGGATTGAAATTATCGTGAACGGATTTTTGAGTGTTTGAAAATTGTCATTTGTAGATCAAGTTTACTGTACGCCGCATCAAGTGCGCTGCAAACTTGATGGAGAACTTGATCGTACATGGCCCGCATTAAACTAAAAAAACCAGTATATTTATTTTTAATATTCATTAGGTCTGCGCCCAGAGACAAAAAGAGACCTGAATGAATACAAAACACTATCCATTATCAAGATAAAAAGATCAGCATCGATCTTGAAACACAATTACGATAACGATCTTAAATTATTACAACAGAGAGCGCAAAAAGTTTAAATGGTTAACATTAAACGTGCATTATCGAGGCGCCATTAATTCGATGCATAGAGGTGAGTACGGGGCGAATACTACCGATCGATGTTAAATTCGTATTGTTATTCGGGATATAGTAATGGTCTGCCTATGTTGACTGCCTATCACACTGCCTACCTAGGTTGGAAATAACGTTGCATTGTTTTGGGTTGGAATAGTTATTTATTCCACCTCAGGAAGCTAGGATCCTAATTAGCATAGAAAAAGAAAAAGCATTAGCATTAGAAAAAGTATGGCTTCTAACTAACTTATTATGGTCTTTTATAATCTCAGGAAGACCATATATTATGATTATTAAGAGCCCGTAGTGTCCTATAGCAGGACAAAGGCCTCTCTACTCCCCTTCCATTATTTAAAGTTCATATAAGACGACTGAACCAAATCAGCTGATTTTAGACTGACATATTATGACCGTTTTGACGCAATATTTTTTACTCTACAATATTTACTTGTAGTATTTGTTTTACTCTTTCATGTAAAGGTATACTAATGATTTCGTTAATTGATTTGTAATACAATATAACACAATTAAATCTGCAATCATTATATTTGTCATTGTAATACAGGAAAAACCTGGGGAAAATTGGAAAGTATCAATGACACTATTATTAATATAGGATTCTTTCAAAAAACAAAATAAGTATAAGTAAATAAAAAATCCTTACAAAACATACACAAGTACATTTTTAAAGTCGACTCTATTAGTCTTTCAATAAAACTTCTGTAAAAGCTTCAAATCAAAAGCTTGCGACTTACGTTCCGATTCATCTTTACAGGTAAAATCAACAGCTCCAAAGATGGACAAAAACGGCTACTTCTTCTACGTCACATCTACAGCAAAGAAGAAGAAAATCAGTCTCATGCAGCCGAAGCCTCCTAGAGTGGCTTTCGTTGACGAAAAGCATCGTTGCGACGTCAGTATCGCTCCGGCACCCGTCGGAGTAGGACGTGTGATCATGCAGGGTTCGTCAAACCCGGCGCCTCGCGCGCGTTTGTATTCGCAACTCGAGAGTTATCAGCCGAGATATCACACGATAAGGGAGAGCAGTGATAAGAGAGTGGACAGTGAAGTGAGGAGGAAGAGAAAGGAGAGAATTGTGAGCTATCAGCAAGTTAACAGGTGAGTTTTGTTTTTATATTATTTAGTTGGGACACATGATGTGTTTTTTCAGGAGTGTGTCGTTGTTTCATAGCAATATTGGATTTGATATTTTTTACATGATATTCATTTGATCTTTTTATTATGTAGTTTCCGTCATAACATGGGTTGATATTTTTTGTTTTATACGATAGTAAAGTTATAAAGAAAGTTTAAAGTGCTTAAAATAGGTGGTGATTTGTTTATTATTTCTTGAATTCTTGGAATTAAACTTATATTTTTATTCTAGGTTAAAAAGCTCGCACGAAAAGTTTTACAGCATTATTTAATAGCTAGAAAGTTAATATTAATATAAATTACGTTTACAAAAAATAATTAGACGTAATATAACTATAATGAAACATTCGGGAGCAGGCAATTTATAATAAGTAGATATTTAATTACCTAAGTTACATATTTACAAAGTCACATACAGAAATAGAATCAAAGAGTTCTCGCTAATCATTGTGACAGACGCACATTCTGTTTGTTATTAGGGTTCCGTAACTCAAACAAAAAGCCCTTATAATTTAGATTGTTTACGGAACTCTCTCCCAATTTACAAGTTATAATTTGGAAGTTCTTTGAGGAAAACTAAAATGCGACGCACATGACAACAAGTTTTAAAAGGTATCTATAGTAATAATCCTAATATAACCATTTCTATTTTAATCATTACAATTATCAAGAAATTAATATATACCCTTTATTATATTGGCTCTCTATGTTTTTTCTTTAACTTTACTTGTATTTACTTACTATTCTACAAAACATACACTTGTATTATCTGTCCCTTGAATCCTCTGCCTACTTTGATGGGTGGCCGATAGTGGCATTTCTATCTGAGCGCTACCGTGCTTCGGAGGGCACGTTATATTGTCGATTCCGATTGTTCAAACGTTAGACCATGTCGGAGGCCTTGAGGCGGTCTAAAACTCCAACACCAGGGTTGGCCACTGACCTAATCGAACTTACGTTCTACTGGTCATCATTGTATTACTTTTTAAGTGCCGTTGTTTAAAGTAAGATGATTCCGTGCTTCGGAGGGCACGTTAAGCCGTCGGTCCCGGTTACTTTCTACGGATAGTAGTCGTTACATGGGCCATGTCAGAGGCCTTTGGCGGCTCAATAACTCTGACACCAGGATTGGTCAGATTGACCATCCACTCGATAAGAAGAAGAAGAAGTGCCGTTGATAATATATTTGGATGGAAAGATCCATTAAAATCCTTCCTTCACTTTTTGTGAACGGATTAAGAAACAAAGATATATTCACGGAAATATAATTTGATTGTTAAATATCTTTCAGTGGTACTAATTTAATTTTTACCCGACTCCGGTGAAGCCCAAAGAGGGTAATGAGTCATCATATTCAACTCATACACATAATTAATTCAAGACATGTAGACTAATATTATAAAGAAGTAATTTTTTTTATCTGGTTTGCTTGTATATTCGGGCTAATCTCGGGAATTATACAGTCCGATTCGGATAATTATTTTTGTATTGGATAGCAATTTTCAAGAGAAAGGTCATAGGCTATGTTTTGTCCCTAAATTCCCGCGGGAACGGGCAGAGCGTGGGCAAAACCGCGGGGTGCTGCTAGTAATTTATAATTTGGGTAACTAAAGGAGTATATATTCTAGGATGCTATGATTATTATCTGAAGCAAAGGGGCGATACTCTAATAAGCACTTAATATTACATTTTAAAACAATAATTATGACATGCGGTCCTTTTCGCCGTCACCCCTCCATAAATCCACATCAGGCCTCTATGCACTAATGCTAATGGCTCAATAAGCCTCTTACTATACTAACTGCTACACACGCTGTAGATGTCATTCACTCGACTGCGCAACAATTAGGGAGGGTTATGGGTTTTGATATTGTGTTTGTGAGGAAGTTTCAAGCTTTGATGATGGAAGATATTTAAATTGGTGGTAGTATCTTTAAGTTATAGTATGCGTTGAAGAGGAACTTTTTGTCCTCGTTAGTTAAAAATGCCTGAAGAAAAAATAATTTTATTAAGACTTTGAGTCCTTTGGAATGTTACCATAGAGTTTTTATGCTTGCTTGATCGACACAAAAAGAGGAGTGTTATTAACATGGCATGTCTATGGGACTGTCTGTGATATCGTTCTCCTAACGAACGAACAAACTGACTGATTTTAATACCAGTTTTCTGTTGGATAAATATGATGGAGGTTTGTTTGATAGACATAAAAAGCTCATAGGTATAGCATAACCTATAATAAGTCTACGCAAGTCTTTATCTGTAAGTAATTGTATTGACGATGATGAGGATATGTATGACGATACTTTTATAGCTGAACTGAATACCGTTTAAGAGCAACACATAGTGCGGGTGTGGTCCGGGTGCGGGCCGGATGCGGGCCGGTTGTGGGTCGCATGCCGTTGTGTTCCCGCAACCGCACTATGTGTGTCTTGCGCTTTACAAAACAAATACCGTCTCACAATATTAAACTATGATATTTACATCTCTCTAAAGCTCAACATGAGTTTTGTAAAAGTGTAAGTTATCACAAGTTTTAACAAAGGGAAACCAAACCACAAGTCCGAAAAACTTTTAGTTAGTAAAGAAATTATTAACCGTTGGACGCACGCGGAATATTGTTAAAAATGTTTTTTAATCTAAAACCAAATGGCAAAAAAATGTTTTGTGGCATAAGTACGTTAAGTTCGCTGCATACAACATGCGGTTGACACCAGGATTGGTCAGGTTGACCATCCACTCGATGAAGAAGAACATGCGGTGGCTGCATTATACGATAGACAGCTGCATTCGAAAAGCTGTCACCTAATTGGGTGTTCAGTTGGCGGACAGCCTATTGTGCAATCGACCTTCTGTGATTGAAATTCAGTTAAGTTCTAGTTAGTCAGTAATTTTAACTTTGCTGTAAGTACTAATCTAACCGTTTGACAACTAAGCAATAAGTTCTTAATTAATAACACAGAGTCCATTCCAAAAAAAATATCTATCGGATATGTATGTACTATATAAATCCATTGTCTTATGGTATCTCTCATTGACAACACTTCTTACAAAATGTTGTGCCGATAGGACATAAGATCATCGTCATCAGCACCCGAAAGTCAACAATTGGAAGATGGCTGCGAAACTTAATCTATAATATAAAAATGAATCGCTAAATGTGTTGCTAAGCGCATAACTTCAGAACGACTGCACCAATTTGAATGATTCTTTCTTTTATGTGTTCCTTATTGTTAGGACAAGGTTTTTATATAAGAAAAAAATAAGTAATAAAAATCTCGAAATTCCAACGGGAACGGGGGCGCTGCGGGTGAAACCGCGGGGCGCAGCTAGTTAAGTATATAAATACATAATTAACTCATACCTAACCTACATTTCGATATCGCGTAAAACTCTCCACACCCGATATAACTCATATAGTAAAGATCGGGGTCGTAATAAAAAAAAGCAATTGAGGACGAATCAAACCGTTTATATTCAGCAATTTAGCGTCAATTTGGATCCTTTATATGCGAATAAACGTTCGCTGCAAACGCGAGCAAATGACAAGTACAGTAGCCATACCATGACCTCTTAGATGGCGTCTCAAGATCCAAGCAGATTAGTTTAGGTTTGCGTTTCAATTCGTACCGTGACCTTAGTTAAACAATATCGCACTTGAATCGCCATCGCTTTGAATGAATGAACAAACCATTTTGCTGATCGGCTAATTGCGTCACTTCCTCTAAGAGAAGTTATTAAGGTGCGTTCGAAAACCTCAATAATTAAAATAACGCAAAGTTACGGTTTTTATGAGAACCTATTTAAAATGATAAGTATTATTTAAAACAAACATTGGTTTGTTTATACACACAATAATTATTTTTACCTAATTTGTAATCATAAAATGTTTGAACTATAAAGTATTTATTGCTCCAGAAACCAATGGTATTTTCAATTTTAAACAGACATCCAAAATAATATTAAGATTTAAGGGTTCGGAACGTCACTGAAAGTGGCATTTCATTTTTGGCAAAGATCAAACAATTCATAGAATAAAAAATAGACATAGAATAAAATATAGACATAGATTAAAATATAGACATAGATGAAAT
The DNA here is from genome assembly GCA_963082685.1 of Cyclophora albipunctata. Taxonomy (NCBI): domain Eukaryota; kingdom Metazoa; phylum Arthropoda; class Insecta; order Lepidoptera; family Geometridae; genus Cyclophora; species Cyclophora albipunctata. The sequence continues at coordinate 591,997 of OY720119.1, forward strand.
ATATTATAATAGGTATATTTTTAAGCATTTAAATTATTACCTTCATGCTCGTTTGATATAAATTGCGATTGTTAAAGATTTATTTCTACGAGTATTATGGATTAACCAGGAATATAAGTTAAGTCTCAGAATTCTAGAGCCTTGTGCCTTGTCGCTCTCGCTTCATTGGGGAAATTCAGGATAAAACAAAGCATATCCTCCATGTTTATATTGATAGTCATGTTTACCCTCGTAAATACCTACCTACTTGTACATCCCCTGCGCTCAATCCACACTATACAGTACTACAACCCGTCCGCGCTCGTATTTTATTTTGTGTAAGTACATATTAACTTCTCATCATAACTCAGAAAAGAAATGTCCAATTTTAATCAATTCTTTCAGTTGAATATCATTAAGTTATTTGCACAAATGCATTGTTTATAGTAAGGAACAATTAAACATTAATAATTAACTAAAGTACATACTTATTGTTGTTAAAAATATCAACAACGGTTCAATTTATGTTAGAAAAATGTATCTTTTATTGAATTGCTAATTTTGACAGCTGAGACGCTTTACCAAAGCCGCAAAAGACGCTCATGGTACGAAATGAATGAACGAAAACATCTTTAGTATGACAAATAGCGAATCAGTTTAGGTAATCTGCTAATCAACTACAATGTGTCACTCATTGATGTCATGGTACGAAAACTGACAGCGAACCAGTTTAGGTCCGCATTTGTATCGCGCTAAGAGGTCACGGTATGGCTCCTGGATCAAACTGTAGGTGCGTGGGATATGGGACGAATTAATTGTTGATGGAAAATCACAGGGCTTTTAAATGCTAAAGATAGGCAAAAATAATTGATGGTTTAATTAAAACACCGTGGAAAATGAGTTCAAAAACGTAAATTTTTGTTAAACGTAAACGTAAAAGTAAAAGAAAAGAATACAAAATACAACATGTTTTTCAATATAACCCACTATTATTTTAAACGAATAAAATTTTAATCTTTTAATACATAACATTATTGACTATAAGTTGGGGTAACAAAAGGGATGAGAAACTGTTTTGAAAGAAGTTTATGCGAGTTTAATGAGACGGTAGAGACAGGGACATACTCTAGGGACGAACGGAAGGGGCGGGTGGTGATACAGTTTGGTTTTACTTAAAAGTATAGATATCATAAAGAGATAAGTGGTTGCTTTAAACTTGGTTTATACATTAAATAAGGGATATGTATATTTTTATTTAAAAAGAAATCGGATAACTGTGATTCATATGAACAAAAACTAAATATAGATATTAAAATCGTAATTAAGTCGTAAGCAATTGGCAAAATTATAATTAAAGGCAATTGGCAAAATTTACGTAATAAATTAAGCCAATTTTAAAATCTTCTTTTGCTGCCTTAATCACATCTGTTAAGTAATTAACGAAGGTTAAAAGCATTTTATTGTCACCATAATACAATTTCCTATACCTTTATTAAAGTCCTGAGTCCATCCCTGTGTCGGGGCGTCGCCGTTTATACCAATGCCCCACATTCCCACTTCCAGATTTCTTTCGTTTAAAATTAAGAAAGTTTAATGAGTGTTGACGTGACACGTCGTCGGCTGTTTTTGTCAACGGATTTTTGGAAATACTCCCAAATATCTAAATGAATTGGAACAAATATTATGACTTTTCTATTTTTGGGATACTATTTAGGGGATATTGTTTTGATAGCTATTTGTTAACGTCTAGTCGTCCTTTAAGGTTTTTCATTTACACTGGTAGGATGTGATTCAGCTGAGGTTTTGTTTTCTTTCAAGCGGAACTCAATGAACCATCCGTAACGCTTTTCGAAAATGTTGACAATGTCAATCACTTCTTGACTTGATACTACGTTTACGGTGGAACCGTGGCCGCAGAAGACTGAGGTGATATGCGTCTAATACCTCAGTCTTCAGGGCTCGAAATGTCAGATTAAATCTATAATATAAAAATTAATCGCTGAATCTGTTGCTAAGCGCATAACTGCAGAACTACACCAAATTGGATGATTCTTTTTTTAATGTGTTCCTTATTGCCAGGACAAGGTTTTTGTATAAAAAAATTAAGGAATAAAAATCTCAAAATTCCCACGGGAACGGGGGTGCTGCGGGTGAAACCTCGGGGCACAGCTAGTGTAAAATAAAAGCGAAGTGTATCCGTAAACGTATGTAGTTTCAATTCAAAATGAGTAGTGTTCGTTTAAACTTAAGCAACCAGTATGGCAATAATGTGTTTGACTATTGCAATGAAAACGCGCCTTGATATCGGTTTTGTAGAGTCGATAGAGTGGTATCTCGTGCTCTACAAAACGTAAGAAGACTGATACACGACTACAGAGGTCGAGTCATGTCGCTCTCTGCTATTCACTTATGGGAGTGTAAAACAAGGGGGTACGTCTTCTAGTTATAAACTACCTCATTGTGCGATTTGGTCGCAATAATCATGTTTAATTAATACCTAAAAGCTCAAGGGCACTGCTTTAATCTTAATAATAATAATTAATTAACAAAGAATTTACTAATTAGGTCAGAATTAAACGCTTTTCTTCAATTCTCTGCCAATTTAACTTTTTAATTACATTCTCTACTCTGAAGATTATCTGTTATACGGTAAATAAATGTTTTTATTATTAAGGTTTGACTTGTGCTTAATGTTAAATTTTCATTTTTATCGTAGGTACTTTTAATATTAAAATCGCTTAGCTCTAGAGGCAATGTTGTAAAGGCAAAAATACATGGTTTTGATACTTATTACGATATTTTTTTAACTTCGTTGAAATTCAACGAATATTGTAATGCACTTTGAAAGGTACCATTCTGTCCTGGACCGTATACCGCAACCGCAAGCGGTTCCCGAACATTTGTCTGCAGAGGCCGCACGCAAGCGACCTCGCTTTCTATTGAGTTCGCACCTTGTAATCTCATTAAATAAGAGTTTAAGTGCGTGCGCTCTTAATGTCATAAAAAATCAAGTCGAATCGTAGAACATGGTACATCAATGGATTAGCAATTACAATGAAACTACCGAACCGATTAGTACATAGAGTAATTACTAACCACCAGTGAGTAGACAATACGAGTGTCACTTGATATGCTCGACAAGTGATGCCTTTGGTAATCGGATTGACATGTTGGCGTGATGTCGACGTAATGTCGGCGTGATGTCGGCGTAATGTCGGCGTAATGCTCGAGAGACAATGACAGCGTAGGCCTAACTGGCTCAGGAGCTTATGATTAGGTTTGAGGTAGATTACTATGAATTAGTTTGATAAGAATCTGAATCTCTTGTCTCTAGTGACTGAGATCATCTTTACTCAGTAGTTTGCTGTTTTGTTTAATTTGACGTTAATAGTATAGAAGCATTTTTGATAGGAATTCGATTTAGGACTCGATCAAAAAGGATTATTACCAAAGTTTTAGACCAATATAATATTTTGTTTTTAAGACTTATTGTAGACACTAGTGCTAAGAAGAAGGTTGACCTTTTTAATTACATGCGTTTCATTATTCATACAGGTAATTACGATAAATACATATTTTTGACTGCCCAGGTGTCTGCGACCAAAACTACAAAAATTAACATAAATAAAAGAAGACACGAAATTGCAACCTCGAACAAAATGGCCGCGCCATAATTCTTCCATTTTTTAAAGCAGTCAATTTTCCTGTCAATATAAATCTGTTGTGATTGTACGTCTGTTACTTCACCTTTCTTATTATGTAAAACCACCGTCAAATTTATGGTGGTAAGTGTCAAATTATGTTTTTTCCAGTTATTAAGGCACAAAGGAGCTTGGTCGCGTAAGTGGTGTATGTCATTTTTATTAAAACGGTGTCACGATGATGTATAGAGGGAAAAGGTCCGTTTACTCGCTGTTATCTTTGTTTATGAGCAGTTTAATGAGTTATGGGCTGATATAGGCCGATTTATAAGATGGTTTTCGGGTTTGTGGAGGCTGGAATGAATTGATTATTGAACGGCTTCGATTCATGCAAGCTTGTTGAATACAACTTTAGTATGAATGAAGTTTAAGCTTTAGCTTGTACTTGTTTTAGCGGTCGGCATTTGTATTAGGCGGTCTAAAAACTCTGACACCAGTGTTGGTCACTAATGTACTCGATTACTTACTTACTATTAGGTTATTAGTTAAGTATCATTAAACTCTAACTTTTAATCAAAAACATCATGTTAGCAGCGAATGATTTCGTTCTATTCTCATGTTTGTCCAAATTGTATAACTGCCTATCGGCGTCTTTACTGTGCTGTACCAAAAACTCCTGAAATATTTTTGTAATGATAAATACAAGTAAATTATAAGTTTCCTTCCGAAAACTATACTCTTCAACTACACTATTTCATTCGTAATATTAACTCACAAACACAGTGTCAAATCACAACCAAACTACGAAACTATCCTAATTTATGCTGCCATGATATTCAAACAAGTTTACCACCCGGCTTCGCTCAAATAACTTGTATTTATTCATCCCATGTCTGAGATTAGACACGGCGCAAGTTTTATTGGGTGGAACCAACTTACTGAAGTTACGGGATCTACTCTAAGTTAGTACACAGTGCGATTGGTGAAAGAATACGGGTGCAGTTAATGCATTTGGAATTAACTCTGGATTTATATTATCTTGTTAGCAACGGGGCACAGTTCTTTTATTTATCGAACGCCCCTGACTGTACTTGTAGTTGTAATTAGTGCGCGCGTATTTGTGTGCGTAACTCTCAGTAGGTACTGTCAGCAAGATCATTGTTTTTATTCATTTGATATACCTCACTGCCTACCATCGAATGTTCTCCATTTACTCAAACCTACACGCTGTCACAAGCTGCACGCTGTCGCTGCTTCAAAGACAATTTTGCCAGGATTTTCATGCGGCCATGATGTACAGTAAGGCACTGGGTGTGTTTATTTTATTACCTACATAAGTATGGCTCAAGAGCGCGCGTTAGATTAAATATCTATATTATAGCGTCTTTTAGACAGAGCAAATTAGCAGGTTCAGTGCCAAACTAGCTACTTACTTGCTTTTTTGCTTTCTGTTAAACACACACACAGTCGTACATCGTGGTTACATTGTCGGTCCCGGCTGTTTAATCGTTAGACCATAATATCAGAGGGCTTTAGGTGGAATAAGAAAACCGAAGAAAAACGAAGTTAGCCACTAACCAACTCGAACTTACTTATCAACTTACCAACTCGCAACTCGCCACCTTGCCAACTCGCCAGTTCGCTCTATGCAACAAAACAAACGCCTAAAAAAACTACAAGTACAAACTAACTTTCTAAGACAGACTGAAACAATCTCCGCGAAGTCAAAGGAAAAAATCAGTTTAAGGAGCAGACCGTTTTGTCACTTGGTGTTAAAAAGGAAAGCCGAGGGAAGTGCTATAAATCACCAGCGAGAGTAGCTGATGAGGCAGGGCGCTGGCATTTAAATTAGGTTTTTAAAAGAAATGTTCCGAGATCTCACAAGTTTTGTGTTCACTATTCATTGGATCTGGTTTTATTAGTGGTGTGATTTTTTGTTTTAAAAATCCTACGAATTGAGAACCTCCACCTTTTTTAAGTCGGTTAAAAAGGCATGCAAGTTAGCGAGCGGCAAGTAGATTAGTTCAATAAAATGCGAGCTAGCTAGTACCAGCAAGCTAGACATTATAAGTAAGTATGGGTTTTAATATAACTCTAAAAAATGCTTGTGAACATCATTTCATTTTATCTATCAAATGATTCGTGCCTTTCCAACTTACCTACGCTATTTTCCAAAGAGCAATAGAGACAAACACTTTATAATATAGATGTCTATTTAGTATAATACGGTAAACTATTTTTCCCCGAAACTCAAATAATATCGAATCGAATATTGGTACGCGGTTGATTGAAAATCCCTTGTGGATTTATACCCTACAGACTTTTCGGTTTCAAAATGATCTGCATCATGGTGGTTTACACATCTAGGTATACAGTAACCATTATTCGTTTGGAGGGTTCCCGGTGTCCCTGTATCACCCGCCCTTCAGATCAAAGGTACCATTCGCCACTCCAGTAATGAGAGTACGAGCACTCTTCAAGGGAAAATTAAAAATATTTCAATGTTTCAGCTTTGTGTATCGCACTAACATTGTTTGTAGGTGGGATGGTAGCGCCCTCTGTGTTTGTAAAGTGGTAGCGTGGTTATAAATCGATGTGTTAGTTTTGATTTTGAATGAAATTAAGATAATTCGCTGGCTACGTGACATACAGCACATATTAAAAAAATAGCATATAAGAACCTAGGGTTTTTTAAAAGTTTATCTATTTGACCGCTAAGATAACCCGACGTGTACCTGTTATTAATACTAAGTACCAACAGCGTTGTTGATTTTGAGCTAGTAACAAGTGACAAACATAGAACTAGTTTTCAAGCTTTCAGTCTGCAAGTTAAATAAAAAGCGAGCGCCACACGAGATGTCAACTCAATCAATATTAATAAAGCTTAACCTGTATAATTATGTGATTAAGCAGTTATTTAACTTTTTAAATAAACAGTTCTTAATTCAAATATTTAACAAAAGATTTATACCGCTAAAGGTAGATTATAAAGGTATAATAATTATAAAAGTTTTGAAGGCACAAAAGCTTAAGAATACAATAAAGCTCGGTATTTAAGTTCGTTGCGAAAGGATCGTGCTTTTCACCGATCTTAGCTTTGCCGATAATAATGAATGTTATTCTGGTTTGAAAGTCAAACTTAAGGGTCTGACTTTACCGACTTTAAGGCGGTGGTGTTCGACTTAATTTGTTTAGTTTGAGAAGTTTTATATTTCTTGGATTAAGGATTTAAGGTTATTTATAATTAATTATTTGAAAAAAGTTAAGAAGGTTTAAAAAGTAAAAAATATTCCAAGACGTAAATTTGCAAATTAAATTTTAAATTGTTAGTAAGTGGTAACATATTAAGTATGAGTCTCTTTCTTAAACATAAAAATATATTGCTGTTAGCCTCCCTAGAACTCAAGAACGTTAACACCAATTTGGGAAATTTTAGTACCAAAAATTGGGAAGGTTCAGGATGTTTCAAATTTAAAAAAGAATGCAAGTGACACCGCAGGGTATAGGTAGTAATGTGATAAATGAAAACTATATAGTTACCTTGAACTTAGACTTGAATTTTCCATCGCAACCATCTTAATTTGCCATGTTACCTATACGCCATCGAAATTCCTATTTACTTCAAAAATGTTTTAATAACTCACTTTGTTCTTTCATTAAAGTATAACCTTGTTATATTATTATATATTTGATGAATTTAATTAAATATCAACCGTATTTAGCGGAGAAATGCCGGACGAATAGCTTCATAGTTGTAATAGAATATTTAGCTAATAACCTACGCAGGATGGTTCAAATTCTAACATTTTTTGTTTGTAACATTGAAATGAACACGAGTTTATTGAAATACCTTTGAGTAGCAGAATTTATCGGATAAAAGCGGATTCATTAAATTATGATACAAAAGTTTAGGTCGTATTTTAATAATGTAAAACTAGCAGCGCCCCATGGGTGTACTAATGTTGATTACAGTTCATCCAGTTTTAAAGGCAGTTCCAGAGGTAAATTTCCAATGAAACGATTTGGCTTTTCTAGCAATAAATTCACTAAAATATATAAATATGAACGTCTGAAAAGTTTTTATAATAAAATCACATTTTCTAAGTATCATTTCAGTATCACACACACCAACAATCTGAAACCCGACAATATAAAACCAAACCTCTTCATTTTCGACTAAAACCTGAACTGAGTTACAAAAAATACGCGAAGCTATACTGCAAATTTTTCCGTGAGAATCCCCCCGAGAAACACGAGTGACCTTTTTTGATTTATATTCAAGTTTCCCGTTCTGAATCTAGTTGGAAACTTTATATAATGCGAGGTCTTCCACGGTTTTGACTTCGCTACGATTTTATTGAGTGGACAAATCCGAAATCCGGTTTATTGATAAACTGCGGGGCGACAATATGTTGTGTTTTGGCTTTTGTTTATTACTGGCTTTTTCAATGACTATGAATATTACTTTGACTAAGGATATGTCTGTGACTATTACTATGGGTATCTTTCGATCCGAGCTATGTTTTGACTTATTATTTATTTATTATATCTGACTTATATTTGGTAAAAAAAACTATTGGAATGCCTTCTGACACAATATACGTCTAGATTAGGTAACTCTAAAGTATATTGGTTTTTTAGGTTTAATAGAAATGCTACAGTTTGAGTTGAAACTACGTTTACGGATACACTTTGCTTTTATTTTACATTTTTATCCGTGGTCAACCGTAGCCTTTAGGTGGTCTAGAAACTCTGACACCAGGGTTGGCCAATAACCTACCCGAAATGAATGAATTAATGAATGATTCCGTGGTCAACCGTAGGCACAGAAGACGACAGTTCCTGTAGAGTCAAAATGTCAGATATAAATGTAAAATGAAAGCTATATGTATCAGTTAACGTAGTTTCAAAACAAAATTCTAAAGTATCTATAGTAGAAGAGCCCACTATAGTCACAACAGTCTTTAGGCTTCTTCGATAAAAAAAAACCGTCGAACCAATAGTCCAATAGATGTCAGTACAAATATATTCTTACAAAATCTAGTGTGCTCCTTCATATATCTATTTCCAAACTACAAGACCGTCTAACTACGCATGCTCTAAGTTATAATTATTAATCCATCTAACATATCGACGCATTCATTATCCAGTTCAACCCTCCATATCAACTTCTAAACATATATTTCAAAAACAATGACCACCAGGATCACAGACGAATTAATCAAAATGCGTCATAAAGGAAATGTGTGTGATGATATATTGGGAGAAACAAAAAACCAATGGACCCGTGGGACCAATTTGCAGATTTATGCGACGCCGGGACTCGAAAACATCTGTCGACGACCGGAAAAACCAGGGAAATAGTTAATTTGACCAAACCTTGCGATTATCGGTATTTAACTCTGAAGAATTGGTGCGCGGTTTTTTCATTTGATTTATTAGGGCAGAGCTTGATTTTGATGTTTATGGCGTTATTGGGCAAGTTTACGAGGTGCGCCAATTTGAAAGACATTTGAGGCTTGATTGAACTTTTTTATCTTGACTACATAACTGTTTCAGTTTGTTTAAAGAAGTGGACGGTTCCATTTTCCTCTGTATTGATTTCTAAAGTTCTGTTTTCCTAATATCTATTATCTCTCTGGTATCTTTGTACAGAAATATCTGACTATAAATAAATTTTAAACTTAACTCTAAAACCGCGCAAATTCCGAAGTGAAGTAAACAAAACCGCACCAACAAAGGCCTTCGAAGCTAAAGAACAAAATAGTATTATTTATTCATTGAAAGTTCGTTCGTTCGCATATATCAGAACGCAGCATACATTATTCTATGAAGTCGGGTAATTTGTCTGGCCAACAATGAGGGATTTTTCGCTCGGAGCTAAGAGCATTGTCGGTTAAGACTGGCGAGTCAAGATCTTGTTTTGTGGGTGTGGTGCAAGTTCATAAGTCGGCAGGAATACAAATTGAAATGTATTTATAAAAAAAAAATAACAAATAGGATACAAAAAACATATTGAACAGAAAAACATTAATAATTCGTATACTTTATCTTAGCGCAGGATAATGTCACTTCTCAGAACTAAAAATAGGCTCCATTTGTATGTTAAGAAAAATAAGAATATTAAATAAATAAAAGTTACCCAAAATATAATTAAGACATAGTTAGCGCTGTAATAAGTAATTCATTGCAATTATCATGTTTGCTTCACATATACTTTTCACTTCACATCATTGGGATCAAAATCTTCGTTCGATTTTCAAACTGCTACTTTTAGACATTGTTGCATATTCTCATAAGTAAAAACAAACCGAAAGGTTACGTTTACAGCAACAGTTGTAGACACAAAACGGAAGCATCAATCTTCTGTTGCCAAAAGAGCTCAATCGCTCCTACCTAACACACACACCAAACCACAGTAGAGGAGCTTACAAAGCTTTTCAGATATCATCTAGTATCGCGCGCTATCGCTCCTAATCGCCCATTGTTCGATAGGGACGATTCCATCTCAGAGACGCCAGATGGTTTCCCACGTCGAATCGGATCATCAGTCATATTTCTAATGACTTAAGACCTTTTTATTAGAGGTTGCAGTACTTAACGATCGCTTGATGCTCGATAGTCGATACCATTGTTGGGTTTCGTGATTTGAGTATTAAATGTATTTGGTGTGACATGACCTTTGCAATTTCGATTTGTGTCTCTCGGTTTATGTGGGATTGTGAAGTTATAGTATTAGTTGTGTCCCACTGCTGGACAAATGTCTCTCTTCTCACCGAAGATATAAGTACAGTGAGGAGGATTAGGTGTACTACCACGCTTGCATGATGATGAAAAAATGCTTGAATATGGAATCTAACTAACTGATACTATTACATAACTTTATATGACCATGTATGTAATTGACACCCAGACGTCGTCGCCAACAACTACGCCTGCATAATATATTGTTGACTACGCGCGGGAATGGAACCCTAAACCCAAACTAACATACCACTTTATTCAAAAAAATCCACATTCCCCAACAAAAGAACCTGGTTAAGCCTCATTCACGTACAAAAAAACCCATCCAAAGCGATTGCAAAAAGAATATTATAACAAATATCCTGGTTATGTATTCGAGGAACCATTTCGAGTGGTAGTGAAATTAAATTACTATATAAATAATGCAAAGTCGGGCGCAGGAGCTTGTTTCACGGCGTGAATTATATACAGCAATACCTCGGCTCTTTGCTAGATCGGTTTCGTACCACAATGGTATACAGGGTGTTAGCAAACGATGATACTTGGTATTAAAGCTATGTTTCATTGCAGTGCTACGGGAGGAGATAACATATAATTGCTAGTCCTGCTATGTTCTAATGCACTGTTTCATAATTGCGTTAAAAGTAATTTGTTGTATCGTTGCATTGTATGTAGGCAGCAGTATTTTAATAACACTAACGTAAATAAAGAAAAAACACACTTAAGTTTAATACCTACTATACTCACATAATGGGACAGTGGTGCATTATTTAACATAATTCCTTGTAGACTCATTTTAAAGTGACGTTTCTAGCAATTTGTCGAGTCACAGGTTGGCAAATCCTTTTTATTAATTAATTTTTAATTAGTATTATAAATGCGAAAGTTTGTGAGGATGGACGTATGTATGAATGTATGTTTGTTACTCTTTCACGCAAAATCTACAGAACGGATTTGGATGAAACTTTACAGTAATATAGGTTTTACATCAGAATAACACATGGGATACAATTTATCCCAAAATTCCCTCGGGAACGGGTACAATGCAGGTGAAACCGCGGGGCGCGGCTAGTTTAATAATAAAACAAAGCAATCGTCTCGTATGCTAAATTTCTCGCACGTTCGCTTGTGATCTATTGAACTTGTCAATTAGCCGCTAGCTGAACTTTTTAAATGAAGCCATACTATTTTTCTAGTTTTTGGACATCTGCATTTATCTTGTAGTACTCGTATCACAACTAACGGGAAAGCGAAGTACTGCGTTACACTTCTTAATTTCGCGATCCCAACATAATAATATTCCTTTTAAAACACCCCGTATTCTAGGTAGAATATAGGTACCTTTGCGCCTTTGTGCTAGGCTTTCCTTAGGTTTGTGATTAAAATTGTAATGCCTACCCCGGGCCACCGGCCCTCCCAGCTATTCTAATTAATATTAGGTTTACTTTGATTTAATACTTATTTTAGAAATCCTTTTGTTACCGAGATTACGCTTACTTTTAGTATTAAATTCTTGCGGGAAAAGGCGAACGAAATTTTTAATAATATGTATAACTAGCAGCATCCCGCGGTTTTACCCACGTTGTACCCGTTTCCGCGGGAATTTCGGGATAAAATTTATCCCATGTGTTATTCTGATGTATAACCTATATTACTGTAAAGTTTCATTCAAATCCGTTCAGTAGTTTTTGCGAGAAAGAGCAACAAACATACATCCATACATACATCCATCCTCACAAACTTTCGCATTTATTATATTAGTAGGATTAACGTCGCTTTAGGGTGTGTTTATACTGAAGCGGAGCGAATCGTCAATCAAGCTATTACGAATGCACGCATTATTTTATTATATACGAATTACGAAAATACTTTAACTATTTAAATGAGATGTCAATGCATTATGATCTGTTACACCGCTCCGTTTCAATGAAACTCACCCTAAGTCGAAGTTTAATTGAGTAAGCTTTGAAGCTTACAAGAATTCAATAAAAGTTGCGGAATGAGTCGCCAGATTTGGAGACTTGTCATCAATCAATTGACATGTGTCAATCAATTTTCAAATGATATCTTCATAATTCACTAAATTGCAGCTCTAAATCCACTCAATCTAAACAAATGCCTGTCACAAAAACCTAATAATACTTTATCAAACTCTCAAGATCTATCCCGGTAATGATGAAGTAAGGAGTGCATGAGTGTTTGACAGTGGGGAGCTAATCTCAACTGGCCTGCAGGCGTACTCCTCATTCAGGAGTTGCGTTTAGACCCCGAGACTTGGCCTGATTCTTTTAAACTCTTCCAGTTTATTTTGACGTTAAATCCAGGAGTGTTTATGGTATTTCAATTCACGGTATACGTTGGAAGTTTGACGTGGTGACGTGTGGCTTTGGCAGATGAACCCTTAGACCATGACGGAGGCCTTTAGGCGCTCTAAAAAATCCGACACGGGTTGGCCACTAACCTACTCAACATGAAAGGATGAATTGGGCCTCCCCTTTATACTATACTAGCAGCGCCCCGCGGTTTTACCCGCGTTGTGACCGTTTCCGTGGGAATATCGGGATTTTTTTTACATAAAAACCTTCCTCTTGTATCACTCTACCTATTACAAAAAACCGCATCAAAATCCGTTGCGTAATTTTAAAGATTTAAGCATACAGACAAACAGACACGAATGATTCGGTCACATACCATGAGAAAAACAACTTATTTTGAGATGGACTTTAGTCTACGGGAAATTATTTCATTGACAAGGTCGGACTCTAATCTTTCACTTACAGTCCTGTTACCTAGTGTTTGCGTCTTCAGATTTTAAGTCCAACTTTGCATTTATTTTAGATCTGTGTTTATTTAAAAGTAAGCATTTTGTTGACTTAAGAAATTAACGAATCTAGGTTTTTCTTAGATTACTTATGATAGTAATTTCTCTACGTAAGATTCCATATGTTTAGATTAAGTTGTATGAAAATAATAAAATAATGATTTGGAGATGCATTAACCGGCTCACAGCTAGAATACTCGTCTTCTATCAACGACTCTGAAACGATATTTCCAATAACTATTTCGTAGGTACGCAAAATGATTTCATACAGCAAACACATCACATAAAGTAAACTACATACCAGATAACAAATACCTACCATACTAAATAGCTACTCTGTATACCTACTCAAACTGATAAGACCCAAACTCAAAACTAAATCCAAAACGAAGTCAAATTCCGGAATAGCTTCCTCGCTCACCGACTGTAAACTCCGTACATAATAAGCTTTTACTGCGATCAAACAAATAGTGTCTGAGATCTATCTGTTTGTGCAAATTACTCTCAGGACGAACGCGAAACCAACTACAACTGAAATAACTCGAGGCGTTCGGAATTGAACATTAATTTTACGTCAAATATTCAAATAGTTACAATTTAATAGCTAAGATAACTTAGGAAAGGATTTACATAGAATCTGTGTCAAAGGAACCGTGGCCACAGTGTGGAGTCAAAAGTAGTTTGTGAGTTTACAAGCTAGTATGTGAGATGCTCGCTTTCTATTAAACTCTCGGGCTTGTACACTTGCTTAGTGTTAGTGGTAGTTAACTACCTTCTTTTTCCATCTTATACAGGACAAATCATAAAACTAGAATGCAGAGGTTTCTTTCTTTATGTACAAATAAATATTCACAAAAAACCCTGGTACAAAATATAACGATACCCAAAACATTTTCATACGCAAATTATTTCAGTGTCTTTATTTTACGTCTGAATTTAATAAAATGTAGGTAAGTGGTTACAACACGAATTGAATATTTAACACAAGTACGGATAAGGCATTTTCCGGTTAATTTATACTGCGTATAAATGCGTATAATTTATTATTCTATGTTTCCCAAGCGTAGAGAAGTTATTGGTTGTTTTCTATGTAGTCGTAATTTTTACTTATTTAATGCTGTAGTGGATAGACCGACGCATCTATAGATTTTCGAATATCTTTGTTATAAGTACAAAAAATAAGTTTGAAGACGTTTGTCTGTAGTATTTTCTATGTATTGTCGATGTTTTTAGTTATTATTGCGATTTACGTCTGTGCGTTTCCAAGTGAAGGAAAATGATTAGAAGCACGCTTTCACTATTCGTTAACCAAATGACTTAAAATGCGTACAAAAATTATGTAAGTCTACGCTGTACTGTAAGTTAACTTTTAAAAAGTATTTCCACTTCATAACTCAGTTTTACTATCAACAACCGCTCCTCCGCAAAACGACCATTTATTATTAGAAAATATCAAATGTTACCCCTACATAATAAAAAGTCGGATACTATTGTCGAATATTCCGTGTATTAATAACGTCCGATAACCCTCCATGCCGTACCCGTCCCGTGCCCGCCCCGTCCCCGCCGCGTACCCGCCCCGAACCCGTACGATCGGACCGGTTTATCAATAACTCGGCAAATGCCTCTTAATATTGCAAACGTTAGACGAAAGTGAAGATATCCCGAATATTTTATTCAGAAAGGTAAAGAGGCTGACAAAGAAATGCGAGTTAGATCGTGGCCTAAATAAACGGATCGGTAACTACTGGTTCTCGATCGAATCGACTTTTGGTTATATTGATTTTTGATATCAAAATAGCTGTATCTTGCGGATTCATCCGCATGTTTACATTATACTGTTTACCGTTAAAACTTTTCGTAGACTTCTGCAAAACAAAAATTACCTAAATCAGCTTAGGGCTCTCGAGTTTTAGAGAGACAAAAACATTTATTTTCATTTTTATTATACACTAGTCTAAGAAAGTTATAAATACCCGAGATACAAATTATATTGGCTGCTAGAAAAGATTTTGAATGCCAAAATAAATAACAGACTTTATAAAAATTAAAAAGCATAATGTATATATTTTACATTATTTTGAAGATGTTAGACATCAAAAGGACAAAAGTTTCGCCAAACTTCAGATACTCATTATGATTTTTTTTTCCATATTTTTTTACAATACGAGAACAAACGAACTCGATTACGATATCAATACCGAACAAGCATACCAACTAAATAGTAGGGGTATCGATGCCTGTACCAAGTGAGTTCGACGCTCGAGGCGAAAACATTATTTATTTAATAACCGTCGACTCCTGTGAGTAGTTACATAATTGTTCCTTTTCAATTTCCAACGAACACAAAACGAGAGCGGTTACGTTTTAATTATTTCACGTTCCGCGATACCGCCTAATTGAAATTTGAAAATGAGCTTGAGATATACATAAAAGAGTAATGTGGATAATCATTTTGGAACTTGAAGGGTAAATAATGTTGTTTAATCTAACGTATACTATGACATATATTGTGTGTGCTCTTGAATATGAGTACGAACATATATTACGGTTGATAGGTTAAAACCTAGGATCTGTGACAGCCTTCTTTTACCCGAAAATGTTGAACTTTACAGTAAAAGAGTATGTATATGTTTAAAATTAAATACAGACGTGTAGAAAAGTTTATTCAAACCATCAATTTAAAACTTCATGATACATTATGTACTCTATATAGACATGTATGCAAAAAGTATAAAGCTTTGTTAAAGCACTACCTACATGTGTATCCATTACTCTAATTCCGGTACTCTTTATTTCAAAAGTGTGTTAAATTTTTTAACCTAACTAAATCATCGACTCCTAGAGCATAAACTACATGAATCCTACTAATATTATAAACTAGCAGTGCCCCGCGGTTTTACCCGCGTTGTGCCCGTTCCCATGGGAATTTCGGGAATTTTTTTACATAAAAACCTTCCTCTTGAATCACTCTACCTATTACAAAAAACCGCATCAAAATCCGTTGCGTAATTTTAAAGATTTAAGCATACAGACAGACAAACAGACAGACACGAAAAAGAGACGACTTTATTTTATATTATGTAGTGATGCGTTTGTGAGGATGGATGTATGTATATTTGTTACTCTTTCACGAAAAAACTACTGGACGGTGTTTGATGAAACTTCACAGTAATACAGGTTATACATCATAATAACACATGGAATACATTTTATCCCGAAATTCCCGCAGGAACGGGAACAACACGGATAAAACCGTGGAGTGAGGTAAGTTTTGTCTATAAATTCAAATTCGCTCTCAAGTTCACACTTCATTATGTAAAAAGTAAGTGAATGCACCTAATTAGAACACACTTCACAACACAAGTAATATAAATCAACGCAACCTTTTCACTATACTGAATCAAATCTAGTATCCCTAGCAACACTTAAGGTACCTAGGACATCTAATTAAGCAAAACACTTGAGTTTTATTTAATTATGTCATAATAAAACATTTCATTTTCCGCAGAATAGCACGAAAGACCAATTTACAAGATCTATGCATAACAAGTGACTCTGGAGTTCGTTTCATACGACCAACTAATTTCAAGTTGGGACTTTTTATAATGAAGAACTGTGATATAGAAAAGTGGGATCTAGTTAGCAGCTAGTTCCCTTTGGTTCTAAGCATTTACGCCCGTTATCAGAGACGTCATACGCTACCTTAGAAGATATTTAAAGAGTGATTTTGACTTGTAATGTATGTCTTATTGGCGGGGCGCTGCTAGTTACTAGCAGCGCCCCGCGGTTTTACCCGCGTTGTGCCCGTTCCCGTGGGAATTTCGGGATTTTTTTACATAAAAACCTTCCTCTTGAATCACTCTACCTATTACAAAAAACCGCATCAAAATCCGTTGCGTAATTTTAAAGATTTAAGCATACAGACAGACAAACAGTGTGACAGACACGAAAAAGAGACGACTTTATTTTATACTATGTAGTGAAGTGTCAGTTTAATGGACGTCTTAAAGTGCGGCAGTTAGAATAAGAGACCATTATCCGGTTTCAAGCCGTACTTTGTCAATTTTTATAATAGAGATTTTATTAACACCGGTAGTATTTTCTTATGAATTGTATCTATGCGTTATTTCAGTGATCAATTTCAATTTCTGCATCAGTTTCAATGAAACAATCTTACTGATTGGAAGGAATCGAATTCGTATAGCTATGATTTGTAAAGAGTATTGATTGTAAGAGCTTTAATACAAATTTAGCATTAGAATGACATGGACAGATGATTTTCAGCTTCATCATCATTCCTTAACTTCTTAAAATGGGGTTCAATGGAAAAATTTTTCATATTTATTTGTTTTGTTATTTTTGGAACCGATGCGTTTTATCAAATGACTAGCAGCGCCCCACGGTTTTACCCGCGTTGTGCCCGTTCCCGTGGGAATTTCGGGAATTTTTTTACATAAAAACTTTCCTCTTGAATTACTCTACCTATTACAAAAAACCGCATCAAAATCCGTTGCGTAATTTTAAAGATTTAGGCATACAGACAGACAAACAGACAGACACGAAAAAGAGACGACTTTATTTTATACTATGTAGTGATAGTGTTTTAAAATGTGAGGACAAAGATATTGCAAAGAACACCAAGAACACCATTGGCAAGCACCAAGTAGCTCTTAGTTTTAAAAGTTATTAATTTAGTAGCTCTTAATTCTATAATTTTACAGTTATCTGATACAGGTATTTAATACCACTTTAAACTGAAAGTAAGTATATTAGAGAAGCAGAAAGTAAGCACGCCCTATCTTCCATTGCACTGACATTTTCAGAGCGATGAGACACCTTTGCCCAGCAGTGAAACATTACCGATTTAAACTTTACTTTACTACAAAATTGAACGAAATGAATTTAGATATTACTGTCGCTTTTCTAATGAAAATGGAGTTGCATCTCCAACTTAAATCCCTGATTAATTAACACGTTTAATATTCATTTCGCGAGTTTCCTAGGCAGAGACAAACTGTCGGACCGTATTTGACTAATACACATGAGATAACTACTATGAGTTCTCGAATTTGCAATAAAATACGATCGAATGTATAAACGCCACCCAAATAAAACCATACAGTTTTGGAAATGCAGAAACAATACTCTGGTAATAGCGATACCATTTGAATAACAATCTTATACTTCGAAGAGAAAAGAAATATATCCCGACACCTATTATACTCGTATCATTTTTGGTTTATCATAGCTAAGACCAGTCTCAACGAAAACACATAAATACTATGTTTCATCTCCTTCGTTTAGGAGCTATAATGTCACGTATGAATCATATTTACAGCACCGTCTTTTTGCATCGGTGGCCAAAAATATGCTGTAAGATAAAAATTGGATATGGATTTTCAAATGTCGTTATAATTTAGATTACAACTATTTACGTTCGAGTTATAACCGAGAACCGATAGTAGTATTATATCAAGGTAAACTTCACGAGTCCTATTTGACTAATTCTCGGTGAGTCTGCATAAGTCTAGGTATCTACTAGACTGGCTTAGGTCTCTACTCTATATCCTATATGGATGTGACTTTAAAACTTATCGACTTAATACTACAGCTTTTATGAGTATTTTGGGATCTGCGTTTCATCTAATGTTCATTTGAAATAACATAGATGTAGTAGTAGTACTTATATAAAATCGTAGCCTGTTTTTTACTATAGATAATTAATTATGCATAGTGTTGGTTAAGCAACGAGCGGGTGGAAGACTACTTGGTTGAGCGGCAGATAGTCAAAATACTCGCTCACTCGCTCGCGTTCTATTGAGTTTGCCAACTTGCCACTAACAACTCCTCAAAAACTAAAGTAACCTTCTGAGCGGCAGTTCAATTTGTAAGCCAAGTATCGGCCTATATCTCCACAAACATTCCAAGTCAAATTCCACAAAACATAATTTGTGAGCGAGAGCTTTACAAAACGGCGCTTAATTTAACAAACTCGCTGTCCACTGAACAATGCCTCTGAATTCTGTCTCTGACGTTTGTTAATTTCCATTGTAACCTTTGTTTTGTTCTGAAAACTGTCAAGTATGATAATGAGGAGTGTTTGAGCGTTCAAGGACGGCGCCGGGTTAGGTTACAAATGTTCGAATACTTGAAATACTTGTGCGTGCGGCTAATGGATGTTGTAACGCTTTGGTTGGTATTCATTTGAAATCTTTGTTTTGGTAATTGGCTGGTTTGGGTTTTCTTGTTTTGTGTTTTGATAGGGACAATTAAATACAGTCAGATGTAATAATGTTCGTAAAGTAAGGTGTTAATGTAACTATTAGTGTGTAGTTAAAATTCCGGATGGTTCTATTTCGTAGCTAGATGTCGTAGCCAGTATTTTATTTCGTAGCTAGATTTCGTAGTCAGTTTTCCATTTCGTAGCGTGCTACGAGAAAACTATCTTTGACTCCTATTTCGTAGCTACGCTGACTTTACTAACTCTGAAGTTTATTAAACGAGTGCTTACACTTTTGAACTGACTTGAAAAAAAAAGTTTCACAATTTTTGCCAAAACAAAACCGTAAGAAGCGATTCTCAATTCGACTCACCGTCGATTCACCGGCTGATACTTAAATCACTACATATTATAAAACAAAGTCCTCGGCCGCGTTTGTCCGTCGGTTCGCGATAAACTGCTGCACAGATTTTGACGCCGTTTTTTAAATAGATAGAGTGATGAATAGGAAGGTTATATTAGGTTATATGTATAAAAAATCCCGAAATTCCCATGGGAACGTTCACATCGCGGGTAAAACCGCGGAGCGCTGCTAGTTTACTATTAACAAACTAAACACGACCAACTCTTCTCTCAAATAACTTGCCATTGGGCAAAAAATCAAAGAAGTTTTAGTCCTTCAAGTCACGTAATTTATTCATTTGGACCACAAACAGGTTCCTGATGGATTTCCCCGGAAATGCTCCGAGGGACTTGTTTCAAAATTCACCAAGGACCGAACACAGTTCCTGGAAACAGCCTTACTACGTTTATTCCGTGAGGATTGAGTAGATGAAAGACTTTATGTCCGCGGAGAGGAAAAAGTCCCTTCAAAAATGTAGTGTCGGGTTAGTGTCTAACGCGATCGACACCAAATTGGATCAAAAGTGGCATTTAAAAAGGGTACTACCGTGTAATGATAGAGGTTTATATGAAATACTTAAAAATAGTATTACGAAAAATGTGTCGCTTTTTCATAATTCTATATCTATTTCAATTTCTAAAACGAAGAATAAGTTCGTGTATACATTAGTGAACTTGCTGTTTCTAATGCTAATCATTTATACACGATGGATGTAGATATTAATGGAGTCTTTATTCGCATGCTACATTGAAATATGATTCACTCGATCCAGGAACTGAACCCGTAATCTCAACTACAGCCATAAGACAGTCCAATATTGAGTTCTTTGTATGCCTAAAATATCCTTCGCAGACGGACCGAGATGGCGTGTCCTTCGTCTGCACTAGCCTTGGAGGAAATTTCTCGAAATCGTAGTGGAAAAAATACCCAATACCTGGTAATAACGTAATATAATAATTATTAGAAAATAACTTGTTTCGTGGTCATTGAACGATAAGAGGATAACGAACCATTTACAAGTTGGAAAATATGAGAATCTGCTGCGGGGCAACGACCTCTGAAGATAATTAGAACATAATTATTATTTACCAGAAATTATATGATACTACATAGTATTATACTACAAATCATTTCATACAGTCTTCAAGCTCGTTGGCACAGTGTTAGTGGTTGCGAAAGCGTTTAATATTTCTGGGGCTGCGGGTTTTATTTTCACTTGGAGTTAACAACATGTGCAGAAAAAACACTACTAGTAATTAACATAACACGAAATAGTAATAACCGAAACAAAAATCAAAATATTATTAAGTCCCTAATAGCGAAAATCTAACATTTTACATTAAGTAATGGTTTATTTTCAAAATCCAGTATGACGTCTTTCTGAAATACATAAACAAAGTCGCTTTCACCTGTCTGTCTGTGACTATGTCTTACATGCTTTATATCTATATATCTATATATCTTTATATCTTTATAACTACGCAACGGATTTTTACCCAGTTTTTTTAATAGATTCAGAGTAATTCAAGAGGAACGTTTATATATAGAAAAATTGCCGAAATTCTCACGGGAACGAGCATAACGCGGGTAAATCCGCGGGGCGCTGCTAGTATTTGAAAAAGTATAGTTCTCCTTAAATCAATACTTCTACATAGGTGCATACATTTGTAAACATCCAAATGACAAAACCGGACCTTAATCACGAGCCTACCCTCGAAAGGGTTGCCTAAATGATCAGCCATCTTTTTCACTTAGTTCCCCATCGCTGGGCACTTAGTGAAAACATTAGATGGACGTAACACTGTGTTGTGTGTTAAATTGAACAAATGATGATCAAATCATGATCTGGGTACATATTTTGAAGTAAGTTCGAGTAAGTCAGTGGTCAAATTGGGTTTCGGTGTTTTTAGACCGCCTAAAGGCCTCCAGCATAACTAATTAATGGTTGAAACAATAGGCAACCTTCATACTAATAGCATTACAAAAAATATGAATCAGTTTTACGACTGACAAAGTAAGTACTAAAAACTATCTCATATCTAAAGATCGGATAGTCGGATGCATATTTACCTAAAGTTGATATCTGACTAAGTATGGATGCGGCTTTTTATTTTATTTTGTTAAATAAAAATCCCGGGATTTCGGGATTTAGAAAATTTGAAAATGCAACACAACTTAGTCGGTAATATGGCTTGAAAACGACGCCTTAAGCATGTAAACTTCAAGTAAATACGTATGAATAGTTGTTTAAGTGAACCCCGAGTCCCGGACTTTTAAAAAAAATAAATACCACATGCTAAATGAGTCGTTTTCAAACCATAAACCGACTAAATTGCATACCCGAATTCGGGATTTTCATTTAACAAAAAATATATTTTAAGAAGTCGCATCCATACTTTGCTAGCAAAAATGAAGTTTAGGTAAATATGCATCCGACTATCCGATCACTACTCATATCTCACCCAATTCCTTTCAAACCAAAAATAAACATCACTCCATCGACTTGTGTAATTCGTTACGGTGTTTACAAAATGGCCGGTCGAAACACCTGCTAATTTTATTAATTTTAATCGCCATGTTTTGCGTGCTGACACACATTAACTCTCCGCCCGATGAGGAATGGTCCCTGATAAAATACCTCAGTATAAAGCGAGATTCTACACATTTTATACGTTGGTTCCGCAGGATACTTCACGATTTAGATTTATTTTTAGAATCAGTTGAAGAGGATAGGTACTCTTCATATTAGGAGCACTTGTACAGGGTACTTCATATTATCAGTATCACTTGTATATAGGATACTTTATATTTTTAGATTTTGTGTGGGTGTTTGTGAGGTTCCCGTTTGTTTTTCTCGAAAGGTTTCGTATGAAGACGAGTTTATTTTTAAGTTCAAAAATTATATGTAGGAAAATCAGGAATCCTCTATTATTAGGTTAGGTACACTTCTGAGTAAGATGTTTTCAAGTCGAATGGTTGTCAATAAATGCTACAAATAGTTTTTATATACATATAATTTCGAAAAATACGTACCATTTAAAGTTATTTGGCATTTCCAATTTAAAAAAATGGGCAAAAATTCTTCATAGCATGGTTATATTAATGTATAACGCACGGACCCCTAAATTTAAAATATAATATGAAGTAAGTAACCGCCCTCCGAAGTATCATTAAACGTGTATGGACGATAAGGATTATTGTTAATGAGCCATGTTACGGTAAAATGACGTTTTTCGTGGTTTACGGTCTTACAGTAATGACGGTTTTACGGGTTATGGCGGCGCGGAGGAAGATAAGTTTTCAACAAATTGTGGTGCGTTTAGGGCGTGCGTGGGGTTAATAAACTAGGGAACTTGTCAAAATTTTGGGTGTTTATGTGTCTGTTTAGTGTTGGACATTATGATTTGGGTATTTAGGGTAAATACTGAGATAATTATTTAAAGCTACAGTCGGCCTATAATATGAGCGCACATGTATTTTGTCATATTGCCTTGAGACTTCCATGAGTATATTAGCTATTAGCATATCAATGAGAATTTCCAAACTTTATGAACTGAAAAAGCTGTTAAGAATACATCCCTATTTAAGGGTGGATTTAAAACGCAAGACAAACATGGTGCGACACGCAACCGTCCAGTACCCACACTATGTGTATCTTGCTCTTAAAGCCTTATCAAAATACAAAATTGCATTAAAACATTCAAATTTAACATGACATAAGCATTTTAAACACTAATCTAGACGGGACTTAATCGCGAATAAAATAAAATTCGCGATTGAGTCCGGTCTAGATTAGTGTTTACAATGTGTTCATATCGCGATAGTTTTAATAGTGTAATAACATAAGCAGGCAAAGGCCTTCTTCCCACCTCTTCATAACTAATAAATCAATTCAATTAATCATTTTTAATTTTTCATTCTTTATTTAATGGAAAATACTTAGTGAACAATATATTACGCATGATTATACTAATAAGTAATTACACCTATACTTATATAAATGAAATGTCCTCAGTCCTCGTTAATTAAACTTTCAAATCAGGTTAACGGCCCACAAAATTTTAAAGCAATTAATTAGGCAGTGTTTATCAAACGCCAACACTTTCGATACGAGTGTAGCAGACTGCATGGCGCACGCTACCGGACAAGTAATACAATGGAAATATAAAATGTTTATTGTTAAGACGTGTTTTATTATGTGTAGATGTATAGTTAGTGAAGTCAGTTGTTCATAGCCCCAATTGGAAACGTTTACCGAAACAGTAACTTAATTTTAAGCGGTCGATTATAATTAATGATGTTAATGATCTGATACAAATAAAAAAATACAATTAAATAAAAATCCTGTGGAAAAACCGCTAAACCGATTTTTACCAAACAAACACAAGAACCACGGTAACTAACTTTCGAATGCAAAATACCGCATCGAAATCGGTCCTTACGGACAATGACAGACACCCATAGACTCAGATAACGACGAAATCATTGATTTTAACTTCGACTTGATTTTGAGTTTTAAAGTCACTTCTTCAATGCCCAGACTACACGTCTGCGTTTACTTGTAAGCTTCCTGAGTATCAATTAAATTCAAAAATTTTAAAGCGATGTTAATGTTTGCATTCAATTATATCAGGTAGGTGAACAAATTGAACAAATTCTGACCGCGGTCAACGTCCACCTGGCCGTTACTCGCTGTGACTGTGTGTGATAACTTTACTATACAAATGAATGAAATTCGTGAAAAGCTTTATTAAATATTCACCCTTCGCCGTGAAAGCCTGAAGGTTTCAGGAATATAAATCAAAGTTGGTCCTAGTTGTAACCGACCGTTTGTGTTCGCTATTTGAATAATTTAAACGGTTTTACCGTTTTAAAAGTCTGAAATAATTGAGTGGACGGAATGTGGCTACCGTTTTGGGAATTCTATTATACTGACCGTTAAAATTGGATTTTTCGAAAAAGATATCGTAGGCTTTGTCAGTGACGTAACCAATTTCAAAGGTATGTGGATGCTACAGTTTTATTAACGAATTCTTAGCATTTTTTGTTATTGTTGCGTTACGTATCAATTTTACAAAGTGATTGTGAAACCTCAATCCAAAGTTCACGTACATTATTGAAATTCTTTATTTCGAGCAAGTACATTATTGAAAAAAAAAGGTCAATATTCTCGTATTTTTCAATTCACGCAAGAAAAACCAACAAAAACCAACATCCTTACAAACTTCGTCATGAACTTTAAATATTAAGGCTCAATTACAGTGCACCGTTAGTATAATACGGTTGTCAGTTACATTCGGCAAACGACTGCAGTTTTAAATAAGGTGTTGACAAGTCGGTGGTGGACAACCTAGTGTGATTATTAACTTGATGATCGAAGTAGAGATTGAAACATAATCGCCGACCGCTAAAATTAATATATTACAAAAATAATTACTACGTTGGAGTAGGTCAGTGGAAAACCGTATGTCAGAGTTTCGTAAAAAAAAGTATTAGCCTGCCACGTCCCACTGCTGGGCAAAGGCCCTTTATTTCACCGAACATATCAGTGTGAAGTTTAGAGTGGGTGTTTTCTATTTTTTCAATGTAACAAAAGAAACTTCCATAATAGTTTTCCTCCTGATATGATAGATAATAATGTTATAAAATCATCATTTCTTGGAAAAGGAATAAAATAAGCCATATATTTAATCCCGTACGAAACCTTGATCGAGGTAGTGTAGTGGAGGCATAACTTAGAGTCAAAAAGCCCCAAATCCTTATCAAAACGACAATCGTAACAGTTCAAAACGTTAAACGTATGGGATTAACGCACGACTACGCGAGATACGATTCAATTAGATTTCCATACGACAATAGGGCTGCCCGCATTGTCTCCACCGCAGGAATGTACGGCTCTCCGACTAATAATTATTTTCTATTGTCTTTTCATTACGGACGGACCGAGTTATTTCGGTCACGGTTATCTATTGAAATAGTACGCTTATTTGGTGCGATTACGTGGGTGTTTAAAACAGTTTGTGTGTGTAACAAAAATATAATGGCCGATTGACAGATATTGAAGAACATCAATTAATTAATATGTTAATGTAGTTTATACGGTGATTTCTAACTTTTCTCTGATTTATTTACGAAACCAATAATTGCACTAACAAAAGCTGGACTCTTTTAGATAAAATTAAAATACATTAATTATGTAATGTATTATTACGACGTTCTATTTGAACAACACTAACCGCCACACTCAAAGACGTCCATCGCCAATTAACTAATTTACTTAATTTTTCATACATAGCATGTCAAAATTACTTATTAAATTCTCGCATTAAATCTCTACTAAGACTCCGAGACTCCGAGTCCATACTCCGAGACGTAAACTGTAGGTGACCTCCACTTAAACATACATTATAATTATATTTTATTTACACACAATAATATATTAAAAACCACTTACATACATCACACATTCATATCCCAGTAACATAACATTCATAACACAAATAAATAATTTCTAACCAAATGTAAACAAACAATAATTCGGCAAGCAAACCCGCGCGATATGCGTTGTTCCGAATTTGTGCAAATCTTGCATTTAAGTTAATTGTGGAATGTGAAGCCACGCGGAGGCGCATCGCGCGCGCGCAGTCGATCACAGCGTATGCTACGAGAGACACATACAACTCGTTCTCACGCGCACTCGCGTTTTGCCCACGCGTGAACTGTTCACTTACTACTTTGATTAATTACATGATATGTATTATGTGCTACATTGATCCTGTCTTGCTATCCTTCTAAAAACTAAAATAGTGTGTGTTGTGTGTGGCTAATAAACTTTGGCAATTCATCTTTGTGGTTTAATTCAACCAATATTACCACGCACACCCCCTAAAACTGGTGACCCCGACGTGATTTGAACAAACTGAGGAACACGGAAGACAAGGAGCAATTCGCAGCCTGGATGTCGGCGTCGAGTGGTTCAGATACCACCGGTAACGTGGACACGCGTCCACGACGCCACTCCAAAATCAAGATGGCGTCTCCCGTCGTGCCCGCTTTAACAGTTGCAAGTAATCCAGTGAGCATAAGAATACCACCTTTTTGGCCTGAAAAACCAGCAATTTGGTTCGCACAAGTAGAAGGACAGTTTGCAATCATGCGCGTGACAGACGAAGCAGCCAAATTCTACCACATTTTGGTTTCGCTCGACCGTCAGTATGCTGCTGAAATAGAGGACATCCTCACTGGTCCTCCCAATTACCAACGCCTCAAAGAGGAGTTAATCAAAAGGTTGTCTGCGTCGAGAGAAAATAAAGTCAAACAACTTTTGACCTACGAGCAGCTAGGTGATCGCAAGCCGTCACAATTCCTTCGGCATCTTCAACATCTCGCCGGTCCAGATATCCCTCAAGAATTTCTCCAAACAATCTGGACGAGCCGACTACCCGTTTCACTTCAGCCTATCGTTGCGTCACAGCCTACCCTGGGTCTTGACGCACTCGCTGAACTCGCTGACCGCGTCCATGACATCGCAGTGCCATCTCATCAAGTTGCTGCAACCTCAACGGTACCGTCATCATCAATAGCTGTTGAGGAGCTCACACGCCAGGTAGCTCAGCTGACGCGCCAGGTGAGCGCTTTAACTATCCAATCGCGACATCGACCTCGACCCACCGAGCGCCGCAGAGATGCGCAACGCAGCCGATCGACGTCACGACGTTCAGCGTCGAACTACCGCAAGTACCCAGTTTGTTGGTACCACTCACGGCATGGTTCCAAAGCTCGTCGGTGTATCCAGCCGTGCGACTACAACCAGGGAAACGAGAGAGGCAGTCAGTGATGGCGACTGATGATTGCCACAACCCCAGCTCAGGTCGCCTCTTCATCACGGATCGTGGTTCACAGATACAGTTTCTAATAGACACTGGAAGTGACATTTGTGTGTACCCGGTTTCAGCCCTTAAAAGGCAACTTTGTAAATCAACATATCAGCTCAGTGCTGCCAATGGTTCGACTATCGACACTTACGGCTACATGCAATTAAATTTGAATTTGGGTCTGCGGCGTGATTTTCCGTGGCGTTTTGTTGTTGCTGACGTCACAAAAGCAATCATAGGCGTAGATTTCCTTTCTCACTATCGTTTGGTTGTTGATGTTGGCCAACAGAAGCTTATCGATAGTCTAACCAATGTTAGCACTGTAGCTTGTTTAGATTTAAGCGACAATGCTGTTTTAAGTGTTAAGGTAGCTAGTTTTAATGGTGATACTGTGTATCATAAAATTTTGTCTAATTTCCCGGAAATTACACGTCCTTTTGGAACTCCTCAAATCGCAAAACACAATACACAACACCACATTCGCACCACACCAGGTCCACCTGTATCATGTTCTCCTCGCCGTCTCGCGCCTGATAAATTGAAGGTAGCTCGTCAAGAATTTGACGCTATGATTGCTAGCGGTATCGCACGTCCTTCTGACAGCCCTTGGGCATCACCTCTTCATCTCGTGACTAAAAAAGATAATGGGTGGCGTCCATGCGGCGATTACCGCCAATTAAACGCTCGTACTATACCAGATCAGTATCCGATTCGTCATATACAGGATTTTTCGCAAAACCTGTCGGGTTGTACTGTATACTCGAGTATCGATTTAGTGAAAGCATATAATCAGATTAGTGTTAATAGGGCAGATATTCCGAAAACTGCAATAACAACACCCTTCGGATTGTTTGAATTTTTAGTCATGACATTTGGACTTCGTAACGCAAGTAAAACCTTTCAGAGATTTGTTGATGAGCTTACTCGTGGCTTAGACTTTTGCTGGCCTTACCAGGACGATTTTCTTGTGTTCAGCCGCACGCCACGTGAGCACGAAGAACACTTGCGTCAACTTTTTACGCGAATGAGAGAATTCGGTATATTAATCAATCCGGCCAAGTGTGTCTTCGGTGTGTCTAATATTCAATTTCTCGGCTACGAAATCTCTGAAAGCGGCACCAAACCTCTGGACAGCAAGGTAAAGGCAATGTCTGATTTCCCTCTACCAAAAACCGTCCGAGAACTCAGACGATTTTTGGGCATGGTAAATTTTTACAGGCGATTTTTACCCAACGCCGCTCAGATTCAAGCACCCCTGAATGCCTTACTGTCCGGATCGGTTAAGGCATCCGATCCGATTGTTATGACTAAAGAATCATCGCAAGCGTTCGAAAACTGCAAGAAGAGTCTGTGCAATGCAGCACTTTTAGCTCATCCTGATTCGCAAGCTAAATTAGGATTGGCCACTGACGCCTCAGACACGGCGATAGGTGGTGTCCTGCAACAGCTCAAGGATGGAGACTGGCAGCCATTAGCATTTTTCTCTCGCAAGTTAAGCCCGTCACAAACGAAATACTCTCCGTATGACCGTGAGCTCCTTGCCATTTACGAGAGTATAAAATACTTCCGCCATATGCTGGAAGCTACTCACTTCACTATCTATACTGACCACAAACCTCTTTGTTACGCATTCAGTGAACGTAAAAGTAACTGCTCACCACGTCAGTATAGACACCTTAATTTCATCTCGCAGTTCACCACCGATATCGTTTTTATTGCTGGTAAGGACAACGTGGTTGCCGACACACTATCACGCGTCGATGAACTGCAGGTACCAGTTGACCTTGAAGTGATGGCTGAGCTCCAAGGTTCAGATCCAGACCTTGCGGAACACCTCAAAGGTGACACTTCACTTCGCCTTACACAGACGAATATACCTGGGAGTCGTACCGTTCTGTACTGCGACGTCAGTACACCGACACCCAGACCTTTCGTCCCTAAACAACTTCGAATGCAAGTTTACAACAGTCTCCACTCCCTCAGCCACCCCGGTGCAAATGCTACCGCCAAACTCGTTGCACAACGTTTTGTTTGGCCACTGATGCGAAGGGACTGCCGAGAATGGGCTAAGTCATGTTTGGCATGCCAGCGCTCGAAGGTAACGAGACACGTTGCCTCACCTTTAGGTACGCACGATTTACCTTCAGCACGGTTCAAACATGTACATCTAGACCTAATCGGCCCACTACCATCATCCAATAATTATCGGTACTGCCTCACAGCCGTCGATCGCTTTACGCGATGGCCGGAAGCTGTGCCTATTACCGATATTTCCGCGGAAACAGTGGCCAAAACGTTTATTTCCTGTTGGGTGGCACGATATGGTTGTCCTACCGAGATCGTAACCGATCGAGGCGGACAATTCCAATCGGCACTGTTTCAACAGCTTTCTCAGTCCATCGGTTACGATCACCGTAGGACAACGAGTTATCATCCGCAATGCAACGGATTGGTGGAGCGTTTTCACAGGCAACTAAAAGCTGCAATTACCTGTCATGCAGACACCAAGTGGACCGAATCACTTCCACTTGTGTTGCTAGGCATTAGGAGTGCCTTTAAGGAAGACCTCCAGACTTCATCAGCTGAGTTGGTGTACGGTGAACCACTTCGTCTCCCTGGCGAATTCTTCGGTCACGATATTGCGTACTACACCACCGACATCACCGATTTCGCGGCTCGGTTGAAGTCCTTTGCGGAAAATATTCGTCCGGTTCCCTCCCAACACCACTCAAATCGCAGAGCTTTCGTATTCCAAGATCTAGCTACATGCAGTCACGTATTCCTTAGGGAAGAAGTGATGCGTGGCTCATTCCAGCCTGCTTACACTGGTCCATACGAAGTGCTCAAAAGAAGGAGTAAAACATTTATTATTCGCGTTAGGAACAAAGATCTCACAGTAACTATAGACCGCCTTAAGCCAGCCTATATACTAGACGTTCGTGTACCCGTTCCTCGATCCTACACTGCAACTCCAGAACGTGTCCCTGTTCATCCACCGCAGGAAAAGACCGCGCTAACAACTACGCGTTCAGGTCGTACAGTACGGTTCCCTGACTTTTATCGCCCTTAGTCGGTCTCTGGAGGGGGATGATGTAGGTGACCTCCACTTAAACATACATTATAATTATATTTTATTTACACACAATAATATATTAAAAACCACTTACATACATCACACATTCATATCCCAGTAACATAACATTCATAACACAAATAAATAATTTCTAACCAAATGTAAACAAACAATAATTCGGCAAGCAAACCCGCGCGATATGCGTTGTTCCGAATTTGTGCAAATCTTGCATTTAAGTTAATTGTGGAATGTGAAGCCACGCGGAGGCGCATCGCGCGCGCGCAGTCGATCACAGCGTATGCTACGAGAGACACATACAACTCGTTCTCACGCGCACTCGCGTTTTGCCCACGCGTGAACTGTTCACTTACTACTTTGATTAATTACATGATATGTATTATGTGCTACATTGATCCTGTCTTGCTATCCTTCTAAAAACTAAAATAGTGTGTGTTGTGTGTGGCTAATAAACTTTGGCAATTCATCTTTGTGGTTTAATTCAACCAATATTACCACGCACACCCCCTAAATAAACAACAAAAGTAGGTTTTTCTGCTAAAGACAATTTTTGAAAACAAACAGTCGAATTAAAAAACCTTTTCCTTCGGTTTTTGAAGTCGGTTAACAAAGGCACAGTACTTACGACAGACATATTTTACAATACACACATACAGACATGCAAAACCAGTAATGCTACATAAATAAATAATAATTCCCTCAGCAGGCCGTGGGGTGATAGTTATTTCAATATTTGAGTGTTCAGCGGAGCAAAGGGAACTTCAGAATGCACCGAATAATTAGTCCCTGAAACTAGCTTGGCTACTCATGGTTCGAAGAATTAGAGAACAAATAAATAAAGCACTAAATTTTTGTGTGAACAATGTGTCACTTAAAGGTGAGATTAGGACAAAACAGGTGGCATATACGGATAAATAAATTTTCATATTCTAAAAATATGTTTTTTTTACTAATAACTTTATAGGTCTAGCAAGCTTTAGAAATACCTTTGTAGGAATAGAAACCTTCGTGAAAAAATAACAAAATACTTTTTTAACTTATAATATTTCATCTATTTTATCTTCTTCCATTTCAGCATGACAATTTTCCATAAATTCCCCACAGAAAAGGTGTCAATATAATCTTTTATTTTTATTAGCGCTATCCATTCTTCAGCCCCGGGAGTCAGGAGGGGATGCATAAATAATGCATCGACCCTGCCCAGACGGGGCGAGTCGGATGCCAACGCTAATCAGTTTAAAATAATTCCTTTTTAGATGAGCTCGTCATACTTTAATACTGTGTGTATAATTAATTTGTTATTGCTATTTCTAATAAGTGAAAATAGATTATTTATTTGTTAGTTAGATTATTATTAGTAACGTTCAATAGACTGAACAGATTAAAAAAGTAAACTTGAATGAAATTAAATGTATTTTTGTGGTTTGTTATTATTGTTTTATCATCCGCCGCGTCATCATTTGCGTTTTATGTCTTATTCGATTCCGTTTAAAATGCCCCAAAGGCTAAAGTCTCACAAAAGTCACCGTTGACTACTTAACGAAAGTATTATCATAAACTAGACTTATTTTACCTTAGAATTTATTTTAAACAAAATTTGTATATTTATTAGCTCCTACACTCTATACTATAAAACAATCTACACCTTCACCTCAAGGGTTAAAAACCTTAGTACATTATAACTACGAGTATGTAAAAACCTCAACCGTGATCATTCACACGTAACTTATGCAACTATTTCCTTGTGTCTGTACTACAGATGCCGCAATTAAACCGTCATTAAAGTTAATGGATGATTAGCATAAGGATTCCACGGTCCTGTCACATGATGGTTATTTATCAGGCATTGCATTTACCACACAAGAAGATTTTATTGCGGTAGGTGTATAATAATTGTATTATAATCTAACAGTACCTCGCGATTTTATCTGCGTTGTAACCGTTCATTTGAGAACGATAAGAAAATAAAACCTATTGGTAAAAAATGATATAACTTTGGCATGAAACGTAATTACCTTCCTCTTGAATTACTCCTCTCAGTAGTTTTTGAGAAAATCAATTACGCACAGAAAGACAGCTTTTGAGGAATTAATTTTAAAATGAGAAAATGAGAAGAGGTATATAACACGAAATAAAGTAATAAATGGAACAAGAATGAGAAGATTTTGGGCAACAAGTGCCGCCAAACTCACTCGTTCTAAGAAAAAGAAGAATTACTAGGTTACTATTGATGAGAACCAGCATAGTCAATAATGTTACAGTATTTTGTTCCACGTACATGCAATAAGTTGTCCAAGAAGAACTGACTCGGGATGCGCCCATAAGACTCATGCTCACATGTCACTTCCATACGTAATAAGTAGAGCATTAACATAATCTTGTGCTAAGCATTAAAATAAAATAGCAGTAGTGTTAGCCTGTGATGTCCCACTGCTGGGCAAAGGCTTCTCATTTCACTGAAGATATGTGAGGAGGATTAGGCGTAATCACCACGCTTGAAAATAAAATATCTAAACCATTTTTGAGAATACTTTCACCCAAACCACCTATTAAAACGAATGAAACTGAATCCTGAAACCTTTTATTAATAATCAAATGATATAGTGCCTGCACGTAAAGCTCGTGCCACAAGCCAGTTATCAAAAAAACGGTGTTAACATTCACAAAAGTGTATCCTCAATGAGTGTAATCGTGATGGCGGCTTCCTCCAAACCGCTGTGATAACGACTTCATAGAACCGAGACCACCAATGAACAGATCCGTAGGGCTACCACCAACTTTTTCAACGAGAGAGTATAGCTTTCGGGTATCATTTATTTCGTACGATGTTGTTTTGATTGAAACAGTAAGATCATATAGTTCATTAGCCGCGCCCCGCGGTGTTACCCGCGTTGAACAGTTCCCGTGGGATTTCGGGATTTATTACTATTACCTATATTACTGTAAAGTTTCATCCAAATCCGTCTAGTAGTTTTTTCGTAAAAGAGTAACAAACATACATCCATTCTCCACAAACTTTCGCATTTGTAATATAAGTAGGATAGGATATATAGATAAAAATGGCTACCTCATAAATGCCACCTAACGATTAACCGCAAAATAGAAAAGAGTACTTCACTCTTCCGCGCTAATAACTAAGTAATCCATATAAACAACCATCCATCTCAAGTGTCTAAGTTGACCGCAGCATGCATGCCATTAAACCACTACTATTGTTTACTAAAACTACACCCCAAGCAACACTATCAAGATTTCATAAACGAATTCAGAATCTGCGAGGCCGCGAGTACACTAAAACGGAAGAAAGAGAAAAAATATATATATTGTATAATGCTCACGTTTTTCGTCTCACCCAATTACAATAATAACTTAATTAAATAATTATTATAAAATTAACCCTCTACTACCGAACCTAGCTTCATGTTCAACTCGACAACCCTTTGTCGCCAGTTCGTATTCTCATCACATTGTTACCGTGAGACAGATTGACGCACGTGCCGCTCGCTTTGAACTCGACGCGATCACGCACTGAATGCTAATCGAGAACGCGTGGTAACGCCGTATACCTTTGTCGTGCTATTGTCGTGTCGTAACTGCATTTTTAACTGTATAATGACCAGTGGTTGTTTCTTGAGGAATTGTGATTGTTTTTTTTTGGGATTTGGGGAAGTAAGGTTACCCTTTGAGGGTGGTATCGTGTGAAGTTGATTGTGAAATTTTAATTGTTGTTTTGGAGGGTTGTATTGAGGGCAATTTGGTATTCCTTTTTAAGTTTTAATGTATTTTTGGATACTATTTTTGGATACTAGTCAGTAAATAGTCCTTGGGTAATAAACCAAGGACTATTTACTGACTACATGCATGGACATGATGATGAAAAAGCGCTCATGTAAGTATACGACTGCGTATTTCTTTTGTTCTAATAGCTAATGCTAATAAAAGTATGCAAAGATGTTAATTCTATGTTTGAGACTTAGCGCAATGTGCTTATTTCCATACCTACACGAGCCTGCCTAAACTATACAAGACTCAAGTCAAAATTTAACTGCAAAGTCCGCGCCATTAGAAAAAATGCCTATAGAGTCATACTCTAGTATTCATGATATTCGTTATTTAAGGCATTCGTAGGCATTAAGTGAATTCGAAAGCTGTTAACGCATCACAAGTGACCTTTTACTCCTAATTCGATACCGCGATAATCTTTGTTTATAGTTTTTGCAGATACTAGATAAAAATAAATAAAGCTAAAAGTAAAATATGTTTACATCAAATAAATTACCTCTTCATCTTCGAAACAAAGCAACCCCTATTTTATAAATATTCTAATTTCATTTACGTGACTATCTAGTGACTAGTGACCGACGTCTGCGGCCATTGTCGAGTGTCAACAGTCGAGAACGAAGTGAATGTTAATCGAGAACAGATAGTAGGGGTAGAATACAAAATAACTCGTAATCTAGTTTAGTTTCTATAGGAGTTAAAGATAACGCTTTGACTATTTTTATATTTTATTTCCTATTTTTATAGCAGATATGATTAAGCTCGATGTAGTGGAAAAACGACGGTATATTTGTTCGTTACGATGTTAATGAAATATTTTATTTTCCATTTAAAAAAAATCGTTCAGTAATAACAGTAATTTTTTGGGTCAGTGGTTTGCGACGGTTAATGTTGTTTGTAGTGCCTGCACAATGTATGTACAAGTTGGATTTTAATAAAAAAATTGTCACTAATTACACTAATGTCTCTCATTCTTGGTCCCTCCGAAAACATATCAAAATTTGCGCATTTAAAAATATCATCTTACCCATTATATTTATCTCAACTTTTACTGCACTCTCCTTGATATAATTAGAAGTGTCATAATGTTGTTATAAATATTATGAGTCACCCAATTAACGAAGCATGCATCATACTGAATAAGCTTCTCAGAAGAGTATTTCAAAACTGTTTGCTCCAAGATTTGATCTGAGGATTATGTCGGCTCTCCGTGGGCTATCGTCATCTTCACTTTGTTCTAATTACGACAGATTTACGTAAAGCCTGGTTTATATGACAATTTCTTCTTATGATGACTAAAATGGTATATAATATGGACGATTTGCCTAGTATAACGATAATTTGCCAATTATTCTCTTCAGATTTCTTCTTCTCATTCTCTCACTGCCGAGACGTCCATTAAATCGGCACTTAACTAATTGACGTAATTTTTCATGCATTACTTACATGACAAAATCACTCATTGAATCTCTACGAGTACTAATACATCATTTGACGTCTTTGAGTACGGGCGTTAGTTTATTGAAATACAAAACCAAGAGAAAAATAAATAGCGCAAAGTTGCAACTATTTCTTACAATAACTTTGCTACACTAGCGCCATTAGATGGCGGATTTTTTTAGAATCAAAAGGTTCCCTCAGGTTGCAAGGGATGTTTCAGTCGTTTTAGTTCGCAGGATGTTACATAGATGGCGGTACTGATAGTTTCAGGATTATTACTAAAACATACTATAAGAAATGTTATTTTAATTGTTTTAACTAGTTGATATATTCGATTGTTTTTTTAAGTTTAAAAAGTGCATGACACATCTTTGTGGAAACAAACGGAACAATGACAAAAATAAAAACGACTTGGTAAAATAACTTAATTAACTTAATAATTAGGAAGTGTGTGAGTGGCAAGAAGATATGTCAATATTTTATATTACCTACTAGCAGCGCTCCGCGGTTTTACCTGTGTTGTGCCTATTCCCGTGGGAATTTTGGGAATTTTTATACTTATAAACTTTCGTTAATCACTTTCTCTATTTAAATAAACTGCATCAAAATCCGTTGCGTAGTTTTAAAGATCTAAGCATACATAGAGGCAGATAGCGGAAAGCGACTTTGTTTTATACTATGTCAGACCTATTTCAGATATAATGAATACTATGGTCTTACAAATTGTCATTTAGCAATATTTAATAGTTTCTTTTGTGTGTTAAGGTGTAACATGAGGTTCAATAGGAGTTACAAAGTAGATAGGTTTTAATGCCTCTTTACTTTGAAATGGCAAGCATTTACGTAAGTGCTAATACTCCGACAAGTTCGAAATATTGTAAGCAAATATAAGTGCTTACCTACTTGTTAGGTAAAGCTTGTATTTTCTTTCATATATGTGTGAATGCCATAAATAAGTGAAGCAATCCAAATAAAGCACCAAGGAGAACGGCACCTATCCTAGTCAAAAAAGAGCACCTATTAAAAACAGGGGCCAAAAAAAGTATCACTATCATGAAAATTGCTACTACTGTCACTTTCCTCTTCACTGTACTGATATCTCCAGTGAGATGAGAAGCCTTTGCCTAGCCGTAGGATATTACAGGATATTACTACAGCTACTATGACTACTATAATGAAAAACTTTGCACTTTACTAAATTCTAGCGACTGAGCCCGCTGGTCTACTTTATTACAGCGCCCCGCGGTTTT
Organism: Cyclophora albipunctata; assembly: GCA_963082685.1. Classification (NCBI taxonomy): domain Eukaryota; kingdom Metazoa; phylum Arthropoda; class Insecta; order Lepidoptera; family Geometridae; genus Cyclophora; species Cyclophora albipunctata. The sequence continues at coordinate 629,243 of OY720119.1, forward strand.
ACCCACGGTGTACCTGTGGCATTTTTGGATAAAAATAGCCTATAACCTTCCTGTTGAATGTGGCTATCTATTATAAAAATAATTATTAAATTCGGACTGGTAATTAATGAGATTAGCTCGAACATACAAACAAACAAATTTACACATTTTATAATTTATAATGTTAGTAAGTAGGTATAGATGAGTTGTCCGGTGTACCACACCGAGGACGGGGTTCCCTCTTTTTAGGGTCCCAGCGCTGTTGGGGTTCGGTGGACGCATCTCCGGAATTCCCATGTCCCCGACACAAGCGCCGAGGAAGGAGACACACACAGCTGTGGTTTAGTGGGTATTACCGCGGTGGATGCAATGAGCCCCGGTAGCGGGGGGAGCTTGTCCACCGGGTTAGTCTTCAATTGAAGCCTGGTTCTTCCAAGTCTATCCAGGCCTCAGTCCTTGATAGACTTGGAAGTGGCCAAGGCCGAAGTTGTTGGCACTGAGTCCCACATACCCTGACTATTGGCTCCACCCAATAGTCGGGGATGCATAAAAGGCATTCCACTGCTATAAAAAAAAAGGGTATAGATGAGTTAACGGAAGCCTTTATACTATTGGAAGCATTAACATATAATTAATTATTAAACACCACCAACTACAAACATAACTCCACTTAACCAACTCACATCAAATTAAACCTAATCCAATGAAGACGAGATTAATATAACATTATACCACGACTTGCCTCCCATTGTTTCGGATTGGCGAAAGCAATCTCCTGTCAAAGGTGACAGACGGACAGACACACAGACGTCACATTGTTATATTAAATTCAAAGGTGTCGTGACTCGGCGATTTTCCTCAATATTAGATACAGGAAGATCCCTGACATGAGTTTAATTGTATAAACATACTTTGGAAATGTTTGGGTGATATCAAAATCGTGTTTTGATTAATAAAGTATTGAATGTAAAGGAAGGAATGTTATTGAATGTTATACAATAATAAATAAATAAATGTTATTCAGACCATCGATCCATAACTGTTTATCTATACTATAATATTATAAAGCTGCACAGTTTGTTTGTTCGTTTGAACGCGCTAATCTCAGGAACTACTTGTCCTATTGGATTATTTTTGTAATGGATAGCCACATTCAACAGGAAGGTTATAGGCTACTTTTCATCCTAAAATTCCCACGTGACAAAGTACGGACAGATATCAAAATCGCGGCGTCAGCCCGGTCGACTCCTCAGGCAGGGTCGCCATGTAGGGAGCGGGGGAGTACACAAATGAAACGAATGAATGCTGGATTAATACTGACTATATTCTAGTAATAAGATTCCTATTAATACAGATAAATGCGAGTACATACTTAATATTACACCTCTACAGGGTACTAGTTAGCTGCTAGTTGACAATAAATATTACAAACTACTATAATGTATTTATTACCCTTTGTATAAAAACAGGGAGTAAATTGATAGTTGCATTGATCTATGGGGACTTGGGATGTTAGTCAAGTGTGACGTAGGGGACCTTTTGAAATATCATAATAGTAATGTTAAAATAATGATTTTGTTCATAGCATGCACGAATACGTACAAAATATATATGAATAAAAATACTGCCGACTTAAGACATGGGTCTTAGTTTTTTAATCAAATCATCTTCAAAGAAAGAAGTCTGAAATGGTAGATTTCAATTCGATACAAAACTGTGTTTAACTTTAATACGATTGAATTTGATTGACAACTTTTGTGGTAACGCCCCTGTTTTATATCATGTCGCTAAAGTACTTAGACTGACCTTCAGTTATAAAAAAACTATAAAATCTACAGTAGATCAGAAATACTACTCTCAATTATTTTAAAAAACAAAGATCCTACTTCCGAATAATCCTGTCCTACTAATATTATAACTACGAAAGTTTGTGAGGATGGATGTATGTTTGTTACTCTTTCACGAAAAAACTACTGGACGGATTTGGATGAAACTTTATAGTTATATAGGTCATACATCAGAATAACACATAGTATACATTTTATCCCAAAATTCTCGCGGGAACGGGTACAACGCAGTTAACACCACAGGGAACGGCTAGTAATAAGTGTAAAACACCAAATATTTCCCAAAGTTCGCTTCAAAACGTCTAAATATCTCCTCACTTAGACTGGATCGAAGTTTTTAAGTGTTGGCCGGAGGTCTCCCGTGTGCTTAATTAACTAGTTTAGTTAGTCACTCGATTAGACCCTAAGTCTAGAGTGCTGGTACCTAGTACTTGTTAGAGTCTAGTGTTCCAGGTAGCACTTGTTTACTTTATCAAGTAGAGTAGGGAGTTACTTGATAAAGTAGTACACTAGGGTTAGCCGCTAACCTATTTTAGAAGTTGGTACCTACCTTTGTGTTTGGGGAAGTAATTGATTTGGTTTCTTTGGTTTAAGCGGTTAGTACATTATGTATATTAAATTGAAAAAGGGATGTCAAATAAAAATCGATTTAAAAATAATAATATAACTAAAGAGTTATATATTTTTTTAAAGTTTTCTTGTACAGGTCTCTTACAGTAATTCCAATAATATTTTATTAATTTGACAGCCACATTGAAGAAAAACGATGTAAGGAACTTTTCATTACAAAATCCCCACGGGAAGGGTCTCGATGCGGGTAAATTCGCGGGGCGCCGCTAGTGTGAACTATAACCGAAGTGTGGTTATAGTTTCAATTCAAAAACTGATAAAGTTATAGTAACGTATATTCAAAAACGGGTATAGTTTATGCTTCATCATTAGAAAAATATAATGGAAGGAAAATCTGAAAGAGTCTTTGAAACTCCTTGTAATAACAAACTAACCATATCTTGCTACATATCAGTAACAAAATTAGACAAAACTATAATTGGAATCAGTACAGAAGAGTGGAAATATACAGAAAGATAATCCGATAGTTAAAGGTTTATTGAATTTTGAGCGCGTAATGTTACTAAGACAAGCCCGTTGGCACAGTGGCAGTGAGAGCGCTTACTGTGTCGGGGGTTGCGGGTTCGATTCCCGCCCGGAGTCAACAATATGTGCAGACATAGTTGTTGGCGACGACGTCTGGGTGTCAATTATATATTCTTATAAAGTATTTGTGTATGTATGTATATGTAGTAGTACCAGTTAATTAGATTCCATAACACAAGCTTAGAGCTTACTTTGGGTCTAATTAACCGTGTGTGAATTTGTCCAGGTATATTTATTTATTTATTTAAGGATCAGATTTACTATCAATTTGTATCTGATCTACATTAAAGCTGGAAATGCCACTAATTTAGACTTGCAGAGGATACTTTACTGCCGTTGTACTCAGATACGTCCATTTAATCGCTCCTTAACTAATTGACAAAAGATTTCATACATTATATGTCAAAATCACTCTTATAGTCTCTTTCTTATTAGTCTTACATCACTTCAGTACCCACATGAAAAAAAAACAATATGGACGATAAATTCCAGAGATCGATGTGTTCGAACAGACAAACTCTTCACCTTCCATTACCGAAGATAAATTTACATCGCAAAATCCTTCTACACCATCTCCCATATCCTACAAGCATACCCCATGATTTACGACATGTAACGCATTCAATACCGTGCAACGTCTAACCAACTTACCGAGTGAATAGTTATGTTATTGACATGCGTTAATAAGGCAATTGTTGTACTAACTAGCGATGTTATCAGAGGAATAATTTATTGACTTGTGATTAATGGGTTGGCGTATTGTATAATTTTAGACAAGCTGGTAATTTGCACGAATGGCGGATTGGATATTGGAGTAATGGTTGTTCCGTATTGTCCTGTCTTGTCCTTAATTCAAGACGTAAAGCATTAATATTATTATCGTACTAATTTAAGACGGTACGGATATTATCTACGGATATAAAAGTAGAACAGAATCAGTAAATACGTAGACACGATGGTGTAATCTTTAAACGCTAAAAGACTATAAAAGAAGAGTAGAGAAACTCATAATGATACAATGTTACCAAACGGTACCAAAAATAGAACAATGTATGTGTTGTTAAAAGTACTTTTCAGATGTGAAGGTAGCCTTATGCTGGTACTAAAACCTGATGAACAAAGTTTATTTTAACAGATTCCAATAAGTATTCTATTCTCTCTAAATATTTGGTACTAGCACTGCTCCGCGGTTTTACTCGCGCCGTGCCCGTTCCCGTGGGAATTTCAGGATAAAAATAGCCTATAACCTTTCAGTTAAACGTACGCTATCTAATAAAATACGAATAATTCAAATCAGATGGGTAGTTTCTGAGATTAGCGCGTTCAAACAAACACAAAATCAAACTTCAGTTTTATTATACAAGTGAAAATAGATAAACATTTCTAAAATGAAACTTTTCTTCCAATCACAAAACAATTTAAATAATCTGAAGCACGTCCTCATAAAAGTCAATTTGTAAATGATTCCCGACTCCCGTTACGCCTATTAGGAGGTCTTGACGTTCATCTGTCTGTTACTTTCAACATCTATTTAAAATGCACTGAAAAACTATCTATTTATACCATCAACCAATTAACCCTGACCTCTCACTATAAAAACAATTTAAAGGCACAATACAAAGTTGAGAGCTCTTTATAAAATGGTGGTGATGTTATTGGTTACCCTGCTATGATCGTTTTAAAAATATATTAAAAGGTGAATGTTTTCATCTATTTTTGGAGAAATCGGAAACAAAACGCCACAGTCAATCCATAAAAGATTTATTAGAGGAAAAATGGTGATAGTTATATTTGAGTCTTTATTATAAAGGATCAGTGTTGATTTATTTATCCTGTTCAAAAAACTATATGAATCTCTGAGATATCTTATCATTTATAGTAAAAAATCGGTGACATTTCGCAATTTTGGGGTTTGTTTATACTTAGATTAAACTAGCAGCGCCCCGCGGTTTTACCCGCGTTGTGCCCGTTCCCGTGGGAATTTTGGGATTTTTTTTACATAAAAACCTTCCTCTTGAATCACTCTACCTATTACAAAAAACCGCATCAAAATCCGTTGCGTAATTTTAAAGATTTAAGCATACAGACAGACAAACAGTGTGACAGACACGAAAAAGAGACGACTTTATTTTATACTATGTAGTGATTGATATTTCTAGCTATCCATCTATACTAATGATTGTAATAGAAGCTGAAGAGTTTTTTTTTTGTTTGAGTGGTCTAATCTTAAAAACTACCAATCTGATTAAAATAATTGTTGTTGTAATGGATAGCCATATTCAACGAGATCATTATAGACCTTTTTCATGACGAAGTTCACACGGGAATGGGCACAACGCGGGTAAAACTGCGGGGCGCTGCTAGTAAGTAATAACTACGTTTTCTTTGAGCAAGGTGATCTCAAATGAAGTAGCTCGAGGTATCTAATCCATGACTTTTTTATGTAACCTCGAAAGGAAATTATATCATAAAAATATAACAAAATATTCAAAATAAACATCTCCACAACAGACAGATGTTCATTATAAAAACTATACAGGCGCGTAACAACTTCAAAAGTGGACGATTTCAAACGAATGCTGGACCAAAAACAATAAATCACATCAACGGTGAGCGGAGCGAGAAATAACCGAAACCAAGCAAAACTTTCATTTCGTTCGGCTACGAGTCGTCGAGTGCACTTTACTTGAAACATTCACACTCCTACTAACTGTTCTCGATCGTAGTTTGGCTACAATTGAGGTGTGAGGTGTCAATGAGACATAACGTACTATATTATAACTCAATTGTGTCGATTTGTTTAATGATTTTGGCTCGATTCTAATGCAAATTAGTGTAGATTTATTTTACATAAAGTTTTTTTATATCACAGGTTGTGTTTCATCACTAAAGTTGAATCGTTTGCTCTTGAATACTAAGTATTTATAAAAACGCATTAGCTCGCTACCGGGCCTTCAATATGCTCATATATTAAAATAACTGAGACCGATAATTTAACGTGCTTGCCGAACAATTTCACTCATTGCATTTAAGTTAGGTATATCATACAAGTTACCTTCTTTTACTAATCTATTTTTTTTTCAATTTCAAACTAAAATACTGAAAACTCGATCCAATCTCGACACTCCGCAAAGTAACCCGTGACACCTGGTTGGGGTGAAAACTGTCCCGTAACCAGTAGTTGGACAGAACGACGCATTAACCCCGACAGTGAGTGTCAGAGATTGTTCCTTACTTCTAAATGCTCCTTGTATAGGTAACGGTCCGAACTTTCTAGAAGATAAAAAATTAAGTGCCCTCTACAGTTCGAATTGAAAACTTGTTTGTAGAACAACTGGTGGAAGTTGTGACATTGTTTTTAACTAACGACGCAGAGGGGTGTAATGTTTGTGTTTGTGAACGTATGTGTTTGTTTGTCGCTTAAGTAGATTCAGTTAGTTAGTGGGTAACCCTATCGCGTTATAGTTATTAATTAATGATTTTCTAGTATTTTTAGCAATTAATGGAAACAAAAAATCAGATAAAATAATTTTTTGCTTTCGTTTTCGTTTCATATTTTTTAAGTCGCTTTGCAGTGAAAATAATAAGTTTTAAGTGATTTCATGGATTATTTTATTTCATTCAACTCTTTAGTGATCTAATAAGAAAAATCCAAACAAAAAACCACTGAGTATATTTTAACAACGGATTCTCTTATTTAACTTTAAAACAATTCACATATTTATAATACAAATACAAACATATTATGCACATAAATAAATACATATTGATATAAACAAACTGAGCGCGATGCAAATTCAACAGTTCGGCGGATATCAGCAATGGAAATTGATATGGAACCTAAATAAATATTACATTACTTACTTGTTAAAACAAAATGGAGTCACACGGACTCGCTGTTTGACGAACAAGTTAAACCAATAATGTAATGCAGAGTGGTATTTTTTGGTTGTAATTAGAATCTGAATTTAAACGTGTATGTATTTTAAAGTTTATTTGGACATGAATAGCTTTTTTAAAATAAAATTTTATGTAGCACTATTTATTCTAGTTTACTTTCAATAGTTTAATGAACCAATTTTTACCGGTAGGTTACAGCTGACTCAACTTTTTATTTGAGGTTTTTACGAACAGCAAGTAAACCAAGAGTACACAGCGCTGCTAATGTAAAAAAAAACAAAGGCAAGAAGTGTATTATTGGTGAAATTTGGTATATTTTAGATGGACATAGTAAAACGAATTAAAGCTATAGAAATATGCTAACCAAACTCTCAGACCGTATGTCCCAATGTCATCCCAGTACACTGAACTCCGGATTTGCATATGAAAGCCATAACTCTGCGACACGGAAAATTTAATCTTTGTGATAATTAAATGAAGCCCCTTCGCATCGCTGACCTAATTAACTATACAAACTCTGAGTGACCAACTTTTTTGTTCGCAGGTAAGCGCGCTGTCGGCGCCGCCCGTGAGTGCTATGTTTAATTTTGGTATTCAATTGTTTTTCTGTTTTTCAGTTGTTAGTTTTGTGGTCTGTACTTTTTGGATAGTATTCATTTGTAATAGATATGCGACTGTTGGATGAACGGTCGTATGGAATATTTATGTGGTTTCTATGTGATGGTATATATGTAAATTGATTTATTTTGTCATTTTTACAGCACATAAATTCATGGTCTTTTTCATTCCTTGAGGTGCCGTTTGACGCAGGTTATCTAAACTTAGTTTTAAGGCATGAGGGGGTTGGGTCTCGCCACCCCCTATCTGAGCGATGAAGGAGCTAAGACCGCCGGGGCCAATCTCTTTGCTTACTATATCTCTTTGCCAATAACTTTTTACTTACTCTCTCCATAGAGATAGTAAGCAAAAAGTAACATGGTCATTATTCAACACTGTATATTAATAAGCCCTCTACAATAAATATTTGAAGTCTTAATTAAGAAATAAATTAGAAATGCTCCACAAATCTAAACACATCCTAACTTAAGGGCATTTCGCGAGGTTTACTGCAGTGGGTATCCGTAAATCAAAGTACCTCCCACCAACGATAGTAAAAAATCAATCATAATATAAAATATAACATGCTGGGGTAATAAAAGACCCCAGTGTTACCCGCTAACTTAAGATCAAACGGAAAACACATAACAGCCAATCTGTGTAGTGGGTAAAGCGACTGCCATTAAATGTCTATAACATTGAGTGATTCTGTCTATTAATTAACAATCAGGAAGTTTAGGGTTAATAGAACTAGGTGAGTTATTTAACTGGTACAAGTTAAAGTAGTTAGGAACAATTGTAAGAAGAAAAAGTAAGTAACTTCGTGAAGGTTAGTGGCCAACATTGGTATCGAAGTCATAAGCAGCCTCAACGCCACCATGGTCTGACGATTAAAATAACCGGGATCGATTATTTATGAAATTAATAGAAATCTATACTAATATTATAAAGCTGAAGAGTTTGTTTTGTTTGTTTGTTTGTTTGTTTGTTTGTTTAAACGCGCTAATCTCAGAAACTACTGAACCGATTTGAATAATTCTTTCACTGTTAGATAGTCTATTTATCGAGGAAGGCTATAGGCTACATTTTATCCCGGATTTCCTACGGGAACGGGCACAACGCGGGTAAAACCGCGGGGCGCTGCTAGTAATAATAAAAATACTGTTTAGTATGTATTAGTAACTAAGAAATGTACACTTTCATTTTCTTTAAAATCTTTGGGGCATATTAATAACGCGCATTAAGAACATTATTTTAGCTCATTGAGTTAGGTATATGTAACGTATACTATAACTCAATGTTTTAGCTATCAAATGGTTGGTCACTGTCTGGCATACGCAACTTTCCGAAGAGTAAAAGAGACAAAACAGTTTATAACAGTGTTTTAGTTACCGAGCGTTTATTAATAATGCGGTTTAAGTATAAAAGTAGATTCTATAATATACTGAAATATACTGCTTTTTAGATGATATCTAAATTTAAGGCAAGGCTTAAATGGCATTTCTAAAGGCATTTCTAAAGCCAATGTTTTTTCTTAAACTGAAAAACTCTTGTCGAATTAAGGCAATTACCATTACCCACACCACTAACTCTGCCAAGCAATCAAATTGACATGAGTTGCATAAATGCATAAGTTGCACAACTAAAGCCTACCACACACACGCATACATCCTTCATAGCACACAACACAGGTTTGCTGTATTGAGCGTCGACAAGTCATGACAAGATTTGCGGCTTCGCAAGTAATTGATAGATCAGCCGCAGCCGCCGGGAATGGCGCCGTTTAATCGCCTAGTGTAATAATAGCCTAAATGCAATCTGGTCCAAGTTGATTGTGTTTGATCTTATGTGAACATGTCTTGGGATGACGGGTTCTGGTTTGTTTTCTTTGAAATATGCGTTGAAAAGTTGGGTGGGTTATGACTGGCATTGTAATGCTTGAAATGTCTTTGCGATGTATTGTGTTTGGTCAATTGAGTTTTGTTTCAGTGAAAACGCAATTAAGTTGTAAATTATCCAAAAGTGTTATACTTGTCCGGAAAACAAACAAAATATGAGGTTGACTGCAATGTTCAGAGATAATCGTTAATTTAATCATTAATCAATTAAATCATTAATACCATTTACCCTATTCCCCACAGTTCTGTGAACTGCTAACCAGTTATTAGCTATTTATTTATTTTAATAAAAAAATGTTGTCATAGTAAAAACTCTAAAGAATCAGCGACCCACTAAAACCGTTGGAATGTACCAGAAAAGCATTTTACGAAGAAAACTTAAGAAGCTTCCAACCTTCTTCCAGGACATAAAGCTTGCAAAGGCAGCTATGCACTCAGGACTTGTCTATCAAACCAGCTAAACAATACCTCCCACTTTACCTTCAACCATTCGAAAATCACCCTTATCCCCTACATCATAAAACCTACTTCATTCTCTGACCTCACTTCAATGGCAGCAACTTTAACCCTGTCTAATACAGAATGTGCAATGTTATGTTTACGTTATTTAAATACGATATTGACCTCTATTGTATAAAGGTTAAAGGTTATAGTTCTGTGAGAAAGATAGCCATTACGTTTGCTTTTATAGTTTATGGCATATTTAAGTCTAGTTATTTGTGATGAGCGAAAACATTTATATAAGGGGTCGTTTGTTGGTCACCTCTGGTGGCATGACTTTAAAGGCGTTTTAAAGAAATAACGGAAAATACTTAAATTAATGTATGTATTTCAAATCGATTATTTTTTTTAAATAAATTTTACATATCTTCAAACTGTAGCGGGAATATAATATAGCACACAATTGAATGGCACTAGCGCAATTTTAATAATATCGTCGTACCATACACCCAATAGGGGTCAATTTTTTTATTCTTTAATCAGAATTGAGAGGATCTTGGTAAAGATCTAATCTAAATCCTACTACTGATGTTATTCTGAATGGAAGTTCCGTTCATAATAATTAAGGGCCAAACTGAATACAAATATTTGACTTTTTGATGCAAATGTTTTAAAGGATGGATGTATGACTTTACGGAAAAACTTCTCAGATGTATGTGGAAATTAGCACAGAGGTAAATTAGAATAAAACATAGACTACTTTTTAAAATTCTCGCGAGAAGGGCTGCGACCGCGGGGTGCTGCTATTTGCTTTAATAAACAAAAGAAGTATGATGCAAAAGGATTAAAAATTACACAAATTGAAATAGAACCTCCTAGATTTTTAAAGTCCAGTGATAACAGTGCAGCTCGCACCACGGGCTTTTAATCTCCAAAGCCGATAAGTCGATTAAAATACTAACTAATGGACTTAAGAAATCTTTAAAAGAATCTCTTTTATTATTTATAGGAATCCTTTGTTTGGTCTAGGCATTGTTTGTTATCAGCGACTGTGTCCACTCTGGTGGAAACAATAGGTGCATTAGTAATGGGTCTTAGAGTCACTCTGTATCAGTTGTGATACTCTTTGAGAAACGGTTTTGTTTTCTACTTGTTTTTCTTTTGTTTTAGCTGATTCGCAGCGGTTTATCAAGATTTTTTGTTGAAATTAGGATGTAGGATAAATGTTGTATCATGGTATAGATTTGAGAATGTATTTTGAAGTTTTTGAGTTGTAATGGCTTAAAAATAAGACATATTTTGACAACTACATATAACACGTTAAAAAGAACTTAGATAAAACGAAAATTGTACTGAATTGAATCGAAAACATACGTTATTTTTCATTTTTTGGTATTCCAAAATTAATTTGCCTCTCACAAGGGTCCGATGATACTTTATCCTTGCAATGAATGCAATATTACAAAAACAAATTATAACAGTAACGGTAACGGTAATGTTAACGTAATAACGTTATAATAACAATAACGTAAGCCTGTTGTCCGTCGTTACATTTATTTTATTGTTATTTCCGTTAATATTGTAGAGGTATTTCCAGTTAAACATTGGGTTAGTGTTATACATGTAGCTGAGTTTAATGATGGGTTCTCTTCGTTATTTGTGAAACCGTTATTTTGAAAAAAAAACTCGTTTTGCAGATACGCCTTTGTCTAAGAAAGAAGAGAATCTAAGTAAAATATTGAACATACATTTTAGGTTCAGACAATCATTATAAGTTCAAGATATAAATGATTAGCCTGTAATGTTCCACTGCTGGGCAAAGGCTTCGTCCACCGAATATACAGTGAGAAGGATGATTAGGCGTAATCACCACCCTTGACTTATGCGGGTTGGTGATCTCACACCCGAGTCATGTTTGAGAATTCAATATATTTAAAGTATTTATTAAAACACCCGACGTTTGTTTGTTTGAACTGTTTACACCATACGTACCTTCGAGGCAGACACATTGGGTTAACATCATTCGACCTAACCTAATGTATGAGACTCCGTCGTCACGGGGTAGACGTACTGAGCGAACACTAAACTAACGTTCAATATAAACTGTTCACCCCTATTTGCAACACAATTAAAACCCTACAATCAATGAACTTTGAACTAATACCATTACCGACAAAAAGCGCAAGTGAGCACAGCGCATGGAGTAAATTAATTAAACGCGCGTGTTGACACCGCCACGTGACGAGCGCGCGCGTAAATCAATCGAGTGTACACAGGGCGGTTTCAGACTATACACTTGTATGAGCGTTTGAGCGCGTTTGAGCGCGGAAGCTCAGGTAGGTAGATAAACTTGTATCAGCGTCACGCGTTCACAGTGAAGTTTATGAGTGAGAAACATAATACGAATTGACAAAAGCATAATATATACTTGAATCAAGGAATCTCCTCCTCCACCTATTCAGTTAATAAAAATAATAATATTTTGTAGAACTCCTCATACAGACAAAGGATCCATTAGTTAGATTATTACAGACTAAGTTATCGTTTCAACCAATTTTATGGGTTATTTCGTAAAAATGTGCAGTAGATCAACCCTTACTAAAGGTTTTCGATCGCAAGTCACGCGACCGCAGGGCCAAGTTTAGATACCTTGAAATGTTTTACAATATGTCATCGTGACATTCGAGTTCTTTATTCGAATGCAACGCGATGTCTGAACACTGCATTTTACGAAATCGTAAAGATTTATAGAACCGATGTCGGTTTAGTTAACTGTCGTTCTATTGCACACAATGATATCTAGTTACATGTATTGATATTCGTTTGTTTTGATACTGAAATACGTTTAAAAAAGGTTAAACTTGTCATGAAAATATAGTTTAACATCGTCATATGAAGAACAGAAACCGCGAATTTCTGTTGTTGGCAATCGCATTGAATGTTATTCGAATTTGTTTCTTCAATTTTCACTGTGGCATTCAATTGAAGACACGAAACGAAGTTACAGTCAATTGTCTACAATAACTGATGAATAAAATATCTATTAGTTAAAAAACTAAAGTAAACTCGAGCTGGTTCGTATCCAATCCTGATGTCGGAAGTTTTGGCATTACCTAAAGGCCTTCGACATTGCCTAACTATTAAAAATACCTAGACAGACAGTTTCAAGTCCCCTTTAAAGCATGGTATCGCTCATTTAGTCTTGTATCTACTATAATCAGCTAAGAACACAGATATCGTTATTTTCGTGTAACAATTACACTCATAGTTACAGGAAACGAATCAATTTTTCAAAACCTACACCTCTTTAACAGCACTACGCACGAAACCAGTAAAGTAGTAGGGGTCACATTACATTTTTAACTGGACTTTATTTATGCACCATTTCCGTTGGTAAGACTTTGACAAATGGTCGCAATTTCGGCGTCCCAATGTACTGTGTAGTCCACTATCAGGATCAGGTGTAATTGCTTATCTCGGTGCCTGAGGGACCGCGGTTCGTAAGCAAACGGTCGCGTTTGTATTAGGGTTTTAGGACGCATACTTTTTTTTGTAACAAACATGTTACAAAAAAAAGTATGCGTCCTTTTTTTTCGGTCTCTCTAATAATTATGTTTTATTGGTAAAATATCGTTATGTATGCGATTAATCCTAGAATACTTAAATAATTAAATTCCGTCATTGAGAACAACTTTTTTAACTATTTTGTCTTGAAACTACTTATAAAACGCTTTGCAATGTTCGATCATTAATCACTTTCATCAGTAAAAGTCAAGAATTTTTTTTTGTACAATTTACAATTTATCTGAATAAGTTATATTATAACAGGTTTAAATATCAGAAATTATCTCGGTTTGTTGTTAATTTGCCAGTTTCTTTAGCCAAGGGACGCGGGTTCGAGGCGGCGAAATGAAATTAAAAGCTCAAATGAATCTCAAAGTTTTAATTAAACTGTCTTCGTTACAGTTAGTAATGTACGGACAATGGTTGACAATCTGCACCTTGGAGCTCGGTTCGTTTTGTTTCTTTTTGTAGAATAATAAAAAGTATATTAGATATCTGAGTAATTAATTGGGTTGAAGCAACTCTCCTTTGCGTAGGAAAAATTATTACTATACATCATACACATTCTTTATCATTTGAGATGCATTCATTTGCCTAATACAAAATGGAAAAATGAAGGACAAAATCATCTGAAAGATACTTTGATATATTTAACAATATTTGTTCCATTACGTCACCAATGTTCACACCAGTCTTCGGTTTCAGTATCGTTCCATTAATTACAATATTTATGACTTCCTTTAAACAATTTGAACAACAATGTCTCGGAGCAATAAAATGACAATGTAACAAAAATGGTCACAAAAAATTACGATCGTTTAAAAATAGAACGAGAATTGTATTTAAATTAGAAACAGAAGGAAAATTATTTAAAAAAGAATGGATAAGCGTGAGTCGATTGCACTTTCGAGGGTTCTGTAGTATTTTAATTATTTTTGTTAGCAGAATTTAGAAGATGTTTATTAAAATTCCAAAGTAATACTTAGAATTTTGTGTAAATCTATCCCGTTTCTCATTCACAAATTTAAAATTCACATGTCAATTACACACATAGTATATATGGGTATTCTGAACTAAAATACATCGGTCCCTGAAAGGTCAACATGTCTTCCAAACGAAATAGGCTTAGTAATAAGATCCTTCCCGCCATTTGGTAAGGGAACCCTAAAAAGGACGTCTTAGATATCGCTCCTGAATCTAATTAGATTGTTACGCTCCGATATTTTTATTATATTTCGTTTCACTGTGAAATTGTGAAACTGCCCTAAATTGATGGGAAAAGGGCCTTTCCTTTAATTTGTATAATGATTTCGGTTGGCCTTTGTTTTTGCAGTTTTGTTAGATTGGGTTGCTCGTTTGACCCAGTTGCTTATTGAAGGCTGATTGCTGTCAGAATACTGTTATCATTAGTGTACTGATTTTGAAAGCATTTCGGGTACTGATATTTCCTTCTTCCTGGTCTGTAAAGACATCATCATTCGGTTAGTCAATTACATAGACGTTTTAAAGATTTTTTTCATACAATCAATTTTAACCTTAGAAAAACCAATCAATATGTACACTCAGCCCATGAAACAGTTAAGCTTTTAAGGAGATGCTCTCTCACATTATTGATAGGCAGTAGGTAGAAGACAATAGACAAAAAAGTCTGTTAGGACTCTTTTATATGAGACTCCAGTGTTGACTTTATCAAGCTCAAGCTCTAAATTAACATTTTTTTCTAGAAAACAACGTCAAAACTAATTACAACAAACCCTAGTGTAGCACAACATGTAACTAGCTTCATTATTCACCAAACATTCATGGTTGTTGAACAAAAAGCTGAGACCGGCTTACGACGTCTTTGTTAATAAGCCGACCAAGGGAACATGTTATAACGATGTGGTTACAAAGCTTTTTGTAATACAACTTGGTTACACTGTGGTTATGGTTACACTTTGCCTTTGGTGCGCTATTTTTTGCTGCTGAGTTTTTAACATGATTTATTGTAAAATGTTTTGGTGTTTTGTCGTAAATTGTGAGTCTGCTTGAATAAGTAACTGAGCTTACAGTTTTTTGCCGACTTGTTTGGCATCTGTTTCCCTATTTTCTTCTATGATTTTGTTTTAAAATTGTTTTCCATTATGTTTGACTGCGCCCGCGATGTTACCCGCACTGTACCCGTTTTCACCGTAATTTCTGAACAAAATGTATCCCATGTGTTATTCTGATGTATATCCTATATTACTGTAAAATTTCATCCAAATCCGTTCATTAGTTATTGCATGAAAGAGTTACAAACATACATACATACACACATCCTCACAAACTTTTGCATTTATAATTATGAGGATTGCAATTTGCAACATTATAGGAAAGCCTAGACGCAAATTTTTCATAATTTCATATTCTAGTTGAATAGAGCACGTCTGTAAATTTACTTGTAATATGTAAAGGTACAGATTTGGAATCTGATACCTGCATTAATCAAACGCAGTGATTAGGTTTTACATTTTACTGTATGCATAACATAATATACCGATGATTTAATCTTTTGCCTTTAGCACGATGAATAAAGCCTTTTCGTAATAAGTAATACATATCGCGTAGATTATTGGCTAGATCACCTGAGAGTTTCTTAGACCGTCTATTTAAAGTGCTTTCTGAGGAACGGTAGCACTCTGATAGAAATGCCACTATTAGCCACAGTCAAGTAGTGGCAAAGTAGTGGTAATTGCAGAAAGCATGACGAATGAATGAATGACGGTATAACCGTCACTAACGTCATTCTTTATGCAATGAACAAACAATCTTTCTGAAACCACGTCGAAATGTAAGTGAAATAAACAAAAGTATCGACACTCACGTCATAATATTATCACAGCAACACTCTGAGAGTAAACTCAATAAAACGTTAACGACATTAAAACGTATAAAATTTGATCTGAACACGTGGTCATAATTAATGTGGTAGTATTGTTCCGCGGGTTCGCCCGGGGCGAGGGAGCACTTTAAAATTTATCGAGTTTTCGTGTCTGCCCGCGCCGCAGCCTGTCACAGATGACCGTAGAGTTTGTAGTACAGAAGGATTGTTCAGAATTTTGTGGGGTTCAGGCGTATTTTTTATTTATATTTTAATTTTGTTATGATGAAACATCTTGAATAAATATGTCTGCGTCAAAATGTTCGTATTATCAAAGTAGATCCTGTGTGAATACATAGTAGCACTAAAAATAACAGATATCCAAAGATCTGTACAATATTTTCAAAATATTAAATATTTTCAGTTCTCCCAGTTCGTCCAATAAGCTCGAAGTATAATTTCAGTACCATCCTAACCGTTTACACCTTACTCTGATTTCCTAAACCCTCTGATCGCGGTATCATCCGCCCCTCATATCGGTGACTTTAAGCCGAGTAGTGTTAACGACCAGTAATGTCGGTAAAAACCTCTGCACACTGCAGACAGACAAATAAAGATTTATTCAGGACAATGTCGGTTAATTGCGCTATACCGACCGTAGTCATGCCCTTTAAAACGCCACGGATGCGCTTTATAAATGTCCACCCAAAAATGCTTTTAAACTTTTTGGAAAAGTTTTCGAAAAATGAGTTGCTTTTTGTCGGTCCGGAGTGGTTTTGTGAAGCGTGCAGTTATTTGAATAAAGATATATTGAGGTTTGAGTACAGAAGATAAATGTTTGTTAAACTATAATACCTAACTAAGTTGTGATGATAAAATACCTATGATTAATTTTCGACTTGAGTATTTTAGCCATAAAAATAAGAATTCTAATCGCGTTTTTCTCCCTAATACCGAGAAATACCTGTAAGAAAAACCTTCTTAAACAAGACTCAATTTCAACCGCTTAAAATTCAGAAGACATCCAGAAAATCAAACTAAGATAACATCGTCCGAACTTTACTTCATTCATTAACAGAAGCCTTGTCCCTTTGTCGTAAGGTCCATAGTTAACTAGTTCCACCCAATGTCCTGCGCCTATTTCTTTAGTCCTTATTACAAAGACTTACGGTTGGGAATGGGAGATTTTGTGGTAGAGTCTAGTTAGGTAATCAAATTTGTTTGGTGCGCTAACGAGCGAGACACAGGGCAGTCTCCTCTCGTGATTTGTTTGATAATGTCGATGTGAATGTAAATAGTAGAAGCAAATGTATTGATTGGATGGCGGTGAAGCCAGACTACGATGGAAGAAGAGATAAGCCACCACATGAGAAAATTGTAGCTTCGTTTCTGTGCGATTACACTTTGTAGACAAAAGGATGAAGGAGAAATAGACCTTGTTTTATCTTACAAACTAATTTTAAGCTTAGTCTGTTTGTGCAAAACAATCGATAAATGTAAGGTTTTTCAGGAATTTTCTTATGATCAGTGTTATCTACAAAATTTGTGTGTTATCCAACTAATATGTATTAAAATGCAAAAGTTTGTAAGGATGGATGTACATATGTGTATGTATTTTTGTTACTCTTTCACGATAAAACTGCGGTACGGATTTGGATGAAATTTTACAGTCATATAGTTTAGGTATACATCAGAATAACACATTGGGTACATTTTATCTCTCGGAACGGGTACAACGCGGGTAACATCGCGAAGCGCAGCTAGTGCCCTATAAAATCTAAATATTTCTCAACTTTCTCCCACCAAACGTTAAATTCACACCACGAGATTGGCCGCTAAGCAAAACAAATGAAACGCGCGGATCCGTCAACAATCCCATTGTACAGCCATTCATTCATCATCACATTCTCACACGAGCATTAATCACTGACAAATTAGAGACGAAACAAATAAAAGGATTCAATGTCAATGACACTACAGGCATTGTCGACCACTTGTGCCTCATTAGGAAAGAAAAAACAACAATTAAGCTGCATACACCTGTACCAACTTTAGTACTCCGCTTACGAATGCACCCTACACCTTATTTGAAAGCAATAGAGTCTAATTTAAAACGCCAACAGGGTACAATCGATTTGTGTTGCGCATCCTTCTACATACATAGTGCGGAAGCTAAGGGTATTCCTTTATGAGCATTGTGAATTTTAATCGGGATATGAAGGGCATTGTTTAAATCACCTACGGCTAGCAAAGAGCCATTGTTGGCAGTTGTGTGAAGGATGCGACACTGATACTGTCGCCGGAACAGGGGGTTACTTCTTAATTGAAATACTTTTTACTTAATATGATTATGATGTATGAAAGAGTATATAGTATAACGATATATTCGTATTTGTTTTTACATTGTATAATGAACAAGAATTCATTCATTCATTTTAAATAGGTTAGTAGCCAACCCAGAGTTTTTCTGACCGAATACACGCCGACATTGTCTTATGATTGAAACAACGGGGACCGACAAGCGCTTAACGGCTATCCGTCCGTTTAAATGTCGGTCCCGGGTATGGACGTTTACCAATGTTTAGGGGACACCATTTCTCAGCAGTACGACGGCATATGTTTGTCAAAAAACAATGATGGGAATGATACTGATTTCCTCAATTATTGTATTTGGTGAGCCGTATTTACCAAATAAGATCTTACAGGCGATGTTTTCTAAAGATGCTACAGCTTGTAATGTTGTCGTAGTCTAATCAACTTTAGTTTCTGTTTTGATTTGCAATAAAGCGAACGTAATTTTTTTTTTACATTCTGAAGTAGGAATCTTACATTTTATGACAATAAGTCATTACTTATTGTATACTTACCTATTGTATACATTTAAACAATAGGTAAGTATACCTATAACCAGTTTATAGTGCAGTAAAACTCTTTCTGCTTGCAAAATAACATGAAATAGGTCTTGATTTTCTTTATAAAACCACATTTTAACAAGCCTATTTACACATACATATTAACAAATTACACGCCAACAACTTAATTATGTTATTAACTGCGATTAATTCGAGCGACTTTAATTATGGTTCTTTATCGAATGCCACTTAAATCGACTTTCAAGGAAACTCGATCATTTAACGCCTTGAGAACCTGATCGATCTGTCGTTTAATTACCTGATTAACTCTTTCGTTTGGCATTTATGTACTTGCAGTTTGCACATGTATAAATTGGTATCGAAATAATTAGGTTGATATATAATTGCCACAAAGCAAATGATTCTCGATTGGGTCTTCTTATTTTGAAACCCCCAAAATTTCAATAATACTATTAAGACATAACATTAATAGTAGTTTATGCAACTGTCATATAAGGAAGGGTATTAAAACACGAGTGTGAGTTTATGAAACGAGCGCAGCGAGTTTCATAATAGTAACGAGTGTTTTAATACCCGTGTTATATGCAGTTGCATACACTACTTTATCTTCACTAATGCAATTAATCAAACAACAAGAGTAAAAGCTGACAATAGTTTTTCACGCGTACGTGTATTGTCACAGTGAACTTGCCGCCATTAAAATCTAACCAATGAGAGCGCAGCTGCGCGTAGGGCCAATCAGGAGCGAGCGAGATATTACCAAAGAGTTTTGTGTAAGTAGTTTCGACGAAGTTTTCACGTATAACCCAACTGTTTTCAAAAGCCAGCCTAATATCAAAATTTTATACAACTAGTATGAGGATTTTGACATAAGGCTCGCCAGGTTAATTGGTCGCGTTATAATGATGTTATAATGAGATTTTACGATATCGATGTGGATATTATAACATCATGTGCAATTGCTTAAATTGAGTGTTTTAGTTGCCTGCGCTATAACAGTAGTAAGTAGTAATTATAAGTCAAGTATTGGAAACATAAGTAGAATGTTACAACATTAGTGTAGATAAAAATATTTATGATTAATCTTCAGTTATCAAAAAAAACTTTCTTTGAAATATATTTTTGAAGCTTTTCTTGCCGACATCCATTAAAACGAAACACCCTGTTATTCATATATCAGAGGACTTCAGGTGGGAACTTTGAAGTTCTGAAAGCTCTATCGGATACACTAATGCTTTCACGAAGATTTACACTCTTTACCGAGCGATTATTTAAACGATAGGAAAAAACGTTCCGTGTAAATCGGGCCTTATTTATTGCTCTATTTATTTACTTTTTAATGGTGATTATTTTTGGATTCTTTTGGAGCTTTTAAATGGTTGTTATTTTATGGAATTACTATTTACTTTATGGTGTTCTTTATTCCAGAGTATTTGTTTTCCTATCCTTTCTAAGATGATTTGATGCTCTTATTTTGATTCTTATTTTGATTGATAAATTATCCATTGGGATAACAATTTAACATAATAATAACTTAGGTACGTAAATTACTAATATCAACAATTAGTTTTTCAGAATGTTGTCCGAATTTGTGTTTACGACAGCACTGACTAAACTTTCATTAATCTCCACAACTAATTAACGTAATTTTCCGTGCATTACATTTCAAATCACTTATTAAATCTCTACTAAGGAAGCATATGTGTCTGAGTACGGACGTTAGATTGACAAGTAACAAAGGCCCAATATCTCAAAACCATCTTAGAATTACCTAAGATACTACAAAGTGCATAAGTACTACAATAATATTCTGAACAAGTGTAAATAAAACAAAATTGAAAAGCACTAAACCGATCACACATTTTATTAAGTAATGTATATTTAACCCCTAAGCGCAGTATAGAATTCAAGCTAATTGGTGGGGAGAGTCCATTGACGGTGTCACGGCGTAATAGCTTTTAAGAAATGTAATAAATTATTCTACGCGAGCCAGGTGATGTGGGGGGTTGAATAGGGGTGAATTGTAAGCTTACAGCGGGTTTGATTAAAACATTATGTCAGTTTTTCCTTAGAGCCAAATTCACCGTTTCTATTTCAAACTACGGTCAACTTAATTCGGTTTTAGTGAATTAATTTTGATGTAATGTTCTTAGTTTTGCTCATGATTAGGATTAAGTTGAACTGATCAAGTTCAGTTGTAACGGTGAAATCGCTTCAGCTTCGGTAATTTACTTAGATTAAGGGCGCTGTAAGGAGTTAAATAGAATATGCGGCTACGTTTACGTTTCTCAATTGAATTTGCTCATTTAAAATTTGTGGGCGAAAGGCTCAATGTAAACGACAACTCAGTTGTATTTGTTTAAGGATTCATTGATGAAAGAATAGAATAGTCATTTTGAATGTCAACATATTAATATTTTAGTATTTTTTCTGATTTTAAAGTTTTTATCCACAACTTAAAGGTGCATGTACAACTATTTTACGCTTTAAATAACATCAGTGTTTTACTGTCTTGCACCTAACTGCCACATTTTGTACCAAACCCCAACGTCAAACGTACGACGCTGTTATCGTTCCCAGAATACGTCTCTTACTAAGTAATTTACAAAAAAAAGATATCTCTGTTCTTGGGGCGACATTGTTGTTTACTTTAATCATTCTGAACGATTTACAGTGTCGCGTGATGATGTTTTAAACGGGGAATGGGAGATACAGAATAAGTACGTTTAGGGTATGGATTCGAGCAAGTGCTTACAAAGTTTTGAGTTGGTGTGGTGTGATTGCTGTTTTCGTTTTTTGCGATAAACTTTGTGACGATTCTTGTTGTTTAACTTTTTACAACGCTCTGTAGCATTATCAGACTTATAAATGAAAGTACTAAGTATTCTGTAGTAGTAGTAACCGTAGTGTCGTAAGTTTTTAGACTGCCTAAACGCCTATTACGCTGTATTTAGATGAGTGACTTTTGCACTTGCAGGCTTATACTATTACAATTCAAAACTTTATGATTATTTATTTAGTAGCTAAGGGTTAATTGTTTCTACAAGTTAACCTTTCAATAGTCAACTCTCACAAACATTCTAGAACAACCTGCTAAAATAATTAAAAATGAAACACCTGCGCAACAACAAATAACAAACATTATCAACTTCTCGCGCAGTACCTCGGGGAGGGAATCAATCCTAGTTAACAATTAGATAGCTATGACAGTTGAGATGTGGTGTAATCCGCCCTGTATGTCCTTCGTCATTTACTTAATTACACTCCAAAACTTTGAGTTGGGTATATGTATTATTATATAGATGGCTGTTTGTGAGGTGTTCTGGTTCTTAAACTTTGTGCAGTTTAATAACTGTTCTGAAAACATAATGTTTTATGTTTTTGGACTTGTAAGTGTGAGTCCAAATTAAAGTAATATGTTGCCTAAAGTATGCAAACACTGCCAGATTGTTAAAAATTGATTTATAACCTAAAATATTAAGGTACGAATAGCTTAAATTCACTACAAGTGATGATAATCTTTAAAACTTTTAAGTCTTAAAATAATCTTATAAAATCGATAGTAACTCACTGTGGTGTTAATTTTTATATATCACACATTAATACATATACATAAACTAAAGTCACATCAAGGCTTTTATAAAAATCGTTCTAAAACGAAAATAAATCTGCAAAAATGCTAATAAAATACTATAAGTAATCATTTTGCAGCCAATCACTTTATCAGAAAATTCGCGTTCCACCACAAATGGCTTGCCATTAAACTAAAAGGAATCCAATTCGTCACTCGAAAATTGGCATAAGAAAAATGTTTAAAAAAATCAAAATCCAACCCCAATGTGCCAGAACTGCCCCTAAACAGGGGTAGGGGTGGAAAGTGAAAAATCGACATTTAATAGCGCGACGGCTATTTCGCAAATGGCTCCTGCAAGGGTGATGATTTACAGAACAGTTTCTTCAAGGCTTGCCTGCACCGATGTCTTGAAATAATATTTCAAAATAAAACATTTATCAAAAGTTTTACCAAGGAATAAGAACTCAAATTACAAATCCTTCTTGCAGCTGTGTGGCTACTGTCCCGATATTTACTCTCAATATAAAATGGACTATTACTACAGCTCGCACTCCATTATTTATTATACTTTAGTATAAGTACCTACGTACCGATTTTAATGAATATATCCTCATAATATAATATAATAAAGCTTAAGAGTTTCATTTCTTTCTTTGTTTGAACTTGTTTGCATCCAGAAACTACCGATCCGATTTGAACCATTCTTTTTGTTACGGATAGCCGCAATCAACGAGAATGTTTATATTATATTCTTCCACCGTAACCGCTACTTCCCGCCTAAAACCGCGAGGTGCTGCTAGTAATAGATATAGATTTAATATCGGAAGAGGGCACAGGATACTTTAAATCCTGAAATTTACCGGAAAACAAGTACGCTCCGAAAGCAAAGAATATCTAGCAATGTATGATATAGACGAGCATCCAACGTAGACATTAGCAGGAAGCGTAGCGGGAAGTCTCAGCACCCTACTATAGATACAGTTCCTGTATAGACCTGCCAGTTAGAACTGAGCTTAGAACAGAGTACAACGAGTTTTGAGAAACTACTTTATGGATTTCAGAAATATATACAAATATTGTGTAATTCAAAAACCTAACAAAATAGTGAAAGTAACTAAATAAAAAAGCATTAGCCTGTAATGCCCCACTGCCGGGCAAAGGCCTCTCATCACACCGAAGATCAGTACAGTGAATAAAGCAACCTATAATTTAACATTATTATGAATAACAATAGCCCAGTCGGCAACCAGTACCACCGGTTAATTTATCGCCTCCAGGGTGTTTGAATAGTTAACGTTCCCCGGTCAGACGGAAGTCGAACTTTTTCTACGTATTTTTACTAATTCCCCTTAAACTATTGATTTATATCATAGTTCTTTGTTTTGGAGAGAACTGTTGTATGGTAGCAGCTATTTTTATTGGTTTACTGCAGTGGTTCCGTTTTCGTAAAAAAAATGATATAAAAATATATACGATATGATATATTTGTTTACATATATATATTATGTAGATTGGCAACATGTAATGTTATATATAGTTCTAGTTTGTCAGCGTGAAATAGTTTAAACGGATTGCACTTCTCCCCCCCTCGAATCCCCTCGAAACGTCGGGAAATAAAAAGTAAGTTATTACTTGCTTTATTAACTTTCTAACGCGAAAAAACCCGTGTGAGCACGTTTAAACTATGTGTTCAAATCGTGTAAGCGTGAAATAGAGTACTTTCTTATGTGTAGGCCGTAAGGCTCTCTCTATTTAAGTCGTCCACCTACGCGTGTACTACTTTTTTCCCTAATCTATATAGTACCACTGCTGGGCAAACGTCTCCTCCGAACATTACCAACCATCCCTATCCTTTGCGAGCACCCACATATCTATAACATTATATTAAAAATAAAAATAAAAAGTTCAAACCCACGGATCACTGAAAACTAATAAATTGAAAAAGGATAGAAAAGTTTTATAAACTTACTTAATAAAAGTAATGGATATTACTAGTAATACGATTTGCGTCTCAGGGAATATAACAATTTAAGTACATTTAGTTGCTAAAGGTTAGAGTGCAAAAACCTCTTACCAAATCTTCAACAATCATATCTTAAAAGTTTCTTTGTGTAATAATCATACGTCTATCGTACGTCGAATAAACGTCAAAGCGTAGCATATATCAACGGAACAGACAGAAAATAATGTTCTTAATTTTCTAATGTAGTTCCCCAAGAGATCCCGCTATCCGGATATTGAAGTGAACTTATATTGTTAGTGCTCATGTTATCTTATATAAAAGTCTTTTGTTATTATGAATGAGTTAATTAGATTTGAAACTCTGAAGTGAAATTAGTAAAACTTCGGGGTGTTATTAAATGGACTGGCCAAAACTTCCATAAGAACATACGTTACATTTCAATTAATACCTAATACAAAAGTTACCTAATACCTAATAAAAAATGCAAAAGTTTGAAAGCTGATTTTTCTTTCCTATATCTGCTGCCGACCTACAATAAATATAATTTCAAAATAATGTTGTGTTTTCAAAATGATGTGATTTGAATGTATACGCACCCTTAGTAGGACATCGAATATATACATATCACATAGCAATGTCTCCTGTAGGTACAGAGCAAGTTCCCCGGGGCCCGCGGGCCACGTCAATCACAAACCACTTTACTCCTTACACGAAATAAACAAAACTTCCTACTTTACTACCCTTTCTCCTGAATTTTTAATGGAGACAACTCGATGGTTTAGGTAAATAAAATACGTTATTTAGGACGCTTGTTATGGATATTTTTCAGTTAGAAAATAAACAAAATTCTTCTAGCAGCTACGCCCTAAGACGTTTGATATGGATATTTTTCAGTTTTGTTGGTTGAAAATAAACCATTTTTAGTAGCTTTAGTAGCTGCGCCACGTGGTGTTTCCCGTTTCTGTGGGAATGAAAAGATAAAAGCCTATCTTTTCATATTAACGAAGTAAAGGAGTTAACTTCCAGTAGGTCAGTAGTCAACCCTGTCGGAGTTTTCAGACCGCCTGAAGGCCTCCGACATGGTCGAAAGATTGAAAAAGGGCAAAGGCCTCTCATCATACTCTTTTATACAAACTGAAAATGCTTAATGACATTGAGCGTCAATACAAGCGACACGACGCATTTAAAAACAAGCAAGCGTTGAAAGCGTTAACTATGCATTGTTACAACTTTGAATTTAGATTATTTTCAATTTGCTAGGTCACTTTATTATTACTGCCGCTTATTTCAAAATAAAAGACATTTTACAGGAATTTAAAGACCAAAATAAAAAAATGTAGGCCATACCTCATTATTTACTTTATATTCGTACATCAAAACCAACAAAGTAATTTTATCGCGGCTTTTTAATGAAATCATAAAAAATTGAAGAGGCCTAACCTCACCTTGATAAGTCATATAACGTAAATTGAAAAAAGAGATATTGTTAAATATTTTATAACCTCGTGACAGCTGTAAACACTGTTAATGAACTTTTTAACATTCATAAAACGACAGCTTCTAATGAGGATGGGGTAACTGACATTTTGGTACTGTCACTTTATCATATTGTACTTCAAAATTAATGTTTAACGTATGGTATTAAGTAGCGATGTTACTCGCTATTAAAGACGCAATGTGTGTCTTAAAAATAGTTGTAACTTTGTACAGTACCTACTATTGAATAATGCAAAGATTGAAGAAGATGTAGTTTTACTGTGTGTCAAGTTATGTTGAACAGAAATTAATAAGTAAGTAAAATAAGAACTCAATTCTCTATTACTTATTTTAATACAGTGTGCAATGCAATTGAGTATTTTTTTTTGCTTTTTTGTATTTGAATGTCAGATACTCCATTTTGCATTACAACAGTCATTTATTTTTACTTTTACGCTTGTATAGGTACATAAACTGAATTATCCGTCGTAAAGAAGAAACGGTAATTAAAATATTCATAAAGGTCGGAGTTAAAAACAGATAAATTATAAATCTATTTATAGAAGAGATATTTTTATTATACTTCTTTTATTGAGACTTACAAATAAAAATATGTCGGTAGCGCCCTCATAACGAAGGCATGATTACATTGAGTCATTCATAGCTTGTTGCACAACAAGTATAAACACAGATATATGAATTGTTCGTATTTGTAAAACTTTCTTGAAGGTTTTCATACTTACGCCCCAATTACAGTACTGCGTTCACCTAATTCAGTCACGAACATGATTCAAGACACTTCAAATACATTAATTGACAGCTGCATTTGATTACCGAATGCAACACCTTGATTCTTTAACCTGTTCAGACTCACGTTGCACTTGACAATCAACTTACTGTAGCTGCATCTGTAAGAGTACCTAATAGCTATAATTTTCAGCTTTTTGCAAAGTAGGTAAAACCGTGAAACGTAACTAGTGTTTAATATACATAATATGATGT
Source organism: Cyclophora albipunctata (assembly GCA_963082685.1). Lineage (NCBI taxonomy): Eukaryota > Metazoa > Arthropoda > Insecta > Lepidoptera > Geometridae > Cyclophora > Cyclophora albipunctata. Next base: position 656,354 of record OY720119.1, read on the forward strand.
CTGAGAGGACATTGCAGTCGTCACGTCCACTCGTCGGCTACAGATGAATAATAAACGGAACCCGATATAAATAGCGGCTTAATAACCGACTGAATATTCATACAGTTGCTTATTATTAAAATTGTTTCCCTTTGTTTTAAATGTATTTTTTGGATTATTTTGACAATAGTATAAAAAACTTTACAGTTGGTTCACGTTGAACTGCCGCTCTCAGACATGTCCATTAAATTGACAATTAGCTAATTAGCTAATTTACGTAGTTTTTTATAGATTAAATGTCAAAATCACTCATTAAATCTCTACTAAGAGTGCATTTAACGTCTATGGGTACGGGCGTTAGTGAGAATTTCAGGATAATGATTATACACTTTTTAAAGTATGTCTTTCTTATGTGATTAATACCCATTATTGTGCCATGACTGTGGCTACCATATGCGAGATCAACCTCATAAGTAGAAAACAAACAAACAACATAACTAGTAAAGTTAATTAATTAACTAAAACTTTGGTAACTAGAAAGCTGGTAAATAAAATGTATCTAAAGTTCATCATCGTTCTTACTTTTAAAACATGGCTCGAGTTTGAGATTACCAAGCCGCATTTGGCTATCTTGGCGATTGTGCCTAATCCTCCTCACTGTACTGATATCTTCAGTGAAATGAGAGGCCTTTGCCCAGCAGTGGGATATTATACAGACTTTACTTTACTTAACTTTAATCATATTTATGTTAGTAAGCTTTCCTACTAACATAATTGACATTAACTAAAATAACTGAACTACAAATTCTATAATAACTATAATAACAAAGTATGTAAGTGTAGAACAAAGTTGAAGGGGCGTCCTCTGAGCGTGTCGGCGCCACTTCGATGGCTGTAAGTATATGTCCCGTGAAGTCGAACGTGTAATAACCCGGTATTTTATGTTTAACTTAACAATTAAGGAACATTCTTTGAACTTTATGGTGGATTTGCCTACTGGGTTTTTTATCCACTTTGGATTTCTATTTTAGCGCCACCGTGCTTGGGAAGGCACGTTAAATTGTCGATTTCGGTTGTTTCAATCGAAAGGCCATGTCGGAGGCCTTTAGACGGTCTAGAAGCTCCGACACCAGAGTTGACCACTAACCAACGAGGTCTGGGTGCCAATTATATATTCTTATAAAGTGTAATACATATTATCAGTGAGTTAGATTCCATCTTCTTCTTCATCGAGTGGATGGCCAACCTGACCAATCCTGGTGTCAGAGTTATTGAGCCGTCAAAGGCCTCTGACATGGCTCAAGTAACGACTACTGTCCGTAGAAAGTAACCGGGACCGACGGCTTAACGTGCCCTCCGAAGCACGGAATCATCTTACTTTTCGAGCAATCAGGTGATTCAGCCTGCAATGCCCTAATCAAACTGAGGAAAGTCTCACATAGAGATTAATTAGATTTCATAATACAAACTTATAGCTTAGATTGGGTCTAATTAATAGTGTGTAAATTCGTCTGGAGAATATTTATATATTTATTTACTTAATGTCGTTATTCGGAAGGACATATCTCAGAATACATCTTAACTTAACTACTTCAACTAAGTTGTGAAGCTTAAAGTTTCGTATGCTTTCTATCTATAAAATATAAAAGCACGACTTCTCCGTAACAATAAAGCTTAAAGTCATAAAGCTATTATGACCATTGAATAGATCTTTATGAACGGAAGTTAATGGCGCTATTATAAAATAATAAATGTTAGTTTCACAGCTGAACGATAATTGATCTATTGTTGACGGGAATTTTGTGACCAGCAATCCAATTAGGTGTCATAATAAAACCTACCATTGGCGTATTGATTTTGATGAGTAAATTGCACCATGTGTAATACTTACTAGTGCTGGACCAAACCCTTTGGTTACTGGGTTCTTATGGAAATTTCTACGGGAATAGTTTTATCGTAGGTAATACCGCAGTACAATGCAAGTTTAATAACGAAAAACTTGACTCATCCTATTACCCAAACTCTTTCTGAAAACGAATCAAATCTAAATAAAACTACAATATTTCTAAAAGATAATCCCAAAATAACATATTACAGTCGATGTAAATATGAAAATTTGGAGTTGTAGACGAAATATGGAGGTTTTAAACGGCATGTAATGTCTGGTAAAAACATCCAGGCGAGATAAAAGACGCGATAAGAGGAACAAATCACTGTGAACAAAAAGATGTACTTCTTTCAAATGCAAATGGCTGTATTAAATTTGCAATTTAGACCTTGATAACGGCGGTGTGGTGCAAGTTGAGAGATGTAGAGTTTGGGAATACTAAGCGAGATTACACATGAGTAGTATGGGTGTAACAGTGTAAGGAATACGATAGTCAGCTACAACAGCTACCACCTAACTAGACATAACTACCTAACTAGGTCTGGCAGACAGTATGTGAAGATGACGGACACTGATGGAAGTCAATCGAATACAGCTCGGCAACCACATTAGGTAACTGCAGTGATCGCGAAATTATTAAACCATTTATTTTGAACGTTTTTCGTTGGATATAATCAAACCATAATAGTATTAAACTATGGTCTTATGTGTGAACTTGACTCAATCTGATACTTTAGCATCAATGTAAAGGCTTAAAAAATTTAACATCGATTTGAGTATTTTTTTTCATACCAAGTTTATACCTTGTACCACAGAAGTCTGTTGGCAATGTACCGCCATTGGACAATAGCGTTCCCCATGGTACAGCTTAAATAAGCTCCACGCATAACTTAGGCTAAGGCACCTTACGTTTAGCTAAGGTTAAGCTATTACTTGAGCTAATATACTTAGTGCTAAAGATTACATAGTGCTTTAGGTTTTAGACGTTTTATGCATGTAATACAAAGATTTTGATGTATGGAATTGGCTATTACTGGTTATGTAGGTAAATTATGGTATGGTAGCTTTGGGATTAGAAGCGTCGATGTTCCAATCAAGGAATCGTTAAGTTACCAATCCTTTAAATATTGAGTACATAAAATAACCTTGAATTATATGGAATTGAATTGATTAGTGGGATTAATAGTTGGGCTTTTTAATATTAAATTTAAAAGAATTGAACAGAGATTAGAGGCCTTTGCCCAGCACTGGAATTATCATTCTTTTATTTAAGTAACAGTTCAATTGTTGTTCACGTACCATTAATTAATCAAACCCGTCATTTATAAATGATTTAATTAATAATTGAATAAAATAAAAGTAACACAATAAGTACAAACAGACCATAAATTCTCACCCAAATCGATAACAAAGCGCTTCAATACCTCTAAAAATCGCTACAAACAGAACAAGAACGTGTGTACAGTAATCCGGTTTAGATAATTCGCAGTCAAGCGCGCAATGTCTTCGGCGAGTGACGCCGCGGGGCGCAGCCTGATGGGCTCTTAGCAGGATCTCTTAATTTATAGCCTTTGATAACGAGCGGTGCGAGATGTGGGATGTTAGCGGGAACTTCGTACAAAGCATCGAGGTGTGTGTGTTGGCTTCCACTGCAGGCAATATAGTGCTTCAGTATTAATTTCTATTGGAAAATAAGGTTATTATTTTAGTTTTGATATAGAATGCTATTTTTTTAAAATAATGCAAAAAATACTTATTACATAGGGCATATATTTGCTGTATAAGAAAATGTGCTCTGCTTTGATAAATGAATATTTAGGAATTTGCATATCTTATGACTTTAAATAATAATTAAGAAATTACATTAATGAAAAATAATAACTAGTCATCAATTTCAATAACGAAACATAATGCAGATCTCAAACACTATCCGTAGAATTCGCTGATTTGCCACGCGTAACCTCGCTAACGTTGAAACGCTATTCGTTCGTTACTTACACCACCCACGAACGTTATCTACCTACTCATATAGAGTGAAATATAATCTGATTTGTCCATTTGGCCGTCCATAACTGAACTCTCTTTACTTCTATTAACACGATTGGTTCCTTTAGTCCCCGATTATTCTTATTACGCTTAATTTGCAAAGATTTATGAAGATTTATCTTAAGGAAGATGTATTAGGGCGCTGGATGTGAGAGCGGCTTTTGATTTGGGTCCGATTTTCTATAGGTAGGTGTTTGATATGGGAGTGTGTAAAGATATAAAATATTAGTTATTTCCCGCATTATACCCGTTCTTACCGGAATTTTGGGATAAGAAAGACCAATGACTGCTTTTAAGATCTATTCTATGCCAAAATTCATCAAAATAACTTCGTGATGTATGCGTGATATTGTATAGTCATTAAGATAGCAACAAACTAATCGACGCCTGAAATTAAAAACGGGAACTTCCACTGAAAATATCTCAAAAAATCTGCCATCCATTTAAAAACAGAAAGTACAGAATTAACATAAAATAAATGTTATATAAACCTTTATAAGTACATACAAGGTATACAACATTTTATCGCGTCACCCCTCATTGTAGCAAATCCTGTCGCATTTGTAACTGGCACCGGGATTATCGGTTCGCCCGGGGCAAAAACAGCCCCTACCCGGGTATACCCGGGCGCGACGGTCCGGGGACGACACTCGTCGGCTCAAACTCGCAGTAATGATTCATGATTTCGGACTTTAACGAAAGTTTGGGAACAATTAATCGGTGAGTGTGCGTAATCGATGTGCAGTACGGCTGTGCTTACATTGGATGACATGTTTTATTTTCACCAATTTGGAGATCAATGGAGTGCGTAATTTGTAAATATTTATCAGCTCTTTTTGAGAACTGATTCATTTTGTAGCTGACGTTTTTGTAGGCTTCAAGAACACTGGCGATGTTTTTTGGTGCATAATTTGTCAATCGTCATTATAATTATTTCTGGAACTACTTTTCTATCTGGTCAGCTGTGGCACAAAGGTTAAATACGGCGAAGAATAACACTCTATCTAGGTTCCCTATCTAGCTATCTCTATCTAGGTTATCTATCTAGCTCTCTCTATCTAGGTTACCTATCTTGCTCTCTCTATCTATCTAGCTACTAAAATGACTAATTTCTATCTATATATACCAGTAGACAATACATTTCTATAAATTTCTATTACTACTAATGTATTTAAATCATAATACATTACACGGCATATTCATTCTACTATTGTGTCCGGAACTTTACCCAAGCACCAGAGCACATTACACGCACGCCCGTCCGACCAATAAATGACCTCGCAGCACAACTTTCATCCCATATCAATAATCTTACATTAATTCTGGGACGTACAAAAACGTGTTATTAATGTTCCAATAATAGGGGTATCTGCATTAAGTGCAGTTAAGTACCGACAATTTGTGAGCGTCATAAATATTCAAGTATAATCAATGTATGGCGAAACTCTGTGCCTACCTTTAAACTGTGCGCCAAACAAGTCTGTTCTTGATTGAGGGCGCCACAGAGCGATTTCAGTACGATAAGAAGAGAAACAATACGAGTTTGTTCTGCGTTTATTTAGTTCTGATTTTATCCGCCAGCATACATATCTGGCATCGGCTTATATAATTTGAAGACGTCTTAATAATAGGCTTTCTTATTCGACCACCTGGACTATACATGAAAGCTATTGCTACTATAATTTTCATTGGAATTCGGTGGACTCTTCATTACGTTATTAGTAATTTTCTTTAGAATCCCGAACCTATTATACTAGACTTTCTCTTCTCTTTTGATTTGAAAGCCTTTAAGCGGTGTTAAAGCAATAGAAACTGTTGATGGTAATCCTTTTCGAATAAGAATTACGTAACAAAATGAATTCTTTTAAGTCCAATTTTATTTATTTTTCCAATCCCAGATAATCTTCTTTGCAATGATAACGCCTTTTCCGTGTTTTAGGTAATATCAAAGGGTTCAGAGAGCGATTGAAACGAGAAAATTCGAAAACGAGTTCTCACTTCAGTAGCTTATTAAGGAACCGTGGAACGTCTTGCGTTGAGGTATTTATGATTTTGTGTTGATTTTTATAATCATTTGAAAGTAGAAGCTACTAGCAGTGCCCCGCGTTGGGCCTTTTCCCGTGGTAATTTCGGGATCAAAAACAGCCTATAGTCTTCCCGTAGAATGTATCTATTGCATAAATAATAATTCGGATCGGACTGGTAATTCCCGAGGTTACCCCGAATATACGAACAAAATAAAAAAAATTACCTCATTATAATATTAGCATAGATAAACTCGGTACAGTACCCGATAAATTGACATACATAGTAAATACGTTAGTGCCGATTCTGCCTGAGTCTTTTCATTAAATAGGGAGATTTGCCCTGCAGTATTACATTATAGACAGGACATCACAAAAGTTACAGCAGGATTAAGAGTAACGGGAGCCTACAGTAGGTCAGTGATCTCAACCGCCAGCGATGTTAGATCTGACAAAATAGAGCAGTAACTACTTCGCTCTTCCATATACCATTACAATATATAGAATAGCGAAATTTCTATAGAAAAGAGACCTATTTTCCCAGCAAAAAATATATTTAAAAGTTTAACTCCATCCAGTGAGATGGTGAGCTGTAAATGTTAAAACTGTGGCGAGGTACGGCGTCGTATTTATCTGCGGGCGTCAAGTTTGCCTCCATCGCTGAATAGTCGCCGACGGCGTCACCTCTAGTGATGGGCGTTACGCAGTTTGTTGATTCACGTAAAGGTTGTTAACTGTTTATAAATGTAACATCGAGAAGAAAATATTTACCAGAACAATCTTTTTTTGACTCGTCAGTGTTTTGCGTGCACTACCTAAGCATACTTATTTAAAGCAGTTCTCATAACTAATTGTCATGATTATTATACAACGCTGATTATGCGCACAATTTATGTATTCATTTCGAGTAGTCAGTGAGCAACCTTGGTGATAGAGTTTTTAAACCTAAAGGCCTAAAGGCCTCTGTATTAATTATTCATACAAGTTTTTTTTAAACCAAACTAAACCCTAGTGTTCCACTTACCGCAGTACTGAAGTCCATCAAAGTGCTCATTAAGAGAGACAAATAAGTAGCTTTTTAAATATAATGTATGAAAAAATTCGTCCACTAGTTAATTCTCAATTCAATTGACTTCTCTCAGTACGGCAGTTAGATAGGTAATAGTTATCAATACAGAGGTTTTGTTACATGAGCCATGTCAGAGGCCTTTGGCGGCTCAATAACTGTGACACCAGGATTGGTCAGGTTGACCATCCACTCGATGAAGAAGAAGGGGCTTATGTAAGTAATGGTATACCCATGTAAGTAAATGAACTGTAAAGTTTAACGTCTAGGAAAATGTATATCAATGTCGATGAGAGCATTAGACCTTACTTTATAGCTTACAAACTAGGTCACTGAAATAGGTTATATGAATAAATTGAACGCATATTATTATGGAAATTAATTATGATGTAACGTTGAGAACGAGGGTAACCGTCAACTATAAAATACTTACTTTATATTGATTATAGACCTAGAGCCCGTGAACCCCAGACCTTCGTTATTTTATAAAAGCTGAAAGTTTGTCAGCGCATGCTCCCAACACAGGTAAGAACGATGGACTAATAATGAAGTTTGGGTTACCGTGGCTTTGGCAGGTAAACGGTACTAAAGGTGTGTAAAATACCGATCTAAATTCATCAAATTTTTTGTGACATGACATATGTCATTTGAAAGCTCTTGAAGAGTTGTACAAGTCACCCTTTGACGGTGATATCGAAATCGACGCCCAACTTGGTGTTTTCGACCATTGAAGATTAGAGTTGACCTATGCTATGGACGCTGATTCTAATGCTCAACAGTGACATGAACTATATCATTTGAAAGCTCTTGACAAGTTGTACAAGTCACCCTTTGACGGTGATATCGAAATCGACGGCCAACTTGGTGTTTTCGACCATTGAAGATTGGAATTGACCTATGCTATGGACGCTGATCCTAATGCTCAACAGTGACATGACCTATGTCATTTGAAAGCTCTTGAGGAGTTGTACAAGTCACCCTTTGACGGTGACATCGAAATCGACGGCCAACTTGGTGTTTTCGACCACCGAAGATTGGAGTTGGCCTATGCCATGGACGCTGATCCTAATGCTCAACAGTGACATGACCTATGTCATTTGAAAGCTCTTGAGGAGTTGTACAAGTCACCCTTTGACGGTGATATCGAAATCGATGGCCAACTTGGTGTTTTCGACCATTGACCTTTAGTACCGTTTATCTGCCAAAGCCACGATAACCCAAACTTCATAATAGTCCATCGTTCTTACCTGTGTTGGGAGCATGCGCTGACAAACTTTCAGCTTTTATAAAATAACGAAGGTCTGGGGTTCACGGGCTCTTGGTCCATTATACAACTATGGTAATAACCCTTTCTTTGCACAGCGGTGCATTCAATACCGATTTACATCTGTATTGAATGCATCGACTTTTACATAATATTCATAATTATTTTTATTTTTATGCTTGGAAAATGTTTATGTCACTGTTTACGATTTCAATTTAAATATTTTTCAAAATGCTCAATCATATTATGTCAAATGAAACTTAATTATATTTATATTATTTGGACCGAATGACGGATATTGCTAATAATTAAATCGCTTTGAGTAGAATGATGATCATTATAAAAACAGATGTAATGCAATGTGTCACTATTTCGCAGACTACTCCAATAATTTTTATTTGTTTAATTATGAAACTTGATTTGAGTGATCGACACTTTTTTTTAAAACTTTTGTAATTCACGGGTTTATTTCGTAAAGCCCCCAGCTGCACCGCCGTGTCCCATCACTAGCCCTCAGGCTACGCCTCAATAAGGCACGCGAGAGGCTCTTTGTCCATTCGTCGAGTGCAAATAGCCTCGCGTTCTAATTCCGAAATGTTCGCCTCTCAATACACTACGCGTATTCTGAGACAATTGATTTCTGTCCTTGTTTCGAAAGACTACAGGTTAAAATTTTGATTTTGGAGAACATTCTAAAATTGAAATTACGTTTATAGATACACTTCTCTTTTCTTACACAGTTCCTCGCTGGTGCCCGGTCCTGTGGTAATTTTGGGATGAATAATAGCCTATAACCTTCCCGTTAAATGTGTGAAAATCTATTTCAAAAGGAAGTATTCAAAACGTCTCGGTAGTTTCTGAAATTAACGCGTTCAAACAAACAAAACCTTGAAGGACGACACTGGTTTCATACAAAAGTGAACCGTCGCGGGCGCCCGCGGCGTGTGGCTTCATACAACAGTGAACCGCCGCGTACGCCCGCCGCGTGCACACGCGACGGGCGCACGCTTAACGCAGTGTTGACCCTTATTTTATTAGTATAGATACGAGTATATATGTAGCGTTTATATATTTTCATTTATATTATGCTTTCACAGTAGCACTACATAGACAGAGAATACAATTTTATGTTTATATTTTTACATTATCTCTGTAACTCTCCGATTGTTTGTTTGTTTTTAATAATACGAGCACAAAACAATAATTCACACATAAATTGCTGGATTATATAAACTATTTATAGTTACTTGCTGCGTTTGTAAATATTCGTGGTTTGTTACTTCTATTTAACGAAACAATAACTTCTATGTTTATTTATCTTTTCTCTGACACAACTTCAGTTCACTTACTCTAAATCATACTCCACAACATTATTCATTACAAACACTCGATAAATCTCTTATTCCCACGACTTAAACAGTATCAAATTACTTCCCTACCCCACTAATGCAAGAATGCAACCACTGAAACTAGACACTTTGTCCAGTAAAGTACAAGGGAAATTCAACTCTATGGTAACTGAAATAGAGACTTAGTGATGTTTTTGGTACGTAATATTATTCTGGTTTACTATAAAAATCTGTTCAAAGTATGATGTCCTATGCAAAGGGATTTTCCCTCAGCATAGCATTTAACGGGTCACTGCACGAATAAATTTAATATAAACAAATTTCACGCATCTTAATACAACATTGATATTTTTATTGTGTTTAGGGGTAGTTTGGTGGATTAAGTAAGGGGCGATTTTTATGTGTTTTATGATAAGATAGGGGGTAGAGTCCGATTTAAATATGTTTTGCTATTGTATCATCATTTTGCTTAACGATTATTGGGTGTACTACGAGTATTATAATTGTATTCATAAAGACGGTTAATTTTCGCAATTTTGTTACATGCTGAAAATATAAAATGTCTTTTTCAATTTAATAACACAGTGTTAAAAACACAAAATAATTATCAATTACAATACGCCTGTAAAAACTGTGACACTTTTACAAGTAATCTATAAGAAGTAATAACAGATAATTTCCCCATTATTAGATAGTTAATATCATATCTAAAAAACAATTACCAATAAAATTTCAATAGGAAAATTTCGGAAACAATCTCGTCCAAACATCAAAATAACATAAAAACCCGTTAAAAGAGAAAATACACCTCCTTTTCTGAGGTTTTAAAAAGGTACCAACACTATATTCAACATTTCCAAAACCTAAAACACAAACAGACGCACTATCGTCATGCACTAAACTACTATAATAGTGCAGAGAAACTAGTGCATCGCCCGATCCAATTAGAGAATCACATTGAAACCGGTAGCCATTCGGCACAGAATCTAAGCCTGCCGTGCTTTGTACGTCATTTACCTGTCAACCTATCGGGCCGTATTTATTGTATCACTCGCTTATTATATTGCTGACTAAACTGGGGAATAGCGGTCCGGTGGAATACTTGAGATAGGAAGCTAGAGCGGTCAATGTAGTTTAGTTAGGTTCTTCTACACTAATATCATAAAGAGGAAAACTTTGTTTGTTTGTTTGTAATGAATAGGCTCAAAAACTACTAGACCGTTTTTAAAAATTCTTTCACCATTCGAAAGCTACATTATCCACGAGTAACATAGGCTATTTTTCGTCCCGAAATTCCCACAGGAATGGACACATCGCGGGTAAAACCGCGGGGCGCTGCTAGTGTCAAATAAACTGCTTATGTATTTTGGTACTAGGAATTGTGCTAACGAGAAAAGAGGTATTGTAAGGTTGCTTTATTTGAAGGTATTAATTTCATTTATGCTTATACGATCGTGTTAGATAGTGACGGCTTCAGCTTCCACTTAATTAGGTGTTATTATTCTCCTGTGTGGAGAGGACGTTCGATGACGTAATTACATTGAAACAAACGTGCAGCAGACAACACAGAGCCTTCCCCAAATAGTATATAGCATAGATCTTCTCACGGAAGAGCGAAGCACTTTCGTGGGTCTTCTATACTTTGAGACGCTTTTATAACATTTTGAGAATTTACTTCCAAACCAATCTAATTCCATCGATCTTAATTTCTTATACGGAGTATACTATAACCATGGATAGTGGTAAGGGAAGTTTTATGTTAATAGCTAACCATCTTTCCATATAGTTAAATCTAACTGAACTTCTGTTTGGTTCCTGCAGAGTTTTATTTTCTACTTAACTTACTCAGAAAAGTAAAGCTAGGCTCATCATTAATTCAACTGTCTGTCAAAAGAAAATTCTCGAACGCTTTAATAATCGAATAAGATCAGATTCCCGAAACTTTCAACTAAAAAGGTTTTACCATCAGAAAGGAGTTTATAAAGGATTGCAAATGAGGCTCTCGTTACCCCTTTTAATTATAAAGGAAATTGTTTGTCCGAATTCCGTATTTTCAAGGCACTAATTACTACTGAAATCTCGGATCTAAGTAATTGTACAATTAGATTTTTTTGTAGGTTAAAGTTACGATTATGCTCCAATTTCCTAATGATCGGTATTTAGAAAATGTTTTTGTTTTTATAAGGAAATTGCGTTTTTGTATTTTGTGTTGTTGTTAATTATGTATTTTCATTTTTATTTGTGTGCCATGGAGGACGCAATGTAAACTACAATTCTTATCAATACAAATATAATAAAACATTGCATCCTTAGATCTAAATTCAAAATATTTTTCATGTTCAAAATATCCAACACCAAATTCCTAAACTACAAACAAAAAAAAACAAACTCTAAACGTAAAATTTACCCAAAAACGTTGTATTTTTTCGTAAAACCATTTCCAATGTACCAGGCGCCCATAACCAACGCAGAGGCTTCTGTCCACGAGATGCAATACAATACGAGAGTGCTGAACTTCAGTTGGTTACCGACTTCAGTGCCGTAGCGGTCGCCGACGCGAGCGGTCGTGTCGCTGCTACGTACAATACCCGTATAAATAAACGTGTTAAATCGTGAATAAAATATGGACTTGAATACAGCGTGTTGTTAAAAATAGTGATTTAGGAAATGTTAATGCTTAGTTTTGAGTGGTATGTAATGTAGTTTTAATTAATCGATTATTCTGGGAACTTATTTTTAATTAGAGTATTTGAGAAACTATTTATATTTTTTTTAATTAGAAATGCATTTACTTTAAATAAAATTAATTGAAGAGATAGTATTTTAACACATTTTAACTTAGGTGTTATAATAATAATATTATGTTAAACAGGATATACACGTGTTTTGTACTCATCGAATTAATTTAATATTGCCTTGATTTTTATGAAAAAAGGCGTTCATGATTGTGCTTAATTTTCTAACATTAAAAAATAATGAAACAGCAAAATTGGGAAAGCTATTAAATATGTAACGAGCGACGGCCGCACTATTTCAATCTATCTCAATCCTCAAGGGAGTGACCGCAGAAAACTGTTTCAGTATTAAACTCCTTTCACAGATGTATTTTTGGCTTTATTGTTATGTAAATTAGAGTTGTCGCCAGCAAGTTCGTATTGCAAGGCAAACGCCTCATTTTGATCTATATTCATAATTTGGAAAAAGGCGACGAACTATTTATACTCGTACCACTCGTAAACTTGTACATCTCTGGTACTATTCTATTATTATTACATGTATAGTAGATTTTTTTAAAGACGGAACGTTGAAAATTTTACAGCTTTAAAAAGTTCCTTTAGTGTGAACCAACATTGTTGTATATGAAAATCTGATAAATATGGCTTGTTATTAATGAATTGAAGAGTCTGATTGCGAGCATTAATTCAGAGCATGCACGAAATAAAAATAGGTAGAAAAGTCTGCTTCAGACAAACGTGTAGCTTTTGAAATTATTATAGCTTGCTTTGAAAACACTATAATGGAAATTCATTCTGCGTATAAGTAATACAAAAAGTAATCCTCGTGCGGAGATGCGGTATTTAAAAACTGAATCACTATTTTTCAGGTCACTCCGCTAGAAAGTATTAGCTCTAGGATACAAAACAGTTTTCTAGATAACTATCTAGTCTATGCTCCGCGTAATCCTAGACCGAAACCAGGTCACCGGGAAAATTGGGCCTGATTGGAGTGGTTAGTACAGTTTGCATCGCAAATAGCTTAGCAATTTGATCAGAGATTTTTAAGGATTTTGAGATAAATGTATGGGATAAAAGATAGAAAAGGATAATTTGTACTCGGAAGCATAATTATATATAATTTAATCCTAATCCAGATTTGAGACATTAGCATATAAAGAAAATCATAGTGTATTCTTATAATAGTTTGAGGATAAATAACGTTGTACATATAAGTTTCAATACTATGATATCCAGGAATATTATTCAAAAACAAATTATATGATAACAGTCGTCGCCAATCCAAGCAGCCACGGTAGATCGTAGCTTAACTTAAGAAAGTTTTAAAGAAATCGTATTAGCTATTAAAATAATATAGGTAGTTGTACAAGTTATGAAATACTTATGGTGTCTCATATATTAGAACAAACTATGTTGTCCCAATGCTGGGCAAAGATCTCCCCTAACAAACAGCCAACCGTACTTATGCTTTCTCTCTTTCTCCTTTATATATATATAAGTAAAGTGTTTCGTGTAAAATCCTTAACATTGTCTATGCAAATGCAAAGTACCCTAAAGGGTTCAAATTACAAGATACAGTTCAAAAACCTTTCACCAAACATAGTAGAGCGAAGTAAAAACAAATGAGTTTCATCAGTAAGCCATCACGATACATTTTCTTCACACTTGTACCCCTCTAAAGGCACTTACTCATCACATAAAACGGCGCACAACGTTTAATCAATGTAAAAAGCATGAAACGTTTTATATCTAAGTAAATAAAACAAAATGTGCATCCAGAGATCAATCAGCGGAATGGGCAGAGCCCTCATAACACTTAAGCAACGATTCTGTTTAGTGATGAACACTTTCATCTTAAACACGTTTTATTTTTACCCCAAACGTTTTCAGCGCGAGTGTATTAGGGGCTTTAAATGTTCGTTTATAAATAACTAGCTGCGCCCCGCGGTTTCACCCGCGTTGTACCCATTCCCGCGGGAATTTCGGGATGAAAAATAGATGTTGTCCGATTCTCAGGCCTACCCGATATGTACACAAAATTTCATGAGAATCGGTCGAGCCGTTTCGGAGGAGTATGGGAACGAACATTGTGACACGAGAATGTTATATATTAGATTTTGTTTGTAAGTGTTTTTGGATTTGATAACTTTAATTTTGTTAATTAGTTATTGATTTGTGGAAAAAACTAGTAAACAGTAATGTCCCATTGCTGGGCAAAGTCTATCATCTCACAGAAGGTATTAGTACGTTAAAATACTAAACAAATTAACCTTTCATTTCATGCAGTCGAGACGTAACGACCAATATACAAGCTGTCAAAGGCAGTCAATTGACATAAAAGGTATTAAGCTATTAGCCCAGCAGTGGATAGAAACAAACATAAATTAAAATGACCAATTTTACTGATTTTCATAAATTCAAACTTACATCAAACTAATAAAAACAGCAACCTAATTAAAACAACAAGTAATTCCCAAAAGCCAATTCCCTTCGTACATTTTTATTTCAAGAAGGCACAACAATTATAGAAAGTGCACAACTTTCTTGGAGATCCCTCGGGAAACCATTGAAACGTTCCTGCAGGATAATGCTGAATGAAAAAAATGCCGTTGAAATTTTCAGGTTTTAATGGACTTGGTTATGGAGGATCCATTGTTGGCAGCCATATTGTTTTATTTTCTTTTTAAATCATTTACGAACTTGGAAATATGAAAAACGTTTAGCAGCTAATACTCGTACTACTACAAGTACTACCAGTATACTGTGTCTTTAGTTGCGTTAATAAACTTGAGAATAATGATATGTTTTAAACGTAAGATATGTGATGTATCAAAAAATACGACATTTGGTTAACTGGCTGTGACTATAAAATCACTAAACAACCTTAATTTTCTGCAAAAAAGTCAATGAAACCAGATCATAAATCGATTGAACACTTATCTTAGCCATTAAAACGATCCATACAAGTGAATAAATGTTAAAGAAAAACAAAACAAGTATAATAGCAACAGATTAACATAAAATAACAATTGAAAAGGTTCCACTGAGAATGTCAATAAATCATCACAAATGGCGTGTTTAAAATACAATAAACAATGTTAAATTAAAATTTAAAATAGTTACGAATGTATCAACAAGGTTTTAAATTGGTAAGTGGAAAATGAAAAAGTAATGGCGATATGTCATGCGATGTAGTTCAACTTGAAATAGACTAACTATTTACGTTCGACTTCAACAACGCTAGAAGATTAAAATATGCACTTTACTTTTTCTTGTAAAGATGCATTACTTAAGATTGCTGTAAAGGGTCCGAAACGTCAGATAAAAATATGCGAAGTGTATTCTTAAACTTAGTTTCAATTCAAAATAAGTAGCCAAAAAAACAGTTCAAAATAAGATAAAAAGTAATGGCCCTTAATGTCTCATCACTGGGCAAATACCTCGTCTCACTGAAGATATCAGTACAGGGGGATTAGACACAAACATTACAATAAAAAATACTGCATCGCTCCTAGATTTCCACTTTAGAAGCACCAACCTGCAGATACGAACAAGATATATCCCAAAACATTTGCCAATCAAATATCTCAACATATAATACGTACATACAGTTCATTCGAGCGAGAATTATTATCACACCATACACGTTTTAGACCATCCCAAACTAACTAATTATTCCCAAACCGCACCATATAAAACTGTGTGCTTAGTGGGAGTTTTCCAAATAACTTTACCGTCATGTAAACGAAATAACTCTGTGAGTCTGTTGTTTGTAAGTTGCCATAGTTATTTTTACGCGTCAACATTAAGGCCGACGCTGACGATGAACGAGAAACGAGTAGAACTAGAAACTATGTATAAACGAGTTGGCGATCAACAGGAAGTCAGTGTGTAGTTTCGATAGTAGGTATTGTAGCTGGGATTACTCGCGCAACTCGCCCGCAGTTGCTCAATCCTGAGCAAACCTACTTCTATCTACTTTCATTGTCGCACTGTAAAGAAATGATAATTCGAGCTAGCATCGTTGAACGAGTATCGCTGAGCGAGTTTATTTTTGAAGCTCCTCGCTCAGCGACAAAACTAAGTAGTAAAACGAGTCGATGCCGGCAGTGTGAACAGTCAGCGAGAAACTTTTAATATTTGCACCTCTTTCGTTTATACGGAATATGCATTTATTGTGCGTTTCTTGAGAGAGAAAATCGCCGAGAGTTACTCGTTTTCTCGCCTGCTGTGGGACCACGGCCTAACTCAGAAATATATGTAGCTAAAAAGCGCCCCTAGTGGTCACAATGCGAACTAAAATCTGCCATCGACGATGAGTTGCAAGTTTGACAGTTACGCTCACTGTGCGTAAAGTAAAGTTCTCACTTTGAATTTATTGGTGAGAGACGGGCGAACGGACGTAAAATGTAATTGTTTGTTTGTAACTATAGTGATTTATCAATACATAGTATAAATCAAAGTCGCTTTCCGCTGTCTGTCTGTCTGTCTGTCTGTCCCTATGTTTGCTTAGATCTTTAAAACAACGCAACGGATTTTGACGCGGTTTTTTAAAATAGATAGAGTGATTTAAGAGGAAGGTTTATATGTATAATGATTCCCGAAATTTCTACAGATACGGGCTCAACGCGGGTAAATAAACCTCGGGGTGCTTCTAGTAGTGTTATAAAGAAACGATGTCATGGTCAGCATATTATTTTTTCGCCTGGAAGATGTTTACGACCGCAAGAGCTCAAGATAATCTTTGTTATAATGTCCAGTGTTTGTTCTACTGCTCGAGTTTCTAATGATCCTCTGACGGAATTGACGGAAAACAATTTTTTTTAAAAGATATCGCTTTTCCAAAAAATCATATAAACGGTTGAATTGAGAAACCTCCTCCTTCTTTTAAGTCGGTTAAAAATGTCATAAGTAAGGAGCTATGGCAACCTACAAACAACAAACAATGTCAGTCAAGTGCGCGACGTCGATGTCATGGAATTAGTATGTACTACGTACAACTAGAAGGTTATTTTTTTAGACATCGACCATGGAATTAGTATGTACTACGTACAACTAGTACATACTAATTCCATGGTCGAGGTCTAATAAAATAACCCGCATAAATGTTATATGTACTTTATACCTTATGAAAACACAGTCGATATGGTATATTCCATTTTGCCGGTTTATTGTCTGGACTTTACAGAGCTACGGTGAATAAAAGTGAATACTCAAAGAGACTCGCACTCACAATTATTCGATGCTCACTACGTACAGAGTTTAGCATGGGTTCCCAACCTTTTTTAGACCGGAGACCACTTTTTAATTATTGTTGTCATCAAGGACCTCCAGTCAATTTTTTTACATTAATTAGCGATTTAATTTATTTGTATTTCACATTGAACGTGCGCGAGTCCGACTCGAGCATGAATTATTATTATCTTGGACCTCAAAGAAAATGTATTTTCGACTTCATTCAATCAAACATTTGAGCGAGCGCGGAACGCGATCGAAGTTTGTGCATGTTTTACTTGGCCCTTATAGCCATTTTAAGGCCGACTTTACCTTTTTAGACTTACAGAATGTTAATTGAGTGACCAAATATTTTTTTTTACTTAGAAATAAGAATAGAAAAGTTTTCTATTCTTATTTGGTCACGCTGGGTAGAAAAAAAGTAGATGCACACAATATGGGTATGTTGTCGGTATTAAAAACCAGCGAACGGCTACATTTGGGCCGCACTTGTGAAGTGAGCGAAAATTGTACTGGAAAAGTTTACTTGTAAAGTAAACAAGAGACGTAGAGAAGCTTATACACTTCAGAACAAGCGAGCGCCAAGAAAGAAAAGTGTTAACTTGGACGGAAGACGTAGAGAAGCATGTTTATGAGTGTATGTAATCGAATTTGTGAAATATATTTTGTTCAGTATTTTATCAACGACTTTCCTTCAATTTTCATAAATTAATTTGAAAATGATCGCGAATTATATTTCGACTTTTGGTGCGTCTGTGGACCACATTTTGTCTTCCGCGGACCACCAGTGGTCCACGGACCACTGGTTGGGAACCCATTTAAACGCAAACGTAAAGTAACTTGGAAAACTCGCACTAAGCACTCTGGATACAATTTTATAGTTTTCCGCAGCGTTTTATAAAACAGTGCAAGTAAACTAATTAATTAAACGTACTATGTTAGTATGTAAATAGCAGTAATAAACCTCCCACGTAGTGCGGCTCTGATGTACAAACACCTTGGAATACACATGGGGAACGAGAAATATTAATATTGTAGGGTCTGGACAGACTAGATATTGTTTTAGAATGCTTAAAAGTTGTGAGTCTGATGATGATTCATTGTATATCATTTAAAATAAAACAAAGTACTTTACTTGACACAATCTCCTTAACCTCAATTTATTCTACGTCAAAATTAAAATTAGTGGTGATTTTTAATAATAATAATAAATCGTGTGTATATTGCTTGAGGTGAAAGGCCTGAAGAAACACCCATTGAAAATAGAACAGTGAAGGGAATTAGAATAAAATTAAAATAATGAAAGCCGTCTCAATATTCAATACTAACAAATAAATATTTGCATACGCTCAAAATTGCCATAGATTTCACCGAACTAAAAGAATTACGTTATCGCATCTGCGACGTATGTACGTGTTCCCTCAATCACAAGCCCACAGCGTACCATCGACAATAAACGCAATGGCCACTACACGCTAATGAAATTTATAATCCATAAACCAGCTTGGCCGCTTTATAAAGTGTAATAATAATAAACCCGAGCCTACACTGCATGAACGTGCGTCGGCTCACGGCTACGTTTTTAATTATGTGTTCGTGTGTATTATGCTTTATTACGGTCATTTCAAAGGCTGATTTGATTAATGCAATTTGTTTTGTGATGTACTAGTGTGATGATTGTGGGCGGAATGAGTTGTTTGTTTTAAATAGTGTGAGATAAGCGTAGTGATTATGAAATCCGCCAAATTTGATTTCTATGTACAAACTATATGATTTGGTATCACATAGTACGATGTAAAATCCTCCGTGAAATAAGTTCAATGAGAGAGACTTCTACAGAGGCAAATCATGGTTTTTTGTCAATAAAACTCATAATTTGATTTATAACACCCATTGAATGTAAATTTTACTTATCACAGCTCAAATCCAGAATCAAAAATGAATTGACAAGCCCGTTGGCACAGTGGCAGTGAGAGCGCTTACTGTGTCAGGGGTTGCGGGTTCGATCCCCGCCCGGAGTCAACAATATGTGAAGACATAGTTGTTGGCGACGACGTCTGGGTGTCAATTATATATTCTTATAAAGTATTTGTGTATGTATAAGTAGTAGTATCAGTGAGTTAGATTCCATAAAACAAGCTTAGAGCTTACTTTGGGTCTAATTAACCGTGTGTGAATTTGTCCAAGTATTTATTATTTATTATTATTATTATTAATTTTAATCACCATTTCATCGATATTAATCCAATCGGCAACATTTGGTCGAAAACCAATCAAACCGCTCCCAAAACATCAAAATCGTAATAAACCGAGACGGCTCTAAAATTTGACAGATGATGTTATTTAATTCATAAATTAATTAAAGTCCCTTCTTAGGGGGTGAATGATAAGCAGTGTGATTACGATTCGGGGCAGTGAAGGGTCAATGCAGATTTGTTACCCTAATGCGGGGATTTGATAATGAGTGGCGGTCCTTAGGCCGGCCCTGCCAGGTATGCTTACGCTAAGATTTTAATAAGAAATGGTGCGTAAGGGACCCGGAGATAAGGAGAATCTGTGTACGGATTCGGAACCTATACAAATATAATTCAGTTCGTGATTTGTGTGAATTTCTAATTGTATTCTTAATATCAAATAACCTAACTCCTTCTTCGTGCAGTGTAAACTAAATTATTAAACAACGAGGCACTTTGGTCCAGCAAGATCTTACCTTCCGCTACCTTAACTATTTTCTAATTTTAACTAATTCACAAACTTACCGAAATCAAAAATTTTTTACTGAAAACTCAATATACTTAAAAATTCTTAGATACGAACCCATTTTAATTATTAGCTGCTCCCTTGTTCTGACGACGGCGACATTAAAAGCACAAAGCGAAGCGACGCCATAAATTTTTAATGTCTTCACAAAACAGTTCTCATTTAGTCCCTTTGTGACTATATTACGAGTTTAAAACGTAGGGTTACGTAGCTTAGCGTAACGTAGGCGTTCTACGCTACGGACCGTTACATCACACTACGCGGTGTTGCTACGAAATGTGGCCTACGGTACGCTACGCGGTCTTCGTAGCGCTACGTAAAAACCTTCCTTATTAAATATTCAAACTTATATGAAAAGGAAATTGCAATGTATTGCTTGTAATATGCCATTGCAGTGCCTCTTATCTTACTGATGATGATATCAGTATAGTCAAGAGAATTAATATATATACGTAAAGGAAATAATATCTCACATAAATACAAATAACTCATATGTCAGAAAACTAATCAAAACAATTAATGCCTCAATTCAGTACCAAAACAACAATAACAACTAACAACAGTAACAACAATTAATTTAATTCACTACGCACTAAATAAAGTCATGTACACACATGGCGGTAGAAACTCTGCGTTTTGACTGCCATAAACTTTACATCTACGCTCGTTAAATACTACCGATTGAGTGTAGATTTATTTGACAAGTTATAGCAATGAGTTGTTGGTATTTGTTACGCAACGGTATTAGGTATGTAACGGATTATGAGATTACGTTCTTATTATGTGTATATGCCCTAAATAACACATAACCTTGTTTATCTTGGTGTATGTTATTTATAGAGTAGCTGAATTAGCTAATGGTAATAGAATTTTGATTGTATGTTCATTGGGTTAGCTTATATTTACACAATAATTAGATTGGCTATAGATGTAATTAATGGCGATGTTTGGGAGAGATCTTTGCCCATCGAAAGAGTGGGACAACATGTGAGGTAGGTTAGAAATAAATGTTGAGATTACTAATAACTGTTCCAAACATACATATTAAATGAATCTGAGGTAATCTTAATACTTCAATTGAGATTGGTTGCTTGCATGATTATAGTATTTCATAAGATTAATGGACAGACAAATACTTTAATTAATAAAAGTTAAGCTAAATAACGATTTCTTTATATTTCAATGTATGTTGTTTAATGTATGTTCTATATTATAGAGTTGCCTTTTTCTTCCTTTTGTTGTGTGATTGTCTGAATAAATGTTTCTATTTCTTTAATAAGCTGCGATTAAGCTACATCCACCTAACTTGGATTAATTATCTACACTAAGTTAAAGTATAACTTATACCAATAGAAGTTAAACTATGTAACTTCATGTTAGTTAATCTACGTTTCTCGCTTGTTGTTAAAGTATAGTTGTATAGTTCAAAGTATTTCACTCTCTTAGGTGATTCACTCTCTCTGCTGCTGAACAAAGCCCGAACTGTCTGTGTTGTGTTTTGAACCTGACAATGAGTGATAAAACTGTCCAGTGATTACAAAATGGCGTCGTACAGTCATCAAGAGACGCAGTCGAGCCCCGCCAAGGAGGTGCCACGGTAAGTTTATTAATAGACTAGCTAGATTTTGCGAGTTTATAAGCATGGAATTTGTCTAGATACTCGCTCAATGATATTCAAACATCTATGTCCAAATATCGACAAAAACAAAAGCAATTTTTACAATTGATTTTTTGTACTTTGTTCAAATAGAACAAAATTGAAATCGGACGTAATTTGTCACAAAACGAATGTCATTTATTTTTATTTTTTTTACTTTTTAAATGTATCTGAATTTAGGGAAATTTACGTACTGATATATAAATAGCGAGCTTTAAAATTTTACAATATAAATGCTTTTTTATGTTTAACAACGAGAAAGCTAAAAGTAAAACAAACAGTAAACAAATTAAACGATTTATGATAGTTTATTTACCTGCTTTTAATTAAATATACATGGAAAACCAATCATTGGGAACAAATAAATAGATATACTATCTTGATTAATTATTTATTGCACATCATATGAGAGGAGCACTAGAGAAACAGACATGGAAGGAATTAGGAGAGCCCACCAGTGGGACAGTGAGGTTAAGTTCAGAAAATATTAACTTAAACAAGTAAAAAAGTATGTCCCACTGCTGGGCCTAGATCTCTCATTTCATAGAAACAAAAATAATAATAAACGGGTGACCAGCACTAGACTACTGCCAGCGAAAGGCATAAGCGTAAGGCATAAGGCGTTATTACAAAAATCTATCAATTGATGTAGAATACATTAAAAAATATTTCCATTTTGGTTTTCAAACCCAAAATAAACCATCAAAATGGTTCTATTCATTTCATGCGATGGAGCTATTCGTTCACCGGACATTGGATGTTTCGGCTGCTCTATTAATACTACTATTGGTGATAGGTATTGTATCCGATTTAAAAAATCAAATTTCAATATTTTATTTCCGTTGCCTGAAAACAGAATGGCCGATTTTCAGTTGGGGATTAAAAATTAAACGTTTGTTTGGATAGGATAACCTTTACACTAGATATGTTTATGTACTTCCTAAATTTTTAGTAAATACGTTATATCTATACTAATACTCGTATTATAAAGAGGTAAATTTTTTAAGTTTGTTTATTTGTTTGTTTGTATGTACAAGGTAATCTCGGGAATTACCTGTCCGATTTGTATAATTATTTTTGTAATAGATAGCTACATTGAACGGGAAGGTCATGGGCTATTGTTCATACCAAAATTCCGAACACGGGCATAACGCGGGTAAAACCACGGGGCGCTGCTAGTATAAAATATTCTAACCCGATAGAAACCTTCATTCATTTACTATAAAGCAAATCGTGTTAGTTTAAAAGTATGGTAGTTCCTATTCCCAGTTCAAAGTTCTCCGAGAAAGTATACACTCTATTTTTCTAATGAGAGTTAAAATTTGAACCTATGTGATCGATTTGTCAGCCGAAGACGATTGCTTGTGAAAAGGATAAAGGTTTATTTGATTCCTTTCTTACCCTATCACTGAACCTTTTTTGAATGGAAGAAGTAGTCTTTGGTTTACCAACATGATCATGATAGATAGAATTTTAACTCTCTAAGAAAAATAGAATTACTTATTGTTAGTGTATTCTTATAACTTTATCTCAAAATAAAAATGTGCATTATTGACAGGATTCTCATTTTAATGGTTTTTGTACTAAATATTAAAAAAAAAACATGTTTACAATATATCAATATTACCAAAACCTTCCCCGAAATAATTCGGTATCTATAATCTTATTTGAATCTGAATTACTGTAACATTACAAAGTCAAACCATTATTGGTTACCCTACCATTTATCAATTCAGTCATATCGTTCGACAACTAAGACATCTGTATTAATATACTAACTCGTAAGGTGCAATAAATCAGTACTGAAACTCGAATAGTTCTCGAAGATGAATGTCAGCCGAGTATCGCAGCATATGGTAGGGGCTTTCCATTTTAGTCTAGAGCCGGATGTAAAATCGATACAATGACTGCAACGAAAGATCACACACGCTTGGTACAGTCAGCAAGTTCACTATTGAATGTTTAAAATGTTGATTCAGTTTCGTTCGTTTATACATTGTTGGTGTACATACGTACATAGTTGATTCTTATTTGACAAGCCCGTTGGCACAGTGGCAGTGAGAGCGCTTACTGTGTCGGGGGTTGCGGGTTCGATTCCCGCCCGGAGTCAACAATATGTGCAGACATAGTTGTTGGCGACGACGTCTGGGTGTCAATTATATATTTCTTATAAAGTATTTGTGTATGTATAAGTAGTAGTATCAGTTAATTAGATTCCATAACACAAGCTTAGAGCTTACTTTGGGTCTAATTAACCGTGTGTGAATTTGTCCAGGAATATTTATTTTATGACAATGACAATGTTTGGGTTTAAAAATGAGTGATGTTTTCTGATAATGTAATCAAAGCTGCAGGTTGTGTTTGAATAGATACATATGTATAATTTATTATGCTGTAAACGGTATCGGTTATTTTTTTGCCACCCCTACCGTGTACATTGAATAAAATGTTTGTTTTTTTTTGGTATCGTTGCGTTGGTAATGTTTCGATATCTCCAATAGTTATGTTTGCTTGTTTATATCACATTTGTATTTAACGCTTCCACTCTTTGGTTGGCACTATGTTTGTTATTTGAGGTGTGTATTGGTATGTTAGTTTCTTTGAAGTCTTTATTTAGGTACATACGTGTTGTTTATTATGACATAACTGTAACGTTCTGCTACATATTAACACATTCCTTTGTACAACATGGAGTTTTAATAATATTTACAATCATCTTTGTGTGAAGTTTTTGTGCATTTAATCCAAACTATTTCATAGTACTGATGTTTTCAAAGTAAAACAAACATTGTAGAAGAATGTTCTAAACTTATTATTTCTTTATAATAACCTTAATATTTGATTGAATATTTTGAATTTGTTTTTTGAGATACTAAGGGTGGATTGCACTAAAACGCTTAAATTTATTTAACGCCTGCTAAATATGTTTAAAAAACAAAAGTCGTTTGTTTTAAAAAGTGTTCTACATATTTGGTGCAAAATAAAGTATAATTTCAATCGAATATACTTTGTTTTTAAACATATTTAGGTACAAAACAGATTTTATTAGTTCTTGTGCAATCGGCCCTAAGTTATTTAAACCAACTAATATTTTATACATTTGTCAACGCGTTTCAAGTTAAGATCACAAGAACTTAATCGATATAACCTCACTTAGTATACTTAACAGTGGTTAAGTTATTCCAATCATGTCGCTTTACGTTATTAAATTCTCTTTGACAATACTGCCGTGTCGACAGACTACTAAATAATAACTATAAGCTTTACGTAAAAGTCATTGTGGGTTGGTTTCAGTATCTTAACAAGATTTATTAGTAAATTATAGTTATACTAGCCGCGCCCCGCGGTTTCTCCCGCATTGGACCAGTTCCCGCGGGAATTTCGGGATAAAATGTGTCCCATGTGTTATTCTGATGTATAACCTATATTACTGTAAAGTTTCATCCAAATCCGTTCAGTAGTTCTTGCGTGAAAGAGCAACAAACATACATCCATCCTCACAAACTTTCGCATTTATAATATTAGTAGGATTTGTGTAATTATCATTGTTATGGTATTTTGTAAACTTGTGTTTGTTTACAAAAGGTGCAATCACAGTTGTTTGTCGCTAGCAACTTGTGATAATAGGTAAAGTGTAAAAAATAGGGCAGTTTGTCGTATTCAGAGGACTGGTACTGAGTTAAAAAGTAAAAGAAAATAATAGCCTGTACTGCACTTCTGGGCAAAGGCTCTCATCCCGCTGAAGATGTACATCTACTACTATCAGTACAGTAAGTAGGATAAGGCGTCATCATTACACTACTATATCGAATTATGAGTTCTTGTGCAATCCTTCCTATCCTAAGTCTAACGAACAGAAAATTCTGAGTCAGGGAGGAGTCTGTTAATCGTCTCTTGTGACCCTTCATATCTTTTCTTAGCCCAAAAGACAACCTACTGTTATTGTGCAGTCTCCAAACAACCAAAGTGAACTTCCTTATTAATCCCATTAAAACATCCTTCAAAGCGACTACATACAAAGATCAAACAATAGTTTTCCATCAATATTGTAACGAAATTACTGAACAAAGTTAAGTTTCAGGGCCGTCGCCGCTGGGAGTCGCGTCTTGTAATGCGTTTTGTTGGGCCTTAGAGACGTTGACGCGACTTTTACTCAACTTCGTGTATTTATTAGATTAGTATGTGACTGTAGTGACTTCAAAGCCACATGTTGGTGGAAACTTCTGAATCGAAATAAAAATGTAGGGGTGTAATTTTTGGTAAGCGGGATCCTGAATGTTGTCTAACTATAATTACTTGATTACTTCGGGCTTATAGTCAATGACGGCTTATTTTAGAGTTACCTTCATTTGACTTCCTAGGAATGAGTTTAAACAGAGCCGGACCGAACGAAAACAAATTTATAAGTACAAACTAGAGACAAGACGCATCTTTATGTCTGCCATTGACTTGTCTATTAGACTACATCATTTAATAAGGTTATACTGGCAATAGACAGTTTTGTTCGCGTCCAAGTCAGAATGGAAGACACTTGTGACTCAGGCTCTTAAATATGAAAATAAAAGGCATTATTTGAACCAATTTCCCGCTAAATATCACATCATTTAACACCCAAACGCCATAAATTGAACTTCGAAGTTTACATAAAATTGTTCAAGTTGAACTCCAATAAATTTATATTTTAAACTGATCACCACATTATACCACTTTAATAACACATAGGTGGGTTTCTGTAAGTTATGACACGATTATCGGCGGGGGGTGAAATATGAGGTGCGGAACTAGTAGAGGGTGAAAGGGGGTAAAAACTGGGGTGATTTAGAATGCATGCAGCTGCGAAGAACTTTAGTTTGAGTGTTACTTTTCAACTTTTTGGCGTTTTAATGGACTTTTGAGTGTCAACTATTAAGTTGGTAGAGCTTTCATGTGTGATTTTTATGTTCGGTGCGAACCGTTTCTCTTTAAAGTAAAGTGTGTGGTGAACGACATATAATATAGGTAGTTTCTTGGCTTTTTAATGTGACATGGTTGTAATATAGTTTGATCTACAAGCATCTTCGCGTACCTTCTTCGTTTACTTCGTGTATGTGATGGATTGATTGTCGAATGAATGAAATCTTGTTGGATGAATAAATTTGAATTATATACCTTTTATCCATTTTAAGGAGTTTACAAGGTCATAACGCGAGCATGACACAAAAAAAAAATTCGCATTTATTAACCTTCTAGTAGTTTGTAAATACCCCCAAAATACCTATATGAAACCACGCTTTAGCCAACAGCTTTTAAGAAGATACTTTGGTATATTTGAGGCTAAATGTTTGTCGGAAGTAAAACAACAATAGTACCTACACTAATAAAAGAACTATAATAAATAGTATTGCACAATTGTTTTTATTGCAAAAAAAGACATAAAAACGGATTCAAAACTTTGCTAATACAAAACATGGACCGAAAATGATAAATAAAGTTGAACACAATTTTCATTGCTGTGTAATCATGTTTTTTACTCGCAAACTGTTGTACTGAACATGAAACTTAAAAAAGTTTAGGGCTCCACAGAACTCATTGATATTCTACGCACGATATATACGGAACACATAGGTACGTTTCGTTCCGAATGGAAAATTGCTAAATTTTCGAATTTATGTGCAAAAAACATAAATGTACTCTATTTTTGGGAAGATTATTACGATAAGCTATTGTTGTGGAATAACTATAGTTGTCATTTCATCGATTCGTAAATTGTTGGCACAAAAATAAAGTTACAAAATGAAGCATCATCGTTGTTTCAAGTCGGCTAAATCTGTCATCAAATAGCTTCATCATCCAACTATAAAAATACATTCATTAATAAAATATAACACCTATAAAATTCATGAAAAGCATACCATAAATCATACATAATTAGTTGCGGCTCATAAAACAAATTGGGACCACATTGGTCCATATGGCTTTAATAAACCGAAATATTAGCTTTGTGTCACCAGTGAATGTGTTTTCATTAAATTAACCCCTTCGATGCCGGGCCGTTAATTAGGCGTTGTATTTTTACCGGGTCTTTTTAGACGACGATATTTTTATCCGTATGTGAAGTCCTAAAATACATGCCTTCTAAAGAAATCTTTGTCTGAAATATTGCATATAACCTGCAATTTATAACGGTGTCATGTTGTTGACTTATGAAAGAGATTATTTTTTCCATTGTAGTCGGACTCTGTGTTAAGTCTTAATGTTTTTTTTACCGTAAACATGGTATCAGTAACACATTGTTTGAACCCGATTTTATGAATGTTTTTGCAACTAGGTTCTGTTTCAATTGTATCAAGAACAAGAGTAGTGCTCGCATAAATAAGATGATATTACTGTTATATGTCTATATATCTTCAAATAAACTTTAAATACTTTTGAAATTACCAACAAAACTGAAATAAATGTTTGCCGAAAAGCAGAAACGTAGCACAATTGATCATAATAAGGAAAACCCCTAACCTATAACGATTTCACCATAAATGTTTTATAACTATCTCAAAAATAGGCGTGGCAACTTTCATTACCATATAAAAATACATAAAGACAGGAAGCATTTGCCTGTTATTTCCCACTGCTGGGCCTGAGCTATCATTGAAGGTACAGTGAAAGTATAGTGAAGGATTAGGCGTAATCACCAAGTTTTCCCAATGCGGGTTGGGAAAATAATAAAAATACAAATAACCATTAAAATTCTTCAGCCTCATCTCAATTTCACTCGTCAAAAACCTATCCAAATCTTGCATAAAGCAATCAATATACGAATTTCAAGTCAACGGCTCGTATCCGACACCGTTGTCCGGAGATAACCGGTGAGTTCCGGATAAATTGAAATTATCTGACGATTGTTCCGATCCTAATCGTTGTGGTCCAAGGAAGGCTTTCGTTCAGTCGGCGCGTGCGGTCCAGCGGACCGCAGTATTAGGGCTGCTACCTAGACAGGTTAGGATTTTAAATGGTACCTGGGTATTACAATGGTATACATAATACCATATAATGGCATGTATAATGGCATTGTGCGTGGTAAAGGGTTAAAATTTGAAATTTTATTTAATTGTCCTACTCACTTTACTGATATCTTCAGTAAGATGAGAGACTTTTGGTCAGTAGTGGGACATTACAGGCTATCACTTTGCCTTTTTTTTAATTGAAAGCCTTGTGTAGGTTAGTGTTGAACTTTTGTAACAATGGCATGGTATGTTTTGCGTGTGTATTTTGTAGTAGTGAGACTTTTGGTCAGTGGTGGACCTTGGTGAATGTTTAAAGAGCTCTTTGAGACCTTCGACATGTACTAATAAATATAAGGATTTGTAGTACAACAGTTTATAAAGCAAATAATCCATCTACATCTTATTTCTTCATCCGAAATGGTGTAACTAAAGTCTTAAAGAAGAGCACAATGATGCTCAAATACTAATGCCACGTGGAGTTTTTTGTCCAAGTAGTGCTCGTACTATACATTAACATAGCCCAGTAAAACTCCCCTACGAACTCTTATCTTATTTTTACGATTCAGATATTTATGTTGACGATTTAATGTTCAAGGTAACAATACAATCAGCTTTTGCATGAGCGAACAACATGGAAAACTATATTAATTAACTTTGGTCGCAGAAAAGATCCTAACAAGCAAACTTCATGTAATAGCAAATACGCTTATCGTTCAAAGCATATCCAAATAAAAACGAATACAAAGCAAATATTCCAACGCTTCGCAAAAAATGTCATCTAAGTACAAACCCTAATATGGAGGGCACCGCAATATCCGTATTCGGTATTCGTATCCGGTTCGTGCCGCCTTACCGAATCGCAATCGATACGACGTACGACCGAATCAAACAATATTACAAACTGTATTGATATTCCGAGTTGTATAACAAGCTTTTGTAGGACATGAACATGGGCATCGTATTACTTCCTTAGAGGTACAAACTTCTTACGTAAATGTAAGATTTGTCACCACCCACACACACGTAAGATATGAGAGTCTCACATAAAAACTTCAGGCTCTCCACATAACGAAATCAAACTCATCCAAACTCAAGTACCTAGTAAAAATACAAAACTTGTTCCAAATTTTATATTTACTTGCCGTCAGAGCGATTTGATTAAAGAACAAGTTTGGAACACATTTTTTTTTGGTCCGTCAAAGTTTGGCGCGGCCCGTATTTGGGTCATCATCGTAATTCGCATCACGTCCCTCTATTTGGGCCTATATATTGGATGATCTGAGCAACACCTGCCTAGTTCGGACGGACCATTACTCTCGACGATTTGTTATATCGGATTTAGGGAACCAATTTGTAACCGATAAAAGGCAGATGAATGATAGTAATTAATTCGGTAACGGGCTGTAACGGCCCATCATTGGCGCTCTGATAGAGGGATTGGGTGTGATTTTTCTTACTGGTGTAAGTAAGGACTAATGTTTACTATTACTTAGTACTAACTCATTGAGGGCAGGGCAAATTATTTAAGTCAATAGAGGTTAGAGTTACTTTGGGCAAGTGTTATTCATACTATTGTTACAAATCTAGTTCTTAGTCAACTGTAGGCCGTTTATAGGTCCTTTTCTTCAGGTAACATGATTAAAAGTGACTTTGACTGTATATATTAAGGCATTTTTTATATTCAATATATGCCTACATATACGTAAATGACTGGAAAGGTCCCCAAAAGAGCCTTTCGGATTCGCATATAATACGTGATTCAATTCCGCAGTGATTGATATGTACCGCACCGTGCGATGTGTATTTCTACAATTTTTTACTTTCAGAATGACAGACAGTCACTCCCTACTTTCAGAATGATTTATGAAAGAAAGTAGTAGTTTATAAAGCTTTACTGTGATAAAATTTAACATTACAGGGAAAATGTCTCTATCCTTCCTTTAAAAGTTTGTTGGTTGTTAAAAGTTTTAATAGTAGTCACTTTGAGTAGGTTAGTGTCCAACCCCGATGGAGTTTATAGAACGCCTGCATGATATAACAGTTGAAAGAACTCAAACTGACAATACAAAAATATAGTTATTCCAACAACAAAACTATGTGGACCTTATTAATAAACGCTGTTTAACTAAAACACTGTTATAATGTGTTTTGTCTCTTTTGCTCTTCGAAAAATTGCGTATGTCAGAAAGTAACAAAGCATTTAAGCAAAGATAGCTATGCGTTTATTAATATGGCCCTACAAGTATATAAATAAATTACTTAAACCCGTAAGATAATTATTTCACAAGACCGAAACATCTAGGCATATATTAAATGTTTCCTTCATGAAGTCCTGTCTATATACGCTTTGACAATGTGTTCGTATCGTGATAGCTTGAATAGTAACC
This sequence comes from Cyclophora albipunctata, assembly GCA_963082685.1. Lineage (NCBI taxonomy): Eukaryota > Metazoa > Arthropoda > Insecta > Lepidoptera > Geometridae > Cyclophora > Cyclophora albipunctata. Next base: position 687,724 of record OY720119.1, read on the forward strand.
CCGATATAAGGCAAAAGGTTACACGACACAACGTTAACCCCAATATTTTTTCATCCGTTTTCCATGGAAATTACGACACATGAGAACCAAACAAAACTGTCTTTTGTCAGTCTAACGAGGCGATAAAGTCTAACTACAGTCATGACTGCACTTAGGTTTAAGAACCTGTCTATAAATAAGTAAGTTTGACTTGGTTAATAGCCAACCCTAGCCTTTGGTTTCTTAGGCCCCCTAAAGACCTCCGACATTGTCTAATATTCGAAACAGCCGGGGCAGATAACTTAAGGTGCATTCCGAAGCACGATAACGTTCAGATAGAAATGCCAATATTTTTACTACTATCCAAATAGTGGATTTCTTAAAAATTGGGATAAGTTAACATCGCTTAGTCAGACTACGCAAGAGCGCAATCTTTAAATATTGAAACATAATTTAAAAACTCAATCTCTTTAAGCTACAAACTGTTTCCCAATAACTCTAAAAGTTAACACACGTACAGATAGAATCGTGAACATCTGCTGTGAATCCTGTTGAAATGAGTTTGAATAGAAACATGGCTCTTAACGGTAATCTTCAGCGAGACAGCCGATGAAACGCCGCTGATTACAATCTTTGTATCTGTTCGGAGGATTTGAGAAGTCGTTAGTGTGTGGCGTTGAAGCGTTTGATAACATTTTGTAATGGAGTTTGGGCGGATCAATTAACAAGTCTAATCAAATGGTGGAAAGTTTTGTGTGGTAGCATTAAGAAGAATTCAGATCTACAAAAATATATAGTTGTATGGCCACTACACAAATCTGCTGCAAATCAATAAGTGCAATAAAAAGCGTACATCTTTCAAACTAAATTAAGTTGGAGTATTTGGCCTTTCGTTAATGATTTCGATAACTTGCAACGTGTAAACTCTCTTTAACTAACCCTTCTTGCAGTCGGACAAAAACAATCAAATTCGTTATTTTAAAACTGTTATGTATAGTCAAGTGTTCGGAAAATGGTTTCTATTTCACCCGTCCCTTAAAAAGTCTTCGGTAAATTCGTTTTATATCTGTCCCAGTGCCAGATATATTTCAAGGTATGTATGACGGAGGGGAGGCGCGGGTAATTTGCATAATGTAATCAACCGGAAGCCTGAACCAATGATTTGAGAAGGCACTTTGGCCTACTCTAAGGGCGAATCTTAGAATTTTAATTTGGTAATGTCTACCTCTGTTAGCGATCGATTTATTTTCTACTTAAACGAGTTTTTTGAAGGTTTTCCTGATAACTAATTTACTTTTCTATGAATATTAAGTAAAAAACAACCATAAAATACTTAACAAATAGAAGGAACAAACAAGTGAGCAAGGTACGATTTCGATAGTACGTTCTACGCAACTGTAAAAATCTAAATAAATAATATGGACTTAATTTGTGTCTAAAGTGCCATTTTAGTGTCACACTTTTTCAAGACATTTAGCAGTAACAACCACATACCAGAAATAAAAAGATAAATGAATATAAATGAATCCAATCTATAACCCTTACCTAATCCTCGAAAAAAATCAAATAAAAATTATCTCGAACACGTTTTCGTATCAAAGAGTATTTTTCCTTAAAAAATATGTCTATTTTCGTATAATACGTATCGCGACACGATGTAACGTACCCTCCGTAACACAACTGATGGAAAACATTCGTCAGACAGACATTTGAAAGATTGATTTCGATTTACAATCACTGTGTCTTATAAATACGTAAGGAAAATGATCGGATTCTTTAAATTTTTTCTTTTATGCGAGTTTTTTAAGCTTAGAGCCTCATTAGGAAAATGGGACGCAATACATTGCTTCACCATTTAATACGTGATTTAATCTTGTTCCTGATGTACTAAGTTCTATGCTTGTATTGCGGAACTTAGCTGATACTACTTATATGTATTATTACATTTACATTTTAATAATAACTGACACCCAGACTATATCTGCACATAGACTTTGGACGGAAATCGAACCCAGAACTCCCGAAAAAGTCCGTTGAGTAGTTTTTGCGTGAAAGAGTAACAAACATACATACATCCACCTTCACAAACATTCGCATTTATAATATTAGTAGGATCGGAAGGATGTTACTTGTAGTACTCGTAATAACAAGGTGGTAATAGTCAGTGGGCAAGGTTCATAACTAAAGTTTTATTCACAGATTTAATTATTTTACATTTTTCATTCTAACACCACTAGAGAATGAAATTTAATTCAAAGGACTTCCTCACCATAATAATATTGTGTATTTGTACCAAGTAAAAGGTTTAATCTTCGTTTCTGCTTGCCTGTCTATATGCGTCCATCTTTTTGTCTGTTCCGGTAATAATCTCAAAACACAGCGACAATGAACGAAATCTTCATTTGAAAACATTAAGCATTTTCGCTTGATGAAATTTTTAATTATTTTTTATTCTTTTAACCCTTTCCCTCTCTCAAACGTACTATCTGTTGAGTCATTTGTTTTGTACCAGTTTCGAGGGGTTATCTTTATTTTGAGGATTTAAAAAAAGGTTTTTTCGTTGCTTTATACCGTCTTTACAATAGGAGTCAATACTCTGTTTGTGTTCAGAATGTTAAATGAAAATCTTACTTTTTAACATAGCCCTTAAACATTTGCCATATTTGTCTGTCACGGCCAATGTTTTAACATATCTTCGTTTCTTTACCCAGATACAGAGTGCCAAGAATGAATTACTCGATTTTATATCAACATTTATTTATTTACTTAACTATATATCTTCAGTGAGATATATAGTGAGAGGCCTTTTCCCAGGCAGCTTTTTTTTATTATACTTCATTTGTTTTACTTGTTTTAATTTCATTGCAGAAGAAGCCGCTACGAGTATATCCTTCTTCCCTCCATCAAACAAGCTTCTTAATACTTTCTCAAGTTGCTTTAACTATAATATACGTCTTCCATAATACCACTACCACCATATTCCTATCCCGACCTAGTTACGTAATCGTGTCCCCTAAATATCGTGCTTGATAGTAATTAATATCGAAGTAAGGCTATTTTATTTCATTACCAGTCGCATTCTTGCTTGGGAGTTTGTTTGGATGTACTGTCGGCTAGACAAGTGGTTGGATGTTCGTTAAGTTTTCCTTTTTAAGTTAAGCAATGGAGGTTAAAATTTCGTTAAACTCTGTGAGTTTTTACATTGTTCTATGTTACAAAATATGAGTAGAAGAGTTGTGGGATAAGAATTTGACATAATTATGTCATGGTTGTGTCCTTTTAAAATCACTAAAAAGTTGTAAACTAACTCAATCGAAACAAATGTCCAAGAGAAGATTTTTTCGATCTACCTATTTTATTTAGACCTTTGAGTGTCAAGAGATTATTAATACTTTGTATATTTAACGCGCGGGTATTGTGACATGTGTGAATTCATGTTCTATTGGAATAGTCTTGTAAATTCACTCACTAAACGACAATACCTAATACAAGGGTTTTTCACAACCTAGACCCAAGATATAGGTCTAATGAATGTTAATTTCTCTATGAGTGAGAGTATATGCCATAACATATCTAAAACTTATTAGTTGTGTGCGCGACTGTACATCGAATCTATGTGCTTAGCAAGTACACGCACGCGCGGAAGTGACAAAGAAACAAAAATGAACTAAGTACATAAATTAAAGGGCTCTGATTTATTGTGTTTGTTTGTTTGTCTGATAATTTAGTGAACCGAACGGCTTTGAACAGAAGTTCAACAATGTGGGATGGAATCTGTGGGACAACTTTTTGATGATATTAATATTTGTTTAGTACATAATTTATGCTCGTGATTAGGGCTCCCACACAAAACTGCGATGCGATGCGATGCGAATTCTCATCGCAGGAACTTGCGATGCTGTTCCATTAATTAGCGATTCTCATTTAATATATTCATCTCTTTTCTTTGTACTGTAGTAATGGCGATAGATATACCTATTTCAGTTCGTATCGCAGAAATTCGCATCGCAAGTTACTGCGATGCGAATTCGCATCGCATCGCATCGTAGTTTTGTGTGGGAGCCCTTAGTTTGATTCTGCGTTTTATTGTCAAACCAAAATGTGACAAATATTTCCAGTTAAATATTTTGAATACGTTTAAATATCCAAATATTGCTATTTATATAAACTCACAGAAAATCTTAGTGATCTTCTGCAAATGAATAGCCAAAAATCGTTACAATAAACTGTGAGGTTGTCGGTCATACATAAATATTGTATGGCGACGCGTCGTGATGACGCCAGAATCACTCTGCATTATATGATTCATATAAAAAATCTGTATCCTATAATGTAATATTCATTCCAAAATTTCCACCGTCTGTATTTCATTCTATCTTCACCGCCATATTTCCAAACCAAAATCAAGTTGCAATATTCCCGACACGATTTTAGGCCGGCCGCATACACGGCGACAGGCTAACGCTGTTTGTCGACAATGTCGCGGTAGAGGCAACATCGCGCGCTAATGGGAATGCAAATACGCTGTCTTTGTGTCGCACGCATCGCGCCTGAATTATATACACGTGTTATTCTGATTGAATGCGTCGACTTTTATTTTAATGTATGCAGTCCTGTTGTTTGGTTTCGGTGTATTGTGGAGCTTTATGTGGGAGAGGTTGTAAAGATATAGCTAGACTGAAATGATTTAGTCTAGACGAATGCAATGACGATTATTTTGATTGATTTAGGAGTCAGTGACATAACCATCCGTGGCAGAGACTGCAAGTGACACGGATTAGTATAGACTTTTGTTTAATTATTGGTTTCGACCATTATTATTGTAAGCATAAGTTGTAGGCTTATTCACAAAAGGATATTTGTGAATAAGCCCTAAACTTATTCAAGCTTATTTATTTAAGCAAATCTTCCAAAACTTACACCAAAAGAACAAAGACGGACGTTTCAAGTCCCTGTTCGAATTCTTTCGCGGATTTCTCAAAATATTTTAACCTTATAACAATTCAGTTTGGTTAGCTCAATCTTCATAAGTAATGAACTAACCATATGTCCAAATTGACAACCTCTATCCACCTCACCCGTCCTGACCACACCCACAATCATAATTCTGCATGAATCCGCAACAAATCGCCACTAATCACTCCACACATAACCACGAATATAAAGCGCGATACACAATGACAGATTTTACCGCCACCCGTTCCGTTATCAGCCGCTAAACAAATAACAGGAGGTTCGACTACGCAGAGTAAACATTGCATGCTTAATGCGAATGCAAATGCAACGCTTATTGCCACTCCGTTGTTTGCAAACCTGATAGTGTGCAACCGGCTTTATATTTAGGCTGGCTTAGCGGTTTGTTACTTACATTAGATTAATGATGTGTTTGGTTTAATTAAGTAAAACAGGTGATGTGTATTTGAGCGTTTGGATTAAGTTCAGTGATGCACTTGATTACATCTGATTGATCATAATAATAATTAGAAGCATCTCTAATAAATTAATAAACAAATATGAACAGGACGAGTTGACACACATATCACAATCACACATAAGGGTGCGTTTCAATCACAGTGCATTACGAAAACATTTTGACAATGTTAAAGCGTTGTTTGGCTATCCCAATGCGCAGTGATTGGTGAATCTGGTTCCTTTCCGCTTCAACGGACACACACCTTTCGTAAGGCCCTAACTAAGTATTAAACTTGTGGAATCTACATATGCCATAATCACTGACGCGTCTGCATACAAACGACCGTTAAAAAGTATTAGTGCAAACCAGGCCTTACTATGTCAAAAACTCGCAGTAGGTACTTCGACCGTTTACCACTTTCACAAAGACTGAAGTTTTGATTGAATAAATTCGTTTAACAATTTGTTAGTGAAAACAATAAGCTTTTATATTAACCAAAAAACATTTTAAATATCAAAAGAAACCATAATTCACAACCGAAATCATCCATCAAGCCTGCAGTTCGCATGCGGTCTGAATGACCCCGAATATAAACAATACATTTAAAGCCACCATAATGAATTATTCAACTCATTAAATACGCTATTAATATCGCGGCAACACTACAACTCGACCGAAATATTTTGAATGAAATGAAAATAATATTTTACCATTGTAAGTTTATTACATTCCACGGGTTTGGGGATCCGTATGGCGCTGCAGAAACGGTGCGGCAAATTGGAGGTCGGTGGTGGTGGTACAGTTTTTCATTTGTTTCAATGTTGTGTTTGTTTTTAGTAATTTTTTTCAATGATATCTATAAAATGAGAAGATATGGCACGCACTGACTAGGTTTTAGAGTATGTCCATGTATAACTAAATACTTTCAAAGGCATTATTTGCTATTAGTTCTTACTAACATTTTAAAAAAGAAATACATTACTTCAATTTAAAGTACTTTTTTAATATGTACGAAACCTTTAGCCACTGAAATAATCTTGTCCAGTACTGTGCAAGCATTTTGTTTGCGGGTTTTCAATTAAGTTGGTTCAGTAATTTGGGGATAATATATTTTATGCTTATTGTGTGGTTTGCATAACTGATGCTGTGCTCCGATGTTTGTTTCGATGCGATCCGGAATGTTAATCGACAATTTGTTTGATAATTTGGAGAGTGAAGCAATGTGGTCGCGGTATATGATCAATTTACACATAATAATTTAAATCGGGAGGTGATAAGTGAGAGTGTTTGTTTGTTTATTAAACACTAGCAGCGCCCCGCGGTTTTACCCGCGTTGTGCCCGTTCCCGTGGGAATTTCGGGATTTTTTTACATAAAAACCTTCCTCTTGAATCACTCTACCTATTACAAAAAACCGCATCAAAAATCCGTTGCGTAATTTTAATGATTTAAGCATACAGACAGACAAACAGACAGACACGAAAAAGAGACAACTTTATTTTATACTATGTAGTGATACTTACGTCCATACTCAGAGACATCAGCTATACACTTAGTTTTTGACGTAAGTGTAATAGTTGAACTAAACCATGTTTGTAAGTGGAACTACTATATTATAATAGTGATCATTATACAGTTTGTTCAACACATTTCCGACCTTTTTCTGAAAACTAGTAACAAAATGAAACGCAATTTAAAATAGAAGCACCCCCCGAGTGTTCAAAGAAACAGTGATTCACGGCAATACTCAATGCCCCTATTCTCGTATCGCCCGATAAAGATTCGAGCGATATTCCCGCGAGTACACAAGCTGTAAATCTCGGCCGCAAGTCGCACGGCAAAAATATCATTATGTAAATTTACATAGAAATAAAAACGAGTTGGGGTAGAACGCGCGGTCTAAGTTAGATTGCGCGTTCTAGGGTTGAATACTGAAAGTGTTTTGTTTCAGTGAGGACTTCAAGTGAATACGTGACGTCGAAAGATTTCAAGGAGTGCAGTTTACGGGTAAAAATTTAGAGTTTTCGTTGAACAGTGAAATGAAATCTTATCAAATGCCACAAAGCTAGAGCTTTTAAGTATAACGAACCGCGTTCTCTAAGACACGTAATTAAATCAACATTTTAATAATTGACGTTATTTTTTATACATTACTGTCGTTAGGTTAGGTTAGGTTAGCTATTGTGAAGTCATTTCAATCAGATAAAGATGCCGATAACAACACTAACTATTAAGCAGATCCAGCTTTCCATCGTTTTTCTTTTCACAGAAGTTAATTTCACTGCAACAAATACATCGCTACTCATTATGTTGTATAGTACAATAATAATAATAAAGTACAATTGTCCACTTATTTACACAACAGTATTTAACGATCCATCTGAGACGTCTCGTACTTTACTACCAATTCTTACTCAGTACCTATGCAACCCGTCTGGGCTACATCTCGCACCAGAAAGCATCTCCAAATTCCGTGAAGACAAGACCCACCGCGTTGAAAAACAAAGGAAACCAACCAACTGTTCACCATTAAGTATCATTCAAGTTGAGTGGCGTTTGGTAAGCAGACTACTGGAAATGTTTTACTCAGAACCGAGTTATGATTTCAAATGGACGTTTCTTGAGTTTAACTGTAACATTGTTTTGTGGTGTTCTTATTGGGTTATTATTTAAAAGTCTGTTTAGTAAGATGGAGCGAGTGGATGAGCTACGAGTTAGCGGATTCATTAGATGGATGTCTTTGATAATATATAAGGGACAACACTGCGTTAAGCGTGCGCCCGTCGCGTTTCACGTATGAAACCGCACGAGACGGGCGCACGCAACGGTTCACTTTTGTATGAAGCAACACGCGGCGGGCGCCCGCGACGGTTCACTTTTGTATGAAACCGCGGCGTGCGCACGCTTAATGCAATGTCGGCCCTAAGACGTTAGTGTTCTATTGAACCAACTTAGTCATATGGTAGAATGTGTTTAGATGTATTTGGGTCAGTGTAATATAACATTCAAAATTCACTCAAACGGATTACATTTCACGGGATTATTTGAAAAGCGGCTAAATTGATAGTATAATTTTAATTGCACTAAAATATTGCATATACATACCACCATTTTATCTTCTTCTTTTCGAGTCGAGATGATTATTTAAATTAAATAAGTTTAGACCAAAATTTGGCCAGGTCTTGAAACAAACAAAAACCTAGGGTTTTTTACTTTGAGTTTACCTAAAGATTGTATTTTTTGATAAACTTTGCTCATCAAGAAATATCCAAAAATGTTACCACCATAATGAACATAAAACTCGGTAAATCCTTGAACAATAAGCAACAATAAGCTCCATCTTACCTAGCATGTTATAACTTCCGAGCCATGTCTCGGGTCCATTGTAACTGATATAAACAATAGCGTTAAACTTACTCTTTTGTTCGGAAACACTTGCTTCTTGTTGTTCAATTAAACAAGTGAAGGCTTTGATATACTCCGTACGCACGAATTCGGTGTCAGCTATGTTTCGAACTTGTTTATTATCCATTTCTGATTTGCTATTATTATAAGAGTTAATTTGTATGTGCTTAATAGTTCTTAAATTTACCAACTCTTATTTTTCTGGATGCCTCTTTTGTCCTAGTTTAAGCTTTTTTTACGTACTTATTTAGTTTTTTTACGAATAATAGTCGAGTTAAATAAATATACTTAAATTCTTGTATCTTCATTACCTAGGCATTTACAAAATCTTCCGTTAAAATACAAAACGTCAAAATACAAAGGATAAGTTCCCTGTTCAAAATGAACATTTTAAACTAGGAATTTTATTACCAACGGACTAAAATCTCTACATGCCCTCACATTTTATTCGAGGATTGGGAATTTTGATATCCACGGACAAAACTATCTATCTAGACTAGAATAAAATCCATACACTGCGCGGGTTTAATCTACAAAGTTTATTTCAGATACAAACAATACGTTTGAAACCAACCCTTAACTTGTGACTCCTCGCCGCCGTACCTGACAAAAGACAGGTCTCCCGTACCCTCCTACATATCTCAACAGATCTGGAGAATTTCATACCCTTGCACTGCGTTCTTGTATTATTTTATTATATACCAAAGTGAAGTAAACAATGAGGATTATTTACAACAAGAAATAATAATTTACAGTGCTTTTTAATTTAATATTAGAACAGGATTGATTCAAAATTTTCATTTATTCGTTTTATAACGTTTTTCTGCACAATCTTGTAATTCTGTGGTCGTGTCACATGGTATTTTATTTCACATTTTAGATACTTACTTATTATTTCACGTATACATATTCTTTCACTTATTATTGATAAACAATATATTTATGTGTAAATTAAAATAAAAATATTTAAGAAAAGTTGTTTTATTGTTTATCTATTACGATTTCGCTACTCTACTTGCGAAAAAAATTCTGTCTCTACTTTCTCTCAACTTTAAGCTCGAATTGACAATTTTTACAAATTTGAGTTGCAATAATTATTTTGCAGTTAGATAGTTCATTTCAGTACATTTTCATAGACGTAAATATCATATATAACTTCTCTACAAAATTTTGAGAAATTACATAAAACATTGGCGCGCGCCGATATCACGGGGCCTACTTGCCAAGGCTCTGCCAGACGCCTGCCAGACGCGCCATATTTTTTAAATGAGGCGTGACAGTTGAGAGGTTAAGCGATATTTCAATCAGCGAGTATAATAATTAGGAGCATCACACATTTTTTCACACTTTCAAACGGACACTTTAGGAATTCGCCAGTGTTAAGTGATGTAAATAAGAAAAAATCGTTTAATAAACTACAATTTATTTTTATTACTAACATTAAATTGTGGTTATATTATCTCATTCCTACCCCATCACTGAACACTTATCCTCTATGAAAGAAGTTGTCTTTCGTTGAATAATCTATCATGATGGTTTAACTCTACTTGGAATAAATATACTACCTATAATAAGTCCTCTAATCAAAGAGGAAGATAACGTTATCTTCGTCTTTGACCTCTCGAACCTAACGTAATCAATTCATTCGTAACGCCTCGCCGCGCGGCCATATGGTTTTCCTCATCCTCCCGAGTCCTCCCGAGTCCTCCCATAGCACATACCTTCCTCTATGTATTTATTTTTATTCCTATTTGTATTCCTTTCTTGTAACGCCATATTTTTTCGCGACGTTTCTATTCCCCGCACCCATAAAGGGTCCGTATTTGAAAACGTTTGTAATTCTTTTTGAATTAAATTGAACAGATGTTTAGGTGTTGTTTAGGAGGGGTTAAATTTATTTTTAAAATATGTTTAAATGGTTTAAAGTGTTATGAATGGAAAATTCATATGCAGTTCATAATAGTGCAATGTTTGTTCTTTAAATAATGTGTACTTTTATACGAATACGAATTAGTTTACAGTAAGGTTTCGAAGTAAAAAAATACTCTACCTTTTCACAATTTAATGATGCGATAAAACACTAAACCCAAAGCAAATAAAACAGAAAAAGTAGCACATGTTTATTTACGCACATAACAATATCACAACACTGGCAACACCTCGCTGCTTTAATATCAAATCTCATATTTTATGGCATAAAACAGTGGTGTGTAAATCACACACACGTGCAGTACTAAACCTGTCCTGAAAAAAAGCAAAAAAAGAAATGCGTTACTCGAAAACTTGCCGTAAATATGCTGAGGAAATTCCTCTTTATGGTGTCACAAGGTCGAAAAGGGGCAAAGCAGATTACTATACGTATTTTATAAATGTCAAAAAGCTAAAGTTGAACGGGAAAAGATTGTTGGGTTATAAATTATCACCCCTTGCAGTGAGGGGTTAAATTTCAGGTGAAATTTAGCTGTTTACTTTACATTTCAATATTGGATTAATGGAAAAATGTTGCAGGTTTAGAACGTTTTATGATAAATCTTTTAAAGCGAACTAACTTAACTTGATTTAAATCTAGACTTAATATATTATAGGTTTAGAGAGCCAAACCGGTTAATTCATCCATGGATCTTTGCTCATCTGTAATTCGTAGCATACAAAGTTATAATGAATGTTTTCAAGAAGATGAGTACGACTGACCGAGGCTGCCTGGCGAAATCTGCTTATGGAAATATTAGTTTTCAAAAACATTTTACGTGTTTTTTGACGTTTGCTTCGCCCATATGATACATAATTTCAATCGCATCATAATAACTCTATAGCCAAAGGGAAGATTTTCAGTAAATATCATGTCACTTAGTATCATTATCCCATTATGAGTCCTCTTCAAAGTTCCGCAAGTAATATCGGTCCAAACCCAACAGGAGCCCTCGGCCGAAACTTTTTCATTAACAAACAAAACGCACATCACACTATATTGTTCATGATAATTTTCAGAGTAACAATTGATGGTGTTTTTCAGGAAATTTAGGCGATTTTAAGTGATACGTTTTCATAGTTAGCGTTTAAAAAGCTGAAAGTGTAAAAAGATGCCTTAAAGACGCCCCGTGATTTCACTTGCGTTGTGCCCATGCCCGTGAGAATTTGGAGATGAAAAATAGCCTATGCCCTTCGCGTTGAATGTGGCTATCCATTACAAAAATAATTATAACAATCAAACTGGTAATTCCCGAGACTAGTTCTAACATACAAACAAACAAAATTGCAAATTGTAACTCTTAGATCAGTATAGATCAAACTCGTAAACTAGCTCAACAAATCTTTAATCGCTAATCCACACTAACTTGTATCACGGCAAGGCATCCCGCGCTGATTCCTCGACAAAGGATCATTCCCCACAACAATGCTATGATCTCTCTAATGAAGAGTTTTGTACACAAAGGGACAGCCTTTATTAATGCTTGTGTTCTGTACAGCCCTTTGCGCAGCGGTTAGCTTTATTTATATGTATTTTAAAACGGGGAAATGTCGATATGTGGACTGGAAATATTAATAAATTAGAGCTATTGCAGATCTTTGTCCTGACAGTTTTAAGACTGTATTTTAGACTGTTTAAATTTAGACTAGATAGTCTCTTGACTGTCCTAAACTTATCCAAAGAGGGTACTCTGGAATGCACGGCGTTTAACTGACTTTCGTCTGTCACAGATGGGCAAAGTGAATTTTACCTACAATTGTTGGTGATGGCGTCGAGCAAGATAGTCTGTTTAAGACAGTCTATATAGACTTTTAAATTACAGTCTACGCTGGTCTTAACATGATTTTACTGTTTGTTCTCATAAAATAAATTAATATAAGCGCAAAGGTACTAGAACTTTTAGAACTTTCTAGACTTGTTAAAGCACAAAGTTAACAATAGAACACACGATCTAACATCTTAATTTTACAGTACTTCCAACGTTATAAGCTTAACTAAAGATAAAACAACATCAATAGACACTCGTAGACACAAAAGAGAAATCAATAAAGGAAAAGCATTATAAAAATAAACGGACTATTTCTACAAAGCCCGTGTGAGCTCGACTTAACAATTTAAGGTACCTACATCCAGATAACGCTTGTTTGAACATTGTAAAGTGAAAAATCAGGCTATTTCTGCACTTCTTAGGGCGGCCATACACGTGTAAACATTTAGACAGCAATCGACATACGTATTTGAACCGTTTAATCAGTCTCCCGTCTAAGTTTTTGTCACTTTTTCATTATATTTTTATGCCAAAAATATCACATTATCCAAAAAACGTATCGAATTGAATATTAAGTTCTGCTAATAATGACAGGTCCTGGACGGTCACAGGTGTTCAGGCGGTCTCTTGCATACTTAAGGAACTCTCGCAGGAACCATGCAACCCTTTGTGGACACCGTAGTCACAGAAGGCTGACCTGTCACTACGACATAGCTATAACGTCAGATAAAAATGTAAAAGCAAAGTGTATCCGAAAAAGTTATTTCATCAATTCAAGACTGTATTTTAAAGCGCGGTCTTAGTTTGAAGCAGTCGACTTCTTAAAGTGTCAACTGTCAGTGTATACCCGCCCTAACCTTCGCTCCAATGCCCATACATTTTATTACCACACAATATAACCAATTTCAAATGACACTTCAATGGTTTAACAATCCTTTATTACAAACTATTAGAGTTGAAATTCCTTTGTACTACTTTTGACATATTTTGGCAGAACGCCATACGTTTTCATGTGTAGAGAAAAAATATGGTGAATTGTGTAAAAGCTTAAGTGACATGTCGTTGTTTGTATGTATGCGTGTGTACTGAAAATGTTTGTATCTTTTTAAAGTTTTAATTTGAAAACATTCGTATGCTTTACTGATCGAGATGCAATGTTTGATCGATGGTGTCCATAGAATTTGCTGCAATTACTAAACACTAGGCGCGAATGGTACATAGATTACAAAATGTGATAAATATCAAATAATTCATGTCCATTTCATCACTTCCTTCTTTTTAATTTTATTTAAATACCTATTTGTTCGTTACTTTTGGGTGGTCGCTTAGAAACCCTTATCATAACTTCGTGCTTTAGGTACTGAAGTTATTTATTTTCTAAGTAAGAAAGAGATTTTCCCTGCAATGAGATCTCATGTAACGACCCCAAAAAATTTACTTTATTATAACTTAAAAACAAAAAAGTGCATGATTTTATTTATCACCTTGTGTTACAAAGTTTTTTTTCAAAAATAACCTAACATTTCTTTAAATAATAGAATGCACAACATTAATTACAATTATCAACAACAATTATTCAAAACACGTAAATAAATAACATATTTTATTACCATTTAACGCCATTAGACTGGTAATGTATTTAAAAAATGTTTTTATGGATCCGTTAAGTACTTTATGAGTATTAATTATTATTTGAAATCCTTTAAAATGTCGGTGGACACGCGATGCTTTTTGTTAAATTAAATTATATAGGTTTTTCGATTTATGCTAATGACTTGGATACAACTCGGTTTTTAGATTTTATTTTCATATTACCAAGCGGGTTATATAGATGAAAGATTAGGTGTTTTGGGCTGTATAACACTCGTACTCAGAGAATGTCAAATGTTTCAAATATGTTATGGATGTGATAATAATTATTAGTATATCTCACAAATGATTATATTTTGAGTTTATTTACGTATTATATTTTCTAAGTATTCTTAGAGCTATTTTCTCTCAAAAACGATCAGTAAAAGTTAAGCCGCAATTTAAATCGATATTCTTTTGTAACATGAAGAGATTTTCTATGAAATTGTTTTGCAAGAAATTGATACAATACGTTTATTTCATGGGACAGCGATCGCGTCTGAAGAAGGGCGATTCCTGACATTTGATAACTTGTGACTCGTACCGTGAAGGAACGCATGTCTTACACAATGTTTTCAGGATGGAAAATGTTTTATGTTACGGTGTATTGATGGAAAGGTGGAATAGCCTTTTCCAGTCGTATAAAAGTCGGGAGAGCATAAGGCTAACCGTAAACAGCAGACCCAGTCTTTTCTCTGTAAAACGGTATTTTTTCTTAACTGTAGTTAGTGATCAACTTGTAAACTTTCTCTTTAATAGTTTTATTCGATAGAAATTGGGGTCTGCGTTTCGTATCGTATACTCGTATAATAATGTTTAAATTCATCAAAGGCGATTAAACTACATGACTACACAAGACTGCAAATCAGCACCATTAAATTATATTAAGAAAAGCTATTTTAATACTATAAACAAAGTAATGTCCATTTCATCTTATCAATCGCCACCATGCGAGCTCCAAACAAATCACTCATTAAAAACACTTCTACCGATAGCTCCCGTTTTGACATCAATCAATCGCGCGCTTATCTACCCGACCCTTATTTGTCAATAAGTTATCTAGAAGCAATGCGTTTGATAAGTTTATCTGTTAAAGTACCAGGAGGGCATAAACACAAGATAAATACACCCAAAAGGCCTACGACATGCTACGAAAACTAACGCACAAATACATAAATGGCTGCTTTCGTGTTTTTCGTAGCATTCTGTAGTTTGACTGTTTTTGAAACTCGTGTAGTGAGCTTCTATGTGTTTGTACTTGCTTGAAGCAGACTACTTTTTGCATGCGCGATTGCCTTTTAGTCGCCTTTTAAAAGCTAAACGGAGCGACCAAACATCCTTACTCGCAAACAACAATTTAGCCTGTTTTCGGAAGCTCAACTCGCTAAAACGCTATATCGATGCAGTCACAAAATGGTCAATCGCAGATGATATATCGACGGGGAAGTGCGAACAACTCCTAACTTACATTTTTTACGAAAACGACTTTTTAATGCAGTTCGATAGAGAATGAATTTGCGCGTCTACTGATATATGAATTAAGTTGAAATTCGCAAAATTGACGTAGCTAGGCATCGAAGAAACATCTCTTAAGTTAAGGTCCAACTTAACCTGATTAATTTTGGCAGGAAATATATTCTAACTTACAAATGGAAACAACTCGTAACTTCATTTAAAATAAAACTTTGAGCTAATATCTCCTATCTTCATACGCAAGTACTGTGTTCCCGCTCTAGAGCGAGACAAAAACGGTGCGTCTCTCGCAGTGTGAAAGGGACACCGGCTTACGTGCGCGACGTCACGTCACTAAGTGCTTTGTTTTTAATCTATTTGCAGCGTTTTTGATTGTTTTTGAGTAAATAATAGACAATTACTATGTAAATTGTGCTGGACGACAAATATTTTCTCCTCATAAAGTTTTTTTTTTACGTAACCTCGCTGTTCCCCTGCTGGGCAAAGGTCTCCCCCAATTCTTTCCATTTATCTCTTTCCATAGCCAACTCCTTCCAATCCTTATTAAAATCGCCCAGCTCTTTCCGCCATCGAGTCGGAGGCCAACCTGGGGGCCTGGGGGCAACCTGGAATTCCTATTCCGTTGCAATCTTTGCCCATCTGTCCGGGTGTATCCTGCTTACGTGACCAGCTCAATTCCATTTGAGCTTGGCAGCTGTAATTCCCATGTCTGCAACGCCTGTCATGGAACGCAGCATGGTGTTTCTGACGCGGTCTTGTCTCTTGATACCACGATTAATCATTAGTAAGTGACCATGTTTGCGCACCGTAGGTAAGGATGGGCAAGATGCACATGTCAATGAGTTTGCGCTTCAGAGAGATTGGCAAATCTCCCTTCATTAGCGTTTTCATGGACCAGTAGCTTTTCCAGGCGTTGTCTTTTACTAATAATATATTGCCTTGGGTGTCCCATTGTTGGGCAACGGCCTCCCCCCATCTTTTCCACTTCTCTCTATTTAGAGCTGCACGACGCCAACCAGCCAAAAATCCGTTTAGTTCATCTCGCCATCTCCTTTTTGGTCTGCCGCGGCATCGGCTCTTTGTGTCTGGGTCCCATAAAGTGGCGATTTTTTCCCAAGACTCATCAGGCCTGCGTCTGGCTGCGACAGACATGTCCAGTCCAGTTCCATTATAGCTCAGCAGACTTGCGACCTACATCGGCGACTTTTGTGCGGGAGCGCAGTTCGGTGTTTCGGACTCTGTGCGTCAGCTTGATACCCAAGATGCTGCGCTCCATCGCCCGTTGGCCAACCTTGAGACTGGACTTCTGCGAATCTGTCAATGACCATGTTTGTGCACCGTATGTGAGCACAGGAAGTATACGCATCTCCATTATTTTTCGCTTAAGCGACATTGGAAGGCGTCCCTTCAGGAGTTCCGCTAGGGCCCAATAGCTCAATAGTTGTCTATGCGACGAGCAATTTCTGCATCTTGCCTGTTGCCGAAAGATGCTAACTGGCCCAAGTAAATGTACTCATTGACATAGCTTACTATTAAACTATTATCTATAAATAATTAGATAAGATAATAGTTTAATAATTGTAATAAAAAATTACATTATACTTTAAACAAAAAATCTTAGTCATGTTTTCGATATTCTTAACAGAAAGTTTATTAAGTAGTGAGTTAAAATAGTACTTAACTGATAAATTTTTAAAGTACATAATTTAAGTTTGTAAACGGAGAGACTGAAATAGATTATGCATAATTATTATTATTTATATAAAGAGTCTTAAGAGTCCTTAGTTATCATTAGAGTCATTAAAGAGATTTTTATTTTTTTATGCCGCTTTCTCATTTTGTTCTCGTTGATTTCGTTTTAGAAGTGGGACTGTTTTTATTTAAGCTTATCTTTGATTTTTTAAAGGATGTTTTATCAATAAATGTTACAGTAATTATAGGATTATAGTTTCAAACACTACAATAAAAATTGCAATGGATAAACATTGATTTCTCAGAGTTATAACAGTGTTTCATTTTGAAAATACCTCCTATCTTAACCGATATAGTGACGATGATGTTGATATTAGAAAGCCAATAACTCCTATCTTCCAAAAAATCGCCTAGTTTGAATATTTGGTCTATTTTTAGTAATTTTTAGATTCCTTTGTTATATTATTACCTAGTATGATTGAAAACTTCAACGAAAAATGATAATTTTAAATGATTTCTGTTACTTTTTTGAAGTATGGAAAATACTCCTATCTTCAAAATTTCAGCCACACGAGCTTGGTGATACCTCCTATCTTACATTATCTCGCCAAATACTTATTCCAAACAAATTTTGATTATTACCTTACATGCTGGTCCATTTAAGTATAAAATTGCCATTTACACATTTTTTCTTAAACATCTGGGAAAAATAAAAAACGGTTTTTTTCGCCTCCTGTAAAATTTGGTTTTTGTAAGTTAGGAGTTGTTCGCACTTCCCCGTCGATATAGCATGTACGCTATCGCTTTTCCAGTGCGTAGTTCGTCGTTGAACTTCTGGTGTATTTATTTGGTGCTATAACTCTGTGGAAGTGAACAGGAGGTTGTCTAAACATTCCCTATAGAGGAATGTTAATAGTTAGGTCGGCGGGGCGGAGGCACGCGACCCACACACGCTAGCATGTTTGAGGTGCTACGTTAGTGGATTAGCTTGGGACTTGGAGAATAATGCAAGCAATACCTTGTTTTTGTAGCGTATGAAAATGAAAGTAGTTTACAACCATGACGGTGTTTGTGATACACTGCAAAAAATAGTGAGAATAGCTTTGGCTGTAAGCGTTAATAAATGTAGAATGGTTTTACAACAGTTTCTGTTCTAGCTATGTAATGTCAGAGGCCTTTGGCGGCTCATTAACTCTGACACCAGGATCGGTCAGGTTGACCATCCACTCGATGAACAAGATGTAAATAGAATAGACTATGGCTAGATGCAACAAATGAGTAGTATAGTAAACAATTAAAATTAAATTCAACATACCCCCTACGCAAAAGCGGCTCAACCGATTTTCACCAAACATACAAACCACCACAAGGAAACTGGCTTTCAAATGAAGAAAACCGAAACGAAATCGGTCGAACCGTTTCAGACCAGACAGACATATATACACACACATACACAGAACATCAACGTCAAACTTATAACACCCTTCTTTTGCGCATGGGTTTAAAAAGGATGATAACAATAAAATGTGATCAAAGTAACTATCATTCCATCTATGGTACCACCGATAGACACAGAAAATTCACTTACACTGAAAAATTCACGATCACGTTCACATACCCATCTCATCGCCGACGTGAAGTATGCATACGAAATTCCAATATAATAACAGAATACCTATAAAAATACTCGTATCCATCGCCATTTTTAGTTGTAGGTGAGAATTTTCAATTTTAAGCCTCTCGGGAGTACGCCGATGGCATTAAAATAAAATGGGTTGTCGTCACTCCTCACGTAGACGCTATCCATCACAGTGTGCAACCCCCTTGCATAAGGGCGCGGCAGACCGGCGGAAATGTCGCGCGACATATCGCCAGACGTATCGCTAGACCAAGTTCACGTGGGCCGCGGCTCACGTCTAAACAATGGTGTAAGATAAAAGAGAGTTTGGAACTTTAAATTTTTCCGGTTCTTTTTGTTTTGCATTTCGTTTGCAGTTGTGACGACAGGTGGAAATAGTTGTATATATTGTTCTTGTTTCACTGAAAAAGACGTTTTAGAAATTCTTTCAGTATTTAAAAACGTATTTTATTTGCCAGAGAACTAATTTTCTTGAAAATCTTATGAAAAATATTTGATTCTTTAAAAAATACTTGGTATAAAGTCCTTATATTAATGTCATCTTTTTGAAGGAATTTCTTTTAAAAACAGCTTGTCTGCGCCACCCTCCACGCGTTATGCGTCGTTTTAGAGTTGACGCGGACCGAATTTTTGAAAAATGTAAAAAGGTCACTCCAGCCGTCACGTTCTACTCATTTATTTCCGGATCGACTTCTTTCGGTTCGGGCAGTCTGCAATAATGGTAGGGGCAAATAAATAATGATTTCTTGGTTTCAATTATATTGTGGGGCTCTACGTCATTAATTTTTTGTTGGAAATTGCGATAGACTCAATAAATAGCTTGGCTTACCGTTTCAAATGAGTTGGAATTATAGCTTCATTTTGCCTAATAGGTTATAAGCACAATAGCTCGCAATCTATGCTCACAATTACACTTTTTAAGCTTTTTTAAATGTAAGTACTACAAACAAAGAAGTATTCGTAGAAGATATAGTTATTTTGCCTCTAAAGTGCTGTAATCATTATTTTCATTAGTTATTTGCCCATTTTTTCCTTCAAATCTATTTAACAGCAGCAATAAATAGCAATGATCGATTTCATCCACCAGTTGTAATTTTTTTGAATTCACCAAACAAATATTTGGGAGATAGAATATACTTTAACCGTAGAAGAAATATACCAAGAGACCAATAAAAGTATGAGCTGTTATTTGTGTAGCACATTACCTTTGCCTTCTAGGTGTATACATATCTTGTGCCTAAACTATGAAAGCTCATTCGTTACATTCGTCTCCATATTAACATGCCTTTCCCTTCTTCCCCAGGACATCTTCAAAATGCGGAGGATCCCCTCACAGGGAGCGGCGTCGGAAGGACGAGGAGTCTGCTTGTGGGTACAGCGCGGCGATACACCGCGCCGCGCCGCCCCCGCCGCCCGCCTTGCTGCGACGACTGGGGGTTAAAGAGCCTACTGGAGTTGGCAAGGTCAGTACAGAATTGATGGTTGCCGCAGTCATGGGACAATAATGTCTATCTATATATATAAAATTCAAAGTCCTGACTGACTGATAATCAACGCACAGCCTACACCGCTACACCTAGAAACATGAAATTTGGCAGGAAGGTTTTTCAAGTGACGTAAGTGCACTCTAAGAAAGGATTTTCGAAAATTCCTACGGGAACGGGCTCAACGCGGGCAAAGCCGCGGGGCGCTGCTAGTTGATTATATAAGACAAGCATACTTTAAAAAGTGTATAATCAGCATCCTGTAATTCTCAGTGCCCGCACTCAGAGAAGTCTAATGCTTCCTTAGTAGATATTTAATGAGTGATTTTTATATTAAATGTATGAAAAGTTACGTCAGTTAGTTAAATTTCAATTAAATGAACTTCTCTGAGTGTCACTTATCAGTAAAACAACAATCGTTCAACCATTCTTTGAATCACAAACCTCTTTTTCTCTCGGGTTATCATCTGCTAACGCTTTTGGAGAAAACAGTATTGAGCTGGCCTCAAAATTCTTGATAAATTGATCTTCCTTTCGTGTAAAAATCTACCATGACCCTAAAGTCCATTATGACTACTTGTTTGTAAAAATAACTTGTTTTTCGTCTGTCAGTCTTACTTAAATAATTTTCTCATGGGCTAATGATTTCTTAAATAAATTTTAAAAGTAAATTGATTGCCTGATTGGCTCATATCTAAGCTCCTGAAGGTAAATAAATTATAAGGCAAGTATTAAAATGTTATTACTTAATCCGAGCTTTAATAGTAAGGTATTTAAACTCATTTAAAATTCCATAATTCCATACTAACTTTAACTGCACATAACAATTGTAAAGTTTAAATAGACCTTTAAAGCTTTAAGCAACTCGGTTTATGAGTTACAAAATAAAGTGTTTCACTGAGAGAGACATTAAAGGAACTCGTAAAACGCGCTTAATTTAAATGGACTATAGCTAAGTGTGTGTTTGCTTTATGATCGTTAAATTAATCGTTCACTTATGGAGAGAGCTAATGAAGTAAAATCCGTTGCATGAGAAGGAAGCGTACTTACATAACGTATCATTAGAAATGCATCACACTGGAAAAATATTTCCATTGTAAAATACTCCAGGGGCTTAGAGAATCGGAAATGTCTCTTCAAGCGTTCTTCTTTCTTTTCCTTATTAGTTTTACTATTCGATTACTATGTATCGGCATGTTTCTTGGTACTGACACCGTTCGATACATTTTGAAAGAGTACAAAAGTAGTAGTACAAAAGTAGAATACGTTTAGCACTTGTCAACCATAATATATCTTCTGTACTCAGAGACTTCAGATACTTCCTTAGTAGATTTAATGAGTGATTTTGACATGCAAAGTATTTAAAAAATCGTCAGTTAGTTAAGTGTCGTTTTAATGAACATCTCTTAGTCATAACAGATAAAATAATATCTATCAAAATAGTTTCACCTTAACTATACTGTGTGGTTAAAATAACCATTAAACAATGAACGTTAAACCACAGATTAAACTGTGAAACTAGCTGGTTATCCGCGCTCGGTTCAGATTAGGCACAAAAAGTTAACCACTAAATTCTTAGATAACTAGCTCGGGATTCTCTCCTGAAGTTACGGTATTCAGTTGGAGTGTTTAATGAATTTATATTATCTTGTAATGAAATGTCTTATTATAAGGCTTGTATTAAAGACTTTGGATATACTCGTATGTACTATTATCTATATTATAAACTACTGTGCCCCGCGGTTTCACCCGCAGCGCCCCCGTTTCCGTGGGAACTTCGAGATTTTTTAACGGGACTGATTTTAATAATTCTTTTTTTATTTTATTTATCTTGGTCAGGAATATAATAATAAGTAATAATAATCCCGAAATGCCCACGGGAACGGGTGCGCTGCTGATGAAACTGCGGCTCACAACTAGTTAAGTAATGAACTCGCATACCAAACCACCTTTGAAATACGATGTTTACTCACTTATTTTTACGCCCAACCAATAATGATTTTCTACCCCATTAACCTTAATTAGAAAACAAATCAAATTACCGATAAATTACACAAACAACCCTTCAACCACGCATGGGGTATATGCGACCCGCACGGCACGCCGCCTTATAAGTCAAAGTCGGCATCTCAGGCGTGCTGTTAGCATGTCACTTATCACATTTAACCCCAGCTCCGGTAATTGGGAAGGTTCGTAAATAACTAAATAAGCAGAGACGCTGTAACGAGCTCCCGCGCACTCTTGCTAATTGACATTACACGTGCCGTAAAATAAAAGTCATGTGTTGTAGGGTTAACGACTTTAATGTAATTATTAGTTATTAATTTAAAAATATTATGATTTTTTTTATAAGTAAGTATAAGTAGCTTTCTGGCCAGCCCTGATGTCGGAGTTTTAGACCGCCATAAGGCATCAAACATGGTCTATTATTTATTTTATGCAAAATATTATAGGTATATAAAGACATCTCTTAAGTCTAGCATTATCATTAGTAACACAGAACTTCTTATACATAAATACTACTTTAAAAACATAAGCACGTAGGTTTTTAAAACGTCAGCACAAGTAGGAATCACCTCCTCTAATTGCGAGAAGGAATTTGAACGATTTACTATTAGTTACGTGTTTTGTCTGCCTTCCGTCTGGGAGTCTACTGCGACTGTGGACGCAGGGAAGTATTTTACCGGAAGCATTCTACTGATTTTTTTGCCCCGCGGTTTTACCCGCGTTGTGCCCGTTCTTTTGGGAATTACGAGATTAAAAATAGCCTATAATCTTCCTGTTGAATGTGGCTATCTATTACAAAAATATATTTATTCAAATTGGACTGGTAAATCCCGAGACTAGCCCGAACATACATCCATATTTTACCTCTTTATATAATTAGTATAGATTAAGAAAACAGAAACAATTTATCAGAAGATAATTTCGGTGAATAAAGCATTGGGATTTACTTTAAATATCTAAATAGACTTAAAAAAAATATGATGACATAAATAGATGTGGGATCATTTCTGTGGGAACTCATGTCTTTTCACAGGAAGAAGGTCGAAAAATATAACGTGCGATACAACAACAAATATCACACATTAGTTTATTAACAGTATTCAGGAGGAGATTCCTTCTTCAATTGTTGACGTCATTCATTCATTCATGTCATTGCCGTCATTTAAAAACTAATTCATACTATTTATCAAGTATTTGACATTATTTTTTTATCTATCTCTTCTCACTGCTGGCCTTACATCTCCTTAACCCTCCAACTCCTCCGCGGTCTCCCCCACCACACTGCCAAACTTAACTAAACACAAACCATTTACATTCACTCGCTCACGTAAGACGTGTCGATCTACCGGACCGCATAACTAGCATACCCAGGACGCGGCTCGTTAGCGAACTGTCTTATGACATTACAGACCCGTCGGCTCGCACGTCCTAACTGGTGGACGGACGCGCGTGAGGTTACTTTACTGAATCAACTTTAGTATATGAAGGTATTGAATCACGTGGTGTATCCCGGTGGAAATTAGAGGAAAATAGACTACGAGTGTTTGTTATTCGTTGTCATTGACTTACGAGGCAAATTTTAGAAAAATAATCCCCTTAATTTTATAAATGCGAAAGTTTGTGTTTGATGTATGAATGTTTGTAAATGTTTGAAGCCATAGTTACTGAACAGATTTGGGTGAAACTTTACAGTTACACATGGGATACATTTAATCGAAATTCCCGCGCGGACGGGGACAATTCGGGAAAGACCGCGGGCTCTAACAAATTATAATAAATTCTTTCAAAAATGTATTCTTTCAAATATTCATGGAAGTATTTTATTAACGTGTAATGTTTTTGGGAAATAAAATTAAAATACAATTCCTTAAAGACGAATGAAATTGCTTTGACTTGCTTGTATCAAAATAGATTGAAATGACCGCACCTCACGGCATTCTTATACAATTTGGGAGTAACGAAGCGACGCGAATACCACAAGTACGAGTATATTGCCACTTGATATATAATTGTCTCAGAAATTTAATAAAACAAAGTCCCATAAAAGGACTAATTAAGCATTCACATAGAACCTTTCCAAAATAATCCAACTAAGAGACACATAAATATACAGGGTTAATATTAACAGTTAAATATTGAGTTAATGCTGGTATTACACGAGCTAATTCCACTAAGCCACTGTGTTTAATTGAATCCAGAGTTATTTTGGCAAACTACGTACAATAAATTGCAATGCAATTGTCTGTTCTAGCCTTTATTTCGTGTTAAAATGTTTTGCAGTTACTGTATTTCGCTTTATTAAGTGCAAAGTTTATTTTTATTTAAAGCTGGTTTGGTTAGGAATGTAACAAGATATTCTTTTTTAATACAGCAGGGTTGAGTTTATAAAACTTTGCTAAGTGCTCTATGTCTTTATTTAGACTTAATTTAGTCTTTAACAAGTCTAACTACATTTTGAAACTACATTTACGAATACATTTCGCTTTTATATGCGTCCCTTCGTAGATTTCCCTAAACTAAAACACATTCTGAACTGAGGACTGCCTTCGCAATAATTAATTGATAAAGTAAATAAAAGTATATGCCTGTAATGTCCCACTGCGGGGCAAATGCCTCTCTACTCAGTGAAGATATCAGTACAGATAGATCAGATATAAATTGATACAATTATATGAAAATAATCCTTGTATATTCCCGTCATCGACGCCATTCCATTCTAATACTAATATTATACAATTATCTCCAAACAGACATCTAAACAAACACTTTTTGCTGTTAATCTATTTCCGATAGTAATAAAACGTTATGAGATGCCGCTAACAAGCTCAAGGGCTCGCTAAGTACTCATTAAATATAATCAGCTGTATGAGTTAAGCGAGTAATGTCTATATGGACAAATAAGAACTTTTATGGATTGATTGTTAATAGAAAGAGAATTAATTAGGATCCTTTATCATTAGTATAAAGAGTTATTCAAACGTGGCTCGGGTTTGAGATCACCAACTCGCAGTAGGCGTGGTGATTACACCTAATTTTTCACACTGTACTGATATCTGAGGTGAGATTAGAGGCTTATGCCCAGCAGTGGGACATTACAGGCTTAATAATTTTTGCTGCTCTTACTTTTTATAGACTTGTAAGCTACAATACCAATGAAACATTAGCGTCGCTTATGTCTGAACGCTACCGTGCTTCGGCGGGCACGTTAAATTGTCGGTGCCGGTTATTTCAATCGTTAGACCATGTCGTAGGTGCCGCCTCCTTTAGGCCCATCGCAGACGACAGACTTTTTGTGCGATCGAGTCTGCGGCGCACAAAAATTCGGTCGCGGATTGTCGCGGATTTTTGCGCGTCGTGTGCGTTACTGCATATAATTACATAGGTTCTATTTTCACAGACTAAAAAGTGCGTCACGGATAGTCTGTCGTCTGCGATGGGCCTTAGGTGGTCTAAAAAAACTCCAACCCCAGGGTTGGCCACCAACCTCCTCGAAATTACTTTCTTTAAATGCCGATTCCTCCACATTTTGAAAGCCTCATATCACTTAAAACACTCGAACCTTGTCCACCAAGCAGAAAACAAAATGGAAGCCTCAATATCAAATCATGTGTCAAAACAATATCCTTGTTATTAGCCTTTAACGATATTGGCGGGTCCCGAGGGACCCAGGAATCTGATCCGGGATAGATTACTAAATATTTACGATACATCCTCGGGAGATGCGATGCCCAGTTAATAAATGTTCCGTTATGATTTTGTTTTCGATCATGTGATTTTATGAGCGGGGAAATGAGGTTAATTTTTTTTTACATACTTAATATTTATGTGGGTATTATAATGAGATGATTAAATATTGTTTTGGTTTAGAAAAACACTGTCATAAACCAATCCTAGGTAGGACATACAACGCTAACATCTACTTCTCAAATTATGATACTGAATCTTAAAATCAAAGAAAATAAGGATTCCGAACATACAGCAAGACGCCTAGTCTTAAATAATTCTGATAATACCAACCACGCTTTAGAACCACAATGTTATATACAATGTAATGACTACACTAACATACAACATAAAAAAAACGGAACCATCTTTAACGTAATCTCCCAACAAAAGAGCATATTAAGTAAAACAAAAGACGATCGTTCCCGTCGATAAAACGTCGATGTACGCAACATTCGGCGGCCACGGGCGCAAACATTATTACCTAATGCCCCAGTTAATGTAAAGGGCGGCACAATAGTGGCCACTTGCCACTGTCCATCATTTCACCGTCCAATGAGGAAGGACCACGGCCCAGGGGATTAAAGTTCTTATTGATTACGGACCCTTTGTTTTTGGGTTAAGATGTACGATGACAGCGTTTTAGAAATATTTATTAACTGCAAATAGAAATGGAAAGAATTTTTAATACAATTTAATAACATCCTATATTTATTTTATAGATGATAATATTAAAATCCGATGTTAATTTATTTGATTGCGAGTCGGCAAATTTTAAAGACCAACATTTTTGAATAAATTTGTCTGCGACGCTACGTGACGGTCTATTGACGAAATAGATAATTACGTTACGTTAGTTCGAAGCAGTTGGCACGAAGAAGAATAGAAATAAAAATAAAAGAAGAAAGATAAAGAGAAGAAAGCAAAAGTAAATAAAAATAAAAATAACGTTGCATAGCCCAAGATTATAAGAGAATAATTGCCATTTACTCTTTCAAATAATGCTTCTTCTATTTGTATCCGTGTCATCAAAAACTTTACTAGGTACTAATTGCTACATCTCGTGGCATGGACCTTAGGATGATCCCTCAAGTATATGATTTATACAGTGAAGGGTCCGGTTATTGATACCAACTACAAAACCTCAATTTCTTTGATGTGCACGTGATTTGAAGCAAACATATCAATTTGGGACATGGACGGTACCTCAGACGGACATTTTTATTATAAAAGAAATTGAGTAAACAATGTTTTGTTATCTCCTGGGGTCGAGTTTGGGGGATGATTTTAAGGGATAGATTTTGTGAAATTGTTATTTTTGGTATGCAATAGACAAGTTGACTCAACTTTGCTCTTGATTGCATAAAAACAGGAATATTTAGCAAAGCAATAGTCATATTTCTTAGGCCAGTTCATTTTCTGTTGACCAGTTGGAGCGTAGTGTAGTGATGTTACAAACCCACTTAAAGAACTAATTCTTAGTACCAAGTCTTAAATTCTTTAACCCCAAGATCATAAACTAAACGTTATTCCTAATTCAAAATTTGAAACTGAAAACATCTTCTTTTAAACGCAACGAACCGAGAAACATTTCAGTTGAATGCAAACTTTTCAAAACGTAGAGTTTTCAGCAGATATGACGAATACCTAACTAACATAAAGAAAGTTTTATCAGAGTTCTCTTACATGTAGTTTGCATAAAAATTTTCAGTTTTCGTGGCATCCTGTTTGTTAGGAACGCTCGTCTAGTTGGGAGCAAACAACTTTTAAATATTTTGGAAACCAATTTATTTTATAATATCTAGACACGCGGCAGCGTGTCAAGCCAAGTTCAAGCAAAGGAACGGCTAGCCAGCGCCGAGTGTAATATTACACGAACCATTTGGTGCCACTTTTGACCCTTCTATAACTCAAAACCTATTTAACGTAAACACATGAAACTTCGTGTGTTTAATTATATCCATTAGGACATCTAGAAACCCAAATTTCATGAAGCTAGCTCAAACGGTTATAAAGATATGAACGTCAGAAAGTCGTAAATTTTAGTATTGACTGACTGACTGACATATAGTACCTAAACCTAACCTACTTCCAGATGACCTAGAAGGATGAAATTTGGAATCTAGCTCGGTAATTGTGTGTAAGCGTAAGAAAAAATCTAAAAATATAAAATAGTTAAAAAATAGGGGGGGTCCCCATACAAAAAATATTTTTTTTAATTGTAGCGTTGGAACCGTTACTAGCAGATATTTGAAACTATCCCAATATATGTATTATTATATTTGCTATTTAACTGCAATATAAACGTAAAGTTAAGTAAAAAAAATAAGTGGTGTCCCCATTCAAAAACACTTAAATTTCGCGCTAAACAACCGGCCAACGGTGTGTCGTCGGCGGCGCGCGGTAGGTAGGTACCTAGGACGCGGTCGGTCCACCGTCGCCCCAGCCAATCAGCGTCACGCACTGATGAATAGTACACAATTATAAGCGGTAGCGATTTGGTAAAAATTTAGCGGGTCGGTTGGTTTATACCTGCATGGTAGTAAAGCGATGTATTACTGTTACCGATATAATGTATGTATTGACTAATTTAAGAATGCTGGTTGAACTCGCTCGCGCCTTGCACTTGTAGGCTAAGGACTCACGAAGCGGTTTTCACCCGTGCCCGCCGCGGTTGCGGGCCCGCAGCCTTTGTAGAATACAGATATTTATGTAAAAACTTAAAGCACATTTCACGACGCGTTTTACGCCCGCGGCGTGTGCGATTGTTTGCGGGTCCCGCTGCTCCAGCGGTCATCTTGTACCGGCGGGCGCGGGTCGCGGTCCCGCAGCCGCGGCGGGTTGCACCCGCGCGTTCTGCGGTCGGTTGGCGGGCGACCGCGCGTGGACAGCGAGGGGCGGGGGGGGAGGTTAGAAATCCGACGCCATTTTGCAGTGACTTGTTATTACTCGTTGCGTAGTAGTTTCTGGTGTGTGTCCATGACGGTCTGGAACTCAACTGATCGTTTAACCGCCCGTCTTGCGATTATCAACCGCCAAGTTTGCGGGCGATAATCGCAACCGCGACGGCTGCGTAACCGCACAAAACTCCGGTCTCGTGAGTTTTGAAAATAAAACTCCATTCCGCCACCGCGGCGGGCACGGGTGAAAACCGCTTCGTGAGTCCTTACTCGTACGCGGGGGCAGCGCGCGGCTCACAAGCGCTATACGATACAATTTAAAATGCGAACGAACCAAAGTACCTATGCAGCGGAAACGCAAGAAAAAACAATAAATATCAATACCTAGTTTTCTTTACAAAAAGTAATGATATCCCACCAAAAACATAAATGTAAAAAAGGGGAGCCAAGTTCAATACAAAAATTATGCATGGCTATGGGCTTCGCTGCAAAAAGAATGGAGATCTAAATGAGGGCCAAGTTCTAGGCAATATCTCAATATGTATTTATAGGAACAAAATAACATTATGAACAAGTATTAAACTCTATTTCTTCTCTTTATTCGATACCTATGACAATTGCTGTTATTTAAAAATGTGAGATCTTAAAGTGGGTTAGATTTAACTTGGCCAGTTTGTTGTTATATGTTGAATAACTTTATAAAATGACTGCTGTAATGAAAACTGGTCAAGTCAAATCTAACTCACTTTAAGATCTCACATTTTTAAATAACAGCAATTGTCATAGGTATCGAATAAAGAGAAGAAATAGAGTTTAATACTTGTTCATAATGTTATTTTGTTCCTATAAATACATATTGAGATATTGCCTAGAACTTGGCCCTCATTTAGATCTCCATTCTTTTTGCAGCGAAGCCCATAGCCATGCATAATTTTTGTATTGAACTTGGCTCCCCTTTTTTACATTTATGTTTTTGGTGGGATAAGTTTAACCGTGTGACTGTGGCAAAAGATGCTTTTGGCTAGAGTTGTTTTTAGAAGATAAACGAATATCTGTTTCGTGGTACTCTTATCTCTCTTCTCTTCTAAGCTGTACGCTTATCAGAAAGGTTTTAGTATGAAAAGGATAAAAGCAATAATCTGATATGTTTTTTAATTTGATCTTGTTCAAAAGTTTCCTGTTTACATCCTGGACCTTACATGAGTAAACAACACACTCAACCCTGATTTAATATTAACATAACCATCATATTTAACAAACAAATTGACACCCAAAACTTCCGGACACCAGCTAAAAGGCAAAGTTGCCAAAACCCATAAAAATTATGATACAACACAAAAAGTAAAACGATAAAAAAGTCACAACAACATAGAATGGCGTCATTACACGCGTTGTTCTAACAAAATTGCCCAAAAAGCGGGCAATGTACACAAAACAATGCTAACTAGTGAGCTACACAAAGCGTTCGGATAGCCAAGTAAACATGACACAAGGCTAATAGAGTTCACGTGGTCTGGGTTAAGTTTTTATCAAATTATCCGCATAGGTTGGCGCGCAGCCAGTCTGCTGTACTATAAGTAAGGCGAGAAACACACCGAGGACCCAGATGGAAGTAAAAATTTGTAAATACCGCCTCGTGCCAACATTTGACTATTAACTTAAGAATCACTTTCAACTTAGCAAGTGGGACAAATATTAACACAGACTACTTGTCTTGAACAATTTTAATTTTACATTCTATCGAGGAAGTCCTTAAACACAACAGTAGTACTCTTTCACCAACCAGTTCAAAACAAACAAGTTCTTTGTGACTTTAAAATCACATGTATTACTATCAAAAAGGTACTTATGAATTCATGTCAACGTATTTTCTTAAGCATCACATCACAGAACACAAAACTCTTGGAAGGCTAACCCGCCATGTCATGTGTATGAACCCTAATCGTGCATAAACCGAGTCAGACTGTTACTTTTTGTGTGTTCTTTGTAATATTACGAGATATAGTCTCAATATGGACCGCTCTGCTAACGATGCGCTTTACAGAACTCGCGCACAACTACTAACAGCCGTTATGCTAAATTGCCTTTATATAAAACTTTGTACGTACGGAATTGTGATAGTTTTTAAATTATTTGAACTGTTACTTTGTCTTTTTGAATGTTAATTGGTTAAAGTTTGTTATGAACGGATTATGACTCTTGAATTTCATTGTGCTCTTTCAAATCTACGTTATAGCAGGCCTGTGTCACTCCGCGTGTAGGTATTAAAAACATACCTACGGGCGGCGGCCACTGCGCAAGGGCCAATCTAGTAGGCTGCCACAAGCGAAAGAAAACACACGCGTGCGCGCTATATGTTCGACCACGTTCAACTTTGATTGATTCATTATTGCAAGATGGACACAAAACGAAAAAAAGCAAAAAGATACTGTGCAGTATTTAATTGTTGTAATTGTAACACATTCATTTCTACACATTCATTTTTACACATACATCTTATATATAAAATTCTCGTGTCACAGTGTTCGTTCGCGTACTCCTCCGAAACGGCTTGACCGATTCTCATGAAATTTTGTGAGCATATTGAGTAGGTCTGAGAATCGGCCAACATCTATTTTTCATCCCGAAATTCCCGCGGGAACGGGTACAACGCGGGTGAAACCGCGGGGCGCAGCTAGTAACATCTATTATTCTTTTGTCTATATAAGTATAATGAACAAAATGTGTTTTATTACTTCATTAAATTAAATCTTTGGCAATAATCGTATAGCATATACAATTATGCAGCTAGCGCTTAGACTACATGAACGTACTCGGCGCTGCCTGCTGCGCGTTGCCCGCCACAAGTAGGAGTAAACGCTCGTGCTGTGCGCTAGATGGCATAAGTAGTTTCTCGAAGTAAGCAACCCTAGTCCGCGGCTCTTTCAATACGTATAACCATGTATAACTTATTATGAACCGTAGTATAGTGAATTAAGGCCCATATTCCTTCAAAAAGAAATTGGTAGGTATGTAAATGAACACGTGCTCGACTGGACCGCGAGCTAAATTAAATCATATTGTTTATCAGATTCGAGTCATATTTCTTTGAAAACCATTGCGAAGTAAAGCTTCTGTACGTAGTACTAGTTATTATTCTGTGGTTATAGTGCGATTATCCTATTCTACTAATGTTGTAAATGCAAGTTTGTGAAGCGGTTTGGATATTTATAGTATGTATGTTCTATAGGCAAAAACTACTGTTCGGATCTCAATGAAAATTTACACAAAAATAGATTAGAGTCTCGAATACCACATGGTCTATTTCATATTTTATCCCACGGAATGGATTCAACGCAGGCTATTTCTGTCTTTATAGAGATAGCAATTACGATCGTCCTTTGTCACACAACTCGCATTCCATATTCAAAGTCTCAGTGTTAGCTATTATCGTACACGAACTTACTTAGGTAATTAAAATAAATAAAATAAAATAAAATTCTCATTTATTGTTTTCTCCAAATTAGTAATTAAAAACAGAACATAAAATTAAATAATTGAATTTGAAGAGTAACAAAAGGTGGCGGCTCAGCTTGTGCTACCCGGCGTATGTTACTCCGAGCAGCGCTGGTTTTCAGCCGCCCCCGTTCCTTATAGCATTAACAGGAACGGTCTGGGCCCACGTCCATAAAATATAACAAAAAATTGAAATTAAAATATTACAAAAAAAATAAAATTCAAATATTACAAAAAATTAAAATTCAAAAATTACAAAAAAATTATTAAAATATTACAAAAAGTTAAAATTAAAATGAATTAGTTATAGTAAACATTTATATAATTATTCTTATCTCTCTATTATCTGTGTGCGTGCGTGTGTGCGTGTGCGTGTGTGCGTGTGTGTGTGTGTGTGTGTGTGTGTGTGTGTGTGTGTGTGTGTGTGTGTGTGTGCGTGTGTGGCTGTGTGTGTGTGTGTGTGTGTATAACAAAGAGGAAATGCCTATTTGAGGCTATCCAAAGTAATCCTTTAGATTAAGGTTTTTGGCATAGGTATGTGTCAAATTCTCAGCAGCGAGTTGTCGTTTTAAAAGAGCGGTTTTAATTTTCATTTTGAATGCGTCTGTGCTTAATTTTTCTCTAAGAGGAGGAGGTAGATCATTCCATATACTCGCTGATAAGAATCTGAAACAACCTTTGAACCGTGCTGACTTGTGAGCTGGGACTTTAAGCAAGTGTTTTGTAGCTGACCGAGAGTTAATTACTGAGCGATTTATCCAAATTAACTTCTCAAAAAGATAGTCAGGCTTTTTGTTGTAGATTACCCTTTGAATTGTGCATGCGTATTGTAACTCTCTTCTAGCAGCCATGTTTAGTATTCCGTGCTTATTGAGATAGGGAGTTATAAATTCTCTCTTCGGTATATTGAACGCATAACGAATGCAAGCGTTTTGCACACGTTGTATCGCATGCTCCATGCGTTGGTTAAGCCTAGGACCATACGTGGTGCTGCAGTAATTGAAGTGCGAGAGTACCAGAGATTCTGTGAGAAGATGGCGAAGTTCTTGTCGGATATATGGCCTTATTTTGTAAAGTGTTTTTAGTTTTAAAAAAGCGGCTTTAATTTTATTATTTACGTGCTGTACATATTTTTGCTCACTATCCATAATAAGCCCTAGATTCCTAGCTGACTTTACTTCCTCTATTTCACTACTGTTCATTTTTACTTTGTTTTTCCATTCTGAAACGCATTTTATTTGTTTTTTAGTCCCAAGTATCAACATTTTTGATTTTGAGGGATTTATTTGAAGACCATTGCTTCTGGACCAGTTATAAATATTGTTTAAGTCTTCGTTTATCTTATCAATAGCATCTCTAACATCTTTGCCAGGGAATGAATAGTATACTTGGGTATCGTCCGCGTAAAAGTGGTGTTTGCATGCAATTAGATTCACTAACAGTACCCACAACACTATTGAATACCACTCAAGTACAAAACCAAAGCAGTAGTCAACTGTGAACATAATCCACTAAAGGGCCAGTGGTGCCCGCAGCCAGCGCGGATGGTTAACAAATACATCTTACTCAACGGAGGGCCATTTTGCGCCCCCCTCCCGAACGACCCGTGTAAACAATGCCCCACATGACCCCATGGTAGTTTGTCACTTCATTTCTGTTTTGTTTTTACGTCTGCACCGAGTTTTTGGTGCATTTTTTACAGTTAAAGCCTAGTTGCACTTTGAATACCGTTCGGACGTAGGAACGGTACGGTGGTACGATTGTGTACGATAATTGACGTTATTATATCGTATTGGGAGAATTAATGGACTATAATGAGTGAGTAATAAGTAATGAACTTGATTTTAGAATAAAGGAGTGTTACGTTGTATTTAACAGCGATGGTGACTAGCGAACTTTTGGAATAATAATATAAAATAATAATCTGAAATTAATTAATAATAATTTGAAAACAAAAATCATATGTTAAAGACTAATATATTCATTCTATTTCCTTATTTGATTGTAGCTTTATACCCAAGTGGTATCAGATTGATTTTGATATCGAACGACATCGTATCTTTTAATAGTGCAGTCGTACATTCAATCGTATATTTGCAGTTCCGTTCCTTGGTATCGTTTCGACATTTTGTCACTGACCTTTTATGTGTTAACGGGTATGTTGCGTGCACTATTCTGTGATACCGTTTTTATTTGTTTTGCATAAAGCACTAAATCTATCAGGGCAGGCGGATAAGCAAAAACATTGGCATAAAATGTGGTACCATTGTTTTGAATGTTTAGGCTACATACCGGTATTAACTCATATTAATATGTGATGGCATTTGATTTTACGATGCGGATTTGTTGAAGCTGAACGGTTTTTATCAGCGTCATACGTTCGTTTACGTTTAATCCGGATTTCGAAACGCTTTTGACGAGAAAACTTTTTGCTAAACGGATTTAGTATTATATCTTTTTCATAGAACAAAACTCCGATTCTAAAATTAAATTGTTCATCAAATTATGTTCACAAACAATATTCATAAAAAAAACATCGTTTTTTAAAAAACGAACATCAAACCAATGTAATATAAAAGACCGGCCTCATAAAAACAATTTAACAAAATAAAAGAAAACATGAATACAAATTGATCAGGTTACATTAAAATATAATTACTCGGAAAATTTTGATTGAATGTTGAGTCAATAAGGGCGGTTTGATGAGACCGCGGACGGCGGTGATCAATTGCTTTCATGATGTCGTACAAATTACCACGTTTTATTAATGTGAAAATTGGGCCTTTATTTTCGGATATACAATATTTTTGTTGCTATTTTGGATGTATTTTAATATGTGGAGATATTTGAAGACATTTGGAAACGGGATAATTAGATTGATTGATTATACTTATTATATACTAAATGAACGGGACTGTATCGCGTTCGAATATAAAAAAGTAAGGTCCTGTTATCCCACTGCTGGGCAAAGGTCTCTCGTCTCACTGATATAGTGAGGAGGAATATAAGATAGTTACTTACATTAGGCAGCTTTTTGGTTTTTTTTTTTTTTTGTATTTGTATTTTGTATACATAATAACGTATTTATTGAAGTAAGACCATGAATAATTTTCTTAGCAATTTAGAAACAACTATAACCTCTTTAAAGGCTTAAGAGTGCTATTAATAAACAAAATACAATAGTTTAGAATGAATATGTGGAATAAAAACTAGCCAAAATACAAAAAATTAAGCTCACTAGCAAATGTAACACATTAAATACTAGTGAGTCATTAAAATCGAGTGCCGTGCTAAAACAATTAGCATTAATATCCGACATCCGTTTTTCATTTCCGTACCAAATCGCAGTTTCCGAACAGAACGTCAACAGTCCACCGTTCCGTACGGAAACGCTTCGCCGACGCCCACCGGTCGACAAAAAAACCGTTGACTTTGAAAATTGGTTTTGTGATACATTTTTATTGGCTTTTCGACTACAAAAGATAGTTTTTCTAATTTTTTTGTCATGAATTTAGACTGTTATCTAATAGGCATTTTCTTGTTTTTTGACTATGTTTTTGTTTTATCGGTTGCTCTAAAGGTGCCCACTGACGATACGTCCATTACTCCGAATGGAGTAGTCGTCGTCCAAAATCGTCCCATGAATGGTAAAAAAATAATCCATTTGGATGGACGTCAGGCAGCTCTGGATTTCCAAACGGATTGAAATCCATGCGTCCAGGCCAAATGGACGTCTTCCGCGGCCGTCCGTCAATGTAGGAAACGTGCGCCACGCCATATGGAAGCAGTCGGAATTGTCCGTGAATGGGCGAAACGGCGTCCATTTTTTTGAGGTTATTGTTTCACTTTATGTTTTGATGTCGATGGTGGTGCGTGTGCTGTGTATTTGTCAAGCGTTATAAATATTTTTTTTATTATGTCTACGTCCGCGCGTCACTTTGTGTTGGAAGTAATAGAAAAATATAAATCATATCCATGTATATGGCAAGTAAAAGTATTTCTTTGTTTCAACCAACCCTTCATCCACTTTCTCTTAGGTTTTTTTTGTCTTTTTAATGAAATACACACAGCTGCTGCCACCAGTAAAGTATTGTTATCCATAGTATTATTTATTTCCGTTCCGTACGATTGCAAAGTTCGAAGTGACGCCATGCATCCAAATGGAAGTATCGTGAATGGTACCGTGATTGGATACATTTTCATTTGGAGTGCATCCAAAAGGAAGTCTACTAAATGGACGTATCGTCAGTGGTGGCCTTAAGAGTTCTTTGTTTTTATTCGGAACGGTAGTAAAATTGAGCACCGTCCAAATTTGACAGCTAAAAATATATGTACATGTCGGAGCGTGGCATCAATGGCGCCGCACCGGGTAGCGGTTTATAACGTCACTACATTATTTTTAGTCTATAGAAGTTAGAGAGTAGTTTGTAAATTCAGTTGACTGATGGAATCGGTAGTGTTGTTATTCCGTGACGTGAGTTCTACCTTCGTGGTGTAGTCTGTGGTATGAGAATAGACTATGTTAAGTCTGTAGTGTTACGCACTGTGACAGATGACAGTTGTTCGATAGAGGGATGTGAGCTGGTTTGGTAGTCTGTGGCAGTGAGTGAGTGAGTGAGTCTATGATAAGTAATGATGGCGTACATTAGACGAGATGGGACGAATGGAGATGGTTGGATGGCGATTACATTGGAACGTAGATGGGAGGAAGGATGTGTTGACGACATCACGATCGTATTGCGAATCGAGTATAGGATTAGGAAAAGATTCTATGGCGTGGACAGGACGACTAATGGGGTGTAGGGAGGTCGTTTAGGTTCCATCAATTAATTGAATCTAGACGTATCCTAACTGTAATGTGTAATCCATGATGATCGTGTGTAAAATACAAGCAATGTCATTGTAATGAAGTCCTGTGAGTTATTATTTCAAGATCAAGACCTAGAAATCCTAAGATGTTGGATTGACAGTATAATGCTCGTGCTTATCCTGATGTGACATGTCCCCAATATCAGAAGTGGGATGATTATCGATGTTGAGCCGACATCAGAAGTGGGATCAAGATCGCTATTGCCCACCGAGCGTTCAGCAGAGAATGATCAAGATCGCTATTGCCCACCGTGCATCTAGCAGAGAATGATCAAGATCGCTATTGCCCACTGTGCTGAATATCATATCGCCATGGATTGTGTTCAAGATCAACCACGGAGCTAGGCTTATGATAAGATGAAAGAATATTGAGAGCTGCAAGCTGAGCTCGTTAGTGCATGTTATCGACGACGACGACGACGACGACGACGACGACGACGGCGACGACGAGATTGAAATTCATGTACCTTCCCCTGGATTATGAAGCTCGTAGTATTCGGAGATATGTCTGAATCATCATCCCGCCAAAAGCGCCACTGCCATGCGCTTTACGTAATGTTTATTTTGCAATTAGTTATAAAACTTGGAATGTTCTGTGAGTATAGTTAGTTAGTTTTCTACTCTATTGTGGAGTTAAGAAGGTAATTATGAGCTTCCGAAAGAGTCAAGTGTAATCTTGTACGTAATGTGATATGTTCTAATATGTTTTCTTATTTTCATGTTGGTTCAATGCTGGTAATTATTGTGAGCATTGATAAACCTCGTCCAGGGAAGAACGTGGTTTTCTTCTCAATCCTGTTACCTGAGGAATATGAGGGATTGCGGTATTCCGAATTATTCAAGAATCTATCACGACAAATTCACATTGGATGTTAAATTGGTGATGTATTGCGGTAATGATTGGTTTGTTGGGAAATATCCGGTGAGCTATTTTGTGATATTTGAGTCAGTTAACATTGAGAGTTTTGTAGTGAATCTTAGTACCACTTGATAAAATAGAAAGCTTATTGAAAGTATTTTGGATGTTTATCCCGTTGTAAAATATGAGAGTATGAGTAAGGGTTTCTATGTGACTATGTGACTTATTGAGTTCAATGTTCGAACTCGGCGATGTTCGTGGTCTGGATTGACCGTACTGTGGAGTGGTCTGCTGAGACCGTGTGTTGTTGAGCAATGTGATTGCTCATCGGCTGGTTGCCGTGACTAGACGTGACTAGACATGCTTACTGTTACTTACTCATGGCTCATATTGTAATGTGCATTTGAGATTCATAGTCTATTGAAGTTAAAGTTGTAAATGACGTGGTACCTAGTATTCATGTGTTACATAGCATTGATGATTCCCGATTGATAATAATTGTAATTAATTTTTGATTGAAATCAAGAATTTAAGAAAGAACAAGCTTCTTAATAGTCAGGTTGTCCGAGCGAGTGCAAATTACTGTGGCCGCGAGGTTTAAAGGAAAACGAGTACACAATCTAATGTCATTAACTGGTATAGGAAAATGCCTGAAGGGCAAGTACCCATTGTTAGTTATTCTGAGCCTTGTGAGGATGAAATGTAGTCACTTTTGACTGTGTGGTAACTAGTTGTGCGTGTCCTCTTGAGTCTGGGTGGTCACGGGGATGATCACGGGTGGTCACTGGGATGACCACAGGAGCGGCTGATCACAGGGATGATCAGGGCTAGGCGTGATCACTGGGATGATCACGGGAGTGGCTGATCACAGGGATGATCAGGGCTATGGGTGATCACTGGGATGATCACGGGAGTGACTGATCACAGGGATGATCAGGGCTATGGGTGATCACTGGGATGATCACGGGAGTGACTGATCACAGGGATGATCAGGGTCATGGGTGATCACTGGGATGATCACCGGAGTGACTGATCACAGGGATGATCAGGGCTATGGGTGATCACTGGGATGATCACGGGAGTGACTGATCACAGGGATGATCAGGGTCATGGGTGATCACTGGGATGATCACGGCCAGTCACAGGGATGACTGCGTATTAGGGCTACGGGGATAGCCGGACAATAGAGACACACACACTTGACTTTTACTTTGATTTGAGATTAATTTAATTTTAATGGGTATTTGCGCCTGACGATGTTCTAGTTCTAATGTTTAGATAAGCAATGTGATCATGAATATTGAGATAGTTAAAATTGTTGATTGGAAAAGAATAATAGTTTGAGCTTTACTAAGTATTTCGTTGAAGTAGTTAATTAGGTCAGGAGTGACCGAACGATGGTGATCGGTACACGTTGAAAGCTTTGAACTCTAAACGTACTTACAAGTATGCACACGATAGATTACGAAAGATGCCAGTAAGTCATGTACCAGTCGAAGTTGATGTTAATAGTGATCCTGATGAGGATAAGTAAACTTGTTTTGGTGGAAACTCGAGTAAGGACTCTATCGGCCGTATTGTGTTGGACCGTACCAGAGGTTGTCGTGTAGCCGTAGCTCAGTAGAAATCGGTGTCTACATTGTAGTCCGTGAGTACGCGGTAGCAGGCAACTCTGGCGGAGGTCGGGTTCTGGAGGAACCATTGAGTCCAGGAGTAGACTCGGCGGCTGTGAGAGCAATTGCGATTGCTGGACGGCTCGAGAGCCGTGGTGATAGAGGGGCTTACTAGAGTGAAGTTTCGATTTGTGTGGTTAATTAAATTGTGTTAATTTGTTGTTACAAGCGACAGTGGTACATGGCTCTGGTTGATATTTTTTACATGGCTCTGGTTGATATTGATCGTGTTAGTAAGATGCCTGTGGGGCAGGTAACAGCTGACTCAGACGAAGGTGGAGACAGTGAGGTTGATTAAGTTGTTGATTGTTACTGGTTTTATGTCGGTGGGTCAGTCTGAGACCGCACCAGAGTGCCGTAGCTGTAGCCCGTTAGAAATCGGTGTCTACTACTTGTAGTAGTCCGTGGGTAGGCAGTAGGCGGTAGCTCTGGGTAGTGTGGTCGGGTCTTGCCTGGTAGCGAAGACCGTAGAGTCATGGGACGACTCGGCATTCCGAAATGGAAGTGCAAGGGCAAATGCGTTTGCTAAATCTTGTGTTGTGACCACGAATAAAGCTCAGTAGTAAATCAATTGTGTTTAAATGGTTGGTTGTGTGTGAATAATGAACCAGAGTCTGTCACTGTTACTGGCCCCAGGGTTTTGGTAGATGAAACGTTATCATAATTTACTTTATGATTTCTTACGCTATTTGATCATATTGTTGGTCTGAATTTGAGTTGTTAGTAATCATAGTTAGTAATTTAAAAGAAAAACTATACAGTTACAAAGTTTCTTTATTTGAGCTGTTTGTAGAAATATGATTGGTCAGAAGTGGCCGAGGCGAACAAATACTCTCGTTGGTTATTTCTGTGCAGGTTAGCCAACACACGAGGACGTGTGCTAGCAGGATGGCCGTGTCGGAGCGTGGCATCAATGGCGCCGCACCGGGTAGCGGTTTATAACGTCACTACATTATTTTTAGTCTATAGAAGTTAGAGAGTAGTTTGTAAATTCAGTTGACTGATGGAATCGGTAGTGTTGTTATTCCGTGACGTGAGTTCTACCTTCGTGGTGTAGTCTGTGGTATGAGAATAGACTATGTTAAGTCTGTAGTGTTACGCACTGTGACAGATGACAGTTGTTCGATAGAGGGATGTGAGCTGGTTTGGTAGTCTGTGGCAGTGAGTGAGTGAGTGAGTCTATGATAAGTAATGATGGCGTACATTAGACGAGATGGGACGAATGGAGATGGTTGGATGGCGATTACATTGGAACGTAGATGGGAGGAAGGATGTGTTGACGACATCACGATCGTATTGCGAATCGAGTATAGGATTAGGAAAAGATTCTATGGCGTGGACAGGACGACTAATGGGGTGTAGGGAGGTCGTTTAGGTTCCATCAATTAATTGAATCTAGACGTATCCTAACTGTAATCTGTAATCCATGATGATCGTGTGTAAAATACAAGCAATGTCATTGTAATGAAGTCCTGTGAGTTATTATTTCAAGATCAAGACCTAGAAATCCTAAGATGTTGGATTGACAGTATAATGCTCGTGCTTATCCTGATGTGACATGTCCCCAATATCAGAAGTGGGATGATTATCGGGGTTACCCGACATACATATATTAATTTGAGTATCATTTGAATTGAGTATTCGGGAATAATAGTTATTTATTTTAAGGCTTTTATTTTCGTGATTCTCAACTATATCCCATACATACCTAACAACATTTTTCCAAAAATATGTTTATCTAAATCTTAACTCATAAATTAGGTAATTCACTTGACGTCCCCTCCATTACTAAACAAACAAATGAACTTATATCTTCAACATAATCGGCCCTCAATTAGCGGTCAATTAAACGGTATTGTGCCTTTATTTGGGCCCAAATTGAGCATTAAACATTACTCGGTGGGGCACAAAATCTACGTTTGATAAGGTACCTATAGAGTCCGCCGTATTAATTACTTTGGGGTCCTGAATACACGCCTGTGGGCTATCGATGGGTGAACACTATTTAAGGTAGAAGATGAAGCGGTTTGGTCGGTAACACGATAACTACTCTGACATAATATCACTCCAAATAACTAGCGTCTTATTGACGTTGAGCGAGTTTAAAAGATTTCAGTGGATTCTAAATACAAATGTATGTAATAAGTGGGCCGCTTGCGTTCTGTTAAAGTCACCGTCACTCAGTAACACCTATACTAAGAGATTAAATTAAACTTATCCAATTCTGCTATTTGAATGAAACTGTTCACTCACGACGAAAACATACAATATATTTTTTAAGTTTGTCACTTCACTTCACTATCCTTCGCTGTGAAATCGCCGTTCTCTTACAATAAACACCACACCCCGTACCACTAAACCACTGCATTGCGATGTATACAGGCGTTACCCGACCTGTTTCAATGGAGGTTATGCTTACGAGTCCATCTCACGTTACCTCGCGATCCGTGACTACGACCTGTATAATATACAAAGTAATACATTAGAACTGAACTGTGGTTTTACTAGCGTTAAAATTGTTAGCCGTGATTGCGGGACAGTGTACAAGCAACGAATGCTTAAGATTTTGTACACACATACAAAAAAAACAATT
Organism: Cyclophora albipunctata; assembly: GCA_963082685.1. Classification (NCBI taxonomy): domain Eukaryota; kingdom Metazoa; phylum Arthropoda; class Insecta; order Lepidoptera; family Geometridae; genus Cyclophora; species Cyclophora albipunctata. Next base: position 730,293 of record OY720119.1, read on the forward strand.
GAAAGTGAACATCACATGTTGTTACGTGTTTTTCATGCTTATTTGTAATCACCACAGATATTATCATCAAAATAGCAGCACCCCGCGGTTGTTCCCATTCCCATAGGAATTTCAGGATGAAAAATATCTTATAATATTTCCTTTGAATGTGGCTATCCATTACAAAAAATATAATTGAAATCGGATAGGTAGTTTCTGAGATTAGCGCGTTCAAAAAAAACAAATAATCAAACTCATCAGCTTTATTATATTAGTATACTAGCAGCGCCCCGCGGTTTTACCCGCGTTGTGCCCGTTCCCGTGGGAATTTCGGAACTTTTTTTACATAAAAACCTTCCTCTTGAATTACTCTACCTATTACAAAAAACCGCATCAAAATCCGTTGCGTAATTTTAAAGATTTAAGCATACAGACAAACAAACAGACAAAAATAGCGACTTTGTTTTATACTATGTAGTGATTAATATATATTAGTATATTGGTATAGATTGCGCTAATTATTTAAACTGTAGCTTTCATTACACTTGAAAAGTAGCTATCTTCTATCCATATTTATAGGAATCTGATTACATGACACACTCCCCATTTTGATAATAGACAACCAAATAGAATGCGAATCGATTGTCACTTATCTAATATAAGTGATGTGCGTTAATAGACTTGAACCTTAAGTAAATAAAACGGAGAATGACCAAGACTAACTAAGTAGCTGAATACATCAGTTTGTTTTTATAGCTAGTTAATGATCATGACGAAGTTTATCAGTCCATCAATTAAAAAGGACATTAAACTCAAGCACCATGTCCTCTCGACGTTAATTGCTGCACAAGCAACTTCCTATTTTATTATTCAACAGTTTTCATTAACCCTAATTTATGTAGTGACATTAAAAAATCATAAAACAACCCTTTATGTAAGGGGTGAACTGTGCCAAAAACTCTTGCCATAATATATTTGGTAGTAATATAATAAAATTTTGTCGAACACCGTTTTAAAAACTGCAGTGAAGTAAATTTGTATGTTATAGTTTGAATATTTTATCTAACAAATCCTATTTTGATAGCGGCTTAATAATTTAATAGCTATTGCAAAAGTTGTATAACATTCTGTGACGTTTAGAATGAGTATGAAATAGATAGAGGCTTCCAATTTGATATTTTTATTTCATTGGTTTATTTCAAACTGTATTGCCCGCTGTTTCTAAATATCGTAAAAATGAAAAGCCATTCCATTCATTCATTCCATTTATAAATGAATCATTGTTGTAAGACAGATATAAGCGCTTCTTATTTTAAAATCGTCTTTGGTAATAGTATTTTGGGTATTCAACGACAAAATTAAATAATGAGACACATTGTTGCCTTGTCTCCATCTTGTCTCATTCCATTTCATTTGAATCCCGTTTGATTTGTTTTGTATTTAATTACTAGAAGCAATGAAAAGATAGTAAATCAATTCATTAATATCCTAAATACATAAACAAACTAACTTGACTTTACTAAGGTAGCTAACTTTTAATTAATTTTAAGAGCTTAACCTTTGCCAAGCGTGTTACAGAACACTTAGAGTCCATTACGGGAATGTTGCGTTAAAAAATATTATACATCACATCATATATACGATAATTGCGATTCTATTTATTGTAGTAATTGAATTTATCGGCTGCGGTCACGATACCGGGGGATAGGGTGAACTACTGGAGTTTCAGGTTTCACAGAGTAGGATAGTCTTTGTTTTCAGTTCTAATAGAGAACGTACAACTTGTTCTTGAGCATAGTTAATTTGATGAAAAATGACCTCGGTCAAACATATTTCGGAATAATAAGGGTAACCCTAGTAACGATTGCTGGGGAATTCTGTCATTAGGACAATGAATGCATGCTTCGAGTTGCTAGTAAAATAATAGACTTGTGTAAAGTATCTATCTTAGTGTCTGGTTGCATAACTAATAAGTTATGAGCAAAAGAAACTATTTTTTTCCTAAAACATTGGAATAAAATATTGTGGATAGATGGATGGATCCTGAACTATTCTTTACTACCCAATACTCACTAAACACCACTAAAATGTAGCATCAAATATCCTAACACGGTCCATTTGAAGTTAGAAGAGGCAGAACAATAGCAACATTTTATAGTCGAGTAGTACTGAGTTGCGCATAAATATTGTACACAAAACTGCATTTTTCTGTCGGCTGTGTGTGTCAGGTTGGGGCCAGAGGAGCGGCGGGCGGCGGCCATTATTATTCATCTTAATGTTCAGGCGGACATGGAATTTTGAAATGGTACTCTAGTTTTAAATGTTTATGAAGTCTGTCAAGTACGAGTTGTATATTGTTTTCGGAGAATGCCAAATTGTTCCGTAGAATGTTTGACATACTCGTATATCAGTATAAACAACGTAATAGGAACTATTGATTTAAGATGTACTAAGCGTAGAAAACCTTGTAGAGTCTCACTTTAGGATAACACTTTTTCATATTTAAAGTAACAAGTACATTTTAGGCGACCAAGTATCTATTCAAACAAGCACTGGCAAGCGCTGAAAGTCACATACAGGTTCCGATTCACCAGCTAGCGCTTACCAACACCCAAAAGCGCTTACGAGCTTCGTTAAGCGCTGGTAAGCTAATCAAGTCAAATATTTTTATTCATATTGAGCCCAAAGAGGCTTTTCTATACGCTAGTAACCAGCATTCTTTCTGTATATCATCTACCTTTACGAGCATGTCCAAACAGCTGACACCTGGCGCCGTGGCCCACCGCCGCGTCACAGACGCTCGGAGGCTGTTATCGATTATCCTGCCCCACGTAATTGCCTGCCCTTTCTTCTTATTGACAGCGGAGTCATCTTCTACTTTTTATATTTAAACTACTTCTAATGTTGAAGCTGGAAGCGGTTTACGTTGAAAATGAAAACGATTCGACATTGTGGTTCATGGTATATGGGGACATTTTAGTTGGTTGTTTGTATAGAAAAAGTATTTCGTTCTTTCATGGTTTTTCCATAGCTGCTATACCTCAGTGAATAAGGATATACTGTGAGAAAACGGGATACACATTTATCCTATACAGGCTCTGTTTGACTCTAAATATGAAAGAATATTTCGATTTAGGATGGATTTTAATAAATCATTAAGCAACCATTATCATTAATCAAATAATCAAAGTATTCATCTCAACACATTTCACATTAACACTAAATAAATTTAATTCTCTACTTCGCACAAAATATAAAAGGAAATTCAGAACATTTTCAATAATTCATATCGCACAATACACTTTGGGCCAAAAAAACACACACAGAAGTAAACAGGGCAATGTGTGCTCTTGGCTGCTCCTCACGTTATTAGTTTCGAGTGAATGCGGCTGCAGGGCTGTCATATTTGTATTACAACTTAGACATGCAATGAAACCGTTTTGTAGCCAAAATTATAGCAGACAAGTTATTCTGTGCCGAGAGTTATGTGGTAGTTTAGGTCTCTTGTGCTGTTGGGTCTTTAGAACGTGTTGTTAGATTTGTTGTTTGATTTTGGCGAAGCTTTACATGATTTGTTTTCAAGGTCAAAATATTTTGAAGCTAGCTTGCTAACTTTCTTACAACTTATTAATATCGTCATTGTTGTCTCAAAATCCTACACATTATCTTCTTTTTTTAGTCTATGTAATAACGCACACAGGAGGAAAGAGCAAAAGTCGTGTCGTACGAACAGCTGAAGAGGATGGCAGATGACAGAGGAAAGTGGAAAGAACTCCATCGACAAGAGCCCAGCTCTTAAGTTTAGAAGAAGAATAACGCACACAGACCTGAAATAAAGTTGCTTATCCTGGTTATATTATGATCTTTTTAAGCTAAAACAAATCTATTAAGAGTACTTTCCCTCCTGGTATCAATATAACATGCTACCTTGAATCAATCAACCGATCTATATTGAATGTCCTTATAACTGCTGGCCAAAAGCCTCTGATCTTACTGACTGAGACTTATCAATACAGTGAAGCAGATAAGCACAACATTCTTTTCAGTACTTGTACATGTTCATTATGTATATTCACGACTAATATTTTGTTTATATTTTCGGGTTTAAATGTTTGAAATATTCAATGACTTATATTTTTACGTGAAAACCCTATCCTGAACTTTGACCACAAGTTCAGCGGCGTCTCCTCAGGGAGAGAGTTTATTAAAGTGCAGAACAATAAATTTAAATAAAGGATAGTTATGCGGTTGTCGTGTCCGCCGCGGTATTAATGTAACTAATTGCGTTTTAACTAACTCTACTATGTTGCTTGCTTTGTAGGTGGAGGAGTAATAGATTTAGGTGCTGAGATTGTTTACTGCGTTAGTTATAAACAAAACATAATGCATGAAGGTACTGAGACTAGTGTCTATGACATTGTATTAAGAAGTCAGAAATTAACTATAAGTTCCAAAAAATAAATACTTTAAACAAAGTTATTTTTTTCAGGCAACGTTCTCTAGCTATATACCTATGTATATAAAAGAAAGTCGTGTTAGTTACATTTATAACTCGAGAACGGCTGAACTGATTTGGCTGAAAATTGGTGGGGAGGTAGTTTAGAACCAGGAGACGGATATAGGATACTATTTATCCCGTATTTCCTACGGGAACGGGTGCGCTGTGGGTGAAACCGCGGGGCACAGCTAGTTTATTATAAAAATTACTCGCTGCCGCAAGCAGAGACGTCCATTAAATCAACACTTAACTAATTGGAATAATTGATTAACTGACATTTTTAACTAATTGACATTTTTACACTCATTAAATCTCTACTAAGGAAGCTTTTGACTTCTCTAAGTACGGCCGTAACATGTAATTGCCTCTTAGATAAACTTTGCCCAAAAGTGGGTTGACAGAGGCTAACAGTATAAGTAAACAATACATTTTATACCGCGTCTCTTGTCTCTCACTCACAGTAACAGTTTGTGCTAACTATTCTTCTTGTTGATGTAATGTCTGTTTGTCATCTTTGGGCCTCAATTTATGATCGTCAACTATGTACCAACGAGCATTAGGTAGATGACCGGCCGTCACCATCGAGATAAAGAGAAATTATAAACAACAATAGTTAGAGAACTTGGTACGACATAATGTTCTGTTGGAGATAAAAGATAAATCTACATTAATGATCTGAATCTCAAAAGTAACTGTTTATTATACTAAATGAAACGGGACTGTATCGCGTTAGAATATATAACGTACTAGCGGTGCCCTTCGGTCTCATCCGCATTTATTCTGTCACTGTTTACGTTTAAAACTTTCCGGGATTACGACAAACATTTCAAAACCAGAATCAACTAAATCGGTCCAGACGTTCTCGAGTTTTAACGAGACTAACAAACCACGATTGATTTTTATATAATTATGTAGATTTATTAAAATGCGTACCCGACGTTTCGAGCGGATTAAGTAATACACTACTTTGTGGGCACGGGATAACTTGAGACATCCCGTGACCACGGGATAATCGTAAACACGGGGTACCGGGGTACCGTTCCATACAGATACAGTCTACGATACAGTCCCTTTTCATTTAGTAAAATATGCAAATAATGTAATTTGGAAAAGGAACTATTTATTTTGTTTTACAACGTTAGTCTTAAAAACTAATTGTCAAATTTGAAACAAATATCGCTCAGCATGGCCTTACAAAGTCACCTGAAAAATATTACCTACTATCTCAAAAATAAAAAATTAAATTACCAGTCTTAAAAATCAAACATCCCCTAACCACATTTTCGACTAGTTCATTATTTTTACTGTCCATAATACTTCAAACCCTCGACTACACACTCGGCGACACGAAATCGAAACTTTTAATAAAAGTCAAAGCGAGATCCTGTAGTAGCTACATGCTTGTTCGTGAGTAACGCGACGTAACTTAGACGTTAGCTCGACGCGTCAACGGGAACGCAACACGAGTGTCAACTATGAGTAACTTCGTGACAACTTCGAATAGGGATGTGTGGATGGGACCTTTTTTATAAATCGACTTGTTTTTCGATTTTATTTTCAATACGAACAGTTAAATAAGTGTTAACAAGCTGTATCGATGTTTTCGTAGATAAACTTATTTAACTTATATTGCTAGGTGATATTACTGTTTAGTTCTAAATTTTTTATCTTTTGTTAAACTTATTATACGTGCAATTTATAAGTTTATTTTAAAAGAGTAATTGTACTGTCATCGATGCTGTATCCCAAAATAGACTTTGGTCCTTTTTGGGCAAAATAAGGCCCTTTAAAGCCTAAAGGTAATCTATCACTGTAGCTTTAATCGTTAGATAATGTTAGGTGGTCCAAAAACACCTAAACCTAAGCAAGTGCCTCTCCAAGCCTAGTTAATTTTATTACAAAATACTTAGCAGCTTATCTTCAGCCAAACCGCAAACCGGTAAAGAGTGGCTGTCCTTGGTTCTAAGCACAATTACTCGTCGAGTCTCGCACATGAGTCTCGTAAACAAGACCGGTCTCGAGACATCACTAGCTGTAAATCTTGGGCGCACGTGTGGCCCGGCTTTATGCGACCGCTGGTGTCGTGTGAGACAACCCTTATAGTGAATGGTTGGTGCGATTGTTTTGATTATTATATTGTAACTTTTAACAAACAAAGATGGCTTCAGAACTTTCAAGTTGAGAGTTTTTTAAATAAATATACTTTTAAAATACTAACCGAACGTTTGTCCAGATTTTAAAAGATATTCAGATGTATTTCCATTAGAGTGTTCTAAAATATAATACAAGTCATACAAACAGCTTTTATCCAGTTCAGCTTAGTGGGAGCTATGTTTGAGGGGAAGACTTAGAATGGGTGTTAGTTCCTTAGAATAAATTCATCAACCAAAATATAATATTTTTCAAAATATCCAATTTAAAAAAAATTGGTACATATTCGTTGGTATAATAACTAGCTCATCTACATAATCCTTTCTCTAACATTAAAATTTCATTAGCCCACTATCTTGAGTACTACAGTACACAGTACACAACCCACTCAGTTATTCCGTTTAGTACACGTACGGTATAAATCCTTCGTACGCTTCAAGTGTAAAGTCAGGCAAGTCAACACTAAACTAACTCGGGATCAAACTACATAGTTGTTATTTCATTTCAGTCTCGGGTTAATTTACTTGGCGAATGTTTTCCAACTTATTTTTGAGTTCTTGTTCTCTCTCAGTTTTAAGTGGTTAGGGACTGTCTGTGTTTTAGAGGTGGTTTGGAGTTGATGTGTTGTGTCGAATAAGTTTTTAGTACGTACAATATTTTTATAAAAGTGTAAAGATTGTGACAGAAAGATATTTTCTTGGCTCATAGTTAAAGGTACTTTTTAATTAGGTATATTGTTAATTGGATTGTTAGAATGCTTACAGTTTTAAGCTAATACAGGTGACACAATCCTAACACTTTACGAAACAAAAAATGCCCCATCACTATTGACTCTATCAATAGAGTACATATCATAGTGTAGTGCATAGTGTTATAACATAGTGTAGCTATACCTATTAAACTTATTTTAATCACCTCTTTTCACCTCACGTGACCCACCAAACTATTCCTAATTTAAATTACCACACACATTCAACACCTCCTCTTTTGAACCTCCTTACAGAAAAAACGTTCCAAAAACGAACTTTTTAAACTCATTACTGTGTCCTCGCATCTTTCGCATGAGGGCGCCACTGTCGCGGGGTTGTCTCTCAGGGGTAGATAGACTGAGGGTAGTTACACAGCACTTCTAAGAGCCATTACGTGACTAAGCGACTGACACAACTGTCGAGTCCCCGGGCCGCAAATTAAACAAACTTACAGATTTCAGATTCTAATTTTAGTTAGTTATTTTGTTTTGAGTGATGAGAGTTGTTTGATTTGAGAGGTTTTCACGGTTTGCAGTGCTTGTACAGGTGTTAGTGTGAAGTGTTGGTGTAAAATGATTAAATTAAACCTTTAGCTTTGAATTGAAACTTAACTTATGCTTCCGCACTCCAATTCATTCTATTAGAGCGAGGTCGAGATCTCTCAGTTTTAAAAGATGAGATTCCTTTATCTGGTCACTTATCCGTAACTAAAACCATATACTAATATAGTTAAGTGACAGTTCAGTTATGCTAAACAGTTTATGCCACAGCTAAGTAAAAGTAGAAATATTAGACCTCACTCTATCCATAGATCAATACGTTCAATGTATTCTCAAACGCCTGTAATTCAGTCACCCCTTGTCGTATACATAAGTACCTTCACCTATACATACACGGGCCCAAAACTTCCTTAACTTTTTCCGAACGCTCCTCGCGATTCCATTGTCATTTAATGAGCCACTTTACCACCCTCCTTTAGTTTTAATGTTTCGTTCTTTCCATTTTCAAATTTGATTTTTTAAGAGATGGTAAAGAGATTTTAATAAAAATCATAACCTCCTTCGATAAAGTTAGGGCAATTGTTATTACTGTGGACATTTTTAAACATATATTCAAAAGGTGGGTTCAAAAAAAAATTTATAAGAATTAACATATAATAAAATTATTATGTATATTTATAATTCAATTTTTAAACTGTCAATGTTTTTTTAGAAAAAGGATCGTTGTAAAATTAAACGGTATGTTTTTAATTTACTCATGAATTTATAATTAAATTAAAAGGGGTGTCGTAGGCTTCTCAATGCGTTTGCATTTAGGGGCGAAGTCTTATTAAGACTGCAGATTTAGGCTATTAAGAACTGGCAAAGTTATATTAAATACTTTGATAAAAAATAATTAAACAAGCTATCAATTACTTTTCCAGAAAATCGTTTTTAAGATAAAGTTTGTGATTTTATCCGTCTTTCAACTTCAAAACTTAAGTTTTTAAACCGACTCACACTAAGTTTTCCTTAACCAACAATAAATTAACAACCCCAAATTAAATTCATAAGATTAATCTACTTTCAAAGTGTCAAAGTAGGCAATGCACCGGACCAAGCGTACCAACCGCGTTAATCCAATTTACAGTTAGTTTCCGTAAGTTGCCTAACTTGGCAGACTTAGTGATTTAAATTCAGAATACGGGCAACTTTCAGCACACTTGCAATTTTAACGATCGCTTTTGACAAGTTGAAATCATAAAGAAGTTTTATGTTGGTAATAGTTGAGTTGTCACGATAGGATTTACTAAGTTGACTAATTCAAAAGAAATTTTCAGTGAACTTTCATTTTAACACGTTATAGAAAGCGTAGATCATTATCTCTCTATCAAACATTAGGGTGCGAAAGCTGACCGGTGCGGTGCGGAGCCCACATACACAAATGCTTTATAAGAATAAATAAATAAATAATAAATAAATAAATATACCTGGACAAATTCACAATTAGACCCAAAGTAAGCTCTAAGCTTGTGTTATGGAATCTAATTAACTGATACTACTACTTATACATACACAAATACTTTATAAGAATATATAATTGACACCCAGACGTCGTCGCCAACAACTATGTCTTCACATATTGTTGACTCCGGGCGGGAATCGAACCCGCAACCCCCGACACAGTAAGCGCTCTCACTGCCACTGTGCCAACGGGCTTGTCAAATACTAGCAGCGCCCCGCGGTTTTACCCGCGTTGTACCCGTTCCCGTGGGAATTTCGGGAATTTTTATACATATAAACCTTCCTCTTGAATCACTCTACCTATTACAAAAAACCGCATCAAAATCCGTTGCGTAATTTTAAAGATTTAAGCATACAGACAAACAAACAGACAAAAGTAGCGACTTCGTTTTATACTACGAGTATGTAGTGTTATAATTGACACGCAGACGTCATCGTCAAGAACTATGTCTGCACATATTGTTGACTCTGGGCTTGAATCCAACCCGCAACTCCCGATACAGTAAGCGCTCTCACTGCCACTGTACCATAGAGCTTGTCAAAGTAATGCAATGAGATTGGCCTGTAATGGCCCACGGCTGGACAAAAGCCTCATCACACTGAATGTCAACGACACTTAAACGAACCATTTTATCCCACTCCGATTATTTATTCCCTCATTTCCTATCCTCAAAATAACTAGAAAGGAACAGTAAAAACAAGTAATAAATATAAATTGATACTGTTCCCAAACATAATAAAATGGCGTTCATAAAGAGATGTACCTCTAAAAGCTGAATTCAATTTTATAGATCGTAAAATTCGGATAACACTAACGAGGAGCGAAGAAACGAGATCCATTGAGCTGGTGTGGGCTGTGGCTTCACTCGGGCTCGTTTGTCCTTTTTAGAGCATGTATTGACTTGATGCATTTTGTACAATAATTTATGTTTCGATTTGCTATTTTTACGAGTATGTTCGTGTGTGATTCTATGCCATTTTATAATCATATATTGAAAACACAAAACTTGAGTTTTTACGTTATGTTACTAGGTTTCATTCATTCATCGAGTGGATGGTCAACCTGACCAATCATGGTGTCAGAGTTATTGAGCCGCCAAAGGCCTCTGACATGGCTCATGTAACGACTACTATCCGTAGAAAATAACCGGGACCGACGGCTTAACGTGCCCTCCGAAGCACGGAATCATCTTACTTTTCGGGCAATCAGGTGATTCAGCCTGCAATGCCCTAGCCAAACTGAGGACAGTCTCACAAAGAGATTTTTGTGAGATATTGTTGTCCCCACCGGGAATCAAACCCGGAACCTCCGGTACTAGGTATGTACTGGTTTCTAACGTCTGTGTCTACAGTTCCTGTAATGGGGCCGAAACGTCAGATAAAAATGTAAAATAAAGCGAAGTGTATCCGTAAACTTAATTTCAACTCAAAATAGATAGGTTAGCTCTGTATGATGTTTTGTGTACAACAAATAACTAATGCTAACTGCACTAACACACATGCCCTGTTGACCTACGGGAGCACCAGGTGTTCATGTATGTCCATAAGTATTTTTAATTCAATAGCATTGAATCTCGAATCTTCAACGGTGTTAGTGCAGTTAGCGTATGTCATTTGATGTTGGCAAAACTTCGTAAAGAAATGATTATTTAGCGGCGTAGATTGACTAACCGATGTTAGCTCATTGCGATTGTTAAGCAACGTGCAGCTAGGCACTTGGATGGGTGGCCGGTAGTGGCATTTCTATCTGAGCGCTACCGTGCTTCGGAGGACACGTTAAGCAATCGGTCCCGGTTGTTTCAATCGGAATGCCCTCCGAAGCACGGAATCATCTTACTTTTCGAGCAATCAGGTGATTCAGCCTGCAATGCCCTAACCAAACTGAGGAAAGTCTCACAAAGAGATTTTTGTGAGATATCCCCACCGGGAATCGAACCCGGAACCTCCGGGTCGTGAGCCAGGCGCTCAAACCACGGAGGCTGTCAAACCATGTTGGAGGCCTTTAGGCTGTCTAAACACTCCGACACCAAGGTTGGCCACTCACCTACTCGAAATGCCATCCCACTGCTGGGCACAGGTTGCATTAAAGTTATCACATACATGCATTAAAGCTATCACAAATTACAGCTACCTTCCAATAATATTTGTATCCTTATTCGCTATCAAAATCACCTCGACTCACGCTATCAAATAACTGAAATACTCAATTAAAGTTGTCTCCGCACTATCGATTTAAAGGTCCTTCCACACCACCGTTTACTGCGGCAATGCGGCCCTAATATAGATCACTCTGATTAACTGCTATTGCTATTCTGCTATTTAGCTGTGAACGTTTTAATTGAGTTCGCGGTTAGATTTAAGAAGGCTTTGGAATTTTCGGCAGGAATGCCGGGAAAAATGGCGGTGGACTTTAATTGAGGTGGATTCCTTTTTATTAAGGGTTGGAGAAAGTGTAATAAAGATAGTAGTGGGAACATCTTTTCACTGGAATGTTATAGACTAGATTTTAAGTAGGACATGTAAATATTGTTCAACTGATGATTACTTTTATTGTTTCTTTTATGCAATTTCAATGTAAATTCATACCTATAATGAGGACATGAGATAACCATATTTTTAATTTGTTTAACAAAAACTAAATTAATATAAAATTCATTCATAACACTTACATTACCTTTTAAGACAGTTAACAAACGAAAGGAGCTACTTCCATCCACACAAACACACCTTCATATACACAACAAACACACACACATACACAAACCTCACTATACTATACACTACAGTGACATAATTAAAGGGCAGTACTACATCATACCATGCGTTTTGAATAACGTTACCGCCGGCTGTGTGCACGGGCCCTTAGGCAAACATGTGATTGTATCATACATTACATGTTTGTTTTATCATATTTTATTCACGGTTGAGAAATTCTATTGTGGAGTTTGTGTAATTGTTTTGTAAGTTATTGTGTTAGTCTAGAAAGAAAGTATAAAGTATAAAGAAAGTACCTTATAGTATTTTCATATCAAATACTAACCCTTGTAATAAAATGAAAATGTCTTGCAAAATAAATAATCTTAAAAAGTGTTTTTTTAAATGTCCGATCAATAATATTTAATCAGAGATGAAATCGTCTTTTTGTAATATGATATAAAACTTCAGGCGAAAGACTACTTTATAATACGTCTTGATATACTGAAATTCTAATGAATATATACAATACAGATATCAATGCTTCTAGTAAATGGGCTTGTAGTGATTACTTAAGTTTGACATAAACTAGAAGAACAAAGACCAAACATTTCCCCACCACTGCCAAAAACACCCAAACATTTGCATCAAGATGCAGCGAACGCCGAAAACATGTTTTACGTTACGTTAAATATATTTTTCGTTACGTTAAATCTGGTATATTTACAATATAGTAACGGAACGTGGAATGGAACCGTTCCCCCGAATGGCAATGTTTGGTTATGCTTAGTGCCGCGGCGGCGTTCGCCCCTTCTGCCAATTTTCACCTGCCGCCCGCGGCGCGCTCGATTTATGAGCCCTCAGATATCATCTTACAGCTCCTAACAATTCAGGACACACTTTAAAATACAGATTTAAAGTTACTGGATACGCTTAAAATTAAAAAAAAATTAAATGTTCTGAAAACTGGTGTAAATTGCACGAGTAAGGCATAATTACTTTAAAGGCATTGCATTGCAATTAATCACATTTATACAATTAATACTTTACAATATTTAAGATTATGGTACGTAGTAGGTATTGAGCAAATTCATTGTTCATTATATTCAGCTATACATGAGCATACCCAGTATTAACCAATATTCCACCAAAAAACGTAGTGAATGAAAAATGTCTATACCACAATTTTTAAATCCTTGGCTATAAAATCTTGAGGGGTCGAGGGGTGTCGCTTACAATATTACGATGTTAACCACTGAGGACGATTTACATAATTCATTGAAGGGAACGCACAGCCCTACTTCACCGCGCTATACTCGTAGAACGTATGTTCCGATTTCAAATGATATCTCGTGATTGGTGTAGGCTTATTGTTGCAATGAGTTATTAAAGTATGGATACGGTTTATGTTGTACATGTGTTTCTGGCATATTTAATATAATCACTACAGATTTCAAACCCTTATTTGTTTAGATTTATAAAATGTTTATTCTCGATAGTGGCGTAGAATGACATCTGCCAAAGACTGGTTTTGACAAAGATTATATTAGTTGACTTAAAAAGGAATTCCTTTTTTCCAACTTTTGAACAACCAATGACAAATACAAATACGGCACCATGGTGTTCAGTCAAAACTTCTTAATTTACGGAGTATTAGCTTGTAATGTCCCAATGCTGGGCAAAGGTCACTGAAGATATCAGTACAGTGAGGAGGATTAGGCAAAATCACCACGCTTTAATGAAATAAAGACTAAAACCGTACAGGTGTTCAAATTTTCGCCTAATAATATGGACATGGCATATGGCCCATATAACATGACGCCTTAACTTTATTCGTACAGCGCCCTCTGTGAGCTACGACCGTTAACTCTGAACTGAGATAACGAGCTTAGAGACATTGCTACAGCTTATGATGCTAAGCTTTTGTTATAGCTGTCATATTTTAACCTACTATAAAAGAGTAAGTTCCTTGTTTATGGTGGAAATAATAATTTAAGTTTATATCGCGAATTCTTGGCTTATATTTCTTTGTTGACTTTGAAATGACTTTTTAAATTACTTACTGACCGACTTAACAATCAATATGAGTATTGTATTTCTGTGTCACTATTAAGTAGAATGTCAGACATCTTATATCCCGGGAATTATCTATTATAATATCAAAAATAATATGCTCACTTCTAAAAGCTTTCCATTATCGACACAACATTATGGACTAACCACTTCTAACACAAAGACAATATAAACTCTATAGAATTAACTAAACCGTAGACAAATTCATCGTAACCGTAACATACGGTGTACATCACGTGACATTTACAGCGTCAACAACGTGACTACGACCGAGTGTTACGATAAAATGACGATTTTGTTACGAGCAGGGTTACAACTACAGTTAAGCATAGAGAATGTATTCTATATTCAATTTTGTTTTTAGAACACGGTATTTTTTTTAATATTCGAGCATTTATTTTATTGCGGGTTGAATAAGTCTGGCCTATTTTCAATTTGAGTCTTTGTTCTATTTTTTTTTAAATATTTAAAAACAGAAGAAAAAATTTACATTATCCAATATTTAGAACACATTTCAAATTACTCAATCGTTCAATCGCTTTGAATTGAACTTGCCGCCCCTCAGATTGAAAACTTATTTATCTACACTAATGTTGTAACATTCTACTTATGTTTCCAATACTTGACTTATAATTACTACTGTTATAGCACAGACAACTAAAACACTCAATTTAAGCAATTGCACATGATGTTATAATATCATTATAATTTAACATTATAACATCATTATAACGCGACCAATTAACCTGGCGAGCCTTATGTCAAAATCCTCATACTAGTTGTATAAAATTTTGATATTAGGCTGGCTTTTGAAAATAGTTGGGTTATACGTGAAAACTTCGTCGAAACTACATACACAAAACTCTTTGGTAAGATCTCGCTCGCTCCTGATTGGCCCTACGCGCAGCTGCGCTCTCATTGGTTAGATTTTAATGGCGGCAAGTTCACTGTGACAATACACGTACCTACGCGTGAATTTAATGTTTCGCAATGTGTTTTGTTTTTAAAATTTTGTTTGATTAATTGCATTAAATAGTGAAGATAAAGTAGTGTATGCAACTGCATATAACACGGGTATTAAAACACTCGTTACTATTATGAAACTCGCTGCGCTCGTTTCATAAACTCACACTCGTGTTTTAATACCCTTCTTTATATGACGTTGCATAAACTACTATTAATCTATACTAAGAAAATAAGTATCAAGGTCATTTTATCTTTGCCCTTTTTGTTCAGATGAATTTACTATTATTAATATGACAAATAAAAACAGACAAGAGATTCATCCAAAAATTACAGCTTGCTACATATACCCGCGTGTCATCATTGGCAAAAATTCGCCAACCCTACTTCGGTATAACTATAAAAGAAAATCGGCTACGTTTTATGTCCGTGTTCAGACTGATTGATTGGAACCCTTGCGAGTTGAAATAAGGTCGAGTGTTGCGTGATTTATCTTCGTTTGGGTATCCATCATACGTAGTTATTGGGAGACGGGTTCGAAGCGGGTCACGGTCATTATGTTTAATATTGTTGGGAATGCGGGTATTACGGTTATAAATATTTGCAGTAAAAAATACTTAGTAATGAAAAAAAAATTTTTAAATGAAGTGATACATAGGCGCATTCTTATACTGAAAGTTTGTTTAATCGTCACTCAGATAAGAAAATAGAAGTACATAGCAAAACTACAAACCAGTCACGCCAATTGAGCGTTCATTGTAACTTAACTCTCTAAGAATTTACACTCAAAACAAATTCTAAAATTCCAAATTCAAAAGTTACACCAACAAACCTTCCAAATTCGAATCACGCCGTAACCCCACCAATCACAAACAAACGATATTACCACGAATTGTAGAAAATGCGGAATATTTTCTAGTCAACACATCTTCGGGGTTGGAGTGTTCGGTTCATTATCCCCGTTTAATTTTACGCATGGCCACCCGCGAGGCATACCGCCTCGAGTTTAAATTTGGAATTTTGACGAAACGATCTAGGGTGATGATGGAAGTCAATGGTTGGCGAAGTGTCATTACGTTAGTGTCGTAAACTTGAGCTTGCTTTCATAATTAAGTTCACGTTTTAATACGACGGGGATTGGATTTAATTGCGACTACTGCGTAGTAAATTATCGTTGCTGCAGCTTTATATGACTATAATATACGATCTTTTGGTCATAATATTTGTGGTGATGGAATATTTTGTTAAATTACAGGGTTAAGAGTGCGTTTTCATTGAAGCCGAGCGGAGCTGTGTGGATCTCAAACTTACAAACACAACGCATTGACATTGTCAAAATCTTTTCGTAATGCGTTGTGATAAGTCGATGAAGCTCCGATCCGCTTATATAGAAACGCACCCTATGATCTTTGGCTTTTCAAAGTTATACATTACTAGCCGCGCCCCGCGGTTTCACCCACGTTGTACCCGTTTCCGCGGGAATTTCGGGATAAAATGTATCCCATGTGGTATTCTGATGTGTAACCTATATTACTGTAAAGTTTCATCCAAATCCATTCTGTAGTTTTTGCGTGAAAGAGCAACAAACATACATCCATCCATACATACATCCATCCTCACAAACTTTCGCATTTATAATATTATAGTAGGACAGGGTAGTCTAGGTAGAGAATATATGTCGTCATCGCACTCATCTAGTTCATAACATTATAACCTTTTTTAAATAATCAGTTATTTCTCCTGAACATTCTAATCTAAACTCATCTTCTGCGTTCTCCAGTTCAAAATCCAAACAAAATCTGCCGTAAAACAAACCATAAAACTTCACTCTGACTCATATATATCACGACCAAATCATTCCTCTTCATACCGTAGATGTATTCCCAAAAGACGCGATGCTACTAACACGACCAATAACAATGTCCCACCGGACCACATGATTTGTGGTCACACTAATAATAATTTTCATTGTAATCCGTCAACGGAAAATTACCACAAAAAAAAAACAAATATGGCGTCTCCAGGAACCATTTGGCTTGTTGACACCAAAAGGACATTTTTTTTGTCATTCCGAGGGTTGTTTGTCATTTCACGCCGAGAATATTATATTTACATATTATTTTGTAAGTAAGTAATGGAGTTTACTCCCGGAATACTATTGTGTAAAAATAGGATTTTTTGTACATATTTTTTTGCTTATTCTTTTATGGCGGTTTTGTTTGTTTATTTATAAAGATTTTTTAAGTAAACAGGTGTACATGTTTATCTTATATTTTAAGAAATGGTAATCTGTGGTATGTTCTAAGGAAGTATGAATTCTAAGATTACAATGTTTACCTAATGTTACAAGCACAGTGACAATACAAACAGTATTTTAGTTTTTTTTAATTAAAAAGATTCAATTGTTTTCAACTTTAATGAGTACAGCTACATAACTACAAATTCAATATGAATCTAAGTTCGTTAACTAAAGATTTTTGAACTTGTTTATGTTGATAATCATCATACTTATTAATATAATATCTTCAATTAAATACCAAAACACATTTCAAATAGGTACTTGCCAATAGTGTAGTATTCCAATTCTTAATTAGTTTTTGAAGCTCAAAACGGTTAGGTCTAAGTACCGATGCCTATTCCGTATTTTTTGGCTCCAAAACCAAATCCATCAAACGTCACCCTCCACCGGGAGTCAAACCCATACATAATGCGTGCATCCCATACGTTTGCAGACGTCACTCAAGCTTTACGGATTTGGCCATCAACAACGTGACGCGAACGCTCGACTTGGCGTGATTTGATTACGTTACAGCTAGGAGATACGCGGGTGACAAGGCACGGAGGAAAGTATTGGGGTTTTGAGTCTGTGTGTGAGATAAAGGAAATCACTATATATCATTTATATTAAGTATAGGTGTCTCATGTGGTCTTTTATCTCATATCGGCTTAAAAATTGTTTTTTTTTTTTCAAAACTGAAACAGAATTCGAACTCTTATGAAAACTTTCTTAATTTTAATTTTTTTCGAAATCGATCGAATACACATTAAGCAACAATCAAAACTCACCAACTCTCCCACTATTCGTCAAACAGCAAAACAAACCCATGAAATTCAATATCAAAATGCAAATACCGAACATTCAATCGAATACATAATTTAAACAATCAAACTTGTACACAACATAATTTAAATTACCATGCTTGTTATACACAAATGGTGATTCAAATATAGCAATTATCATTAATATTATTGGTTCGTCTGCCGGTCCCGAGATAGCGGGATGTCCGTCAAATGGCTTAGCGGCTTATCCCGGCTTCACTCGCATCAAACGCGCCATTGGGCCCGAGTCTTCCTCTAATTGAATTTTAAAAGCATTTTTGACAGTCCCCTGTGCGCGCGAACTCGCTGATGTGTACACGTGGTTACTTTTATGTTTTATTGTTTAAGTGGGCGGGTGAGGTAGGGGATAAAGAACTCGTCATATTCTTTATTTGTCAAATTGGATTTTCGTCATTTCTTAGATTGGGCATATTATACATTTAAACTTTTATAAAGGTAAATTCGTTAATTTCGGGCGAATAACTTAGTTGTCATAGCAAGATTAATCATATTATATACATAAGAAACGCTAGTTCGCCAGTTTTTTAATCCATTGCACATCCCAATTTCATGTATCTTACAATTTGTCACATTTATCACTTATTACATCATTTTACTTTTAAACCGCATTTAAAGAACTTAGGATATTTTTCACCCGCATTTTGGTTGAAACAGCTTCACAAAACACAGATTCACTTCTTTACGAAACATTTCTCCAATTTCCAAGAACCTATTATAATTAAAGACAATAACTCGATTCTCTCCAAACCTTCGTTTAATATTCAGAAACGATTTAATAATGCCTAGTAACTATTGCGTATTCCGTGGCAGTATTGAGACAACTCCGTTAATTGTGTAATGACGTTCAAAGTCATTAATTAGTGAATCTATTCACGTAACTGCGAGGCCTTTATTGCTTTGCTGTTAAGGTGTGGTTTTGCGTGATTTGTGCTAGTATATATCTTTGATGTATGTGCAGATGTTTGAGCGTTATGTGTGTCGAGCGATATTAGTATGTGTGGGTTGATATGGAAATGTACGTTTGATATCTTTAAGGGAAATAATAATTAAGTAGGATTGTACTGCACTTCCTTTTCTTTTAATTGAACAACATCAAAGCGATTTCTCAGTTCATTCATAAATTTCAAGTAGCTCAGTGGCCAATTCAGCTGTCGGAGTTTTTGGAACAACCGACGAGAAACCGAGATCGAGACGGTTTATCGTGCCCTCCGAAGCACGGTAGCGCTCAGTTCACAGTTAGAATACATCGGTAACCGCATTTTGGTGGCACAATTGAACTCGGTGACAGAACAACTAACACAATCTCATCTCTTACAACAAAATAATAACTTAAAAAATAAAATCCTGTCTTCTTATAACTTCAGAAGGAAAGTCAGTTTTAACCCTCCAGTGATACCTAACATGTTGTTAACTATTTCAAAAATAGTTTAATTTATCTAACAGAACGAAAGCATTCAAAACGAAACATTTCCACTAAAATACTCCCCGCCGCGTCCGTCTGTATGTTTGCGATAAACTCCAAAACCACTGAGCGGATTTACATGCGGTTTTCACCGCGACTAGACCGAATGATTCACGGAAAAGGTTTGCAGCATATATTTTACAAGCCTACGAGTGTTAAACGAATGAAACTACTAGGTTCCTAATCTATACTATTATAAAAAGGTAAAAAAAATGATTTTGTTAGTTTATGAGTGTTCGGGCTACTAGCAGTAAATACCATTCCAATTTGAATAATTCTTTATGTAATAAATAGCCACATTCAACGGGAAGGTTATAGGCTATTTTTCATCCCGAATTTTCTATGGGAAGGGGCACAACGCGGGTAAAACCGAGGGGCGCTGCTAGTACTTAATAAAACCTATTTTATCGATTCTTTACTAAGTGATATTAACTTATCACGATTGTTAAGCAACATGCAGTTCAACCCCTACTTAGATTGATGGTCGATAATGACATATCTATCTGAGTGCTACGGTAGCTCCAAGATAACGATAGCACCGCCATCGTAATTTAGAGGCTAGTTAATTCGTCGGTACTGATTGTTTTAATCGTTATACCATGTTGACTTGACGACAGTCTAAAAAGTCCGACACCAGGGTTGGCCACTCCTACTCCAACTTTACTTCCTTACTATAGTTATTGACAAAGTTGTACAGTGACAACTATATCCATGTTATAGACTATGTAATGATTGGAAAATTCCGTAATACATACCATTTTGTTAACTACATTCGTGATAACACAAAAATGTATAACTATAATAATACACAAACATGTACATGTACATCATAACATCGGATTGCATCAAGGGGAATTGAATTGCTAGGTTTTCAGTTCATTGACCCCAGAACTAATTATGACAAATTACTGCTCACTGACAGTACATCGACATTAAGTTAATTAATTTATGGAGTTTATTTATTAGTAATAGTAGTGAAGCTGTTCAAATATCGTACTTGATAATAGGAATATTCATATAGAGATGTGTGCTATATCGGCCTAGAATATCTATATAGATGATATTCTGGAATATCCCACGAATTCACCGTGAGTAAAACCATAAACATTTACTAGTATTTTTAAATTTTATATTTCAAAGAATCATTTGCCTACATTACTACGAGTATTTATTCAAGCCTACGAAATTCGTAGTAACCGCTACGAAAACTCGTAGCAATTCAATGCTACGATGCGCTACGAAAATATTTTTATGGAATGTTTAACGTAGTAATTTTGCCTAAAGTAGTTCTGTAGGCATTCGCATTAAATATTTATGATGTGTGTTATTTTTCTTTTGAACTACTTTCGAGTGCATTATTTGGGAGCAATTTCTTTATAATATGATACTACTATGATAGTATAAGTTCGAAAGATATTTGAGGTATGATGAGAGATTAGAAGTGAAACTCATTTTATTGAAAATCTTTGTGTATAATTAATAAAAGTAATAAAGTTCTTAAACTATATTATAGATCGGAGCTTTCAGGCTTTCCGGTCCAAAACATTAGCGTTTTTAGCCACTAATCCACTAATCCATTCTTGGCATGATGATATCGTTATTCTATTAAGCATTAATTAATAAATTTTTACCTTCATAGTATAACTCGTGAGTAGACAACCGTACTACACTCACATATTTCATAATATAATACACTTAACCATAAAACGTTAAGTCAACAAAGCGTTGTGTAAGGCCGCGAGCACGGTGGAGCGAGCGCGGGAAGACGAAGGTGTAATTAATTCCCGTCTAATTACTCGTATCGTGATTCGCGGGACAAACTCCGCGAGTTATGTACGGAGTGTTCGGGTGGGGTCGCACTGTTGGCGAGTTGCTGACGAATACTTGTAGTAACAAGACTTTTCCTTTTCGATACATTGTCAATTTGAACTTTCTGTACAAGGGTTCAATTTCATAAACTTGTGACAATTATTAAAATATCACTACAGATTTATTCGCGGCATAAAGTATTATTTTAGTAAGTAAAAACACTTACTTTGACTTCCCGAAGTTTCCAGTGGACTGCACCACTCAGTACGCGACCACGAGAAGGAGGCAGTGACTGATAACACAATAAGTTGACAACAATCGATGGACAGTATAATCTGAAAATGACATTCGATAACCGAAGAAAACTGAAACCCGTTCAGAGACCGCATTGTGATAATGGACGGACCTGAATTAGTTGCGTGATCAAACATTCTATTAACCTTATTAATATTACATTCTTCCTACTATTTTTTAAACTATATCTCCCGCTTTAACATTTATATCGCCAAACTTTGCACAACCATTAATATATAAAACTAATTACCTAACCTCCACTCGCTACTACTACTGCCCCACCACCCAGCTAATACAACTAGTCGTAACTACTCCTACTTACGTCAAACTCGATAGAACAAGTGATAAAACGCAAGTGGTGACAAAGTTCGTTACTTACTCGGTGAGGATTAAATTACATCCCACGTACACGCGCATTATACCCGGCTATTGTGTGTTCTATTACTTCGAACAATTGAATTGGCTGAAGTTTTGTACCTACTTATACGAGTATGTATGTTCGTTTGTACTTATTTATTTGTGACATGGATAGGTAGTTTGGTGTTTATGAATGCTATTTCTGTGTTAGGGAAAATGGTTTCTTTGTATTAATTAAATTCAATTGGTTGAGCTATTCAGTTCGTGTTGAATTGGAGATTGAATTTGGAGGTTAAGTAGTATTGGCCTGGAAATGGTCAGTCTCAATTAAGAGAAGGATATGTTGCAGTCTGGAAACTCAAAATCACGAACAAACTCTACATTTGTATTATTATAAAATATACTCGCACCTATTTTGGTTAGAAACTTTATAAATCATACGTATTACAATCAGTAGTTTAATATTGTACAGGTTATGCCTACCCTAATGCTCATCGCACTGACCGAGCAACCATCCAAACGTCGATAATAAAGCTATTTTCATTCACTAACCACGCGGTGGATATCAAAAGCGTTAAAAAGTCTAGAAAGTATCGACTTGGAAGGTTGCATTATCGCGGCTCATTTGGCCCGGATTTAGACTGGAATATACAACGCCACAGACTGTCTATAGACGAGGCTAAACTGTAGTCTCGGTGGTAGTAAGAAGCCGTTATACGAATACTGTACTTCAATTTTATTGGAAAGATTTGGTTGTATTGTTTAGTTACTACTCCACTTAGTAACTGGTAGGACTTGGCTCCGATATCCGTATTCGATTTTATCTTTCACTGGCTTGTAAATTCAAGGTCTTATTTGTATAGTACCCTTAACCGTTTGGCTAAGTATGGAACTTGAAAGTTATTGGGACCCTTCTTAAGTTTATTGTCATACTAACATACCAGCATGTTTGTAGTAGCTATTCATCTTTTATTTCACTATTTTTTCTTCAATTATTGAACAGCTAAAAAATACGTGTTTTAGATGTCATTAAATTATACTTCTATTTGCTAATTGAGCAAAAGTCTATTGTGTTCACTCACAATTGTGTCAATTGTGTTAATAATTTAGATACGTGATCTGTCTGGTGTAAATTAGATTTAGTCTACTATGCTGCTATTATTCTTTATCTCCCTTTAGAACACCTTCCCACTAACTAGCTGTTTACTACGCATAATTACCTATGATTATGCCTAATTCTTCTTGCTGTACCGATTGATATTTTTAGTGAGATTAGAGGCTTTTGCCCAGCAGTGGGACATTACAGGCTAATACTTTTATCATATTATGTTAGGGAATGACTATCCACCATCCAACTATCAGGCCTCGGACTACAGTTATATTAATAGAGACGCGAAATGAATCGATAGCACCGCTCATCCCGGACCGGCTGGTGAAACTAAACCGGGTTCAAATAAAATAACGTCAAATAGAATCTACTGTTTTTATTCTTCTTAAAGAAGTTAAAAGAAAAGCTTTTAAGTAATTTGTTCTTGGTGTCACTGCATCATCATTGAACGAGACACTTTGTTGTTAGTGGGATCGTATAGGCCTTCGTTTTTGCATACTTTTGTGAAATGTATATTCATATTTATAACTCAATACCTAATTAAAATTAATATTAAAATATTGATCTTTGCTAGCTTTGATCTAAACTTCGGAGTAAATTCGATAAGCCTAGAGTGATTTTCAATTATCAGGCATTACTCAATGACTAAGCTAGAAAGACATTAATATATTAAGTAATATAAAAAAAATTAATCACTTTAATCACATTATATTTATTTAACAAAATTTATCTCAACATACATATATTAAATACTTAACTTATTTCAATAAAAGTAGGTAGTCAAGTAGGCGTTGGTTATTATTAAACATTCTCATGTCCACTAGATAAAGGAAACGCGAATTATTCCCAAATTCCTCCCTCGCTGTTACAAATACGGACACCCCTGAATATACTTGATATCGTGTCTACAGAATAAATTATAGCTACTGGTATAAGTTAAAGGTAAAGAGCACGTGTGTTAAGTAATCAAAAAAAGATAGAACTATACAGCATACTAGTACACCTGTTTAGTATAATCGGTACTTATCTAGATACTGAAGTATTTACCGTACCGGGTGGAAAACTTCACCCTCTATGCGTTCTATCAGAACTTGTTTGACGGTAGTGATTCGCGTATTTCATTTATAATCTATACCTATCTAAACAAATTACTAATCTATATCTATCTTTAAAAATGGCGTGCGGTCTACAACAATTTCACACAAGAGCTTCATCTATCTTATCTTTGAATCATAAACTGTTATTCTAAAGTTTTTGAATATAGATCTACGGATTAGAACGGATTCCTTTATCATTATAATCCTATCAGTGCGGTAATAGTCCTCATGAAATGCAAATAGTTCAAGTACTACACCAATTATGTGTAGGTTCCCGAATACATCAGTGTAGTAACTTAGGACGTTACCTCTCATTGCTCACCTGTATTTGACGGAACTATAACATTGGTTCGTCCAATAGTCCATGTGAACTATTCAGTTCATGTAGCCTTAGCATAAACTACTCGTAACTATATACATTGTTACAGGTTAAAGTAATGCTCCGTGTTGGGGCTTCCGGCGAAGGTCCCTTTTCGAGTGGCACCCAGAACTTCTCCATGGACAAACGCAAGAAGCAAGTGAGCCTCTGCGAGACCGCGCCGGCCACGGCAGCGCCCGAGGATCGGAAGGTCGGCGTGGCGGCGCCGAAGATGTTCGCGTTTGATGCTATATTCTCGAATGATGATTCGCAGGTTAGTTTCTTGATATATTAATAGGATGATAAATCTGAAGTGTTGCTGTTTATTTGAACGCATTTATCTCTGGAGTTTAATTAATATGTATATATTTTACACAGAGCATAGAAGCTCCGCGCTCTCCTACTAGAGACGCCTTTCTTAAAACTTTTCATACAAACTTAGCGTGTCGGAAAGCGTTACCGCTCACTCACATCATGACACGCTTTACTTCAAAGTTGACGTATCTGTATTGTATGTAGAGATGGGTATGTCGATATGAGTCGATGTTTTTATCGATATTTTTTTTATCAGCAGAAATCGGACTAATGACTATTAAAATTTTAGGATTAGGGAATTTTAGTTTTTAAGCTATTGCATAGCTTCTATCGCGGGCCTTGAGCGCGGGGACCAAATCCAAAATTTCCGTAACGAAAAAACCTCACGCTTACCCGATCCGACGGGAAGGAGGTGTGGCTTGAAGGCCGTGCATCGTCTAACGTCGTTTCAGTTCGGCAGTCTTCGACACGGCGTTGTGTGCGATTGTGCGTTGGGGGTGAGAGAGGGGGTGAGAGAGGGTGGTGAGAGAGGGGGGTGAGAGAGGGGTGAGAGAGGGGGGTGAGAGAGGGGGGTGAGAGAGGGTGGTGAGAGAGGGTGGTGAGAGAGGGTGGTGAGAGAGGGGGGTGAGAGAGGGGGGTGAGAGAGGGGGGTGGGAGAGGGTGGTGAGAGAGGGTGGTGAGAGAGGGGGGTGAGAGAGGGGGTGAGAGAGGGGTGAGAGAGGGGGGTGAGAGAGGGGGTGAGAGAGGGGTGAGAGAGGGGTGAGAGAGGGGGGTGAGAGAGGGGGGTGAGAGAGGGTGAGAGAGGGGGGTGAGATAGGGGGGTGAGAGAGGGTGGTGAGAGAGGGGGTGAGAGAGGGGGTGAGAGAGTGGGTGAGAGAGGGGGTGAGAGAGGGGGGTGAGAGAGGGTGGTGAGAGAGGGGGGTGAGAGAGGGTGGTGAGAGAGGGTGGTGAGAGAGGGGTGGGAGAGGGTGGTGAGAGAGGGGTGAGAGAGGGGGGTGAGAGAGGGGGGTGAGAGAGAGGGGTGAGAGAGAGGTGTGAGAGAGGGGGTGAGAGAGAGGGGGTGAGAGAGAGGAGGCGGGAGGGGTGAGAGAGAGGAGGCGGGAGGGGTGAGAGAGAGGAGGCGGGTGGGGTGAGAGAGAAGAGATATCAAATATATCAAATATAATTGCATAAGTTGATACAAAATGCTATGCAATAGCTTCACCGCGGCAGTCCCCGAGTGCCACACGTCTTTTTTATTATATGATAATGATAATACATGTAATACATAGGTATGCTAGGCGTGAAAATAATAAGAATCAATTTAGTGGTCAAACTTTTATTCAATCAATAGTAAGGATCATTAGGAAACCTTAAATAATAGTTTGTATTATTTTAATATTACTTACTAGTTAGCTACAAAACATAAATCTCTAGTCTGGGTTCAATATAAGTTAAAAATATCAATTCTACAATATCGATTCAGTACAAGGATACGATTGACACGCATTATCGACATTACGCCAACCAATGCGTCACCTCACTAGCGCATTTTAATTTATTGGTTACCATGGTTACGTTTGAGGTTTTGTGTTTCAAAATAACCTCGATTGCATTTTTTAAACAGCTAAAAGTTGCATTTTATAACATACTTATGATACGATACGCCAGAATTTTGTTTATTTACGTTTTTACTTTGATTATGACACCAAATCACTGCACAATGAGGCATTTCTACCGCTTTTTTGATAATATTCACTCCACAACATGCTAGCAGAGACTGACGGCGGCCTGCGCCTGAAGTTGAGGTCAGCGCATCTTCGCCGCACGGGTATTGTTGTTAATGGCGTCTCTAGTAGGAGAGCGCGGTGCTTCTATGCTCTGTGATATTTTATTATAGTATGGAAGATTTCCATACTTAAATAATATTCCAATCGGATTCACCAAATTTTTCTATATTATAGTGCCATTTAAGAGGAATTTTGCAGCCATAGTATTTGCATCCTGAAATTAGAACGATACAGCTTTACGCCCCCAGTATATGCGAACTATGCACAATTGGATCACTGTAATTCCACGAATACATCAGTGTAGTTACTTCGGACGTTACCTCCCATTCCGCACCTACATACATATATTTGAAGAAACTATAAAACAATGTTTACACACTTCAAACTTTCAAAACCTCTTTCAATATTATAAATTACAATCATTAATGCCACACTCAAAGCCGTCCATTAAATCGACACTTAATAATTTGACATAATTTTCAATACATGTGAAAATCACTCATTAAATCCCTACTAGGGAAGCATTTGGCGTCTCTGAGCGGGCGTTAGTGACCAGTTTTCCGAACTCATGTTTAAAACAAAGCAAACGTACAGCTGTACGCAATATCCCGGGTTGTACAAAGGACACAGCACGTGGGACATTTAGAGACATGCCAAGTGTGTCACAGCAGTTACTGCGTCCCGGGCACATTTCCCGTGAGATAAGGGATCTATAGTTACGCGAAACTTTACCTCTTTTTATTGGTGTAAGGGATAAGTTTGGAGCGGTATAACTGGTTTTTGTTTCTTCTTCTTAAATTTAAGAGCTAGGCTCTTGTCGATGGAGTTTTTTCCACTTTTCTCTATCATCTGCTATCCTCTTTAGCTGTTCATACGACATGACATTTGCTCTTTCTTTTAGTTGGTCTACACATGCCCTTGGCCTTCTTCTTCCTCTCTTTGCCTCTACTTACATGCCTTTGCTAACGCCAATAGGGTAAGATTTGTACTTTTAAAATAGAGGGTGTAGAATAATCAGTAATCATAAAGATGAATCAAAATGTTCCTATTTCTACTATGCTACTACTGTCGGGTAATCAATACTATACGAGTTACTGATAACAGGTGATAATCGTAGCTGATGGCACGGCGATCACATGAATGAAACATCCAGACAGATTATGGATATACGTAGTGAAGGATAGAATAAAAGTACTAAATAAAACACGTCCAAGCTATGCTGCGCCTTGCGCCAACCCCGAGCCTCCCCTACTCCAGAATTTCATGCACCAAAAATGTCGTCGACGAAGCGGCGAGTTTTACAGTTTGAATTGTTAAACCGGCTTGCACTCTGAATATCAAAGTTTAACGTAAATTTCTCTCATTTTTAGTTAGAATTATTCTTAACGCTAGCATTTACGTGTGGGTTTGTAGGAGATATGTTCGAGTATTATAACCAGCTTTGTAAAAATAATATTCTTAATTCGCGCATGTTAGTACGTGAATGTAACGAGTATATTTGTATATATTTACTACGAAAATAAACTGACAAACAGAATAAGATACATGTCCAATGAGTTGGTTTAATCACAGTTTTAT
The DNA here is from genome assembly GCA_963082685.1 of Cyclophora albipunctata. Taxonomy (NCBI): domain Eukaryota; kingdom Metazoa; phylum Arthropoda; class Insecta; order Lepidoptera; family Geometridae; genus Cyclophora; species Cyclophora albipunctata. The sequence goes on from OY720119.1 coordinate 758,670, forward strand.
ACCAATTTAAAGCTTATTTATATTATTACCAAATACCATAATGTCATAAATGAACAATAACAACAACAAATACACATTTAAGCTCAATAATGACATCGGTAGGTAACTCGCGCACGCAGTGTGGGGGATTACACTATATTAATGGGATTTTGGGGAATCCCTGTTAGAATCGCAACGATAATTTATGCTGTGTGCAGTCCAAATTACAGATTTACCGGGATTTGGGTACATTTGTCCCGTAATGGATATTGAGAGTTTCAAGTGATGGTTTCATTTTTGATTTGCGTCAATCTATCAATCAAGGTACAGTCAGCACATGTCAAAGACATTACTACTATGTTACATGATAACATTTGAAAATGCTCGTTAATATTATTTCAGTAGGTATCACAGAAAACTGTACTATATAATGAAAGTAGTTATTATAGAAGTTCTAAATTCAAAAGTAGTTTGTTAAAATCTCAAAGACAAAATAATGGAAATTGCCTACAGCAATGGAAACAACACGGGTGAAACCGCAGCAAGTAACCAATAAATGATATCTTACATCGGAAATATGCTCATAGGACCAATACATCCTTGATCAGATAGCTAAATATTACAGGTATTATCGAAGACTATGCTAATACAAATCTCTACTATTTCGCCACACTGTTCGAAACTAAGACTCTTTAGAACATAGACATATTATCTCTTCAGTTGTTCAAGAACCAGTAGAAGGTAAACGGTCCAGGACGTGATCACAACTGCACAGAGATCTATTGTCCAATGTTCCTGAATGTTACCAACCAAAACTGATAGAAGAAGCATTACATGATCAATTACAATGAAGGCAGATGAATCATCATGAAACCTTAACGCCTCTACCAGGAGTACACAACTGAGACGAAAAAGATAATGAAGTAATAAATTCGCTGTGTTGCAGATTGCAAATTTACAATTAAGCTATCAAATTACGAGTATACTAGAAGTGACCCGCAGTTTAACCCGAGTTGTACCCGTTCCTGTGGGAATTTCACCATGAAACGTAATCACAAACCTTCCTCTTGAATTATTCTGTGCGTTAGTGAAAACCACATGAAAATCCGTACAGTTGTTTTTAAGAAAATCAAATACATACAGACAGGCAGCTTTTGAGGACTTTGTTCTATAATATGCATAGACGAAAGTTTAGACTAAACCTCTAAGTATGTTTCTACCTATAAAAAAACAACATGAACAAATCAATAGAATTAACAAAGTATCCGTAACAATTTACCAATAACAGTTTAACAAAGAGCTCTCGACAAGGCCAGGCTCGGTCCATTATGGAATTATTTCCTTACAAATAAACAATTAAATGTGAAAACTGATCAACTCGCCCCTCTATTGCGAATCTAAGCGTTTTCAATTAGCGACCGGGCACGTGGTCATTAAAATTTTCATTCAAAACAATTTTCAGTATTTCCGCTCCGAGTGAGAGTATCCCCAGTGTATTGTGACCATCGTTGTAGGTTGTTTTGGGATATTTTTGGCGGGTTTATTTAATGTCGTAAAGGAGTTTAGTTTGCCTATTTAGTTTTTTGTCCATTTTGTTTTCTTTAAGTGAGCACTTTACTTCACACATTTCAATCACAATGTTTTTACTTACTTAGTTATGGATTTTGATTAAAAGATTCCTTAACTGACTACGTTTATAAGGATTAGCAGATTTTAAACTAACAATAAACTTAAATACATTACAGATCATGACAGTCAAAACTGAAAACATTGTTTACTGAAGAAAAATTGAAAATTTGAGAAAGTTAATTTAACCTACATAAACAATTTTCATTGAATATTATATTGCAACCTACACGCCCCACTTCAACAACATTATTAACTTTCCCTCTTCATCATAATTCAAACCAACCAAATTACCTACATCATGGCGACCCTACAATAATCTCAGTGCTACAACTTAAGCCCTTTTAATTATTTGCGAGCCTTGGGTCGAAAGAAAACACCAGAGTTCCGTACCTGTGCGACTTAGGGCGGATTTACACCGTCAACACACTTAAAGTGTAGCATAATAAATCATTGAGGGCACGGATGGACTCTGCTTTAGGCAGCCGCTTAATAAATAATTGCAATTTAATATTCTGTTCACTCTTTATGTCTTTTTTGAGTTGGTGTTTTTAAGCTAGGGATGTAACGCGATGATTTTAAGTGTCGAAATTTAGGGTGGGGTCGACGAAAGATATTACGTCATCATCATTTTATTTGAAAAGCATTAAGGATGCAAGATTATAACCCTAATAAGCTTATTTATTTATCGAATTTGTGAATAGTATGTTTTGCGATGAGAGCACTAAGAATAGTTTATACATTTCGATCTAAAATAAAATTATTACATCTCAGACATTTTTTTAAACAGGCGTCTAACACAAAATTACCATCCCTAATCAAAACGGCCTTTCAACTATCATCAGTTACGAAATTAATAAAGAAATATTTCTCGCATTACGACGTTCTTTCACATCTTATTAAGTTCGTTAAGGAATGTATAATAAGTCCGGCAACTTTTTAATAAAACTCATGAATCACGAAAGTCCCATAACTTCTTGAAGTGGTGAATACATATTCGTATATTCTATGTAGAATCCGTGTTATATAAAGTGCTTCACTAAACTTTTATATTAAATAAGTTGATGTATAGTGTATGTGGATTGTTTTAACTTCTCTAAATATTAGAAATTGCTACGTGTATGGACAGGACACTAACTAACTAGCTGAAATCTGTTCAAGCGATCTGGGTAATGTTAATTACTACGTTATATTACCGATGTTCGAGATAATGATGTCATGGTCTGATCTGTATCTAGAAGGCATTATTGTACGCTTTGCGATTGTTAAGCAACGAGCAGCTCGGCCCTACTTTAATGGGTGAGCGATAGTGAAATTTCTATCTGAGCGCTATCGAGCTTCGCGCACGTGAAATTGTCGGTCCCGGTCGTTTCTGTCAGAACATGTAGCAGGCCTTTAGGTGGTCTGAAAACTCCGACACCAGGGTTGGCCACTAACCTACTCCAAATCTTTACTTACGTATAGGTATTGTTATAGGTATCTGTAATAAAGTCTTAGAGGAATCCCACTATAGCATACTCTATTTGTCCCCAGACGGAGATATGTTCGAGTGCTCTGACAGACGTCATCCACGCTGTCATCAACGGAACTGATGGATGTCTGTTCTGCTTCGGACATGCTGGAGTTGGTAAGAACACTTTTTAGTACATTCGTCTTACTTTATTAGCAAAGACTATGGTGATTAGGGCACAACTAGACTGACAGCTACAATTTTAATAGTAGGTAAATGTTAGTGTCCGAAAACAGGGACCTTCCTGAATATGCCATTTTTGCTATGTAACATTTTCTTTACATCTTTTTTCTATATTTAAACTACTATATATAAAACTGATTGATTTTATGTCTGTGATAATTATATTATATAGTTTTTTTTTTTTCCTTTATTGGTTTATTAACTGGATTTAACATAATTTGTATTAGATGTTAATAAAACAAACAGTAAAGAACAATATGTTAATCCTACTCCAAATAAACACAGCATGCATATAACACTAAGCTAGTTTACAAACTAAAAAACAACAAAAAAATAAACTAATTGAAATTAAAAACAAAACTAAATATAGTTAAGAGTTGTACATTAAAAAGTAAAGTATGAGCCTGTAACATCCCTCCGCTGGGCAAAAGCCTCTCGTCTCACCTTAACATTAATAAACAACTTAAATTGCGTCCGATACTCAGTGACTTCCCCTAACGATTACCGTGTTACCTTCTAAACTGTAGCTGTCAGCGCATGTTTCATGTGAGCTACGTTATAACACAAAATTCTTAAGAGCTCCCCGTAGGGCCACTAGCTATAGATAAATAATATGATGACTACTGACTTGCCTCATATATACTTTTCATAACAGAGCATAATATAAACATTCATAAATCATTAGTATGAATTATGTTTCCTAACAGTTTCTCTGTATCTTTTCTAGTTCTTGATGATGCAAGTTGAAATAAACACAGTACTGTATCAAAATACTAGCGGTGCTGTGGTTTGACCGTCGTAGAATCCATTACTGTTGCTATTTTCTTACCACATTCACAGAAATTCATTTATTTGTATGTACTACTAACTGTTCCCTGCAGTTTCACCTGCACTCAATAGATGGGAAGATAGAACACGCTATTGTTAATATCTTAGAGGTTGGGTTGCACCCATATATGTTTTCGCTCAAGAAGAAAATTGCCGCATTGATAATAACTACTTGTTTATAATGTTCGACACTTACATATGTTACGCCTAATCACGGTACTGATATCTTCAGCGAGGCCTTTGCCCAGCTGTTGGACGTTATATCCTAGTACAATACTTACTTACTTATACAGTTTTTATATCACTGCACGGTCGTAAGTTTAACCATATAACCTAACAATTATCATAATTCCAAATTCAATTTCCCAATAAACAAAACCAAAACATTAATTAAATCAAGTGAATAGTTAAAACTAATCCATGTTATCAAGTAGTGGCAGCATCCTTGATTATAAAGTCAGTTCCTCACGCGAGGGGGAGGGGAGAGGGAGGCGGATTTGCATCGAAATGGAAAGACTTGGAGGTCTTAATTGAAAGTTTGATAAATACCAGAGGTGAGAGTCGGCAGAGTAAACAACCGGCTGATATTAAAACTTAGACTTTTGACTCGCCCGAGTTGTTTTAGTTGATATCAAAAGGGTTCTTAAAGATTGTGTATGGTCGTCTTGGCTGAAATATTTTTTAATATATAACCTGTAATATTATTTGCAGAGTACTTTACGAGGATATTTTCAGAGTATGTACTGCAATGACACCGTACAACGCCTATCTAAAATGATCTTAATTATTAGAATATTAGAAATTGTTCACACACATTTTTTTAGTCTTCGGATAAAAAGATCGGATTGGATCGGATATAGTTTATCCGATTCTAAGTACTTATTTCAATAAACTGTTCTAAATTCTTCAAAGTATTAAAAAAATACGTGAGGAACTCTAGAAAATATACACACTTCTTGAGGTGAGAATTGTGTGTATATTTTTTTGTGAAGTGAGAATTGTGTGTATGTTTTCCTAAAGCATGTGTGCTAAAATCACTGGCTATCTCTTTATACGAGTACATGGGAAATATAATTTACTACTTACTTGATGAAGGCTTTCGATGTATAAATTTTCGCAGTATAGTTTTTCGCACTCACGTAGGTATCTCACTCGTAATATAGTTGCAAAGAACACCTAAAACTATGATTATTAAAAGCTCAGTAAACCAAACAGCAATACCCAATACCCAACTCCCAAAATCCATACCAATTAACAAAGGCTACAAATCAAGTTCCTCCTCCAATAACTCCAAAAGACAATACTCGCAGCGTTATTATAAGCTTAATATTTTCATTAACAAGCGCATTAGAGTTCTTAACTCCCTGTATACCGAGTAAAGGCTTACGGTTTCAAATGCAAATGGGATGAAAACTCGGCACATAGAACTTGTTATACAACGCTGGCTTAGTTAGATATCAGTTTATTAGTTTTAACGAAGCAACTTATGTTAAACATGTTTAAATTATACGAAATACAGATATGAATATGGAATATAACCACTTTGAAAAATGTGAAAATTACATGGTTTGTATACGAGGAGCTTTCACGTTCGTGGTAAAGAATGAAATTATTGACATTAGGATAGACAATAGTATTTTCGAAATTGTTTTTTAATTGTCCTAGATATCGCTGAACTTGCATGCAAATAAAACCAATTGTGTGATTTTTTTTTCCAAACCAATTGTTTGACACCAAATAAACTTTATGTTTGGCGAACAAAACACTCAGACACAAAAGTCTACTTTATGTACATAATACCTAACTTGAATCATAATAATAAAGCAAGCTGCAGCGCTTATATCGGTCTTCCTGGTAGGATAAATATTAAATGAAGCTCTTAACATTTGTCCTACTCCGATATTGTATATATAACAGAGACATTTACTCTCGATTAAAAACCGAATCAGCTAACACCGACAACCTCTCTGACAGACATGTGAGGACAGAGTACTGAATCAATAACATCAATTAAAATTAATCCATCTTTCCCCAGGTAAATCCTACACCATGCTGGGTCGGCCGGACTCCACGTCCACCCTGGGAGTGATCCCCTGCGCCATCACGTGGCTGTTCCGGGGTATAGCGGAGCAGAGACACAAGTGCGGCACCAGGTTCTCCGTAAGGGTGTCGGCGGTGGAACTGTGCACTAACACTAATCAGATCAGGGATCTGTTGGCGCCTTATCAGAATGGTAAATACGATTTAGTTATAGCCCTTTGAAAAACCTTAACAGGTAGATAATAGTTTGAAAAGAAGCAACAGAACTCTGGCCGTGTTTGTAGGTTTTGTACTCAAGATTTCCAAACGGCTCATTATGATAAGATTCTGAATATCGGATGATAGATGATATTTTTTGTGAGAGTGATAGTTTTTTGGGACAGATCATTACTTATTTAACGTATTAAATATTTAAGAAGTTTTTTTTTTCATTTATATGTTTTCTCTTTTTAACAGACACAGAACAGTCTCCTGGCGTGTACCTTCGAGATGATCCCCTGTTCGGCACACACCTGCAGAACCAATCAGAGCTCCGAGTTCACAGCGCGGAGAAGGCTGCCTTCTATTTAGATGCGGCGATGGCCACCAGAGGAGCCAAGGAGGAAGGAAAAGACAGTCATCTGTTGTACACACTACATGTGTACCAGTACAGTGTGGGGGGAAAAGGGGCAGGTAAGAGCAATCTTCGTTTCAGGGTACATTTTCATTGAACCGGAGCGCAGCGGTGGAGAAACCGGTTCACCAATCACATCGGATTGGAATTGTCAAACAACGCATTGATATGTAAAAATATTTTCCCTAATGCAGCATTGTGATTGGTCAGTTGAACCCCGCCCAGCTCCGCTTCGCTTAAATTAAAACGCACCTTTATAGTAAACAATTAAGTTAGCATTATAAAGGTGTGGTCAGAGAAATTGGCGTTATTAAATGTTATGGTTCTAAATAGCTATATAATCTCTCAAAGTTCGGAAGATGTGACCCAGCGTTGTTAATAAAAATGCTTTTTGAAGTTCAGAATCTTGCAAAACTGCCAATTTTCTTAACCATGCCTAAAATGTATAAAGGTTCACAATTTTAAGTAAAGCTATCACTAACCGACTCTTTATTGTCTTTACAGTTGCTGGTGGGAGAAGTCGTCTGCATCTAATAGATTTAGGTAATTCTGAACGAGGGAAGACAAATGGAGGAATCCCTTTATCAGGTCTAGGAAACATACTTCTAGCGATATTTAACGGACAAAGACACCTGCCTTATAGGGATCATAACCTCACTCACGTTTTAAAAGAATGCCTCGGCTCTTTGACCTGTCACACAGCTATGATAGTTCACGTCTCACCCAACGTTCAGAACTATACAGATACACTGACAACTCTACAGCTAGCTTCACGAATACATAGGCTAAGAAGACGAAAAGTAAAGTACTCGGCAAACAATAATGCTGGGTCTGGAGGTAGTTCTGGCGAAGATGCTTCTAAGCCAAGCAGCAGTGAACCAGATCCATCTAGCAGCGATCTATCGGCCGACACAGTTATCTATGTGGGACCTCTAGATGACGCAACCGATGGTGAACATCCACCGGTGTACATACCTCACATCAACTCAGGCGATCACAGAGCTGTCCTCAGTAAAGCTTTAAGAGGATCAGCAGCAGAACACAAACACAAGTCGTCACTATCTAAAGTAGTAGAAGAAAGAAGTCCAATACACAAACTACATTCATCACCGAAATTGTCACCAATGAAAACTATGATACCCAGTCACACACCGAAATCATCACCCGTACATTCGGTAACATCAAAATCAACACCAGTTAAAAAAGTCGGGCAAAAACACATCTCCGATGACACGAAAGGTACGAGTGACGAACAATGGATAGATGGACCTAGAATATCCAAATCTAAACTAGTTGAAGCCAGACATATCATAAAAGAAACCCAAAGCAAGAAACGCGAAACTTGGATCGATGGACCTATGCAAGAACCCAAACTACCGATCCAATTTGAAACAATTCCAGTACAGCCAAGTCCTGTACCACTACAGATTGGAGTTTTAAGTTCCCACGGCAATGAAAATATTGGTTATGGCTATATGGATAACCACAAAAAGAATATGATTAGAAAATGGGTAGAAAACCAAACATCACAAATACACAAATCACGTCATAACTCGCCAAGCCATAAAACTCACAAAGATATAAGGTCAAATGAAGAGCACGAAGTTATAAATAAAGCAGAACCAGTTATGAAAGATGTTGTGAGAAGAGCACACGTAGAAGAGTCTACAATCAGAACAGGACTGAAAGCAGGATCAAAAGGAATGACTATTGAAGAAGAAAATATAGGTCCACCTGATCCAAATTCTAGTCCACAATCTAGAAAATCCTATCAATCAAAACCTACAAAGTCCGAGGCAGATGAAGACGAAGACAGCGAAGAGTTGGCTGAAATACCTCCTGCTCTACCATTATTACAACCAAGTAGTCTAAATAGTAGAGAAGTTTCGATGGAGAGTTTGGATAGCAAATACAAAGAGCGAATGAGAATGGAAGAAGAATTGACTTCAAATCATAGTAGAGAGATAGACATGAGAGGAATGAGCAGAGGACCCGATGACGATGATGATGAAATATTAGAAATTATAGAAGTAGAGGAACCATTAGAGCCAGTGCCAATGCAAGATAGCTGTCTTCAAGTAACTGAAGAGGATATTGCTTTGTGCATGGGTTACTCTGAAAACTTTATGATAGATAATGAACAGGATGATGACGATCACCCTCTTAGAATATTAAGCCAAGAAAACCTAACAGTAGCATCAACGTTTACGGACACATTATCATTGTATAGTGAAGTAGAACGGCAAATAAGAAACGAGGCTTATTTAAGGCAAACGATGAACTTTTATGTAGAAACATTTAGTGCTGAGCACTTAGCTGATATAAACCCTGATGGTAGTTTACCTACGTCTAGGTCTAGACTTGACGATATTATGGGAATGACAGACGTGTATGGTTCGCGGCGGATTTTGGATAATGAAATGCCCGTATCGAGAATAGCGCCGCAATTCCAATCATTATCACTATCGAATGTTCGAGATACCGAGGAGTACCATGGTGACGGTTCAGTGTACAGTGAACCAGCGTACAGACCCAGCGATAAGATCTGTGATAGTTGCAAACGAACGATGTCCAGACCAGGCAGCGCTGCGGACGATTGCGGAGCTTATCAAGACACACATCACAATGACTGCTACGGACCTTTCGAAAGGTACCGAGGAAATGACATCACTGATGCTCGTATTGCGTCTCTACGACACCCAGACGGAGCATCGGATCCAAACCTACGTGAAGAAAGAAGGATCCCTGGTATCGGAGCACCATCATCATTCAAGGAGTTAAAATCTAACTTGCACCTAGAAGTGACACCTCCAGTAGTGACAACTGAGCCCCGATCTGATAAAAGTGAAAAGGATAAAGGTGTTGCCAGGGTTGTCGCTGGATCAAAACCTGATGGTTATGACAGTGGGCATGAGTCTACGCCCAGAACTGGGAAGCATAGCCCTGCGGCTACGTCGAGACGGGCTGAGTCAGGGTATGACTCGGTGCCACGGGACTCGGATGCATCTTCACTAGACTCCTATCCTACTCGTAGGGCCGCAGTAGCCAGAGCACACGCTAAAAAGCACACGACAGCTAAATACAAACAGCACAGCGACCGCTCATTCTGCTCGTGGCTCCGTAACCCCTTCACGTGCAAATACGCCGACACCGACCCTGAAATTAGTGATTTCTAAGTCTACTCTTAATATCGTTAAGCTACGTTACCGAATTTAATCTGGAGACTGCTTTTGTACTCTCGTATTTATAAAGGCTTTGGCACGAGTTATCTGTATTATATTTTTCTAGAATTATCGGAGCTTCGGTGTCGACGTACATTCGAAATGCAACGAATGCTGTTAGCTGAATGTAAACTGCTCATTTTTATACTTTTATACTGTCTGCCTGAATCTGTGTAGCTTTTGTACTGAATTGGTGTTTCCAAATGGTCTTCCTCGGTCTTCCTTGACATGTAATTATGCCATATCGTTATCGATATTAACTTTAACTTCGTTGTCATTTGCACTTTACACACCACTATCACTTTTAGACAAGACAACCGTTTTTAGGATATCGACTACCATATTTTTATAAAACAAAACTAAAATTGTCTCTTAGTTAACTTCGTTTAAGTTTCGTGTTAAAAAGTTTGGAAATAACAATTTGAAGGTATGTTCGTTTGTTCCCTTGTTCTGTATAGTAAGTACGTAAGACTGTTATTTCATTGGCCATATTTCTATATAGCTTTAATATTTTGAAATTGTATCTATGAATAGTTCACAGGTCTGTCTGTGTGTCCGTTTGTAAATAACAACTTGCGATCATTTAGCTTTACAAAATGTTGGTAATCTTAGTTACGCTTTATATCGTTATGTTATCGTACTAATATGTAATAATTATTATATTAAAATTATATATCCTAAATTTTACTATGCGTTTGTATTAGTTTACAAATAAATTGTTCAATTTCAAACTTGTATTATTATTGACACCCTTACTCAAACTTTATCTTAGATACGTAAATATTAATTATCAAAAAAGTCATAAAAATAGTTCATTACACCGAAAACAATAACCATAACATACAGTCTCCTTCATTACAAAAATTAAGGTCAACAATTGCAAATGTCAAAACATTTCATGCTCACTTTATTACTGTTGTACTCTACTAATTGTAGAACATTTCGCGCAACCCTAAAATAAAATAAAAGTAGGCTAAGACCTTCCAGTTTAGTGGTTAGGTCATAAAGGCCAAGAGGATAATTAAGGCACGTTTTAGTACCTACAGTTAAATACTTTTGTTCCAAATGAGTTTGTAAAAGGAACGGTTTGAAAATGGTATCTTCAGTGAAGGAGGTAGCTAGGTAACCTATTATATATTTTAGAAACAAGAGGTACTAGTAAAATTGTTAATTAGTGAGAAGGTTAATTGCATTATTGTCTGAGCACTACCGAGCTTCAGAGTGCACGTTAAATTGTTGGTCCTGGTTGTATTAATGTAATAAATTCGACACCAGGATTAACCACTAACCTACTCGAACGCGATTATATGTATCGAAATTAAAAAATCTTGAAAAACATGTGCAAACTATTTTCTTTTCTCCTCTTTTTATAAAGCTTTTACATATCAAAATAAGGTTTGCAAAAAGAACAAAATCTTTAATTATAAGTTGACAAAGCGTTTAAATAGTTAATAGGTATATTCAATACTTAACCCCAACCGGCACTAGCCCAATCTCTTTACAACTCGATAACCGTTATGGGCTAACCAGCTGCCACTTTAACAAATTATACCAAGATTTGGGGAAAAAGTTGTCACCCTCCTAGGGGCGCCGCACTGATAGCTTGATTCTCTCCGCGCACTGAGAATGTTAAATTACTTACGAAATGAAAGATAATACCTCTCGCCCACCGTTCTTGAGGAAAAACTTGTAGCAAAGTTTTTATCCAAAAGATTTTGAATTTCCAACCCCCGAGGGCGCGGATCGCGTTATTTATTCATGAGATTTTTTATAGAAGCTCCGAAGATGTTTAAACGATTATGAACCTTCAATGAAACTGTTGTTCGGAGAGCGGTGCGTTTTGGGATTGGATATTTAAATACGGTTTTTGGCTGCATAGACTAAAAGAACGTTAACTGAAATATTACTATTTTAATAGTAATTAATACTAATATTAAAATGGTAAAATTACAGTTAACGTTCATCAAAATTTCAGATGCTTGCTTTCAAGGGCTTTATTATACACACATGGGTGCCACGTTGAATACGTGAGTACGGGACCGTATCTAGAGATATTTTTTAAAGTACAAGCCTGTAATGTCCCACTGCTACGCAAAGGCCTCTCATCTCACTGAAGATATCAGTACAGTAAAAAGGATTTTTTTTAAACAACAATAAAGAATTCCGTACCACATGAAGTTTTAGAAAAAAACATTATAAAATATCTGTTACTAATGTTATTTTGTCCAAAAATATTTCTTATCACCATCGCATCCGCTTGATTTAACAATACCCTTATCACAATTCTTGATTAAAAGCACACATCACGTCCGTCCGCAAAATTTAGTTAAACGTCCAATATTTTCCCTTAAATAAAACATGAAAACATTTAATATGACCGCCTCTGTCACACACCCAATAAGAACAGCATGCGGATAAAATAAAAATAATAGCAGAAACAGGCAAGACACGCAGCTCGTAGCGGGAATCGAACCCGCGACGTGACGCGCACACTGATCACATACTCTGCGACATCGATAGCTCAGGGGAAAACAAACTTTAATCCTACAGGAATAGAGGCCATTATATCGACCTCTACGGTATCTAGTACGTGATACGCAAGAAAATAATAACAAAACGAAAAAGACATTATTTTTGTTGAGGTGGGAAACAAAATGGTAAATCAATCCGAGGGAAAAATTAAATGAAACAACGCCACGACCGCCGGCGCGGAATTTAATTTATTTCAAACAATTTCTGTAACAATTTATATGGTTTACAGAAATATGAGAAACCTGAGCTTTGATTATATTTATTTGCCGGTCTCTAGCGTTTTGTATTTACTCAACCTATATACTGACGAGTATAACTCCAACGTTTGACACATTACAATAAATAAACAGTATAGATATTAATGGTAAATGTGAGATTTATTTTACGCGTGTATTTACTTTAGGAAATGATGTTGATAATACTCTTTTCAAACATTATAATACATACTTTTTCAACTCACACGATTTGCACCCATTATACTAAATTAAACGATTATAATACATAAAAATAACTACAACTGATATTCCAATCTTTATAATTTGACCTTTATTCCATTTATTACTATTATTTTCAATGCAATCCGCATCAAAAACCCTTCAATCACCGCTGAACAAAATCTTAACTGCTAACTAAATAGGTCTATTTAAAATAACCCCTTTCCGAATGATCGGTCTTATTGTTGGACACATCCCGGGTCGCAGAGGCTCAAGTTTTGTTTCGAGAAACGGCCGTCAGGGGGACATTACCGGGACCCACCTACGTGTCTCGAATGCAAGAATACAGTATGAAATACTTATTCCCTGTTTTCTTAAAATATTGCCCTATTTAACCCGGGTGAGTTTGTTTCCTGTTGGTTTGGATTTTTTGTTTGCTGTCTGAACCTAGACAAAGCATTTTGAAACAAAAACCTTTATTCCTATTGCAAATAATGTGAACCTTGAAGATTTTTTGTATAAATACTAGCTAATTGTGTGACGTAGTTTCGTTCCGTTTGAAGATCATTAAATAAATTGAAAATGAGCTCCTGACCAAAATTAAACGCTTTAAAATCCTCAAAATTGGCTCACGAAACTGACACACTTTCAAAATGTTGCAATAAAATAGATCAACCCAAGTCAAAATAGAGTAAAAACCGCAAGTCGTTACTCTAAACTCTAGAGTCTTGCGGAGAAGCTTTCAGTTTTACATCAAAGGGAACGTGTTCGCGGTTTGGAGCCGGCTTTCCGTCATAGTGTCAGATCAGCTCGTGACGTCACCGCGCCGGTGGCAAATCGAATTTGTCTCCTCAGGGTGAGAGAAATCAATCCGCATTAGCTGACGCGCAATGTGTAAGAGTAAGCGGGTGGAACTTGTGTTATGGGAGAATCAGTTGAATTGTGAGCTTCAGACTCGATGGTTACACCCAAATTACACTTTAATACCATCAAATCTTACATTTTCTTATACTGCATTGACTAAGCTACAGTACCTAAGAAAATATAATGCTTACGTGGTAAAGACTTGGCGAGAACCTTGGAATTAATCTAGACACCCTGAATTAATTTTCCCAAAAGCTAACTACTAAAATAAGACAATAATAGATAGGTTTTTAAAACTATCAAAAGTTACAATTTGTTTAATTACTTTTTTAGCTAGGAATACACAAATTCTTATTAATTGAACCCGTACTTATAACTGCTTATCAAACCGCTGTCTCCCACGTTCTAGGCCACAGCCCACATGTAGAAAGGCATGCAAAGCCGCAGCGATTTCTCAAGATTTCAGCGCACTCCGCCGCACGCACTGGCTCTGTGTTTGTTCAGATACAACGTAGATCGATGGCGAACAGGTGCACAAACAAACGATTACCGAACCGGGCTTAAGGGATGGTTCCAAAAGAAAATATCGAGTCAGCCCTAGAAGAGCCTTTAGTACTTTTAAAAAATGTCGATCAGTTTTATTAGTACCTTTATATGGTGTAAACCATTTATTCCTGTTAGTACTTTGTCAATTTTTGTGAAATTATCATTGATATGTTAGCAGAAATTATAAGAGTACAGTGCTCTTAGTATGCCCTACATTTTCATGAGCTGATAGCATTATAGTGGTAACTTGGGCTATCAATTTTATTTTTAGCATGGTGTGTCCCACTGGAGCAAAAAGCTCTCTACTCCGGCCAGTCTAACAACAAAATAAAAATATATTAACATCATCAAAATTTGCGTTATATCTACAATCTATACAAATATTATTTGACAAGCCCGTTGGCACAGTGGCAGTGAGAGCGCTTACTGTGTCGGGGGTTGCGGGTTCGATTCCCGCCCGGAGTCAACAATATGTGCAGACATAGTTGTTGGCGACGACGTCTGGGTGTCAATTATATATTCTTATAAAGTATTTGTGTATGTATATTTAATAGTATCAGTTAATTACCTAGATTCCATAACACAAGCTTAGAGCTTACTTTGGGTCTAATTAACCATGTGTGAATTTGTCCAGGTATATTTATATATTTATATTTTATTATAAAGAGGTTAAATGTTTGTTTGTATGTTCGAGGTAATCTCAGGAATTATCAGTAAGATTTGAATAATTCTTTTTGTAATAGATAGCCGCATTCAACGGGAAGGTTATAGGCTATTTTTCATCCCGAAATTCCCACGGTAACGGGTACAACGCGAGTAAAACCGCGGGGCGCTGCTAGTTAGGTATATAGCAACTGACTTCTTCGATACGCAGCAATGGCCTATGTAATAATAGTGCCTGACCGAAAAACGATAGCAAAGTTAACTTATCGATTTGCTCGTAGTAAAGTTTGTATCGAAATACAGATTTCAATTTACATTCATAATAGTAAGATATGATATGTTATCTGACTAAAAACATTATTTTATTTGTTAAAACAAGTAATTATATATTCAAAGGTGTTTTAAACACCTTTGCTATGCTCGGGTAAAGGAATGGAACCGGGAAAAATCTATAAAATGTTATAAAGTGGTAAAATTTGTAAGTTTGTTTGTATGTGCTAAACTATGGAATTACCAGTCTGATTTGAAGAATTATTTTGTAACGGATAGCCATATTCAAGGGGAAGTATATAGGTTATTTTTCGTCCCGAAATTCCCATGAGAACGGGCACAACGCGGGTAATACCGCGGTGCACGGCTAGTTTTAAATACATCAACCAATAAACCAACCCGCAGAGTCAAATCGGACTCGGACCCGGAGTCGACCTGACTTCGATTCGAACCTATTGCCCATTGGTGAATGAAACCTTATTGACTGCTGGGCCCGCGTGTGGTTATAACTTGCATCCGAGCACCATATTTATGAAACTACGAAGGTATAGAATAGCTTTTTATAATGCACGTAAGTGGTAGTACTATTAAGGTCGATAGCAGACACTTTACTTTTAGCGACTTAACGATTTGGCAACTGCATCGCGTTTTAGTAACTATATTGTTGTATCGATGAGCTTCCGAAACCATGAAACTCAATCGTCGTATTTGGCGATGAAGTGTGTGAAATCTGTAGATGAATTTTGGTTCGCACAGTTTAGCTTATAAACAGCGATTGAATCACCGATCGTGGCCGTAGAAAGTAAGTATATCTGCTATTATAGTCCAATATATACAACGAAGGTTGAAAATGGCCTGATTTGCTTCGAGAAAAGGCCGAGCCGCTTTCAACTCCACTAGGCGGGGGCACTACCGTGCCCCGAGATACAACTCAAGCATTGAGTCTCAATGACAAATTATTTAAACCTATTCCGAATTGACAATATAATCTCAATTGATATCACAGCATGGGCCGCATTAAGGAGGTAAATTTTTATCAGCGTCGTCCTACAGGGACGCACTCCGGCCTACGTCTCCTTGATCCGAATAAATTGCCGATAAATTGACGCGGCTTAGTATTTCGTGCTTTTATCTAAAGCGATTTCTTGATATCGCGATTACTTCGGTAGTTGCACATGTATTTTTCCAGTAATTATGCACACTTTATTTTTTGCGTATCTTAATAAATAACATTATCATTTTGGCTTATCTACATTATTGTATCTCAATATATGTATTTTGTGTTTATTACCTTTACTTAAAAATAAGCATTAAGATAAGAAATTAAGGAACGTTCTCTGAAATACAAGTCTGCACAAGTAGCTACGATATAATATCTATTTTCAGTAGTGGTATTTAGATTATAGGTGCATGTACATGTAACATGATAATCACATGCCATTTCAAAGAAGGCATGTGTCTATGGGTCGTTCATAATAGGGACTGAAGACTCTCGATATAATTTGTGCTAGTACACCGAACTGTATCCCTACAGATACATACAAAAGTTAATACCATAGCACTTGGGTACAATCAACGTCATATATTAGTTTACACTTTACCTAATACCAAAGCGATAAGTGAAAGGTGTGAACGATATGACGTCGAATTTATCTATTTCTTTAGGAGGATAGTAAACGTGAATGTCACTTCGGAAGGCACGTTTCGTTGTTTAATCGTAAGACCAGATCTTCAAAACACCGACTCCAGCGTTGGCCAATAAGCCACTCCAACTTACTTTATTATACCTACTAGCCTGAGGTGTCCCATTGTTGGGCAAATACCTCTCCCCGTTGTTTTCATTTGCCTCTGAAAAGAGCTTCATGACTCCAACCAAACAAAAAATACTTACTCATTTTGAATTTGAAACTACGTTTACGGACACTTCGCTTATATTTTACACTTTTATTTCACGTTTCGGCCCCCTAACAGGAACCGTGGTCACAGAAGACTCCTGTGACCACGATCTATAGTCTAAATTACTTATATAAAACGAATGTAATTACTATCCTTTAACTAATTTAGTGTTAAAATCCGGGCCGTAAAGCGAGGTCCAAACGAGAGCCGGCTATCGATTTGACGTATAAAATATGAGTCGGCGACGTTATAAATAACCGCGCCGCCGGCCCGTACGGTCAGCAAACTATTCAAATATTAAGTTAAAAATTCGGTTAGCGCATATTTTACGGAAATACCTCAACGAAACATGATTACAACTTTTTTCAGTTAAGAGAGGAATTTGAGTTTATGTGGTTTTGCAGTCGGTTCTAATTGTCGCATAGACTTTCTTGTACATGTTTTGTCTTTTTATTCAAGAGTAACTTTGCAAATTGGTTTTGTGGATACCGGCTTATGCATCAAAATTATATCGGACTTACAGATGAAATCGCTAGAGACCGCTAGTATAAGCGCAAGACACATGTCATAGCGCGGGTGCGGGCCGGGTGCGGGCCGAGCGCGGGCCGGCTGCGGGCTGGTTGTAACCCAGGCCTGCAGCAGTTTCATACCTATACAAGAATACAACGTCGCACGACACGTTTTAAAGTGCCTATTGTACCTAATCAGACAGATAGGTGGAGTGATTCAACTAACACAATCGTTTTGGTATACTCAGTGTTATCTCTACCAATTTATCAATTTAAGTGATGAATTGAAACGTACGTTAATGTCATTATTATTTATTTAAACGGGAACTTACGCACGACAGAGGCTACTGTTGAGAGTTCCTCAACACTTTTCGGTCACATACGGTGACCTTCATCAGGAGGTGGGTGAAGCGCAATTTCTAAAATTAAAATAAAATAAAATGTTTAATATAAAATAAAATGTTCTGGATAACGCATGAAGTGTTTTTAGTCAATATATTAAGTATAAGCTGCGGGTTCGACTCCAGCTCTTAGTCAACAATATGACTTGCAGAAACAATTGTTAACGTCAAGGACTATTGATGTCAATTACATATTATATATTCATCTAATATGTAATAGTATCTGATCTATCAGAATGGAATCTATTCCATAATATAAGCTTAAAGCTTGTATGGATTATATAATTAGTTAAAAAATCATGTTCAAAGCGAGTAACACCCTCGGAAGCTGCTAGTAATGTATACCTAATCTATTGTTTTCTCAAGAAAACAATTTCGTTTAATATTTAGAATCTTATCAAATGGCTTAACATACTTAATGGCGAAATTATCTTAAGCACTAATTTATCCCCAATTTTTAACACTTACATAGGTAAACAACATACATGTAATTGATTTTCTAGTAAACTACAGAACAGCTTATCATGCGGTTTTCACCGACATATTAATTCAAGAGGAATGTTTGTGTGTCATAATTCCTACAGGGACGGGTACAACGCGGGTATCACCGCGGGGTACGGCTAGTATAAAACCTACTCAGGTGCATAATATGATATGAAAAGTAATTACAAAGTAACAACCACGATGAGAGTTTACGATCATTACTCCTCAGTGTCATTTTATTACACCCCCCTTATTGTCTTCAGTAAAAATGTTATAAGATAACCAATAAAATTTCACGCTACCAGTTTTGCAGTAAAAAGTATACGGTTATAAAATTCAACCGCTTTTTGTGTGAATCAAATTTTTATGAGTATTGTGCGGGATTCGTTTTTTAAAATTGGATCTTAATCAGAATTAAGAAGAATTGTTACCATGATAGGGGCCTATTGAATTTACAGAGCCCCGTAGTTTTTGTTTTTTTCGGTGGGAATTTTTCAATGAAAAATATAACCTTCTCGTTGAATGTGTTTATCCATTACATAAAGAATTATTTAAATAGGATGTGTAGTTTTTGAGATTAGCGAACAAACTCTTCAGTTTTATGTATCATCGATATAGATTTTATACAATATAGTCGTGTGTTGTTCCGAACACTTACTGGCTCGCTTTTTGACGAAAAAAAGGAAGAGCAAGCGTGAAAATGCTGCGTTTAATAACGGTTAACGGTTAAACCCAGGCGAACGCAGTATCGAGGCAGTCGCAAAATCGCCGATCGCGGAAGCTAACAGTAACAATATGTCTGTTATCACTTATCACCCTTAGGTTTGAAACCTATGCTAATATAATAAAGTTAAAGAGTTTGAATATTTGTTTATTGTTAATCTGGATTATTGTTGGTAGTTACATTCACACTGACTGACCATAATAATTACATTTCGTACCTACATAATTTTGGCAATCTATCTGTTGGAAACTTATCTTAGAGGCTGAGATAGGTACATTGCTGGATTGACATCAAGCTAACTAAATTTTAACGCCCATACTCAGATACTTTAAATGCTTTCTTAGGTGATTTTGACTTGTAATGCTTAGATTATAGAAAGTACTAGATGTAGCATTCAAATGTATTTACAAGCTACACGCTGTGTCCAAAAACAGAACAAAGTCCCTCGCGTAGTGTTGTTAGCTCTCGCATTATTTGCCCATTTTTGGGGTAAATTTTGGGAGTTTCGAAGGTAATATGATAATAGAATAAAAATTTTCCTTTTCTTTATAACTATGTACCTACCTGATTATCTCAAGAAATAGATAGGTATATTAAATAAAACACGGTGTTAAGGTGGATGTTTGCACACTTTTATCGGGTGATGGAAAAATTACATATTTTTATTTTATTTTATTTTATTTTAAAGTATTCGGAAAACTTACAGCTAGGTACAAGAGTTACATAAAAAAAGAATAATAACTTAGGGCCAATTACAATTTTTCACTATCTAAGATGGCTAATATAGAAACATAATTTTATACCCGCTCCCCCTCTCCCCTTCTACCTCACACGCACACCAAAAATTTGTTTAGAAATCCTATAGACTAACATACTTACTATTTAATAGGATTGTTAGGTTAGGTACATAGGAGCCGCACTTACGCTTTATACTTTCTTTTTTCAAGTTGGTTATTTTTTATTATATTACTTATTAATATTCTACAACGAATTAAAGCCCTCAAAAGGTAATAAAAAGAAGGGTAAATCAAAACTCTTATATTGGCAACACTAGCATAGATTGACGCATCACTCTCTATGACAATTGAAATCTGAGAAAATAATTAAATATTTAAATAAGACGATACCTAAATGCGATACTTACACGTGAAATGTGATCCCATCCTGTTTCTTTTTCAGACCCACTGCATTTTTACAGGTAGGAATGACACAAGACGGCATAGTTTCGTGAAATTGGTCACGGGTAAAACACGTTAGCGCGTTCCGACGGTCACAAAGTGACTGATCGGTTGCGCATCAAACTACACTATTTAAGGCTAGTTTGAGTAGCTACAGTATTATGCGCGCTCACGGGTTCTGGTTATTCTGTATTCTGAGTTGTAATGTATGACAAATTACGTCAAATAATTAAGTGGCGACTTAATGAACGTCTCTAAGTGCATAACTGAAGCGTTTAAAACTAGGACAAATATTAAATATGTTTTTTTAGGTAAATTAGGGTTTTTATAAAAAGAGCAAAATTAAGTTTTTTTTTTTAAATTTTTTATTCTGTAATAAGTTACTGTTGGTTGTAGACTACCAATAAAACTAAACAACCGCATTCAAATTGATCCACATCACCCTCGAGCTCATTTTTCGGTCCTATAAACTTCACATGTCTATAAAACCCGCGAAGTTTATATAAAATATAACCGTTTCGCTTATGTTTCGAATCTCGGCTTACGACTGTGTAGCACAGAATACGCACAGAAGAAAGGCGATAAAATTTATTGTCACCCATGCGACATCTGGTGCCTTCCCTCTTAGGGGTTCAAAATACAAGAGAAAGGCGATTAGAAAAGTAGAAAATGTCCGTCAAGAAAAAATGACAGCAGACTTCCCGTGGCCACGAGTGGTGTAACACACATTTGAAATATCGAGTATTTATTTAAATAAATACGTCATAATAAATGTTAACGCGATAGTCTCGGTTCCTTTATGTATATACAAGGTAGTATAAGTAGACGTTCCTTTAAACCTCTTAATAGCCGCCTAAGCATAGCCAGTTTTTGACAGAAACTCGTAAGCAATATTCTCCTCAAAAACAGAGCACATACATCCTCATACACCTGGGTACATCGTGACCTGCTCAGATGTCAGCCCGCCAAGCACAACGAACTTGCCAGAAGATGACAAGACTTGCTATGACGAATACTGCGAGTTAATTAGTGCCGAAAAACTGTTGGAAAACCCGAATTTTAAATATCGCAAACGAGTCAACACGCTCTGCCTTTATTATATCGTTGTCTGTCACCTTCTGTCACGTTCAACGTCCGTCTAACGATGGACAGCTGGGAATGTCGAAAAGTCAGTCAGCCATCTTGTATAACTATGTTGGTGGTACGTTCAAAAGAGCCTCTATGGGGCCAAAACTGAATAAAAATATTTGACTTTGACTTTGACTTTGACAATGAATCTAAATTCGCTTATTTCCTATAACTTGCTCTTTTCAAGAGGAACCGAATGCCGACTGTTTTTAGTAGACGAACATTACTTCACAAACAATACATCGAAACTAAGTTTTATTCATCTAAGTATATTAGGTATTTTTTGTCAAACGGGTGGAAGGTATTAAGGAGTGTTTTGGGTAGCAACTGCAACGGCATGCAGTAGTATTGTCGCGCTCAAAATCTCATGGAGTTTCATAGAAACCAATAGAGGGGCTTGCGGTCGGTAGTTGCTACCTGCTACCGCGGTCGCTACCGAAAAGAGACCTTTGCGCTCATATTCAATTTCAAATGTGTAGTAACGATAATACCATAGAAAAAATTATATGATAAAAGTGATTAGAATAACAGGTAATCCTTATACTAAATGAAACGGGTCTGTATCGCGTTAGATAATATTACGTATCTTTGTAAAAATACGTACCCGACGTTTCGAGCGAATTACACCCCTCGTGGTCACGGGATGACCCGATACAGACCCGTTTCATTTAGTATAATGAGTGCATATCGTGTGAGTTTAGGAAGTATGTAATCCTTGTCTTGATAAGACGTAAATAATAATTTAATATAATTTATTTAAAGAATAAAACAAATTCTGCAAAGATTGCATAATTTGAACATGTTTTAGTTTCTCAAAAATAAAATAAAATTCGATAATTATTCGATAGCTAACGTAAACAATCATAAATCCGACATAAATCAGTTTTAAAAGAAACTGTTATCGAAATCTTATTGTTATCGTAGATATGGCCACGCTGTTTTGTATATAAATAGAGACTTCCTACAGCTCTGTTAAGTTAATCGCTTCATGATGAAGTACCTGATCCTTGCGTTGGCGCTGTTTGCGGCGGCGGCTGCCCTGCCCACCGACATCGAGTCCAGGAATGCGACTCACCGCTTGGCTAGACAATCTGGGTTCGCCAGCTGGATGGGCGGCACCTACGGCGGCCGCGGCGGCGCCACCTTCACCGTGTGGGACGCGTGGGCGCTCCGCGACTCCCTCGTCGGAGACGCCGCCAGGATCATCAACGTCATGGGCCGCATCGACCTGACTAATCTCTTCACTGGCTCCCCCGGTGTCGTCCTCCAAGTTGGCAGTTTCAAGACCATCCAAGGTGGAAACGCTAACGCCGAAATCTTCGGAGGAGGCCTCAGGTTTTTCCAACGCCAACAGATCATCATCCAGAACTTGAGGTTAACCAACCCCCTCAACTACGCCTCAGGTGAACAGCCCAACGGCAACGGTGGTATCATCTCCATGGTTAATGGAGCTTTCTCCACTTTCCCGGGTTTGGATTTAGACCAGAGTGAGTTCATCCACGTGGACCACAACGAGTTCTCCAATGACCCCTGGGTGGCCGCCTCCGTCCCCGAGAACCAGAGAAGACATCACAGTACCATGAGCATTAAGCGCGCAGCCACCGCCATCTCCGTGTCCAACTGCATTTTCAGGAACATCAACTTGAACATCCTCGTCGGTCACGATGACAGCAATGGCGCGCAAGACACCGGCAGGCTGTTCATCAGCTTCTACGGTAACTGGTTCAGAGGTGTCGTCCAGAGGAACCCCAGGGTCAGGTTCGGTTTGGTACACATCTTCAACAACTTATACACTGACATTTCGGACTACGGTATCGGTATCGGCGTGAGGGCTCTGATCTACGCCGAAAGGAACGTGTTCATCAACGTGCGCCGCGCTTGGGGCCTGATGGCCGTGAACCAGAACCCGGCTGGTGCCCTTCAGAACGTAGACAACTGGCTGCTGAGCGGCAGCACCATCGACAACAACGTGCCCAGCAACATCGGCTGGAACCCCGCTAGCTACTACTGGTACAGCCCGCTGGCCTCCGGCAATGTCGAGAACAGCGTCAGGAACAACGCTGGTACCTGGTGGTAAACTGCAGCGACAGAATCTAACGATGATTATAATTATAAAAACAATGATACTCTATGTTGAGAAACATTAAAGATATTTTTTACCTATTTAGATTTTCAATTAATCTGTAAAGTAATTATGATAAGATATTTATTACACTCCAATATCCATTCATAAGCTACGTGACTGTATTAAAATATCATAATCATTATCATGTAGGCATGTAATTATGTTATTGAAATTATAATTAATCTAAATTTTAGATTAAAGAATGAAGATAATTCAATATAAGCAAAAATAAATTCAAATTCAAATTATTTATTTGTTCATAAACATGGGTACAATCTTAGGTGGTAATCACTGTAGTAAAGAACAGCCATGCTTCACCTTAAAGGTATACGAACAGTTGACAGTTAAAACATCTTAACAGATAAAGTAAAAAGTAACACAAAAATAAATTATAGGAAATAAACTCAAAATAAAAACATGCGTAAGTTACGTAGGTACTACATAAAAATATTAAACATCAAAATATTTTAATTTGACGCAGAAAACTTCTGATGTCGCGTATTTTCAATGTCTTTTCACCAAAAAGGATCAGTGAAACGATTCCAAATGATCGTAACGATAAAAAATCTCCCTTAGCAATTAAAATTAGGGCTAATTAACTTTTTTGAACTTCAGGGGGCCCTAGAAGCGGCCCCTAGGAGCGAAGTAATTAAAAGGAAACAAAAGTTAACTTTACGCCACCCCAAGGACTCCGTTTTTCTTAGCTCAATTTTACGACTACAGTTTATTTATTTAATCACGTTTGCACAAAGTGATACCGAACGGAAGATTTCGCTTGTAAAGAGGTTAACGTTGTGAATATATCGTAATCTTGGTGATTCCAATAAATAAATTATTGAAAATATATCTTTTGCATTATATTTCAGTGTGTTTCATAATATACTTCAGTAAAATACTTCTGAAGTAGAACCATGTTCCAAATTTCATTTGAGCTTAGATACGAGCTGTTTGCTGAAAATACCTTGAAATCAGTTTATCTTACTATTATTATAAATGTGAAAGTTTGTGAAGAAATATTTATGTTTGTTACTCTTTCACGAAAAAACTACGGGACGGATTTGGATGAAACATTACAGTAATATATCAGAATAGCACATCACAATAATACATTTTAATAGGTAATACATCAGAATAGCACATCACAATAATACATTTTATCCCGAAATTCCCACGGCAACGGGTACAACGCGGGTAATACCGCGGGGCAAGAAGAATTGCTACCATAATAGGTGCCTATTGAATTTACAGAGCCTCGCAGTTTTTTTTTCGGTGGAAATTTTTCGATGAAAAATATAACCTTCTCGTTGAATGTGTTTATCCATTACATAAAGAATTATTTAAATAGGATTTGCAGTTTTTGAGATTAGCAAACAAACTCTTCAGTTTTATATATCATCGATATTAGATTGTTATACAATATAGTCGTGTGTTGTTCCGAACACTTACTGGCTCGCTTTTTGACGAAAAAAGGAAGAGCAAGCGTGAAAATGCTGCGTTAAAATAACGGTTAAACCCAAGCGAATGCAGTATCGAGGCAGTCGCAAAATCGCCGATCGCGGAAGCTAACAGTCTGTTATCACTTATCACCCTTAGGTTTGAAATCTACACTAATATAATCAAGTTAAAGAGTTAGATTATTTGTTTATTGTTAATCTGGATTATTGTTGGTACATTCAACGGCTATTTTTCATCCCGAAATTCCCACGAGCACAACGTGGGAAAACCACGGAGAACTTCTGCAAGTAGGTACCATTTTAAAATTGAAATTTAACAAATATTTATAATAACAATTATTAAATTAATTGTGCATACAAAATATTAAATTAATAAACACATTTTAATCTAATAATAGCACCGTCGATAAAGTGTCTAATCCGTATTGATTAATCAATTATCCTTATTTTGTAATCTATCAATTGAGCTACGTCACAAGAGACATATCTACCGCTAAGTTACATATTCTGACCATAATAATTACATTTCGCACAGTGGCGGCTCTTTCTTACAGTGGCGTGCGCTCGTGCGCCGAACCACCACATTTAAGGCTAATGTAAAAAAATAGAAATATTTTTTTACTAATTATTTTTTACTAATTAACTACTAATTATTTTTTAAATAAGTGAACTAGAAAATAAAAAATAATGTATCATATAAAACATGACCACATTCCAATTTCAGCTCTATGTTGAACTAATAAGAGCTATTTTAGCCGTAAGCTAAAGTCCCCGTGCGCTCGGCGGATCGCACGAGGACCTCTAGTACAACTTGTATGGGATACGAGCGAAATAGCCCGGCGCGTGAGACGGAAGATACTTCATAGAAGATGTATGGCGGAATTATTAGTAGTTGTGGTAGTATACCGTGTGAGACAGTGTGTGAATTGTTAGTGAAAATGCTAAGAAAATTGAGTTAAAATGAATATTACTATACTATGGTGAATAATAAAAAAAATTAACATAAAATTGACATAATTGGCGGGACCGCGGCGGTCCGACCGCCGCGGCCATTTCTCAATCTAACGCAGGAAAAATAAGTATGTAAGTTTCATTCATTCATAGTATTGTATTGCAATATGAGATAGGCTGTAGGAATTTAGGGCTAAACAGATATTATATACTTATTCTCCTGCATGATCTATCTATAGACTATACAAATACGAGTATCTAAAGGTCGGAAAACGAATCATAAGTACAAACAAACAACAAACACACACATTTAGATACACACTTTCACAATTATATAAGTAGAATTTAATCATATAACTTGGTGACCTAGGAAAGTGCACCACCAGCTCGACGACCCACCAGCCGCCACTGTCGTACTTACATAATTTTGGCAATCTATCTGTTGGAAACTTATCTTAGAAGCTGAGATACATTGCTGGATTGACATCCAGCTAACTAAATTTTAAAGCCCATACTCAGATACTTTAAATGCTTTCTTAGGTGATTTTGACTTGTAATGTATGAAAAATTACGTCAAATAATTAAGTGGCGATTTATTAAACGTCTCTAAGTGCGTCTGAAGCGTATAAAACAAGAAGAACAAATATGAAAAAAAAATGGTATATTAGGGTTTTTTATAAAATGAGCAAAATTAAGTTTTTTTATTATTTTTATTCTGTAATAAGGTACTGTTGGTTGAAAACTACTAATAAAACTAAACAACCGCATTCAAATCGATCCACATCACCCTCGAGCTCATTTTTCAGTCCTATAAACTTCACATGTCTATAAAACCTGCGAAGTTTGTATAAAATATAACCGTTTCGCTTATGTTTCGAATCTCGGCTTACGACTGTGTAGCACAGAATACGCACAGAAGAAAGGCGATAAAATTTATTGTCACCCATGCGACATCTGGTGCCTTCCCTCTTAGGGGTTCAAAATACAAGAGAAAGGCGATTAGAAAAGTAGAAAATGTCCGTCAAGAAAAAATTACAGCAGACTTCCCGTGGCCACGAGTGGTGTAACACACATTTGAAATAT
Organism: Cyclophora albipunctata; assembly: GCA_963082685.1. Taxonomy (NCBI): domain Eukaryota; kingdom Metazoa; phylum Arthropoda; class Insecta; order Lepidoptera; family Geometridae; genus Cyclophora; species Cyclophora albipunctata. The sequence goes on from OY720119.1 coordinate 785,911, forward strand.
CGAGTATTTATTTTAATAAATACGTCATAAGAAATGTTAACGCGATAGTCTCGGTTCCTTTATGTATGTATATACAAGATACAATTAATAGACGTTCCTTTAAACCTCTTAATAGCCGCCTAAGCATAGCCAGTTTTTGACAGAAACTCGTAAGGAATATTCTCCTCAAAAACAGAGTACATACATCCTGCCTGATACACCTGGGTACATCGTGACCTGCCCAGATGTCGGCCCGCCAAGCACAACGAACTTGTCAGAAGACGACAAGACTTGCTATGACAAATACCGTGAGTTGATTAGTGCCGAAAAACTGATGGAAAACCCGAATTTTAAATATCGCAAACGAGTCAACACGCTCTGCCTTTATTATATCGTTGTCTGTCACCTTCTGTCACGTTCAACGTCCTACGTCTAACGAAGGACAGCTGGGAATATCAAAGTCAGTCAGCCATCTTGTATAACTATGTTGACAATGAATCTAAATTCGCTTATTTCCCATAACTTGCTCTTTTCAAGGGGAACCCAATGCCGACTGTTTTAGTAGACGAACATTACTTCACCAACAATACAACGAAACTAAGTTTTATTCATCTAAGTATATTAGGTATTTTTTGTCAAACGGGTGGAAGGTATTAAGGAGTAGCAACTGCAACGGCATGCAGTAGTATTGCCGCGCTCGAAATCTCATGGAGTTTCATATAAACCAATAGAGGTGCTTCCGTGTTTCGGAGGGCACGTTAAGCCGTCGGTCTCGGTTACTTTCTACGGATAGTAGTCGTTACATGAGCCATGTCAGAGGCCTTGGCGGCTCTCTGTAACAAATAACTCTGACACCAGGATTGGTCAGGTTGACCATCCACTCGATGTTAATAAATAAATAGAGGTGCTTGCGGTCGGTAGTTGCTGCCTGCTACCGCGGTCGCTACCGAAAAGAGACCTTTGCAATTTCAAATGTGATATTAACGATAATACCATAGAAAGGAAATTAAAACAAATTGATATGATAAAAGTGATTAGAATAATAGGTAACCCTTGTCTTGATAAGACGTAAATAATAATTTAATATAATTTATTTAATGAATAAAACAAATTCTGCAAAGATTGCATAATTTGAACATGGTTTAGTTTCTCAAAAATAAAATAAAATTCGATAATTATTCGATAGCTAACGTAAACAATCATAAATCTGACATATAAATCAGTTTTAAAAGAAACTGTTATCGAAAGTATTTATCGAAATCTTATTGCTATCGTAGATATGGCCACGCTGTTTTGTATATAAATAGAGACTTCCTACAGCTCTGTTAAGTTAATCGGTTCATGATGAAGTACCTGATCCTTGCGTTGGCACTGTTCGCGGCGGCGGCTGCCCTACCCACCGACATCGAGTCCAGGAATGCGACTCACCGCTTGGCTAGACAATCTGGGTTCGCCAGCTGGATGGGCGGCACCTACGGCGGCCGCGGCGGCGCCACCTTCACCGTGTGGGACGCGTGGGCGCTCCGCGACTCCCTCGTCGGAGACGCCGCCAGGATCATCAACGTCATGGGCCGCATCGACCTGACTAATCTCTTCACTGGCTCCCCCGGTGTCGTCCTCCAAGTCGGCAGCTTCAAGACCATCCAAGGTGGAAACGCTAACGCCGAAATCTTCGGAGGAGGCATCAAGTTGTACCAGCGCCAACAGGTCATCATCCAGAACTTGATGTTCACCAACGCCCTCAACTACGCCTCAGGTGAACAGCCCAACGGCAACGGTGGTATCATCTCCATGGTTAATGGAGCTTTCTCCACTTTCGACAATATCGATTGTGACGAGAGTGAGTTCATCCACGTGGACCACAACGAGTTCTCCGATGACCCCTGGGTGGCCGTCTCCGTCCCCGAGAACCAGAGAAGACATCACGGTCTCATGGGCATTAAGCGCGGAGCCACCGCCATCTCCGTGTCCAACAACATTTTCAGGAACCACAACTTGAACATCGTCATCGGTCATGACGACAGCAACGGCTGGCAAGACACCGGCAGGCTGTTCATCACCTTCTACGGTAACTGGTTCAGAGGTACCATCCAGAGGAACCCCAGGATCAGGTTTGGTTTGGTACACATCTTCAACAACTTATACACTGACATTTCGGACTACGGTATTGGTATCGGCGTGAGGGCTCTGATCTACGCCGAGAGGAACGTGTTCATCAACGTGCACCGCGCTTGGGCCCTGATGGCCGTAAACCAGAACCCGGCTGGAGCCTTACAGAACGTGGACAACTGGCTGCTGAGCGGCAGCACCATCGACAACAATGTGCCCAGCAACATCGGCTGGAACCCCGCTAGCTACTACTGGTACAGCCCGCTGGCCTCCGGCAATGTCGAGAACAGCGTCAGGAACAACGCTGGTACCTGGTGGTAAACTGAAAAATAATGATACTCTATGTGGCGAAACATTAAAGATATTTTTTACCTATTTAGATTTTCAATTAATCTGTAAAGTAATTATGATAAGATATTTATCTACACTAATGTTGTAACATTCTACTTATGTTTCCAATACTTGACTTATAATTACTACTGTTATAGCGTAGACAACTAAAACACTCAATTTAAGCAATTGCACATGATGTTATAATATCCACATCGATATCGTAAAATCTCATTATAACATCGCGCCCTGCGCGGCGCGCGCCCTGCAGCCCTGCGCGCGCAGCTGCGCTCTCATTGGTTAGATTTTAATGGCGGCAAGTTCACTGTGACAATACACGTACGCGTGAATTTAATGTTTCGCAATGTGTTTTGTTTTTAAAATTTTGTTTGATTAATTGCATTAGTGAAGATAAAGTAGATTAGTGTTTATAAGATAAAGTAGTGTATGCAACTGCATATAACACGGGTATTAAAACACTCGTTACTATTATGAAACTCGCTGCGCTCGTTTCATAAACTCACACTCGTGTTTTAATACCCTTCATTATATGACAGTTGCATAAACTACTATTATTACACTCCAATATCCATTCATAAGCTACGTTACTGTATTAAAATATCATAATCATTATCATGTAGGCATGTAATTATGTTATTGAAATTATAATTAATCTAAATTTTAGATTAAAGAATGAAGATAATTCAATATAAGCAAAAATAAATTCAAATTCAAATTATTTATTTGTTCATAAACATGGGTACAATCTCCTGTGGTAATCACTGTAGTAAAGAACAGCCATGCTTCACCTTAAAGGTATACGAACAGTTGACAGTTAAAACATCTTAACAGATAAAGTAAAAAGTAACACAAAAATAAATTATAGGAAATAAACTCAAAATAAAAACATGCGTAAGTTACGTAGGTACTACATAAAAATATTAAACATCAAAATATTTTAATTTGACGCAGAAAACTTCTGATGTCGCGTATTTTTCAATGTCTTTTCACCAAAAAGGATCAGTGAAACGATTCCAAATGATCGTAACGATAAAAAATCTCCCTTAGCAATTAAAATTAGGGCTAATTAACTTTTTTGAACTTCAGGGGGGCCCTAGAAGCGGCCCCTAGGAGCGAAGTAATTAAAAGGAAACAAAAGTTAACTTTACGCCACCCCAAGGACTCCGTTTTTCTTAGCTCAATTTTACGACTACAGTTTATTTAATTAATCATGTTTGCACAAAGTGATACCGAACGGAAGATTTCGCTTGTAAAGAGGTTAACGTTGTGAATATATCGTAATCTTGGTGATTCCAATAAATAAATTATTGAAAATACCTTGAAATCAGTTTATCTTACTATTATTATAAATGTGAAAGTTTGTGAAGAAATATTTATGTTTGTTAGTGTGCGTCCATACTGCGGGCCTAGCGCGGTTGCGACGGCGGGCGCGAAATATCAAACGTATGAAACGCGCGTCTGTGTCCATACTGAAGTGACTAAGGCGGAAGCCTAGCGCGACAAGACCGAGCGACTCAGCGCGCGGTGGTTTCAAACGCACCGATCCGCGCGTTTTGGCCACAGTACGGGCCTAGGCGGCGAGCGACTTAGGTGACTTCAAAACAGTATTTTTTTTTCAAAATTTGATATTATTTATTAGTTAGCTTAACATATAACTTATTCTACATGTACTTACCGAAAGTAAGACACTCCGGCCGTTAAATTGTTTTTCCGGCCATTAATTTTGCAACTTTTGAATAAATGAGGCGCTAAGCACCTAGGCGTATTATTTGCGCCGACCCGAAATCTAGTTGTGTATTGTTGATCGAAGATTGTTTGCAACCCCTGATATACGTCTGATCGCTACTAGAGCTCGCGCCTCAGTGTGGCCACCTCCGCCACCGCTTGTCGCGCCCGCCGCCGCGTAAGCCACCGCGTAAGCCACCGCGTAAGCCACCGCGCATTCAGTGTGGACGCACTGTTACTCTTTCACGAAAAAACTACGGGACGGATTTGGATGAAACATTACAGTAAATAGGTTATATATCAGAATAGCACATCACAATAACACATTTTATCCTGAAATTCCCACGGCAACGGGTACAACGCGGGTAATACCGCGGGGCACGTGTATTCAATTATTTAAGCCTTAAGCAAAACAGGAATGTTCCTTTTCCATACGCTCCAACCTTCCTTTAATCAAAAACTTCCATAAAATCCCTTCGTTTCCAACTTTGTTCTCGTCTCTCATCTGAATCTAATCTCTGACTATGATCTACGGCGCACCTTCTTCATGTAGTGTATAAATCTAAGTCACAAACGGAGGCTGTTCGATACGCAAATCAGTGATAACGGAGGTCTGTAAACTTTTCTAGTTCCCCTCGGAGCGACCTCGCTTATCGCCTCCGATCTACAAATCCAATTTACCAGAATAGGGATCGATCCGACAAATCATCTGGCGGACTCTATTATCCTCTATAGAAGGGATCCAATGATGACTTGCTACTGGACTTTCAGGAATATTCACTTGGCTTAGGGTAATATCTCTTTTAAATGCACTTACTTGGTCACTGAGTGAGTCATGCTATATAATATTGGTGAGAATGCTGAGTTCATGAGCTAAATTAGGTTAAAAAGTATTGCATAGGTTGACATCAGTAAGTTCACGACCCGCTCGTCCGCGGGTTTAGACTTCTACTGCATTCAAAGTTAGTAACTTAGTGATTCCATAAAATAAGTTAATGAGTGATGTTCCAGTCAATTAGTTAATTGACGATTAAATAACGTCTCTGAGTAGCTGTACTTGGAGACTTACGTTAGTACCGAGTAAACAGCATACTTCACAAACTTTGCACATTTTTAAGCTATTGCATAGCTTCTATCGCGGGCCTTGAGCGCGGGGACCGAATCCAGAAATTCCGTAACGAAAAAACCTCACGCAAAAAAACCTAATGCTCCCCACTAACGCCATCTAGTGATACAAAAAATAACTATGCAATAGCTTTACCGCGGCAGTCCCCGAGTGCCACACGTCTTTTTGGTTTATCAATGTACTCGTACATAATGTACATAAGTCTGTTAGTGTTTTTAAATAAAATGTTGTGTTTAATCTTATATTAATGTTGTGTTTAATCTGAGCTCGATAAGTAATGAATTAAATAATTTCCATAATACTATTAATCATTGTTATCAATTTTACTGAAAAATTAAAAATTAGCAAGAATGCATTGGATCATGATATACGGTTACTTCCGTTACTTATGTCCATTAATATAATCGTTGATTAATCGATATTTCAATCAAATTCCTGCTAAGAATTGAATTTTGAGGTGTAAAAAAAACAAAATAATGTAGAAAAATCATTTTTGCTATCGCTGTGTCTGTGGGATTCCCATCTCAGGGGCTTGACTATGAGCTCGATTGAATCCGCCTAATGGTACCAAATTTTCGATACCTAAGAAGCAACTTAGGAGCGATCAACTTACGATCGTGGTACTTACAGGTAAAGTTGGTTCCTACTGCGAAGTTCCAAATGAGATAAATAAGGTGTTATGCTAATATGTGTCTTATTAACTAAACAAGTAATATACACGTTTACACACAATACGTTTATACAAAAAGTTTTTTAACAAGTTTGTATGGTCATTATTCCTGTATCGTCTTCTATATAAACAAGTATATGCAACAACTCAATCAGAAAGTGGGAAGAGGTCACATTTGACTGACTACTGGGCAGGTCAAACTAAACAGAGACTTGTTAATAAACTTGTATCGTAGTTAACTATGATTTAGCCCTTCAATAGTGCTTTTGATGTTAAGATAGGACATTGAGTGTTCCTCCGAACAGACGGTGATTAAAGAACGTATCTATTATTTTTTCGAAACCAATTAATTTGACTAAGAAACATAAATCCAGAAACTGTATGGATCCATCTATCTATCTCAGTTAAAGTTTGTCTACCAAAACTAAATAAGATTTGATACATTTACAATACAACATATCGAGCCAAAATCCCAAAAACCCCAGCCCGACCCGAACCAAATGTCGCAATACCTGATCTCAATGACCAGTTTATCAAGATCTCTAATGTCTTCCATGATCGGAAACAAAGCTTTGAATCCCTGAAGGATCTAAGTTTTGTAATGGATCAATATAAAGTGGACAGCGATAGGTAAATCATAACCTGGGGACTGTCCTCTATCATATTGTAAGCGATTTTGTATCAACTGAAAGTGGACTGAGTTTGTTGAATATTTTATTTATTTTACTCAGTTGGGATTTCGTTTTAGTACAAATTAATCTTATATGATGGAAACTATTTTGGAATAAGTATTAGAGGTAACTTCCTTTCTCAAAATAAAATATGGATTAATTGAATAATAAATTATGATTTACGATGTTATCCGCGTTATACCCGTTCCCGCGGGAATTTCGGGATATAATGTATCCCATGTGTTATTCTGATATTACTGTAAAGTTTCATCCAAATCCGTCCAGTAGTTTTTTCGTGAAAGAGTTACAAACATACTTAAATCCATACATCCATCCTCACAAACATTCGCATTTTTAGTTAGTAGGATTATTGAAATTCAATCTGAGTCCCTCCCTAGTCAGACAATGTTAACACTGTCTACTGTTCTATGAAAATCTATAAAAGAACGCAAATTAGAGTCAAGTCGTCTAGCTGACTTTTTCGTTTGAGACTTAAGAATTGTACCAATTGTTAAGATAGAGACAGACATGTTTGCGTCGGGCGTCGGGTCAGTCAGTTTAAAGACAATGTGTACTAATAGTCAGCGATGACCATAATTCTAGGCTGAAAACAAATGAAAGAAATCAAGGATTACCTCAGAAGAGCGAGATACTTACTAGAAGTACTCTTTTTCGTGAGGATTATACCCTTTTCGATATTGGAACTGTATAAAAATATACATAAATTACGAGACCAAACTAACAATAAACTGGGATGAAACAGAACTGGCACCGAACCCGCGCTATTTGGGGAAGCACTTAAAAACTATAAATAAACCCGGGAGGACGGATCGATGAGCACGCGACGCGATGTCGCTGTGATTACATTACTGTAGTACCACTTTAACACGGTGATAACTGGTATACCATAGTAGTTATACTAAGCGGCGAGAACCATACTCTTTACACACACGGACAAATCCACACCCGATTACAGACACAAACTAAGCTGTAAGCCTAAATTATAGAACCTAACTAACTGACACTATAATAATATGTACATATATAAAAAGTCGTATTAGTTACACCACTTATAACTCGAGAAACACTTAACCGATTTTAATGGTTCCTTTGCTATTTTATTAATCTTGGTCTGGAATAGGATAATAAGAAATAAAAATCTCGAAATTCCTACAGGGACGGGTGTGTGTGAAGCCGCAGGGCAGAGCTAGTTACATATACAAACACAAATACTTTCTATAAATATATACTAGTGAACGGCGAAGCATGGTTTGTCACCGATAACTTATTTAACCAACAGCAGAACATCTTCTTCACTCCATTCCATGGCAGGTGCTGCTTCCTTTGCAATAACCAACCCATACCCTTTGAAATACCCCTAACTAATCCATCTTATTTAAAATCTCCAAAGAACCTCCATGAGTTGGATCTGTATCCCCTCGCAAGCCTCTCAAAAGGATCGGGCGTGTCCTGTAATTCATAGGAGAAGTAGTATAATAAAGTTAAGTAAACTATTAACATATAATGTTCCAGTGCAGGGCAAAAGCCTCTCATCTAAGTGAGGATATCACAACAGTAAGACTCAGTCTATTTGGCCGAAAGTTCCTACTTATTTCTATACTGAGCTTCGGTATCCAGTTCTCAGAATATCTATGTCTATATAAAGCTATCTTTACAATCAAAGCACTGTGCTTGTGCAATACTAATTGAGTGACACGCGAGGCGACGCGTACATTATTCACTACTCGCTCGATCAATGCATTACTCCGACAATAGTACATGCAGATATTTGGGATTTTAGCATTCGATTATGCAACGGAATGATTGTGTAATAGGTGTCTACCTTTATATGTATATATGTTGTATATTTATTGTATGAAATCTAATCAACAAAGTTACTATTACAGTCTACGCTCACAACTCTCTTTAGACTGGCAAAAATACTTACTTGAAAAAAACTGTCTATGATCAGACTAATAACAATAATAAGTACATGTTTACAGATATTAAAGCTTGTTAGACGTTTTGGGCTTGTTGTGTTTTTTATCGCTATATATTTTTATGTACAAAAGTCTGTCATACTTACTGTGGCAACTATATAGTGTTATGTAAAGTGATCAAGCTCTAGACGAGGCTCCTACTTAAAACATAACTCATGAAACAAGTGGCTAAAATATTTATGTTATACTTAATACTATTTAATGGACTGCACAATAAATAAAAAAATAAATCCCATGATGGAAGCGGGTGAAATGTATAATCACTACATAGTATAAAACAAAGTCGCTTTCCGCTGTCTGTCTGTCTGTCGTTATGTATACTTAGATCTTTAAAATTACGCAACAGATTTTGACGCGGTTTTTTTAAATAGATAGAGTGATTCAAGAGGAAGGTTTATATGTATAAAAATTCCCGAAACTCTCTCGGGAACGGGTACAACGCGGGTAAAATCGCGGGCCGCTGCTAGTATACATATATTAATATACGGAGTGCCTTTAACTATTTCCAACTCAAGTACTGCTCATAGATACAGATACTTATGAGTACTGATGTTATTAATCTAAAAGTCTGATTATTTATTTGAACGGGCTAATCTCTGGAACTAAAAATCCGAATTGAATAATTCATTTTGTACGAATAGCTACATTTAAGAGGAAGATTATAGAATTTCTCCCGAATATTATCATAGGAAGTGGTCTACAAACCGTACAAAAATAAAACCTGAATCGCTGAAACAATGTTATCATATAACACGCCCTTATCTAATGTTATCTTAGGCACGTGAACAATTATAATTAATGTCTGTTGATAAAGGTCTCTCTGTAAGTTTATTTTACTTGCAGATGTAATAATTAGACAAGCCCAATGGCATAGTGGTTTATGATAGCGCTTACTTGCGGGGTAAAGGGGTCGATTCCCGCGCAGAGTTAAGAATTTGGGCGAAAAAGAGCGAATACATTTGAGCATGTACTACTTATTTCTTAATTATTGCATTACTATTATAAACAAAACGGAATTCAAAACAATTTTTGTATAAACTAAGTAATCTTTCAATAAATAAAATTTCATAAAGCTAAAGAGTTTTTTATTTGAACACACTTTTTTCAGAAACTACCCATAGAATTTGAATAATTCTTTTTGTAATGGATAGCCACATTCAACGCGATACTTATATGCTATTTTTCATCCCGAAATTCCCACGGGAACGTGCACAATGCGGGTAAAACAGCAGGACGCTGCCAGTCTCAATAAAATTATAATATTTACTTTCGTCGCAAATTGCATGACTTCAAATGCATTCTGCACAGATAACGTATGCAATCACTCCAGGTTAGGCACGCTTCAGTGGTCTGCGCGTCCTGAATTACATGCGTCACTGAACGAGAGCTACGAAAATAATAAGTATACACTTTGTGGAATCGGCGTAAGTGTCAATAGGAATATTGTAGCACTTGTGATAATGGTCACAAACACTGAAAGTAACGCCTGGTTGTTTCAATCGATACCCCATGTCGAAAGTCTAAAATTTAGGACACTATCATAGGGTTAATCTCTCGCCAAGTGTAAAGTAAAATAAATACTCGTAAGTAAATAACATTAAGTAATGCCCAACGAGAATTTTTGAAACTCATTACAAATTAATAGAAAATAGGGTGACTAAGGCGTTATCTGCATTATGTCTCACACTGAAGTTATAAAAACAGTAAAGACCCAACAATTGTAAAGGTGTAAAAGCTATATTAAAAAACAAAAAGCCCCTGAAAACCTATGAAGCATTCACAAAACTAGACAAGTGTTAGGTGGAAATGAAACATAAAGTGGCGTGGAGGGCTGAGGACCCGAGTGGTGCTTCACTCCTCTGTCAAAAACTGCCCATCGACGAGCAAATTAGATTTGTTAGCCGATCACGTGTTTGATGCACGTAGAAAAATATAGACAGCCTCGCAGCTCACTACCCTTTGCAAATTGAGATGCTCTGCGATTTCCTCCGTGCAATTTGTTTTGTTCTATTCAGCGTTATTTGCCAGCGCTTTATGTGCTAACGGGTTATTTGATGCGTGTTTGGTGTTTAAGAAAAGTATTTGAAAAGTGTATTTTCTGTTTGAACGTTCAAATCTCTGGAACTGCCGTTTTTCTTCTTATTTTATACTTAGGTGTATTACTTCTTATAAAAATAGAAAGTATAGATAGACGAACTAAAATTGACTCTTTCTTTTATATGGAAAACAAAACAACGTTGCATTTTTGCAAATTCAAAATACAAAATCATAAATGTTCCTTCTATTTTGCCGTCTCGGACGACCCAAGGTTTAAATATACATATTTAAAAGGATAGAAAAGACCAGTCAGCGATTCAGCTTTCTACGAGTATTCCCGTATTTTAAAAATCTGCTGATGTGAATTTCTGGTGTGTGATAGTAATGTCTCGTAGAATTGGAAACACTTTGAAAAAGGAAATACGGATGTTTGGTTACCACTGACTATCGCCATAAAAACTTTTCAAAACGTGGCTGATATTGACCAAGTTTATAAGCCAGTTCAATAGTCATATTGCATCATACACAAGTAAAAAGTATATATCTAATTCGGTCTTCCATGGTCAAATAAGTATTTCAGAAATTGTCTTCGGAACTTGCTGGCTTGCTGTTTGTAAAGTTATTTAATGTTAACAACACTTCAAACCATCGAAAAAACCGCTTAGCGAAAAAAACAAGCGACCAAAAAAAATATTCTATTCATGGCCTCTTGCTAAAGCAATCCTTAACGTGTACAATATATAGTAAAGGCCCAATGATTAGGCCATACATTATAATGGAATCAATGAAAAACTGCACCTGGCTACGTGCCTAACTACTGGGCTTTTCGCTAATTACCAAGCTCGGCAGTTCGGTGTATTAATGGCAACATTATGCTACATTCCGAATGTTATTTACGATTAAACTAAATTAATTAAGCTATCTAACGACATTTGAAACGAATGATTGTTATTGTGTGTTAGATTCGATTATATAAATATGTACAATATGTATTGTACATATTGTTATGTTATTCGACAAGCACGTTGGCATAGTGGCAGTGAGAGCGCTAACTGTGTCGGGTGTGCGGGTTCGATTCCCGCCCGGAGTCAACAATATGTTAAGACATAGGTGTTGGCAACGACTCTGGGTGTCAATTATCAGTGAGTATCATCGTAGATCTAAGGTGCGTACGGATTGCGCGTACCCTGGTACGCGTACTCAGTTTACGCGTATCCGGAACGCTTAGTCCATACCTGCAGCTACGCGTTCACTCTCGGGGTACGCGTACCGCGCGAGCCAACTCGCAGCGCGAGCCACCGTCTGTCGGTTTTTGGTCGCGCGTCAAAGAGGACGCACGCGGCCGGCTACGCTATATTTGGACGGCAAAATGAATAACACGCGTGTTCTTCGAGTTTCAATAATGAAAATATTATCAGATTGATTCAACTTTATGAACTTCGCGGAGTGCTCTGGATCGATTAACCTCGCATACAGGCTCGCGGCGGTCTGTACAGGAGCTGTACGCGTATCCAATGTACCGTGGACAGTGTTTCCCAACTACGCGTAACACAGGAACGCGCCATCCGTACGCAGCTTAATAGGTATACGGAACACCTGATCTAGTGCACATAATTCAGTCATAATAGAGACTAATCAGAAGCAAATTAAATATTATAGTTAAGTGAAGAGTATATCTATATGATACTCCTTATTAATAAACGTTCTGTGTTCTGTAACTAAAACACTGTTATAAAGTATTTTGTCTCTTTTGCTCTTCGGAAAATTGCGTATGTCAGAAAGTGACAAACCATTACATAGCTAAAATGTTCTTAATAGGCGTTTATTAATTTGGGCTATAGTGTACCATATTAATAAACGCCTAGTCACTTTCTGACATACGCAATTTTCTGAAGACAAAACATTATTAGTACATTTTAGTATATTTTGCAACAAAATCAATACAACATTTAATCAATGTATGTATTAACTACTGTAATCTTATTATAAGACTAGCAGCGCCCCGCGGTTTTACCTGCGTTGTGCCCGTTCCCGTGGGAATTTCGGGATTTTTTTTTCATAAAAACCTTCCTCTTGAATCACTCTACCTATTACAAAAAACCGCATCAAAATCCGTTGCGTAATTTTAAAGATTTAAGCATACAGACAAACAGACAAACAGACACGAAACAGAGACGACTTTATTTTATACTATGTAAGGATGTAAGGAAGAAAAATATTAGTATGACAAGATAGGTATACACCCTGGTATTTCCGTTAGAAGCCAAAGAAGTTGAACGGCGAGACAGCTGGACAACTTTTCATTCCCATTAAAATGTTAATGAAAAAGTGAAAAAATAAATACCAAACATGATTTAAAAGTTTCACCAATACAGGTGATAGAGCCAGGTACTTGTAAAACTTTAATAAAACCTTGCCGGCTCCACCGCCTTGCTACTGATTAAAACTCTCCTTCAACTATTTAATATCATCAAAGGAACCGTCAACTTTACCTGCGGGACTCTCGATAAACAAATTTTCCTGAAAATAGGGTATTGCAGAGCTAGTAAAGATTCCAGAGAATATGTTTAACGTATGTTAAACGTATATACTTTACTGATATCTTCAGTGAAATGAGACGCCTTTGCCCAGCAGTGGGACATTACAGGCTTATACTTACTTACTTACTTACGTTTAAGATATAAGGAGATAACCAAGGTAAAGTAGAGTTATGCTATCCTTTTTTGGTACATACGAGAGAAATTGGTGTGTATGTTTGTTCACATACGAGATACTACGAAATAAACTCAACCTCATGTCATGATACATTATGTCGAATACCAACTATTTACGTGTTCACGTATCCTGAACTAATAGAACTAACTAATAGCCTCATATCCAAATCGTATTAGATAAATATTCTAAATAAATGTGAATTTTTCAGCTTGTGACTTTTAATTACATATTACTATGCATCAACAACATTAAAAAAATACATATATTCCATAGAAATCGCTATATTTACATTTTAATAGGTATTGGGCTTCATATTCATTAGATTTCAGATAAAGAATCATTTTCTGCTGGGAAAAGGTCTCCCACAAACATCGCCAACCTTCTCTGTCCTTTGCGAGGTCCCAATCGCTATTAAAGGCAACGAAATCGTCCCGCCAACGCTTCCTCGGTCGACCCCGACATCGCCCTCCTTCGGGGACCAAAGATGTGATGCAGGCCCACTTCTCCGGGTTCATCCTACTCACGTTGATGCTGTTCACTGCAGCTTTTTGAAAATATGATGTTAAAAACCATGTACCTCAGACTACAGGATAAAATTGATATTTACTCTCCCAGGACAGATTTTGATTACACTCCTGTGTTGTACAATAGATTTTCCCCTATCGATGAAGGTTTTGTGCCTCATCTGTGGAGGCTTCCGCATCCGCCCAATGTTCAACGAAATTATTTCTCTTCAAAATATCCACAGCCAAAAGTCATACCTTACACCTTTTCAATACTGACTTGCCAAACCAAATAGTTATAACGAATAAAAACCAATAATTTGTTTTTTATTTATTTTTAAGAATCCAACAAGTGCAAAAATTATCTTACAGGTTTCTAAGCTTCAGCTATCAGTTCTTTACGTTACCTAATAGTTGATTAAATAAATCGTATACATATATTGTAAAAGTTACGTCAAACTAAGAATGCCATCTTTGATGGAAATCTCTTTCTCGTTCCCCCAGCGAGTCAGCGAGTACGTCGCCTGTCCGGGGCGGGCGCTCCGCCCCCGGAACTCGTCCTCGATGTCCTGCAGCGTGCGGTCCTTCGTCTCCGGCAGCGTGAACCACACCACCACCGTGCTGTACGTCAGGATCGCCGCACAGATGCAGTACGTGCCGTATAATTCAAAGTGTGCTACACAATCAGGAAACGTTTTCACCGCCAAAAAACCATTTATGGAACAAAACACCATACTAATAGTTCCTGCTAGATTTCTATATTCTAAGGGAAATATTTCGCCTAAAACCACCATGCTCATGGGACTAGTTCCCAGCAGATAGGATATCAAGAGTACCACATTCAAGACTACGTATATGGCCGGATGTTGAAAGGGTAACATATTGGATTCACTGGCGTACGTATAAGCAGCCGTTAACAGCAACATCAATATGTTGGACCCAGCTGAACTGAAGAATATTACTCTTCGATTCCATCTATTTATTATGTAGGCTGCAACAAAAATCATTATGATCCTAATAATGCCCATGATCAATACTATCAGCGGCATGCTGAAATTCCCTAAGTCTAATTTACGAAATATGACATCCGCGTAGCTAGAGAATATGTTAATTCCACACCATTCCATTGCGATAAACAAATGAGCCTGTATAATGATGGGTTTGTAAAATTCTTTTTTTACCAGTGTTGTTCTGAAATAATTTATATAATTATACAGCCGTCTCATCATCGACAACTTTCTAAGAGAATCTCTCGTCGTCTTCACGAACTCAACATCTGCTTCAATAATTCTTTCTAGTTCTTCCTCCTCGTGCTCTCCTCGCAGCCATCGGAACACTGTTCGTCCCTCTTCGTATCTTCCCTCGCTGATGAGCCAGCTCGGTGACTCGGGGGACAGAGCTATTATGACGGCAGTTACAATAGAATATGCTCCGCAGATTAGTGAAACTATCTGCCAGTTTAAATTAAGTTCCATTTGATGAATTACGAGGCCTGTCACAGCAGCCCCCACGGGGTTCGTCATCAGGAGAACTCCGCGGTACCTAGGGCTGCTGTATTCGCCGATCAGTAGGGGTCCAAAAGCAATTATCAATCCAAAACCTGACCCTTGTATCAATCTGCATATCAAAAGCGTAGTGATGGAGGTACAGAAGTACATGCAGATAAATCCTATTGCCATTAAGATGGCGCTGAAAAGATTGTTTTTTTTACGTCCGAATCTTGATACTATTGGTATTGCTATTATGTTTGATATTAAGTTGGAAATTACCGGTAAAGCAGCTGGAAAAGATAAAAGGTTGGGTGATGTAAGTATAAAATTTTGCCATATATACATTATAAATAAATTAAAACAAATCGAAGAAGTTAAGTAGCTTCATAGCACCACGTATCATTGTTTCTTACCTACCCAGGAGCCCATGGAGTCGTCGATGGGTATCAGGGAGTCAGGGCGCTGCAGTTGCTCCAGCAAACCAGTCGCGCAGCTCATCGCCAGACTCACGGTCGAAAAATTTAGAGCCACACCCAACGTCGCGAAGCACTGGAACATGACGAAATATAAAACTCAAAATACCAATTTAAGATTTGTTGGCCAAATGTCTAGAGCGGGCTGTGACTTAATACCGTTCTTAAGTTGTGTACGTGGATAATGTAATCGTCTAGATAAAAAAATATGCTTCAAACGTTAGAGTTTTGAAATAAAAAGCAGTTTATAAACAGTTGTCTATAAACTAAACGTTCCTAGTATTAAAAATGAATAAAATTTACCTGTCTGAAAATGGGAGACGTCCATATTGACATTATTATTCCAGCACGTGTGAAGCCTTTGGTTTTCTCAGCAGTTCATTATTTGGTATGGCTCCCTAACACGTAGGTCAAAACAGTATAAAGGCGATAGTGATGCATATTTATACAATATACATACATATTGAAATACATTTGAATATCTAAGTAATAATTTATTCAAATTATAATAGTTCTGTCACTGGCAACTAGCTGTTGCTCATGGTCTTTCCCGGGGATATTTTTATGGTTATTCTGCTATTAAAACAAATCCCGAGGACCAGACTAGCAGTTCTCAAGTTATAAAAGGTGTAATTAATACGATTTGGGAATTAGTTTTATATTATATGATTTATAGGAAACATAATTATGTTCACTTCAATTATCGAACCATATAAGGCATAGGAATCGAGATTTATTTATTTAAATGCGAGCCGATTTAAGGTTTATTTCTGATATATAATCAGGCCACTGCAAGCTCCTCGCCCGCCCGTGCAATGAGCGGGCGCTTCTACTGCCCGCTGCGGGCGCTCCGCCCCCGGATCTGATCCTCGATATCCAGTAGAGTGCGGTCTTTCGTCTCCGGCAGCGTGAACCACACCACCACAGTGCAGTAAAGCACAATCACTGCGCTTATGCAGTAAGTGCCAGACATCTCCAACTGGGATCCACATGCAGGAACAGTTTTTACCACCAAAAAGCAGAATAGTGCAAAAAACACCATGCTTGTGTTCTAGCGGAAATATCTCACCCAAAATTACCATGCTCATATGCGAAGATCCGAGCACGTTGAAAACAACATAAATATGTTGAAACAAACTGAACTGAAGTACAAAACTCTCCGTTTTAATCGTTTTATTAGGAAATTTGTCAAGAAACTCGTTATGCTCCTTATAATGTCCATAATCAATATTATACGCGGTATGTTGAATTCATTTGGGTTTAGTTTTCGAAATATAACATCGCCATAACTGTTTTATTATGTTAATTCCCCACCAATGCGAGGCAGCGAACATGTGTATCATAATGATGATGGGCTTGTAAAATTCTTTCTTCACAACTATTGCATATAGTATGTCTTTATCTACACTAATGTTGTAACATTCTACTTATGTTTCCAATACTTGACTTATAATTACTACTGTTATAGCGCAGACAACAAAACACTCAATTTAAGCAATTTCACATGATGGTATAATATCCACATCGATATCGTAAAATCTCATTATAACATTTATAACATCGCGCGCTCGCTCCTTATTGGCCCTGCGCGAGCTGCGCTCTCATTGGTTAGATTTTAATGGCGGCAAGTTCACTGTGACAATACACGTACGCGTGAAAAACTATTGCCAGCTTTTACTCTTGTTGTTTGATTAATTGCATTAGTGAACTTAAACTTGATTTTAAGCTGACGATTATAAATGATTGTAATGATCTGATATAATAAAGACATTTTGAATTTGAAGATAAAGTAGTGTATGCAACTGCATATAACACGGGTATTAAAACACTCGTTACTATTATGAAACTCGCTGCGCTCGTTTCATAAACTCACACTCGTGTTTTAATACCCTTCATTATATGACAGTTGCATAAACTACTATTATAGTACCTTATACTCGACCGCCTCCCGGAATATTCTCTTGTCTTCGCCAGCTCAACATCTGCAGCTATAATTCTTTCCAGTTCTTCCTCCTCGTGCTCCCCTCGCAGCCATCGGAACACTGTTCGTCCCTCTTCGTATCTTCTCTTGCTATTGAGCCAGCTCGGCGACTCGGGAGATAGAGCTATCATGATGAGTTCACAATCACAAAGAAAAGACGAAAAGATAAACTTTGTAAATTACCCCTTTACAAAACAAAATTACCACACAGGTTCTCAGACTATCTCGATCCCTTTATATATAATAAATTGGTAAATTAACTTATATCATCTCATTTAATCATACGTTAGTACATATAACTCAATGCATTTAATTATGTTGGTTGTCGGTCGCTGATGACCAAGTTGTTTAAGCGACCTGAAATTAATTTCTTTTTTTTTTTTTTTAAATTAGTAAAAATTATCCCAGATCTTCCTACGCTATCGTCATTTCAATTTAAAAAAACCCTATTTCGATATCTAAAGTCAGTGGATTACGACACGACAGAATCTCTTCTAAAAAGCCAATTGTAAAGTTTCTGTGGTATAATTCATTTTTATGTTAAATTTATCTCATGTTAATTTTCTTTTTTATTTATTTTTTATTCCACTTTTCCACACACATAACCTTGCACTATTCTTATGGAAATTTTATTAAACTACTAAAATAGACGAACGACTACCCCCTGAGATACAGTTCCCACTAGTTCAGGGGGTAGGGAATCTTGTATAAGGCCTTAGTAGTAACACAATGTTAGCATAGTGTATCTCCATTTATATTGGGCTACTTTTGATCAATAAATTATTTGTATTTTTTTATTGTTACACCATGTCGGAGGCCTTTCGGCGGTATAAAACTCCGACACCAGGGTTGTTCTCGAAATATATTAATGTTCTCGAAATGAATCAATGAATGAATAGAGTTTTATATATATATATATATATATATATATATTTCATGACATACCTGTCTTATAGTGGGAGACCTCTCAGATATTGCCATTAAAAAATGAGCAATATTTTTGTAAAATTTAACTACGTAACTACTCTGCACGTGGAAGCGGTTTTATTTGGTTTAAACTGGTTCGATTTTATGGTTCCTTGATTATTTTAGTAAAATTCACCAGAGGCGAGGAACAAAACATCGATCTGATTAGTAGCGCCCGTGTTTTCATCCGAGCTGTGACTGTTCCTGTGGGAATTTCGGGTGGAAAAATAACCCATAGTCTTCCAGTTGAATGTGACTATCCATTACAAAAAGAATTATCCAAATCTGATTGGAAGCTTCTGAGAACCGCTTTTAAACAAAAGAACAAAAAACCAAAATCTTCTTCAGCTTTAATAGATTAGTATAGACTAGCAGCGCCCCGCGGTTTTACCCGCGTTGTGCCCGTTCCGTGGGAATTTCGGGAATTTTTTTACATAAAAACCTTCCTCTTGAATCACTCTACCTATTACAAAAAACCGCATCAAAATCCGTTGCGTAATTTTAAAGATTTAAGCATACAGACAGACAAACAGTGTGACAGACACGAAAAAGAGACGACTTTATTTTATACTATGTAGTGATGAACTATATTATAGGTACTGAAAAGTTATACGGAATCCGTAATGTCCGCGTTCAACTACCACTTGGCGAGTTTAAAGACAAGCTGTGTTATTATTTCGTGCTAATTAAAGCGTTAAACGTCTTGACTATTTTTTCGTGTCTTGTAAAGAATTATTTAATATTTAAATTAGTATTATTTCTAAAACTCTTAGATTTATTTATCAACATTCTTCACTTTATCAAATCAAGAATACGGTTTAAATTATAGATAGAGACTGGAAATATATCCTATCGTTCATTTGCTTTCCTAAAATTAAAACGAATATGAAGGCTCGGTTGTTATTTCAATTTGTTTTATCATTATCAATGCCAGCAACTAGCAACTAGCCCTGCCCTGCTGTTATAATATTATCATTAAGCTTTAGTATTATCTTGTATGTAAACATTTAATAAAGGCGTTATTGTATAATTTGTACTGTTAGTAGTTTTGCTGCAATTTATAAATAAGAAGTCCATACTACAAATGGAGAAGTAGCTGAGCTGTATATTGTGAGTTGAATCTGTATTAACCCTATCAGTAACTTATCTATCCGGACTTAACGCTAAAGCAGACACTACGGGCCGAAACTAAGTTAAGCGTGCGCCCGTCGCGATTTCATACAAAAGTGAAACGTCGCAGGCGCACGCGGCGGGCGCACACGGCGGGCGCAAGCGGCGGGCGCACGCGACGGGTGCACGCGACGGGCGCACGCGGCGGGCGCATGAGACGGGCGCACGCGACGGGCGCACGCGACGGGCGCACGCGACGGGCGCACGCAACGGGCACACGTTTAACGCAGTTACGGCTCTATCATTCCAAAAGAAAATCAACGAATGAAAAAACAAATTAATTAAATATTGGAAAAAATAACATGTTTCTAGGATTTAGCCAGAATCAGATTAGCACCTAATAGTTGACATTAAAAAATGTATTACGACACATGATGCCCGCTATCCTCGATACAGTCGCCATCTCCATTCCCCCTGGAAGTGAGCGCGCGCGCCTGTACGGGACGGGCGCTGCATACATATGTATACTCGTATATAATATACTAGCAGCGCCCCGCGGTTTTACCCGCGTTGTGCAATTTTCCCGTGGGAATTTCGGGATGAAAAATAGCCTATAACCTTCCCGATGAATGTGGCAATCTATTACAAAAAGAATTATTTAAATCGGACTGATAATTCCCGAGATTACCTCGAACATACAAACAAACAAACTTACAAATTTTACCTCTTTATAATATTAGTATAGATATAAACATATCTACAACCGTGCCGAGGCGCAGGTGGGCGGGACGATCTCGACGCATAGCAGACCAGCTGGAGGGAAGCGGCCTAGGACAGGGATGCAGGAGGATGAAGGAGAGTGCATGGAAGGATGAAGGAAAGGACTTTGCCCAATATTGGGACACAAACGGGTAACGAAAGAAAAAATTAGCCTTCTTAAAATAGGAGATTTGCGAAATAATGTCACGATTATATTATGAAAATATCTTCCAATATTTATTTGTTAATTTCAAAACGAGCGCAGCGATTCGAATCCTTGGTTTTTTAAAACCCATGCGTACGTTCGGTTCCAAATACGTATTGAAATTAAACTATATATATTTCATCGTTTGAACTATTTTTAAGTATTATCTGCGCCCCGCAGTTTTGCTAGCGATATTCGTAGTTTTGGCATGAAAATGTGATAACCATAAGGGTGCATTTACAATGAAGCCGAGCGGAGTTGCGCGGAGCTTAATTTGACCATTGACACTAATTACTTATAGCAACAATGGCTCAGAACCCTTTGTTTCTTAAGAAATCGCACTTGGCTAGTATTGAAAGAACCTATTTGTTTTTCATTTCTCCAAATAAATGATATTCTTCAAAACGTGTTTTGGACCTATTCAAAATCAGAACCAACTCAAATCTCTTATCTTTACTGTTTTGTTTTGTTCCGCTTGAGAATATACATAATGATTTAAGTCATCTTGAAATATTTGCCCATTAGCCATTGCTTTTGTCTATTCTTTTCAGTACTTATTATCTTTCATTAACAACGGAATGAAAATATTTTGACCATGGCAATGCCTCATGTGACAATTAAGTTGATTTGTCTTGATTGGTCGTTTGAGGACCACACACTTTGGAATGGACAAGCACATTAGTCTTCACGAACTATACGAGTATACTGTACGCTCATTAAAGGTTCGAGCACATTATGCCGGGCCGCAGCGTGTCGGGGCGGAGCGCAAAAATCCGCTCAAATCGCTTTAATACAATTTGTATAGAATTATCGCACACTGTGCCGGGCCGCAGCGGCTCGCATTAATGCGAGGCGGATTCTCGTCCGTGCGATGCGGCCCGCCCCGCCCCGCTGCGCCCCGTCAACAGTGTGCTATAGCTAGCGGATTGGTGCGCACGCGCGCACGTGTTTATTTGAAGAAAGTTCTTCGTCAGAGCTATCCATAACGTACAGTTGCATGCAAATTCTGGCAGTACACTGAACTCAAAATCCGTCAATGCACTGTGACCCGGCCCGTCACTAATGTGCTAGGTAAACATTTTGCGCTGCGCTGCGGCCCGCTCCGCCCCGCTGCGGCCCGGCATAATGTGCTCGAACCTTTAGACGACGGACGTATTGAAGGAGGTGAATATGCATTCGATTCTCATTCCAAATATGTCATAAAAATAGTACTACCTTAATTTTTGACCAATATTATGAAATAAATCCACAAAAATACGAAATAATTGTTACTACGCGCCAGCTGATTACGTGGCGATGTTTTGTTGTGCCGCGCGCCTCTTTGACAATGCCGACAAGGTCAGTGCCTACTACCCCTTCCGCGCTCGCCCGCCGATCGTCCACGCTCCACCCGCCCGCCACCGCGCCACCCGCCCGCTGTCTATGCGTGAGCGCTGACCCTTGCGCATCGATTTACTTCCGGTTTGCAGTTTGAACTCGTTTCGCGTTAAGTTTACTTACTTGTAAACATTTTGAATAGTGTGGTAGAGGATATGTTGGACAATGTGCCGTTGAGTGATCTCACGAACTTATTTCACCAGCACGATGGAGCGCCCGCGCAATATCAGCTGCGAGTACGTGAGTACCTAAATGCTCATTTTAGTGATAGGTCGCGGAGGGCCAGTGCCGTGGCCGGCTCGCTCCCCAGATCCTCATGGACTTTTATTTGTGGGGTGAAGTAAAAAGACAAGTGTACGCTACAGATTACTCAAAACTAAAAGTGCGTATAACAACTAGACCAGTGCCGATAATTTTTAAAACAAAAAATAAGAATAGTACCCATTAGAAAAGGAGAGGAATATTATAAAAATGAAAGGAAAAATAAATTACGGGCGATCTGAGGTCGGGAAGGGGGAAGGGGGTGGGTTTTTAGGGGTAAAAATGGTTTATCTCGATTTCCGGAAAAACCACAAGTCCTACGGAAACAAGTCAAATGGCAAAGTTGTAGGTAATAAAATGATCTACAACTCTTGTATTGACAATTTGTTCACATAACCTCAAAATATATGTGAAAAATTCAAAAAAACACGTTTTTGGATTTTTACGTTTATCTTCCTCAAAAATTTTTTTTTTTCTACGAAATTTGGTGAAAACTTTCCTTATTATGTCCCTAACACACTGTAATTTATTTGATTAAAAATATTTATTTTTTCACCTTATTTTGAATTAATATCGAAAAAACACCCCAATATTCAATCGAAAATTCACCCGTCAAAATATAAGCTTTTTTCAAAAAATTTGTATGTTTTCTGTTCCTTGAAATCTCTACTTTCCGATGGTGAAAATATATATATATATATTACCGTAGTAAATCTTCTCAGAAAATTCAAAAAACTCGAATACGATTATTTATTTAAAAAGTTGATTTTTTTAATGCTAATTACATTTATGTCATAGAAAATCTCATTATATATGTAATAAATGTAAATCGTACTATTAAATGTAGATATAGTCCAGTCATTATAGTAAGTTCACCTCGGAATTCGAGATACCCAGCTGTAAGTCTGTAAATACTTGTATATTGACACCCTAAAAGTTGTATCATAACCTACATAATATGGTAGGGTGTACGCAACTATTAAATTTCAAGGTCAAAGGTCACAAAAATCGGTTTTTGCTTTTTTGTAAATATCTCAACGGTTCACTGTATGAAAAAAAATTTTGAACAAAATTTGTAGAGAATTTTGTATTCTACAATATTGACAATAAATACAAATAGCAAAAAACCAATAGGAAATGAGATATTTTTTTTCCTTTCATTTTTATAATATTCCCCTCCTTTTCTAATGGGTTTCGTCCTACTATTCTTATTTTTTGTTTTTAATTATTTTTAAAGGCTTCTACCCCGGTCTAAACCGCTTTTGATAAAATTAGGAGTGATGGTTTTGTTTTAAATCGCGTAAAAATAGTAGGTACCTACCTATGCAAAAGCGTGCAGAATTGTGTACTTATTTTGCGTGATGGTGCTCATTTTGAACAATTTTTAAGATTACTTTAGGTAGTATGGATGTGTAAATAGCTAAATTATTAATTTAAATGTGAAATTATTGTAAATAGGTATGATTCCATTTTTTAAATACGCCAAAAATACCAACGAACTGTTTCAATTACGTAATTTCAGATTAATATCTACATACCTATTACTAGTTTAGTACCTAGGTGTTTTTGCCAGTCCTAAGCCAGGTTTGAAGTATGAAGGGAAAAAGGTTCATACCTACCAAGTTCACTCACGTAAATGTGATTAGGTATTCGCTTACTTTCGCCACTAGGGTGTCCATAAGTTGGGATTTATTTCATAAAACATTTGTCAGGGTTTTCTCGGCGATGCGTGATTATTTTTTCAAATTAATATTTTTATTAGGTACGTGAAATCACGTTTTATCATAGGATGAAACACGTCCGTCGTTCAAATGAACTCGCTGTATATACTATCTTTTAGTTCAGTAGTTCATTTAGATCTTTACAACTCACAGTCCAAAATCGCCACCCCAACTCTACTACTTTTGAAATTAAACCGTCATATAAAACTTTATATTTCTATTTAACTATTTTTATAAATTTTATCGCCATCTAACAAAGAGACTGTGAAATTCGAATGCCAATTAAACTATAACCTAAAATTTACGAGGCTGTCATGTTGAGACCTCACCTTAAACCTACCAGACTAACCTAACATTGACACCAATAATTATAAAAGCAAACAAAGAATATACAATATTTTATTTAAATAACTTAAAATGATTTTACTATTCATTCCTTGGATTTTACTATTGATTTTCAGGTCACGACCTATCGATAGGTTTGACACATGAAAAGTTGTTTTACAACATATGGCGAGCGCCGCTATCCTTGGTAGATTCGCCATCCGCATTCTCCCAGGAAGTGAGCGGACGCGCCTGTCCGGGGCGGGCGCTCCGCCCCCGGAACTCGTCCTCGATGTCCTGCAGCGTGCGGTCCTTCGTCTCCGGCAGCGTGAACCACACCACCACCGTGCTGTACGTCAGGATCGCCGCACAGATGCAGTACGTGCCGTATAATTCAAAGTGTGCTACACAATCAGGAAACGTTTTCACCGCCAAAAAACCATTTATGGAACAAAACACCATACTAATAGTTCCTGCTAGATTTCTATATTCTAAGGGAAATATTTCTCCTAAAACCACCATGCTCATGGGACTAGTTCCCAGCAGATAGGATATCAAGAGTACCACATTCAAGACTACGTATATGGCCGGATGTTGAAAGGGTAACATATTGGATTCACTGGCGTACGTATAAGCAGCCGTTAACAGCAACATCAATATGTTGGACCCAGCTGAACTGAAGAATATTACTCTTCGATTCCATCTATTTATTATGTAGGCTGCAACAAAAATCATTATGATCCTAATAATGCCCATGATCAATACTATCAGCGGCATGCTGAAATTCCCTAAGTCTAATTTACGAAATATGACATCCGCGTAGCTAGAGAATATGTTAATTCCACACCATTCCATTGCGATAAACAAATGAGCCTGTATAATGATGGGTTTGTAAAATTCTTTTTTTACCAGTGTTGTTCTGAAATCATTTATATAATTATACAGCCGTCTCATCATCGACAACTTTCTAAGAGAATCTCTCGTCGTCTTCACGAACTCAACATCTGCTTCTATAATTCTTTCCAGTTCTTCCTCCTCGTGCTCTCCTCGCAGCCATCGGAACACTGTTCGTCCCTCTTCGTATCTTCCCTCACTGATGAGCCAGCTCGGTGACTCAGGGATCAGAACTATTATGACGGCAGTTACAATAGAATATGCTCCGCAGATTAGTGAAACTATCTGCCAGTTTAAGTTAAGTTCCATTTGATGAATTACGAGGCCTGTCACAGCAGCCCCCACGGGTGTAGTCATCAGGAGAACTCCGCGGTACCTTGGGCTGCTGTATTCGCCGATCAGTAGGGGTCCAAAAGCAATTATCAACCCAAAACCTGACCCTTGTATAAATCTGCATATCAAAAGCGTAGTGATGGAGGTACAGAAGTACATGCAGATAAATCCTATTGCCATTAAGATGGCGCTGAAAAGATTGTTCTTTTTACGTCCGAATCTTGATACTATTGGAATTGCTATTATGTTTGATATTAAGTTGGAAATTGCTGGTAATGCAGCTGGAAAAGATAAAAAGTTGGGTGATGTAAGTATAAAACTTTGCCATATATACATACAATAAATTAAAACAAATCGAAGAAGTTTAGTAGCTTCATAGCACCACGTATCATTGTTACATACCTATCCAGGAACCGGAGGAGTCGTCGATGGGTATCAGGGAGTCAGGGCGCTGCAGCTGCTCTAGCAAACCAGTCGTGCAGCTCATGACCAGACTCACGGTCGAAAAATTTAGGGTCACACCCAACGTCGCGAAGCACTGGAATTTGTAATCGAAGTACACTTCAATAATGATATTAAAAATGGTTGAGTTTGCGTAAACGAATGGACTACGTTTTATTCCGAAATAGATACAACCAATTAAGTTGATAATTATGACATTTTGTAAAATATACCAAAAACATTGAACATTATTTTCCATATAAATTTGAGATTTGAGAAATGGTTTAGTATGTCGAGTTTTTGAGGGTTTATTTCATAAAATTTTTGAAAGGAAAACAGTTTCGGCCGAATTTGATAGAAAGTTTATGGTCCTAAATGTTCAGTTAGGTGTAGGAAGATTATTTTATTTGTTAGGCAATTATCACACTGCCACACATCACGCTGCACGTTGCGTGTCGACGCATCTACGCGGGTACTTACGGGAGTGCAGATCTGCATCATCGTGCGGGTTTTTTACACACTCAATTTATAATCAAATATAAACTTTTACCTGTCTGAAGATCGGAGATGTCCATATTGACATATTATATTTTAAATAACTCTTCCAAGATTTACTTGTTTATTTCGAAATTCAAAAAGACTTCCTCTCTCAAACACTGGTTAGCAAGTAATGTATTTAAAGTTGTTCACTGGCATGGATCCTTAAAATGTTAGTTGAAATCCGTATGTCACCACCAGTATTCTAAGGCGACGATTACACGTAAAGTATTTACTGTGATCCATCAGTAAATAATGACGTATCGTGGTATTTACTGAACGTGTAACCTAATGTATCGATGGATGTCAGTATTTATTGATGGATTTCTAGATTTCTTGATTCTGTAATGATGATCCGTCGGATTATGATTAAAAAAGCTACTATTGTCAGAAGTTCTTCAAAGCAGGGTTCAGGCATTCGAAAATAATTCTCTTAATCATCCATTTCACCATGTAATTTAATTTCTGCCATTAAATTCAAATGTGTGTACCTTTCCCTTTGTTGTAACCAATTTTTTGCCCATCGCTTTCGCTTGGCCTTTTTATTTAAACTAAGTGCTAAAATAATAGCCACGCAACCTTTAATTTTCAGCTCTGTGGCCATTTTAGACGTGTAAACAGCAGGAGACCGGACACAATACTGACGTAATAAATACTGTACGTGTAGGTTGGTGTATTATTCCATCAGTAAATACTGAAATCCATCAATAAATACTGTATTGACGGATCACAGTAAATATTTTACGTGTAATCGTCGCCTTACTGTGCTTTTTTTAACATTGTCATCATTAACTAATGCAAAATGATAACAATGATTTTTGCATATTTGTTATACTTTTTGAAAAATCATGAATATTCTATATCCAATTCAAATCTTCTGTTACCACCAATCTTTAAATCGTATCGTTCCGCTGGGGGATATTTATGTAATACATAATGTTTTTATTAATGATACGCAGTATGGCTTGACAACAACTAACTTTATTCACACATCATTGGTAATTGAAGTTTTACATAGAACAATCATAGATGGCGGTACTAGTTATATTTTGTTATAAAAACTCATAAACTTAACACCCCCACTTAACAAAATACTAGATGCATAGATTTAGCACACTATACTTATCAAATATCAGTATACATCTTTGCAATATATCTTGTAACAATCTACATTATTTTAATTTATCAAATAAACCAAACATTTCCAAAAAATTATAATGTTTCGTTTTACATAAACCCTTAGTAAGCAAATCTGCGGGCATCTCTGAGGTAGATAAGTATTTAATGTTTACAATTTTACTAGCAATTTTCTCTCTACAAAAATGATACCGCACATCTATATGTTTGGATCTCTTATGATGAATAGGATTGGCTGACAACTTATGAGCTGACTGATTGTCATTAAATATTGGTATAGGATAAGTTTCATTAGTTAATTCAAATAATAAATTTTGCAAATACACTGCTTCTTTGCAACTTTCTGGAAAACCCATATACTCAGCTTCTGTACTAGATAATGCTACGGTATGTTGTTTTTTAGTTTCCCAAGATATTGCACAATTTGACAGCCTAAAAAAATATCCAGTATATGATCTTCTATCAATTATATTACTGGCCCAGTCTGCATCTACAAAAGCTTCTAATTTACTATTACCATTAGCTGAAAACTTTAAACAGAAAGATTTAGTTTTCTTTAAGTACTTTAGCACTCTTTTAGCATAGGCCCAATGTTCCTCATCATAACAGTTATTAAATTGGCTTAAAAAGTTAACAGAAAATACAATATCAGGACGTGTGAGTACAGCTATATACATAAGTGAACCAATCAATTGCTGATAAGGTAACTTTTTATCAAATTTCTCACTTTTAGTCAAATTCAGTTTAGGTTCTATTGGTGTATCTGCAGACTTACAATCCGAAATATTGAACTTTAACAATAACTCTTCAATATAATTTTCTTGGTCTAAAGTTATAGTACTATTCTTTTTATCTACAACCACTCTCATTCCCAAACAATTTTGAACACATCCTAAATCTTTAATTTTAAATTTAGATGACAAGCTTTCTTTTAAAAAACTAGTTTCCTGTTCACTATTTGAGAATACAAAAAAATCGTCAACGTACAATGCTATAATTGTTTTTACATTTTTATCTATTTTTGTAAACAAACATGGTTCAAGTTTAGATTTTCTATAACTTAAAGATTGCAACAATTCATCAACTCTTTGATACCATGCTCTGCTTGATTGCTTCAAGCCATAAATAGCACGTTTCAATCTCAAAACTTTGTTTACATTATCATTACTATCCTGAAAACCTGGTGGTTTCATCATGTAAACTTTTTCACTTAAAAAACCATTTAAAAATGCAGTACTAACATCTAAATGACAAATATCTAAGTTAAGCTGAACTGCCAATGCAAATAACAATATCAATGTTGAGTGTCTGACTACAGGTGAAAAACATTCATCAAAATCAATGCCTGACCTTTGGGTGAAGACCTTAGCAACTAATCTGGCTCTGTACCTCACTTTATTATCAACATCTAATTTGCGTTTAAAAACCCATTTACATTGAACAATTGGTTCATTGGCCGGAATATCAACTAATTCCCAGGCATCATTTTCCTGAAAAGAGTTAAATTCACTTTGCATGGCTAATTTCCACTGTTCACATTCTGGTCCATTCAATGCTTCATCTATTGTTATTTCACTGGTATTTAAATCACTGCTTTGACCATTGCACACATAATTAGCACTATACCAATCAGGTTGTCTGCGAATACGCTTAGTTGGCACCTCCACTGGAGACTCGCTGGGTAGCCTTGGCTGAGACATGGGATCTCTCCCAGGCCCTGCTGGTTCTGGCTCCGTCATCTCTGCCTTGGAGTCCACAAAGTCCTCGTTATCACTATCAGAACTTTCACTTCTTTTCTGCTCCTGATCCTCCAATTTTATTGTGTGTTCCGTGTCCCCCACTTCTTGGGTACATTCTTCTCTCACCATTTTCATTGG
Organism: Cyclophora albipunctata; assembly: GCA_963082685.1. Classification (NCBI taxonomy): domain Eukaryota; kingdom Metazoa; phylum Arthropoda; class Insecta; order Lepidoptera; family Geometridae; genus Cyclophora; species Cyclophora albipunctata. The sequence goes on from OY720119.1 coordinate 815,683, forward strand.
AAAGATATCATCAGTGCTCTCATTAATGTCAATGTGTATTTTATCTTGCTTCTGTTCAATCCCCTCCTCAATCACAACAATATCTCTTGCAATTATTATTTTGTCATTGTTGGGATTGTAAACTCGGTAACCCTTTACATTGTCTGAGTACCCGACAAGAATACACTGAGTTGCTTTTCTGTCCAGTTTTAACCGTTTTTCCTTCGGTATGTGTATCATAGTCTTACTTCCAAAGATACGTAGATTACTGACATCTGGTTTAGCTCCGGTCCAAATTTCCATGGGCGTTTTGTTATTTAGTCCTGATGCGATTGATCTGTTTCGCAGATAAACTGCAGTGTTCACTGCTTCTGCCCAGAAACGCTTAGGCAATCCTGCATCAAATAACAAACATCTTGCTTTCTCAACCACTGTACGGTTAAACCGCTCGCACAGTCCATTTTGTTCTGGTGTGTATGGACAAGTCTTCTGGTGTACAATTCCAGCAAATTCCAAGAATTTATCGAATTCTTTATTGCAGAATTCCTTACCGTTGTCTGTCCTGAACACTTTGAGCTATCTACCTGTCTGATTTTCCACTAGTGTCTTGAATGCTTTAAACTGTGAGAATACTTCATCTTTTGTCTTCAAGAAATATACGAAAGCCATCCGACTGAAGTCATCTACAAATAACAGGAAATATTTCTTTCCTCCAATAGATCTAGCTTCCATAGGTCCACAAACATCTGCGTGTACGATCTCTAGATGTTTTCTGGCTCTGTTACCAATATGATTGAATGGTAACCTGGCCTGCTTTCCCTCGCAGCACACTACGCAGTTTGTTTTACTGACCTGAGCCTTGTCCAAGAATGACATTCCTTTAACAGCACCATCTTTCATCACATTAAGATCTTTGCTGTTCAAGTGACCAAATCTTCTATGCCACACGCTTCCGGACACTGAAGTCAACAAACAATCCACTTGCTTGATTCTCAACTTATACACTCCTCCAGCCAAATCTGCAGTAGCCACTAGCTCTCTCTTTCGGTTATAAATATAACAGTGCTTCTCATCAAATGTCACTTTGTTTCCGTTGCTAATTAACTTGCTGACAGATAACAAGTTCGTAGCTAAATTTGGTACATACGAGTATAATACTCCCATCACTTTGTTCTCGTGCTCGGTATCGCCAACAACTGTAGATATTTGAACATCTCCACAGCCTTCAACAGAAATCCTCGTTTTATCAGCTATGATAATCTCTTGCACTTGGTGTTGATTTGTTGTATTCAACAACCAGTCTTTTTTCGATGTTAGATGACAGCTGGCACCGCTATCAACATACCAATCCGTTTGATTGAAGTTCCCGCTGAGAAATACAGCACTGAATGCATTAGATTCGTTTCCTTTTGGAGTATTTTTACACTTGTTCATAAAATGACCGTATTGTTTACATTTGAAACATCTGACATTTGATTTGACGTTTTGTGATGACGTTTGTCTATGAGCGTGCGTTTGGTTTTTATTTCTGTACTGCCAACCTTTCGACGCAAACGCATTCTGTGTAGAACTTGTACCAACTTCACTTCCGTCGTCCATATCGAGTAATTTCGATTTAATGGCGTCGGCCGTCAACTCAATCCCCGAATGTTCGACCGCCATGATCATCGGTTCAAACTTTTCAGGCAATCCGGCTAGCAATAAAGAGCCAATCCACTCGTCACTGATTTTAAAACCTGTGTTATTTAATCGTTGACTTGTTTCTAGCAGCGAAGTCACATATTGACACATTGTTTCACAGTTTTCTCGACGAATAGATATGAGGTTCCGAAGCAATCCGATGCGCCGCGTGTAGCCATTATCATCAAACAGCTTCTTCAGCTTCTGCCATAGCCCCATTGCGGTTGATTCACTCTTAATATGCACGAATAAACTGGGATCTATAGTTAAAACTATCTTGGCCTTTGCTTTCGCGTCGTTTGCATCTCCGCTAGTATTGATGCACTGTTGCAGCCCTTCCAATATGAGGTAGTTCTCCACCGCAAACGCCCAATCTTCATAATTTTCTCTGCCTCTAAGCTTATCAATGCTTGCAATAATATTTGACGACATTTTGCACTATATTTTCACGAAAAATTGTTAAAAGCCCATAACCTATTAATGATACGCAGTATGGCTTGACAACAACTAACTTTATTCACACATCATTGGTAATTGAAGTTTTACATAGAACAATCATAGATGGCGCTACTAGTTATATTTTGTTATAAAAACTCATAAACTTAACAGTTTTGAGTTTGTATGGACCTTGAAAGAGTTGTTACCATTTGTCCGCTGCTTTTGTTCACTCTTTTCAAATAAAACTTAAAAACATTACACGCTTTCGGGCACACGTCTTATTGGTCACGATAGTCAAGTGAAACTCAAGGACACTACCTACCTTTTTGAAATGGAAACATTTCGTTAATTTTTTTTAACCTTTTTAACTTTACCGAAGCGAAGCTAGCAGGTGATTTTAGACTTTGGTTTGGTCTTAATTTTTTTGAGTCAAAACTATCAAGGTGTTTAAGGCTAATGTTAGCAGTACATTATGTACCTATTTATTCTGAGTATTAGGAGTAGCAAGCTTTAACGCCCGTACTCGGAGATGTCAAATGGTTTCTAAGTAGAGATATATTAGAGGTTTAATGAGTAATTTTGACATGAAATATACGAAAAACTACTTCTGAGTGCGGCAGTAAAAGTATTAACTTTGCAAACTTTGTTTCTTAAGTCAAATATGTGACTTAGCTATTGATCATTCGATACATTATACTTTTATTTCCAAGCCTTCTTTTATGGGCAAACGGCTTCAAAGCATGTTTGAAAGTATGTCCAGGAATAAGCAACGGTAATCGTATTGTCTGGGGTTCTGATAAGATCGGCTGCAGACCAGCTAGAAGGATACCGAAGGAAGCTATTAAATGCGCCATCGGTTGTGCAGCTCTCCCACGCTTAAGCTGCGCGTTCGTCGTGGGCTACACTGTGGCACCAAGCCTCTGGCTGCCACCTGACTAGCTCTAATTGGCGCCAGCCTGACAGAAACACAACACACAATAAAAACACATAGCTTTGATTGCTGCAGTATGACAGTACAGGTCTTCCATTGGTACCATCGCGGCAACAAGGTACCGGATCTACATAGGAGCCCAACCAACTCAACAAAATCTAATGCAACGGCAATTTAGTGTTATAGCTATACAAAATAGTAAAAATAGAATTGTATCCACTTATAACGAGTGCAATCCTATAATCATCGCCATTCAGATCGAATGAATTCACTGGCATGACCTATGTTAGGTGCCGGTACTTTTTCGAAATTTATGAGATAACCTAAAGAATATTTTTAGTTTAAACAAATTATTGTGGTTGTTAGGAGCCGGAAGATAATAATATTGTTCCTGGGTCCTACTTTCATTTTGGTATTCTTACAGTGCCACTTGGACATGAAGATCTATCGAGTGTGCCGAATTTGGAGTTGGAATGTTATATATTTGGACAACGCGTCAAGGAAATTTAAGGAGTCGTATTTAGCGTATGGAATTCGTGGAAATATATTAGATTTAATAAAATCTTATTTAACAGGTCGTATGCAATACACCGAAATTTTTAGAGTGTGTAATAAATCAAAACGCGAAAAAATATATAAATCTCGACGTAGAGAAATAAAATATGGCGTTCCCCAGGGTAGCGTCCTTGGGCCATTATTATTCCTACTATATATAAATGACCTACCACTCCAAATTATTTACCAGCTTATCCTTTTTGCTGATGACAGCACAGCAATAATTAATGATCTCAATAATAATATTAAAAACTATGAATATGATATCAACAATACCCTAAAAGCTATAATTAACTGGCTTAACTTTAACAATCTTAAAATAAACTTAGAAAAAACAAAAATAATGCATTTTTACCAAAGAATTCAACCCCGTTCCCTTTGTATTAACTATGATAACCACCCAATAGAAAGTGTTCAAGTAGCAAAATTTTTAGGTATACTAATTGATAGTCAACTAATTTGAAAAGCTCAAGCTGAGCATATTTCTACAAAGTTGAGTAAACTTGCTTTTGTATTATTTAATCTGTCAAAAACTGTAGACACAGCTACCACTTTAATTGCTTACCATGGCCTCGTGGCTTCTCTATTAAGATTTGGTGTTATCTTTTGGGGCAATTGCAGTTATAAAGAACTTATTTTTAAGTCCCAAAAGCGTTGTATTAGAGCAATTTTCAATTTAAAAGTGACAGATAGTTGTGAGCCTATTTTTAAAAGCCATCATTTGTTGACCTTTCCATGTATTTATATTCTAGAAGTAGCAATATTCGTCAAAACTAATAAACATTTATTCCCAGCACTTGTAGATAGTAGAAACCGCTCCACCCAACTTAGATCAATATACCAAAATTTATTATGTACTGGAGGATATAATACCACATTGTTACAGAATAATATCTTGGGTATGGCGCCAGTCATTTATAATAAGTTACCTTGTAGTTTAAAAGACAAAACTGTCACTCAATATAGATCTCATTTAAGTAAACTATTATTAGAAAAATGTTATTATTCTGCCTCAGATTTCCTAAATGATTCCTGTTTATAGTTATTTCATAGTTGTTTGTATATTTTATAGTTGTTTATGGTTAGTTATGTTTATGTTTTTTATTTTTATATAATAATATTATTAATTACTTTATGTTTTCGTTATAAGTTTCTTCTTTATATTTGTATGCCAAAAGGCGGAATATGAGTTTAAAAAAAAACAATGTAACCCGTATTCGAACAAATAAATAATTTTGATTTGATTTTGATTTATATAAAAATCAATCGTGGTTCGTTAGTTACTCGCTATAACTCGAGAATGACTGGACCGATTTAGTTGATTTTGGTTTTGAAATGTTTGTCGTAATCCAGGGAAGGTTTAAACGGCAAGCAGTGACGGAATAAATGCGGATGAAACCGCAGGGCCCAGCTAGTAATATAATTAATTAAGGAAACCATAACCGATGCTATTCGATAGGAACATTCATTTTTTAATTTGGATAAAAACAAGTAATTACAGGGCTGAATATCTCAATGCCGTCAAGGTGAAAATATTCTACCCAGTATCATTGCATTGTCCAGTAAATGTTACCCGACCTAGAAGTTCATTTCTGAAACACAATCACGTGCCTGCAAGCGGGCGCGCCTGTCCGGGGCGGGCGCTCCGCCCCCGGAACTCGTCCTCGATGTCCTGCAGCGTGCGGTCCCGAGTCTCCGGCAGCATGAACCACGTCACCAGCGCGCAGTACGTCAGGATCGCACTGCACACGCAGTACGTGCCGACCACCTCCAAACGGCTTATAATATAGGGGAAGGTCTTCACCGCCAAGAAGAATTGTATAGAAAACCACACCATGGATATAGTTCCTGCTAGATTTTTATATTCTAACGGAATAATTTCACCAAAAGTCACGTAGCATATAGATGAAGGCCCAATCACTGTTGACATTATGTGTACAATAGTTAACAACAGACCTATAGCTGGATGATCAAAGGGTAAGACTCCACATTCTCTCACATACGTATAGGCAGCCGTTAATAACAGTATCAGAATGGTAACTCCAGTTGAAGTAAAGTAAACAGTTCTTCGTTTCAACCCCTTTGTTATATAAGTGGCCAAGAAATTAATTATCACTCTTGTAATGTCTATGATTAATATAAAGAAGAGTATGTTAGAATCTCCTATGTTCAATTTACGAAATAGTATATCAGCGTAGCTCGAATATATGTTTGCTCCGCTCCAATGTCCAATGGTGAACATATGTATCATAATGATAGTTGGCTTGTAAAATTCTTTCTTCACAACTGTTGATTTAAAATACTCTATGCTCATATAAAGTCTCCTCGTGAGTGATTGTTTCGCTGAATGGTCTCTCGTTGTCTTCATGAACTCAACATCTGCTTCTATAACTCTTACCAGTTCTTCCTCCTCGTGCTCTCCTCGCAGCCATCGGAACACTGTTCGTCCCTCTTCGTATCTTCCCTTGCTGATGAGCCAGCTTGGTGACTCGGGGGACAGAGCTATTATGATAGTTGATATAACAGAATATGCTCCGCAGATTATCGAAACTACCTGCCAATCTAAGTTGAGTGCCAATTGGTGAATCAGTAACGTCATTACAGAAAGAATTAGTGATAATAGAGTCAAGAACGCCCCGCGGTACTTGGGGCTGGTGTATTCTCCGATCAACAAAGGTCCTGATGAGAAGTTTAGTCCTAAACCTAATCCACTTATAAATCGGCAGACTAGAAGCGTTGCGAAGGAAGCAGTGAAGTACATACAGATCCATCCGATGGCCATTAGCGTGGAGCTCAGAAGAATATTGTTTTTTCGTCCGAATCTTGATACTATTGGTACTGATACCAGATTTCCGAGTAAATTTGAGAGTGTTGGTACAGCAGCTGGAAAAGAAAGATATTTTCATTATACGAAAGATAATTTACGCTGAGAGTAATTGGTTTCACACTTGATAGTCCAGAGTTGGCTCTATTCGTAATGAATGTATGACACGTGCATACCTATCCAGGAACCGGAGGAGTCGTCGATGGGTATCAGGGAGTCAGGGCGCTGCAGCTGCTCCAGGAAGCCAGTCGTGCAGCCCATCACCAGACTCGCACTGCCGAAGTTAAGAGTCACACCCATGGTCACGAAACACTGGAAATATTTATAGCAAATCATGTAAGGAGGTGTACTTACAGAAATTATGCACCAAATACAAGCGTAAAAACAATAATGTTATCCGATATGTGGTTTGGAATTTAAGGGCTTTTTAACACTAGGCTTACTGACTGACTACTGCCAACCACTAACAAATTGCCCTAATGTTTGATACATTACGAGTATATGTGGAAAATTACCTCATTTACCTCTCCAAGGAAATCGTTTGACGTCTGAATTAGAGCATCATTATATTATACATATTCGGGTACCATTTAATTAGTCTGATATTAAGAGTCATAGTCATAAAATTAAATAAGCTGTGGCTGACATAACATCCGTTGTAATTATTGCGTCTTAGTAACATTTGACAGAATACCTACTAAACGATTATGGGTTTATTTCGTGCCCCCTTAATTGCCATTTTATTTTGCTAAGTTGCAAAACAAATGTGTAAAAAGAGATAAATACAGCTTTGCAACAAACCACAAAATAATATACTTAAACGAGTATTATGCTATTTATATCCTGTATATCCTGTATTTACTTACATGGTTTTGTGATAAACTGATAAAATATGTCTGAACTAACCTGTCTCAAAATGGGACTCTTAAATATTGACGTCATTATATTTTCTCAACTCTACAAGACGATTAGTGTATTCCTAAGCACTTGTCTTACTAAGACTGTTATTGCTCTAAAAATATTCAAATTTTTATACATCATAAAGTATGTAGTTGTTTTATTTCACGAGCGTGCCTAAACCATAATGTATAAAGATACTAAGATAATGTGTGCGTACATTACCCACACAAGTTTGGCTTAACGACGTCAGATTTAAAGTGTCTGGGAACTAAAAGTCGGCAAACAAAACACCATACACTGCTAAGAGTACAGACTGTATGAATACTCCATTAGAATATATATGTAGGGAGGCGAATTAAGATCATCTGTTAGCCGCTAAATTATAAATAAACTAGCTGCGCAACGCGGTTTCACCCACGTTGTACCCAGTTCCGCGGGAATTTCGGGATAAAATGTATCCCATGTGTTATTCTGATGTGTAACCTATATTACTTTAAAGTTTCATCCAAATCCATTCAGCAGTTTTTGCGTGAAAGAGTAACAAACATACATACATCCATCCTCACAAACTTTCGCATTTATAATATTAGTAGGATGTAACCTCTATAACGTATGAAATGTTTACTACGAATATTTAGTATAGAATTCTCCATACATTATTGTTTCCTTACTATATTAAATGTAGTTTAAAGCTGATTTGAAGGTAACATAAGTAATATACTAAAAGATGAATAATAATAAATTGCGTACCTATCGTTTTCTTATTAAAACGTGACAGAAGAGGCAGTCAGAAGCGGTCGAAGTCAGTATGTACTGACATGTCGACTCTAAAACTGTCTTATATGCCCCACTCCAGTCTTACAGGCCTTATTTTTCTCAAATCTCCATTAATTGGAACGAAGTTCCATAACGCGCTTTGCGAAAGGGGGCTAGACGGAAAAAATGGTAACGACATATTTTAGGCCAGAGAGGGACAGACAGAGAAACTTGCGCACGCCAGAGAGAGACAGACAGAGAAACATGCGCACGCCAGAGAGAGATAGACACAGAAACATGCGCGGCGCGCATGTTTCTCTGTCTGTCTCTCTCTCTCTTATAGAAAGCAAGCTAGATATTTTCGTTTTGTCTTTCTATTTCGCATTGAACAGTGTGGTGTCGCGACGATTATTTTTGTTGATAATAAATAAACTTCGTTCCATCCGGGTGTCCCTTGACACCTCTCATTTTTTTTTATTAAAGAAAAATAACAGGCATCTACAGGGCGGAATATCTCATTGCCGTCAACCGTCAAGGTGAAAATATTCAACCCAGTATCATTGCGATGGCTCCAATGAACACTACGCTAACTCAACTTGGGCGTATTTTCGTTTTTTTACTAGTGGACTGTATAGTTATAATCTGGTCTATTAAAGTAATAAAGATAATAATACAAGGCGGTCGCGTTGAAGTGCAAATCGGAAGTGTCGTTGCGTCCGGTGCTCCGCCGCGTTGTACCTCGTCCCGCGCCGCCTTCTCCCCGCCAGACCGGTTTTTGGGTGAGCATACTCCCGGGCCAGCAGTGGAGAAGAACTTGATGATGATGGTTATGTATGTAGATCAGTCCTCATTCGATGAGTGGTCCTTCCTCGTTCAATAGTGGGCAAATTTTGTGGAAAGCCCTTCTGATTGTTCCCGACTGTATTTTTATGTCGGCCACGCGCGCCGCGCCGTCGGGGCCAGGATACAGCTTCAGTAGGCGACCCAGGGGCCACTGCGCCGGTGGCAGGGCTTCGTCCTTCACGACGACCAGGACATGATAAAGGAGTCAGAGGCCTTGAATTAAGAATTCCTTCTATTTGTACAAGTAATGTATACATTTCCTCATATGTGAGGTGAGCTAAGCCTAAAACTCGTTTGAGGTGATGTTTTATAGATTTAATAGTGCTTTTCCAGAGGGCACCGAAATGTGGGTTGTACGGAGGGATAAAATTAAAAGATATGCCTTGTTCTGCAGCGCTGCTGTAGATGGAGTTACTATACTGTTTTAGAGAGTTAGTGATCATACGAGCGGCTCCTACCAGATTCTTGTCATTATCAGAATAAATATGATTAGGTTTGCCTCTACGAGAGATGAATCGATTGATGGCCGCCATGCAGGACGCCGTCGTCAAGTCTGTGACCAACTCCAAATGCACAGCCTTAACTGCAAAGCATACGAAGATGCAAATGTATGATTTGATATGAACACTTCCACGCCCCTTTCGGTTGCTTATCATAATTGGCCCGGCGTAGTCTACTCCTACGTCACTAAATATAAAATTTGAATTAAGTCTCTGTTTAGGTAATGGTGCCATTCATTGTCATTTTCAAAAATATTAAAATTTAATCCCGACTGGTGTGCTGAGCATGGTCATAGTAGTACAGTGCATACTTTAAGATACAGTATAAAGATACAGCCAATGCTAATTTAAAGATTGGTTTTCATATTCCAAAAAAAGTTCAATGCCATTCCTAGTTACTGACGTGCTAAAAGAAAGATCCCATCAAAAACATTCTGTAAAAAACTAGCAAAGTCTCGATGGAGCTGCTTGTTTATATCTAAAAAGTAATGAAATCTAGACAAAGTCGTGCCAAGTCTAAGGTTCCTTATTTATTTATTATTTATAGTTAATGTTGTGTGACTTGGCCGTTGACTTGCAAAAAATGGCCCAAACCACATAGGTAGTTTTTTACACGTATCTACTAGTTGGTTGCATGGTATCTGAGAATTAAAGGTGATTCAGTTCATGCCCTGATCGAAAAATCAGCGAAAGAAAAAGGAGTTTATTCGATATTAATGATAAGCGTTATACTTGTAGAAGTTAAACAAGATATTATTCTAGATTATAAAAAGAATATTGCTACGAAAAAAAATTGCCGAAAAATTTTCTGTGGGAACATAATTTTATTATCAAAATATAAAATCCACCAAAAAGTTATGTAATCAATAGGTTTCTTTGAATAAAATAAAGGAGATCGAAGCTTTTCCAGATAGTGAAGGCATTTGTATTATACATACAGCTTAGAAGATGCAGATAGAAACCAGATACTATGCTTTAAACGATTTAAGACATGACACCCTAGTGTCGAGTCATTGCCAGAAAAGGTATATAACAATCTCTCAGAAATTGAAAAAGCTAAGTACTCTTACAACGAATTAATTTATTTTTGTGACAATAGCATTATACCTGATATGTATAATAGTTTTTATTAGAATTTGTTAACCAGATTTGATCATGGATCTGATGAGAGCCAAGGAGAGAATTTATATCTTAGAAAATATTATAATTGTTTTTTATACTTTTTATTAATCCTTGTTTTATTTTTGCATGTCTATTTATACTTTATAATAATTCGTTTTTTAGACAAGTTGTCAAAGACTGAGACAGTCAAAGACTGCTGATTAATCTCAATATCGCTGTAACAGTTCTTATGTTATTTAAATAGTGATAAATAATTAGTTTATGCCTTATGCCTTTCCATAATAAGCTAAGACATTATCGAACATTGCATGGTTGGAACCGCGGGTCAGCTCTAGTATTATTATAAACAAGAAATTACGTCCGTATGTCTGAAACACTTTCACGGCTAAATCCATAAACCGATTTAAATGAAGATAGTTAAGGATTTACGATTAACCTTGTGATCCTTAAAAAAAACCCCAAGAGGCTGAAATAAAGCATAAAACTTTGGATGCGAGTGGAACTGCGCGGGGCAAATAGTTATTATAATAGTTGGATACAATACTACTCGATTTTAATAATGTAATAGTTTTTTTTATTATAGAACAAAACGCTGTTAGCGGTTTGTAAGAGGGCCGAAGATTTTTTAGCCCTTTATATTACAAAACGCTATCTTTTCAAAATTCTAGAATAAGGATATTTTTATTGTACATAAAGTTAAAAGTACTCGTTATTAGTAATAAAATCGATTTCTCATGTTATCATTCTGATTTTTTAAATAATATTAATTTAATTTGGCATTTTGTATCTGGATTTTGAATTTTAGTTTTCCGCTTTACATTCCGCTAAGTAAGAGTAAGGACTCGCGAAGCGGTTTTCACCCGTGCCCGCCGCGGTGGCGGAATGGAGTTTTATTTTCAAAACTCACGAGACCGGAGTTTTGTGCGGTTACGCAGCCGTCGCGGTTGCGATTATCGCCCGCAAACTTGGCGGTTGATAATCGCAAGACGGGCGGTTAAACGATCAGTTGAGTTCCAGACCGTCATGGACACACACCAGAAACTACTACGCAACGAGTAATATCAAGTCACTGCAAAATGGCGTCGGATTTCTAACCTGCCCCCCCCCCGCCCCCCGCTGTCCACGCGCGGTCGCCCGCCTCGCCGCGGCTGCGGGACCGCGACCCGCGCCCGCCGGTACAAGATGACCGCTGGAGCAGCGGGACCCGCAAACAATCACACACGCCGCGGGCGTAAAACGCGTCGTGAAATGTGCTTTAAGTTTTTACATAAATATCTGTATTCTACAAAGGCTGCGGGCCCGCAACCGCGGCGGGCACGGGTGAAAACCGCTTCGTGAGTCCTTAGCCTAAGGCTAACAAAAAAACCAAAAAACCAAATCATTGAAAATTTTACAAATCAGGTCATAAACATCACTAAATTAACTATTCACTCAGGAAAAATCATTAAAATAACTTCCTCCTCGTGGTTCTTCCTTGTTCTTCCTCCTCGTGGTCTCCTCGCAGCCATCGGAACACTGTTCGTCCCTCTTCGTATTTTCCCTTGCTGATGAGCCAGCTCGGTGACTCGGGCGACAAAGCTAATATGATAGTTGATATAATAGAATATGCCCCGCAGATTATTGAAACTAGCTGCCAATTCAAGTTGATTGCCAATTGGTGAATCAGTAACGTCATTACAGAAATAATTAGTGATAATAGAGTCAAGAACGCCCCGCGGTACTGGGGCTGGTGTATTCTCCGATCAACATAGGTCCTGATGAATAGTTTAGTCCCAAACCTAATCCACTTATAAATCGGCAGACGAGAAGCGTTGCGAAGGAAGCAGTGAAGTACATACAGATCCATCCGACCGCCATTAGCGTGGAGCTCAGAAGAATATTGTTTTTCCGTCCGAATCTTGATACTATTGGTACTGATACCAGATTTCCGAGTAAAATTGAGAGTGTTGGCATAGCAGCTAGAAAAAGAAAGATATTTGGATAAAAAATAATTTACGATGAGAAGAACAAAAAGAGATATATCTGAAAAATTTTCAAGGAACGAAAACTTCAATTATATAAAAAAATAATTAGAAATAATTAATTAATTAATCTATGTTCCAAGTGATATTAATATAATACCAGTAAGCCCAGTTTTCTTCACCAAGACCTAAACTAAGTGTTAACATTGGCGTTGTTGCACGGATAAAGAGTCATTAGACAAGTTGGCACAGTGGCAACTGAGAGCGATAACTGAGCTGAGCGGGGGTTGCGGGTTCGATTCCCGCCCGGAGCTAACAATATACAGTAGTGGTACGGTAGTGGTGTGACGTCTGGGTGTCAATTATATATTCATACTAGCTGCGCCCCGCGGTTTCACCCGCGTTGTACCCGTTCCCGCGGGAATTTCGGGGTAAAAAATAGATGTTGTCCGATTCTCAGGCTTACCCGATATGTTCACAAAATTTCATGAGAATCGGTCGAGCCGTTTCAGAGAAGTTCAACCACGGTACCCGTTCCCGCGGGAATTTCGGGATGAAAAATAGATGTTGGCCGATTCTCAGACCTACTCAATATGCTCACAAAATTTCATGAGAATCGGTCGAGCCGTTTCGGAGGAGTACGCGAACGAACACTGTGACACGAGAATTTTATATATAAGATAAAGTATTTGTATTTATGTAGTAGTTTCAGTTAGTTAGATTTCATAATACAGTCTTAGAGCTTAGTTTGGGTCTAATTAAACAAATTAAATAAAAATGAAAAAATAAATATAGAATAGGGCTCGCAAATGGTGTCAGTGATGGTGACTGAGCAATGTTAACGCAATTCAAATGTTAAGCAACGTGCAGATCCGTGACAACTTGAATTGGGTGGCTGACAGCACTTGCACTGGCAAGTCAGAAGCCTTTGGGCAATCTAAAAACTCCGACATCAGGGTTGGCTCTATTCGAAAAGAATGAATGACACGTGCATACCTATCCAGGAACCGGAGGAGTCGTCGATGGGTATCAGGGAGTCAGGACGCTGCAGCTGCTCCAGGAAGCCAGTCGAGCAGCCCATCACCAGGCCCGCGCTGCCGAAGTTAAGTGTCACGCCCATGGTCACGAAACACTGGAAATATTTATAAAATCATGTATAATACTTACAGAAATTATGCACAAGCGTCAAAGTTTTTATGTTATTTGGAATGGGGTTCGAATTCATGGCTTTCTTACACTCGGTTTACTCAGCGAAAATTGCCGTTATTTTGCATACATTACTTGTCGAAAATAACTATAATAACGAAAATAACTATAACTAAATAAAATATTAACTTCTCTTAAAAAATCGTCGGACGTCTTATAACAGCATATACATTTTTAATATACAATTAAGCCGGAATTACATTACGAAATTAGCGGCATGAAATTAATTTCGTGACATTAGTTTTAACAACAGTTTTACATGTAATTTAATATTTTCGTAATGCATGCATTAATTTCATGAATGCAAATGAGTTTCATGCCCTGCGCAATTTTTAGGAGAAATTAGTGTCATGCAACTAATTTCATAGTGTAGATGCAACGCGAAACTAGTGTCGCGACAGCATTTCAGAGACAGCAGCCCCAATAGCTATGATATTGACAAGGCCATTATCTCCGCGATACTCATAATTTCACGACACTATAATTTAAACGAAAGTAGTTTTACATGTGCTGAAATTACTTTCACGAAACTAGTTTCATCATGCATGACACTAGAAGCGAAATAGTATGCTTGACAGAATACCTACTAAAAGATTATTGGTATATTTATTTCTTCCTTGATCGACAATTTATTTGTCATCGATGCAAATCGAATTTTTTAAAAGAGATAAATATAGCTTCGCAACAAACCACAAAATAATATACATATATTATGCTACGAGTATCTATACCATGTAAGTACTTACATAGTTCGGTGATAAAATATGTATGAACTAACCTGTCTCAAAATAGGAGTTTTAAATATTGATGTCATTTTATTTTCTCAAAATGACTCTACAAGACGATTGTTCTATTCCTCCGCACTTGTTTAACTAAGACTGTTATATTTTCATTAAATGGAATTTAAATTCTTTAAATAATAATGTACCTATGTAGTTTTATTGGCTTAGTAGTCGATTCGCCCGAATTTAACTCGCCCGAAACGTGCCAATCGACACCTTTGAAAAATATTATTTTTTTAGTAGGCGATTCGCCCGAAGTTAATTTGTTGGCGGGCGAATCGACACCTCCAAAAATATGTAGTAGGCTATTCGCACACATTTTATTTTAAAGAATAAAAAAATTAAAGTACAGTCGTACACAGCCGTCACTGAAATAAAACAAAAAATAATCGAAGTTTAAATAACAGGTATTTACTTAAAAGTAAGAAAAATGTGTAATAATTATGACTTAAAACGTGGCATATCTACATGCTTATATAGAGCAAGACAGCAATATTCCCCTAATAAAAGAAAAAATGAAAGAGAAAGCTCTATATGCTATCACGCTCACTCGCGTTGATCACGGACGTTTGTGTTCTAAGATTAACTGTAGATACTATGCGTGCCTAGTCGATAATTTAAGATTATATTGTGATGTGACACAATGTGGTGTGCTGGCAGGACAAACATTTAACCAGCCATATACGCTTTATTGCCGGACAAAAAAGAAACAACATACGAATTTTTTTTTAACCTAATAATAAGTCGAATTCCTCAAGTTTCTCCACGTATATTCACCACAGATTTTGAAAAAAGTGCGATGGCTGCTATTGAAAAAACATTTCCTGATGCTCGTATTCAAGGTTGTTTATTTCATTTTCAAAAATCTTTATGGAGAAATGCAAAAAAATTTGGAATGGATAAATCCTTAATTGATAAAATGTTAAACGTTAAACGTTGCATGGCTCTAGCATATTTGCCTCAAGAACATAGATCAGATGGCTGGTTATATATTGAATCAGAAAATGAGCCTGAAAAGAAAATCACTCAATTTAATGATTACTTTGTTAATACTTGGTTGAATGAAAATACTTATTTCGCAAACAAATGGACATTTTATGATGTATGTCATAAAACCAATAACGCCATCGAAGCTTGGAACTCGCGTTTCAATAGGTTGATAAAACCTAAACCAAATATTGCGTTGTTTTTAGATACTATAAGTAAAGATTCCAATTATTATTTAAAACTTTATAGTAAAAATCAGTACATATCGATTAAAAGTCCCGAGAGAATAAGACGATAAAAAAGAATTGAAGACATCTTATGGCAATTTAATCGCGGTGAAATTACTATACAGGTTTGTATCGAAAAATTACGTAATTAGTTTGCTGGTAATATTGTATACTCTTAATTTTTTTAATGTTATAAGGTAACGGTGATTTTGATTTTAACGAATTTTAACCTGTTATTTACGAATTAGAAGTAAGCATTATATTATTGTTATACCTTGATTTATTATTGTTGATTTGTTCGTTTTAAGTACATAAGAGCTTATATTGTAAAATCTGTGATTAAAATTGTGATTATAGTTATAGTTCTAGTTTTATGATATTTTATTGTGATAAGAAAACTGTGCACTTCTGTGATTTATACATATTTTAATTTAATAAAGATATTTTTAATTAGTTTGTGTTTTTATTTTGTTTTTAAGATATTTGACCCTTACTACTTCTGTACTCACGTATACTTTATTTTAACTGTATTTCATAAAACACAATATGTGTGCGAATAGCCTACTACATATTTTCGGAGGTGTCGATTCGCCCGCCAACAAATTAACTTCGGGCGAATCGCCTACTAAAAAAATAATATTTTTCAAAGGTGTCGATTGGCACGTTTCGGGCGAGTTAAATTCGGGCGAATCGACTACTAAGCCGTTTTATTTCGCGAGCGTCCCTGAACCATACTTGTAGTAGCAACGGGTATGAACACGTACTTAGTGTTCAGTCGGCAAGACCATTGATTAAATTCAGTTCACATACCTCACTGCTAATAACTATCGAATGACTTCTCCATTTACTCTAGCCTACCATTCTGTGGCTACTGAAAACTTGAAAACTTTGACATGATTTATGGATTTAACCATCATGCATAAATATATTACGTGAGCCTAATAGAGACGAGGCCTTATGAGTGTTACCTCTGATACTATAACGTTTGTAATGTTCACTAAGAATATCTTTGTAAGAATTCTCCATACATTATTGTTTCCTTACTATATTGAATACTAGCGACCCGCCCTCGCTTCGCTTCGGTCAATTAAGATCTCATGTGGGAAATTCGGGATATAGCATGTCTTCCGCGAAAATATACATCGGTCGTGTATCCCGTGCGTCACAGTAAGACTATTTTGTTTATTTCTCATCATAAGTCATCATCATCAATGTTAAGAGGTTTTTAAAGTAACATAATTACCCTTCATTGTAGAGTCATTTATTTCGTTAAAGATTAATATCATCATTTGAATATCATCAACTTAATATTACACTCCTCTTTTTAACTAACGAATTTTAACAAAACACGGTTATTGAGCCTTAACTATAATAATAGTTAGAGAGATGTGTTCACGAACTTATTTGTACGCAATAATGAGTACTTTGATTATGTTGAACATTATTTTTATGTACCCTAAATAGGTTTAGAAGTGCACGCCTATTGGCATGCGTGGTAAAGACGCCTAGGTAAATTAGATATTATTATTTTTTTAGGCGTTTTTCATACCTTGGGTTACAATATTTCTATTTGAGTTCGGATTCTAATTAAAAAAAGGATAGTTCATAGCCTTTGTCCGTACTCCGTACCCAAAGTGTACTCTACCTATGTATTACAGGCGAAAGAACTTTTGAAATGGGATAGTTCTGAAAATTATCTCTTACAAACAAAGTTCGCAACTTTACCTCTTTAATATTAGTATACGAGTATACCTATATGATTTCGAGCTGATTTTACGGTAACGTAGATAATATAATAAAAATAAATGAATAATAACAAATTGGGTATCGTATTGTTATTTAAATATCGTGACGTCATCTGCATTTTTTATTTATTACAGTCACGATTATTGCTTTAGTTAGAGCCTTACTGTGTAAGACGACGGGTTTTTTTTTTAAATGGCAATATGGTCGCCTATTTTAAGACAGGTTAGTTAAATCCTTACTTTATCCCTTCAGTCTATACTTACTAATATTATAAAGAGGTAATTTTTTTAAGTTTGTATGTTCGAGGTAATCTCTGGAATCACGAGTGCAATTTGGACAATTATTTTTTTAATACATGGCCACATTCAACGGAAAGGCTATAGGCTATTTTTTATCCCGAAATTCCCATGGGAACGAGCACCATGCGGGTAACAAAACGGGGGGGAGCGGCTAGAATTGTATAATCAGTGTAACGTTGAAGGACTTCTTCGGCTTCGAGATAAATCCATATATCCTCAATGTCTTCAGTGCTTCGTAACGTCTGGAGTAGCTCTGAACATCGGCAGCGCGAGCCTGGTCATGGGCTTCACGTCAGGGTTCCTGGAGCAATTGAGCCGTCCTGACTCGCTCATTGCAATTGACTACTCTTCAGGATCATGGATAGGTATTAATAGTAGTTTATGCAACTGTCATATAAGGAAGGATATTAAAACACGAGTGTGAGTTTATGAAACGAGCGCAGCGAGTTTCATAATAGTAACGAGTGTTTTAATACCCGTGTTATATGCAGTTGCATACACTACTTTATCTTCACTAATGCAATTAATCAAACAACAAGAGTAAAAGCTGACAATAGTTTTTCACGCGTACGTGTATTGTCACAGTGAACTTGCCGCCATTAAAATCTAACCAATGAGAGCGCAGCTGCGCGTAGGGCCAATCAGGAGCGAGCGAGATCTTACCAAAGAGTTTTGTGTATGTAAGTTTAGTAGTTTCGACGAAGTTTTCACGTATAACCCAACTGTTTTCAAAAGCCAGCCTAATATCAAAATTTTATACAACTAGTATGAGGATTTTGACATAAGGCTCGCCAGGTTAATTGGTCGCGTTATAATGATGTTATAATGAGATTTTACGATATCGATGTGGATATTATAACATCATGTGCAATTGCTTAAATTGAGTGTTTTAGTTGTATGCGCTATAACAGTAGTAATTATAAGTCAAGTATTGGAAACATAAGTAGAATGTTAAAACATTAGTGTAGATAAACATATTTACTGTAGTGTGGAGGCTGATAAATATCATTTAATTCATGTAAAAACTGTGTTTGAAAATAAATAATTTCATTTTACATATATTGACGTTTAGTTGCGATTTTCTAAATTGTAAACTAGGTCGGAAATTCTGCTTACATTTAAATGCTCGTAATCTGAACAGCTTTAAAAAAACAATGTGAATTACTGTCTACATTATTATCATAATTAACGTGTTACAATATGTAATGTCTAATTCAAATCCTATTCTTTTTCAGCTGCAGTACCAGCTATCTCAAACTTGTTAGGAAATTTTGTATCAGCTCCAATAGTGGCTAGATACGGACGCAAGCCCAACAATCTTCTCAGCTCTGTGTTCCTTGCCATCGGTTGGCTCTGTGTGTACTTTGGAAACTCCGTTACAATGCTTCTAACCGCAAGGTTTCTGAAAGGTTTTGGTCTGGGATTAAACTTTTCTTCCGGACCTTTACTTGTGGGAGAATACTCCAGCCCCAGGTACCGCGGAGTTCTCCTCACGACGATAGCAATCAGTTGCACCCTAATGTCTATTGCAGTTCATCAAATGGTCCTCAATCTGAACTGGCGATTAGCTTCATTGATCTGTGTGGTGTATACTATTGGGTCTATGGTTGTTATGATATTTTCTCCCGAGTCAACGAGCTGGCTCATCAGCAAAGGAAGATACGAAGAGGGACGAACAGTGTTCCGATGGCTGCGAGGAGAGCACGAGGAGGAAGAACTGGAAAGAGTTATAGAAGCAGATGTTGAGTTCATGAAGACGACGAGAAAACCTTCTGGAAAACAACCGATCATGAAACAAATTTACAATAAAATGAAATATTATCAAACAACAGTTATAAAGAAAGAATTTTATAAGCCCATTATAATTATGATACACTTATTCGCTATCACTCATTGGTGTGGAATTAACATATTTTCCAGTTACGCCGATATAATATTTCGTAAATTGAAGTTGAAAGATTTCAGTTTGCCGCTCACAGTAATGATCGCAGATATCGTTCGGTCTATCACCATGTTCTTGATTGCCATCATCATCAAGAGGTGGAAACGAAGAGTAATATACTTCACTTCCGCAGGTCTCAACATATTTATGTTTCTCTTAATAGCAGCTTATACGTATGTCCGAGAAATTTACGAGTTGTCCTTCGATCATCCGGCTATATACCTGTTCTTAACCATCGTACTCATTGTCTCATCCTTACCGGGACCTGCCACAATGAGCTTCTTGATTTTTGGCGAAATCATTCCTCTGGAATACAAAAATCTAGCGGGAACTATTTCTGTAACATTTTTCTCTATACACTTCTTTTTGGCTGTGAAGACCTTCCCCTTTTTTATAAATAATTTGGAGGTGTACGGCACGTACTGCGTGTGCGCAGGGATCCTGGTCTACTGCGTGCTGGTGGTGTGGTTCACGCTGCCGGAGACAAAGGACCGCACGCTGCAAGACATTGAGGACCATTTCCGGGGGCGGAGCGCCCGCCCCGGACAGGCGCGCCCGCTCACCGTCTGGGGCACAGCTGATGCTAAGGAAGGAAACACTCATACATCGGCGTAACACTGGCACACATTTTTACATAATTTACTTAACTAAAGATTAAGTCAACGTATGCGTACATAACTTACCGAGACGGAATGATCTGCTAACTATTAAAGCTAACATATTCACACACAATTAGATTCGCTTGAAAAGATTATGAATATGAAAAGGAATTGGATATAACAAAATCTATTGTTTGTTTATCCGTCTGTCATACGGTCATCTCCGGGGCTTCAAAAATCTGGGAGTATTTAATATAGCGATACAATAGTGTGCTGCTGTCGGCCTGTATCAGCGAGCCAGTGGGGGCCTGACTGACACTTTAATGGATGTTTTACATGCAATAGTGAGCCGTCCGCTTCACGGCCGACGGCTTTGAGAAGTGAAGACTGAAAGTTAGGAAAAACGAACAATTTAGACGGCCGGACGTGTTTTGTTTAAAAGTTAATAAATAAATAAATGTATGGAATTTATTTTTTATGTGTTTTTTGTGTTTTATTATATACTAGCCTCACCCCGCGGTGTTACCTGCGATGTACCCGTTCCCGCAGGAATTTTGGGATAAAATGTATCCCATATGTTATTCTGATGTATAACCTACATTACTGTAAAGTTTCATCCAAATCTGTTCAGTAGTTTTGGCGTGAAAGAGTAACATACATCCATACGTCCATCCATACATACATCCATCCTCACAAACTTTCGCATTTAAAATATTAGTAGGATTATATTATGCTAAGCTTTTATATACAGCAGGATTCTAACCATATATTCAAAAAATCTCATCTACCAGAGATACCGTTGTGAACCATGTAGTCACCAGGCGTCGCCACAATACCTACCAATCACCACAACAGTTACTCCATTTATTCAAGTCTTTGACAAAACATACAAACGTGTTCCGTTTTCAAAACGGACTCCCTAAACCCAAAGCCATCAAACTTCACTTAAACGGAACAATATTTTAAATCAAAGCAGAGCTGCGGTGGAACCCACAGAAACTATAAAAATGCACCCTTTTTCAGCGATTTAAGGCAAATCCCTTTAAAAACGACACTCGAACGCTCCGAGGGCGTTTGATTTAGATAACGCGCCCTCCGTGCCTCGCCTCTATCCGGACATCTCGGCTACAGTCTTCAAGAGTTATGTCTGCTACTCTTATAAAAATCCATGGGTCTTGACCGGGGTTACTACAATAGCTGTGCTTCATATAGTTTCATAAGTGGTTGGTAAATCTAAGAGTAAAAGTAAAAAGTTCGAAAAGCACAAATACACTTAGAACTATAGTTTCAAACATTAAAAACGAAATATCAGGGCATCTGCACACCATTGATTTTACCAATCACCACCAAGTAAACTGATACTAAGTCAATCCTACTAAAATTATAAGTATGTACTTCACTACATAGTATAAAATAAAGTCGTCTCTTTTTCGTGTCTGTCACACTGTTTGTCTGTCTGTATGCTTAAATCTTTAAAATTACGCAACGGATTTTGATGCGGTTTTTTGTAATAGGTAGAGTGATTCAAGAGGAAGGTTTTTATGTAAAAAAAATCCCGAAATTCCCACGGGAACGGGCACAACGCGGGTAAAACCGCGGGGCGCTGCTAGTATTTGATAAAATAGATACGTTTTAGATGTTTAAACTTATGTACCTGGTTGTAAGGTTGATGTTAACATGCGCCAAAAATATCGAAGCATAACTAACTTAGTAACTAACATCGAAGAGTATACGATTTTAATCATCTCTTGTGATATAGTTTGAACATAGCTAGGTTGGTTCAAGTATAGTTAGGATATATCATTGTTTATCTGTGTAATTCGACTCGGTAACGAGTCTCAATTGGATACTATCTCGGACTATTTCACTATTTGTCGACACATGAGATTTTTCCTCCCTTCCCATTTGTTTTATTATGTAAATAGGTTTTCGATGTGCTGTGTGGGATTCAATCTCGGTCTTCTATTACGTATTGAAGAGTAACTAACGAGTCAGTCATTGCTATTGCTATCGTGCAAGTTTGTATGACAAATAACCCAAGTAACTACATTAAAATGATTTCATAGATTAGATCCAATCTATACTCTATAGGCCATATTAATAAACGCGTATTATGAACAGTTTAGCTATCAAATGGTTTGTCACTTTCCGACACACGCAATTTTCCGCAGAGCAAAAGAGACAAAACACATTATAACAGTGTTTTAATTACACAGCGTTTATTAATAAGGTGGTATGTATATTAATGTAATAAAGCTGACGAATTTAATTGTTTGTTTGAACGCACCAATCACAGCAACTATCATTCCGATTTGAATAATTATTTTTGTAACAGATAGCTAATATTCAACGGAAAGGTTATAAGCTATTTTCATCCCGAATTTTTTGGAAAGTGTTACAGCTATCATCATACATCCGCTCTAGAAGAAACCTAGAGTGTGTTGTAATTTGGTTTTTAAGTTTTTTAATATTATCTACGTTTTAGAAGAATCCCTGCTCTTTTATTACCTAAGAAGCTTCGTATCGAATCAACCAAACTAATAATTATTGAGTGGAGAGATTTCATGGTAATTGAAGTATAAATTTCTATGCAATCTCAACACTTAATACAACCGCACGTGTAGACAAGTGCTTGGGTCGGAGATTTCCGTTACCACATAATGCACTTAGCGGTGGATCAGCGTGATGTGGACGCGGCCTTAGCTATGTATCGCTTGTCAGCTGTCTTCTCGCATTGGAAATAACGCCTAAGGTACAGGTCAATGAACCCCGGATTCTTTTCGGAGCAGACAGTGGAGATCTTAATCCGAATTTCATCCCTTTAAAAGATTATTTGTGAAAAACCTTAACGCCGTGTTATTGTGAATGAAACATACAAAAAAATAAAATACGTTTATTTTTGTTAAAGTAAAAAAATAAACAAAATAAATATGTTTATTTTTTTACTTTAACAAAAACAATTAACAATAGAAGGAGCATTTTCATAAATACAATACGTAAATAATAATTGTGAAAAACGTAAGACCATCTTTTAAGTTAAAGATTGCAATTGGTCTAACGATTGCAACGACAGAGACCGACAATTTCACGTCCCCTCCGAAGCACGGCAGCGCTCAGACAGAAATTCCGCTATCGGCCACCCATCCAAGTAGGGGTCGAGCTACACGTTGCTTAACAATCACAATGAGTTAACATCGGATAGCCAAACTACGCCACGAGCGCCACTTGATATGTTACGTTGTAACTGGTTAATATTCCCCCGAAGAAGTCACAAGCAGAGAACCCAATCGCATTAAACCAACTGTCTTGGAATAAGAAGGTAATGTATCGAGTTGGCAACTCTGTCACGTGTCAGCCACAATCACCCTTCGTTTAGGATCGGATTTCGATGCTATTACTCTCGCAAGTGGCGAAATGAGGAGGTTTAGTGCTTACTGTCCCATAAAGTGTTTTGTTACTTTTTTAAGATAGTAGTTTATGGAAAAACAGGTCTGCCGGTCGGAAAAGTGCCTTACTTAACTTTTTTCATTTAAGTTTTTATTTATTAGTAGAGATAAGCTGAATCGAAGGTATTTAATCTGTCTAACTACCTTCCTGCAATTTACAGCATTTTTAATTTTATTGAGATAGTAGTTTCAAAAACTGAATGAATCAAGTAGGTTGGCAGGGAACCCTGCTAGTGTCCGAATTGTTTGAACACCTTGAAGGCTTTCGACGATATAATAACTGAGAACGACAATTCGATGTCTCTTTTCTATCACGGTACTGTGTCAAATAGAAACCACCATTCCAGGTAGTGACCAAGCCGGAACTATTGATGATCATAAAGATGCCAGAATGGTTATCGATCATTTAAATACATACCAAGTACAAATTGAGTCATTTGTATTTCCAGTACTAAGTCACCACATAAAAAAAACAATTTAACTCCATCAAAACGATCCCAAATCCTTATCAAAACATCGAGAAAGAAAAGACACTAATACCGACAAGAAAATTATTAACAAACAGACTCATTCGGGGAAAGCGACTTATTATGACGTCGTGAACATTACACGAGAATATTGCCGGGGGCGGGGGTGTGGGGGGCGGGGAGAGGGGCCTTATCTTCAATATTAAAGATTTCATTAAATCATGCCTCGGCCGCAATAAAACAGTTTGATACCGCACTTACGTCCCGAGGAATCGAATGACTGAGTTAATGATGTGTTCATTTTTGACCCTTTGCGGTTGGTACAAGTGTTGGGAGCATATTAACTTATGATATCTCAATGCTGGACAAACTGAAGACATCAGTACATTAGCCTTTAATGTCTCAGTGCTGGGCGAAGGCCTCCTCGACCCCTGATAATATTTTAGGAGGATTTTACGATGTAATCAACACGTTGGTGATATCCAACCCTTGTCATGTTTGTAAAGTATATAGGAAAGCAAAAGTTAGTTCGACCCAGGAATTGAACTCCAGACTCCAGCCTTGGGAGGTAAATGACTTTTCACTAGACCACCGAGGTGAGTTTGAAGATTATTATCATCAAATCTTTGTTCAATTGCTTCACTGAAATTGGTCTATTGAACAATCAACCATAAATATAATATGACAATATTATTTATTACATTAAGACTTATTTATTACATTAAGACTTATTTATTACATTAAGATTTAATTTATGACAATATTATTTATTACATTAAAAAAACTTCATATCGTTATAGATATAAGTATATCGATTTTTGTGCAATTGCTAAAAACATGTGCATATTTCTGATATAATATAAATTACGTATTCATTAACATAAGATAACAGTCTTTATAGGAAGGAATAATAAGCAGGGTGACGTGTTGATAAAATAAATTTTCACACATAAACAGTTGTAATCGGTAAATGTATTGACAGGTGCGCTCAACCAGTTTAAATATAAATCAGCATATCAACAATATAATATTTATTATAATATTTATTTATAATATTTCGACTCCTATAAAAAATCCTTCAAAATCGTCAAAAGTCTTTATGCTACTTCTACTAGCTTGTTACCTAGTTGAGCCAAATGACATGCTCAATAAAAATAGATCTTTGGTTATTTTGAGTTATTTTAATAAATTCTTTGATTTAATTAATTAATCTCTTGAAGTTCGTATTTGAAAAATAGCAGACTATAGACACCTGGATTACAGTTTCATATTTTAGGTTCCTACACACCTATACTAATAAAAAGAGGAAGAATCTTTTCCTGCCTAACAATCTGCAAACTGCAAACTGCAACCAACTACGAGTAAATCTGAGAAAATAACGTAAGCGAGATCTCCAAAATGTTCACAGTACCGCCAGCTGCTGGATCACGGTTGGAACTGCTGCGTGGAATAGCTAGTTCTACTATTTCCAAATACGTTGCTTTATTGGCAATAGCACCAACATACTTTCAAATAAAATTACTTTTTAAAACAGCAATTTTCGTAATTGCCCTTTTTTATACTATATATAGAGAGTTTGTTTGTTTGAACGCGCTAATCGCAGAAACTACTAGTCCGATTTGAAAAAATCATTATGAAGTGGATAGCCACATTCAACGGGAAGGTTACAGCCTACGAAATTCCCACGGCAACTGACACAACGCGGGTATAACCGCGGGCCGCTGCTTGTAATAAGCAATAATTTATTCAACGTACGTTTTATTTAATAACAAAACTTTTTAAATGATACTTCTTCGCTGAACAATCGCCTCAGCTCCTCCCCTGGACATCTCAATCAAACATTTACAACCCGGATTTGCAAGTAGGATTTACCATTCGTTAAGCTACTTACAATCACGATAATTCCTTACGGCCCCGCAATAAAGTTTAAAATCCTTCTCATCCTCAATTTATGACGGAATCATAAATTCTGCTGAAATGGTCAGTGGGGTAACGATCGCATTTCATAAGTTTTGGAAGTTACTAGTTGTACTAGTTGTGTTTTGCGGATGCTGCGGATGATTTGGGATCATAATATAAAAGTTACTCTGTGTTTGGGATGATTACTGTATGGTAGTAACAAAAAGACCACCAGCTACTTGTTGACAACAGTTAAGAAAGACCTGAAGGAGATGGACATCGATGCTGTAACAAATACAGATAGAGAAACATGGAAAAGACATATCTGTTTCGTTTCTCTGAGTACGGACGTATGAACGAGTATAAATTGATTTCAATAAACTATTTCATTTGAACCGAACGAACATCACACACCTGACCAAAAGCCACCCCCTCTAAATCACCTTACACTCGTTCACCATTACCATTACCACCGATAAGTTCCCATGTCACGTCTTCCAGAAAACAAATATCCAAACAGAGTCACGTCAAAGATACATCCAACATTAATTAATACCGGGCCCAAGGTGTTCCCTGCGGGGCCCTCACACGGCAGGCCTACCTTAGGGTAGCGGCTAATAATTATCAATGTACCCTTTGGGTATTCATCGTACCCATCCTATAGGATACCCTTAAGGTTTAAGGTACAATTTCTATTTGCATTTTACAACTGGGCCGGCCCCTTTATGATGTGTCCGATTTAATTCAGTGAAAAATAAATGTGGGTTCATTCGGAGCCGTTTCTGGGGTTTTGATGAGGTTAGTGGTCTGGTAACGGGAGGGGAGTGTGGGCTGCGGCGGAACTGGCGATGGGCAGTATGGGAATATTGTTTGTTATTGCATGTTAATTAGATTTGAATAGTAAAGGAGACAGGTGAATGGCGAGGAAAACTGCTCATAGTTCAAGGATTTCCCGCGTTGCGCCGAAATTCGGGATAAAAAATACCCTAACCTTTTTATATCGAATCTAACGGTAGTTCT
Organism: Cyclophora albipunctata; assembly: GCA_963082685.1. Taxonomy (NCBI): domain Eukaryota; kingdom Metazoa; phylum Arthropoda; class Insecta; order Lepidoptera; family Geometridae; genus Cyclophora; species Cyclophora albipunctata. The sequence goes on from OY720119.1 coordinate 842,792, forward strand.
TGAAGTTAGAACGTTTAAAGAAATTAACAATCGAAGCATTCAGCTTCATCTTTTTATATGAATTTTAAAATCGACTTCGTTATTGATTTTGGGGGGAAACGAAACAATGAAAACAACAGTTAACGTGTATATACGCATAAGTAGCTACTAAAAGTACGTAACTACTTAAATCAACAATCTCAAAAACTGGAGAGCAAAAATAACAGAGCAATTATGTAAACTACGCAATATCTGATGTTTATATAACATCACGGGCTTCCTTGAAACGGCCGTTAATTGTTTCACAATATTCTATTAATGTAATTTTAAACTCGAGAAACGGCTATGAAATCCAATTAACCGTTCGAATCATTGCCAACAAGAATCTGATTACGTTCATACAAAAGGCTAGTAAAATACACGGGATTCTGTATCGCGGAAACCTCAGCACCACTCAATGCAAAGGTATTTCCAATTACTCTTCAATCCTTCCATTTTCCACTCAGACAAAATTTTATTTTCTCCATCCCTTTCGTTGTTGAGGTGAGTCTGAATGAGCGAGCGGGACGGAAGAGATTTGAGCCATCTCATGAGGTTGGGTTAATTTCCATGAGCCCGCGGCGATGTCTCCGCACCTTTCATACGCAAATTGAAAAGGTATGCTTCAACTATTCGCATACTGCACTTTCCTTATATTATTGCAATTTTAAAATGGATATTTTATGAGAAGGCATCCGCGCCATCTCTAGGGATAATGCAGTTTTCAAAATGAATTCAAGAGCAGTTTTATGGAAGCTATTAAATTTCCATCGGCGCTTTGACGATCCTTAAAAGAGGATTTTTAAAGTTCTTTCGTTTTTATCGTAAAATATTAACATTATACGACATTACAACATTCCGTCTTTAACATAATAAATATATAGATTTTTCTTTATAATTTCTCAAATAAATAAAAATACTAGTAATATCTATCACCTTCAAAACCCTGCCCATATTGCTGAGTGTTACTCTTTCCTTTTATTTTGCCTTAAATCTTTCAAACTACTACTTACGAACTACCCAAATCACAATTCCTATAAAACATCTGAAACCATTTTGCAATATTACTTTAAAATATCTTTACCAACTGCACTACGTATACCTCCACTACCTTATCCAGACTATACTCACTAATACTCACAAAAGTAACAGTTGCCATTATTAATTCAGTACGTAATAGAATAAACTGGGTCCTAACAGACCCGCGTCACCCGCCGGTGTCAAGGGTAGCCTAATAACAAACTTATGTGACAGTTAACAACTAACTGATACACTGAGAGAGATTCCAGTGTTGGAAAGGATTTGTTACTAATATTCTTTGCGTTGTGTACGAGAAATATCGCAATGACTTCAATGCTTTTAAGATGCAGCAGATAGTATGTAGATAACGTGAATTCGTTAATTTCGTGTAAGTTAGTGACCAACCCTGGTTAGATGTCGGAGTTTTAGACCGACTAAAAGCATCCGACATGGTCTAAAGATTGAAAACACCGAAACTGACGGCTTAACGTGCACGGTAGCGCTCAAAATGCTACTATCGGCCACCAAGATTAACTATAACCTGAATAGTTTGTTAATTTTGTTTTAACGCGATAATCTCTGGGGCTTCCAGGCAATATGAATATTATATAGTTACTTAACGTGGCAGATGCACACTCTTCTACACGGAATTTCCTAAAGAACGATTGGAACGGGTAAAACCACGGGGAGGTAGTAACATTCAATCAGTAAAGGCATTCCAATATCAACCTACAGAAGATTTATAACATTCATACTGGGCTGTTCAACACACAACCCTCGTTTAATCACAGGTTTACCTGGCAGCGCCCACCATAATTTCAAACCGCCCCAAGACAGGGATTAAGCACTAAGACTTACTTAATTGAAAAGGTTCTTTGTAATAACATCAAGTTTAACTGCCGGTCAGTCTGTTTGTGCCGGCTGCTGGCGAGGAATTATACGTCAGTCAAGATTATAAGTTAGTGAATAATTAAACCGATTCTGGGAAGTAAAGATGTCTAGAGACGGACGGAAAATATTGCCGGACTTACCGATTGGCTTAGCTTGGGAAACTATTGTGAATAAAGTTTGCAAGATAAATTATTATTTCCAAATTTCAGTTTTCCTAAAGTTTTCTAACTATTTTACATACAAATCTGGAATAAACGTTCCACAATTTAAATTTAACGAAGCTATTTTTTTCATACAATCACTCAGTTTATATACAAATAGAACATGATGATGTAACTTAAAATACTTCCATCAAATCATTAGATATTCCATGCATATCAAAAAATATATTTGGATGATTTATAACCAACCTTTATAACTCAAACGAATTAAATAATAAATGATAACAACAAGTAAGTAAACAAAGTCAAATTCAAACTAGCCATATTTTAGTAAGTTCATAACAACTACAACCAACACAAACGTTACTTTTCGAGAAACGAGAAGAGAACCAGGGTCGAAATTGAACCCTAGGATCTAACCTAGCCATCTAGTATATGCACAGCATCCAATAGAATCCACTATCCGCTTCTCACTAAGTTATTTTACTGAACGTTTCTTGATAACTCTAATCTCGAACCAAATATTGAAATCGGTCATACGTCAAGTCAACTGTTATTACTCGCTACTAAAACATGTACTGTTAATAATTAACTCCATAATTACATGTCACATTTGATTCCGTTTTGATATGTTAAATAGTTGAAACACGTCGCATTCTCTGACACGGATCCCTTAGGATCTAATTGAAGTCACTTCACTTTGAGAGCGCTCCGATTGTTACTAAGTTTCAACGCGCTTTCAGATTTGAATTGTTAGATGGGTTGACTGTCGGAAATTAATTTTGAGAAGCCTAGTTAAGTAAGGACATGAGTCTTTACTGAAAGGATATTTTATGTCTTTGAGTGTTCTAAGCAAAACGTCTTTGTCTAACACAATAAGTTTCATAGTTTCATGAAAAGAGCGTATTATCTTATCTTACAAACTTTCAATATATTTACTTATTCATTTAAAACGTGATAAGATTTGACCGTGGTTAAAATTGTAAAAAATGGTTTCGTATTAGTAGATCTTTGTTCAAACTTAGAACATGGGGGTAAATATTTTAATACGTTTTTCATCTGCCTACTAAATTGGCAACTAATGCAAAAGTAAAGTATTTAATTAACTATACAAGTTTACTCATCGAAATAAATAAAGTTCAACAACAAAGGCTCTATTTTTCTTTGATTGAAATAACAAGCATAACTACCACAACACAACTAATAACATTTTAGCTCGCCGTGTATGGAACAATCCAGTTACGCTACAAGCGCGTTTCATAGGATGCAATAACAAATTTTTCGTTCCACTGAATGATGTATGGAATTTTGAATTAAGCCCGCTTCAATCGAGAAATACCTCTCGAACAAATAAACCGAACAAAAGGCTCCCGAATGTATTAGTAGGTCAGCCGAAGTTAACTCATATCTCCTACTAACAAAAGAAAAGCGAAAATGAACGTTGTACCTTTCGAAATAAAGTACGTGTTTTAAACGAGTTTACGAGCTTTTTATCCAGTTTTTTGTTTCTGTTTGTTTAGGACTGAAGTTCATCAATTTCATCAGATATGTACATTCGGAGACAAAAGATTTTCAGTGTTATTAAATTGAGCATAAAACCACCCATATTAACTTAAGACTTATTTGTACAAAAGCTTCGACGGTTTGCCTGAAATTATTTAGTTACGTATTGCAGAGACTGATGTTGTGAGTTATTCATACTTTTTAAACCATCGAGTGAAAAAAGGGATGCTTTAATAAGTTTGACCTAAGTGCATTTTGATTTTAGTTTGCAGTGCCCTAATAAAAATGTTTGAATCTAATAGAGGAATTCTGAACGGACTCCACATTTATTTTACTTCAAATCAAATATTTCTCTGACCTTAGGGATAACAACCAACTCTATTTCCATCACACAACGTTTTGCTGGCGACTGTACCTACTAGAAGACACGAATGGTACGAATCCAGTAACAAAATGTAAACATTTTTATAAACTCTCATTTCGTTACGTAACTGAGTGGATTGGAAGTCTGTTTGATCCTGAGTATTTGTAACTGTTATATCTATTTTATTTGATGTATGCGGACATTTATTTACCTTGTTTTTCTTTGGGAATACAATCTTACGTGTTTGGGTTCGACTTTTTATTTGCGGTTTACGATTTTTCCAGGAAAGAAAGATTATATTGATTTTGGTTTATCTGTTGGATCTAACTAATGAAAGATTAATATAGTTCTATTCACACGGAAGAATAAAGACTACTGGAGGACTCTACTTTTATAATATAGAAAAAAAATCTCAATATCTTACTCATTAATTTAATATCGTTCAACATTGTTATGTATATATTTGCACCATTGAGTTTGAGTGTTGAATTTTATACATCAATCTTAATGCTTCATACTTACTTTGTACTAAGTCTTTAAATATGATAAAAACGTTGGTTCTGCTTCTCGCTACGAGATGGCGTTTAATATAATAAGGCGTACTATATGGCACAGAGAGATCACCTTTGTATACCCCACAGGCACAGCATATGTGCCACAGGTATACCCAATTTCATCAATAAATAAAACAAACGTTAGTCTTTCAACTCGCCACTAGATGGCGTTGTACACTTAACATGGTGAAGCATAAGACAACGCCTTAATACTCGTAATATTAGTACCACTAACCTAATTCAATGACTCTAAATAAATATAATCTAAATTCACATAATAATAAATAATACAGCTTATTACGGTAACATTGCATAGGCCATAGGTCACTTCCAATATGAAAAAATCTAAAATAGGTCTAAAAGAGATGTTTTACTTGTTCTTGTATAGACACCAAACACTTTTTCTGAGACCACGGTTCTCATTAAGGAGCCGAAAAGTAAAATAAAAATGTAAACTTAAAGTGAAGTGTCATAGACGTTGGTTCAATTCAAAATAAATTGGTTAGAAGATTTAAATATATAGTCAAACTTTTCATATCCTAAAGAATGTCTCAAAAGCATCTAACACAGTATTTTCCAGTTGATATAAAATATTTTTATAAAATAGTGACGCTGTGTCAGTTTATCATCCAAGCTTTACCGAAGAGCATTTTAGTCGAGTGTCCATAAAGCAAGTTTACGGTGTCACGAGATGGTAGCATGTGTCAAATGCAAAGAGTACTAGCAATGTGCAGCTTGTGGTTTTATCGCAATAACTTTTTGTATAATATAGGTACATAATTAACTATCTATAGTAATATAATGAAGCTGCAAGGGATTGATTTTTGTTATTTTGTTTCTTTGATCGCGCTAATCTGAGAAACTACCCATCTACTTTGAATAACTATTTTTCTTATGGATAGCCATATTCAATGGGAAGGTTGTATCGAAGGCTATTTTTATCCCAATATTCCCACAGGAACGGGCTCAACACGGACAAAACTGCGGGGCGCTGCTAGCACTTAATATAATAAAGCTGAGTTGAGCTTTTGTTTCAACGCGCTAATCTCAGTAATTGCCAAAATTAAAAAGGAAGGTTATAGATACTTTTAATTTCAAAATTCATGAGAAACTGTTAGATAATAATGCTTAAAATATCTAACTAATTTATCAATAACCATTAAATTTAGCAAAGTAATAAAAAACGTTTTATCAAGAACAAGCCTAAACAGGTATTAAAAATGTCTCATATTTATAAATCTCTCTGAGAGCGAGCTCCTTTATAAAATAATTTACTTATCCAATGTAACGTACTGTTCATTATAGAAACCTCACCTACACCTATTAATGATAACCAAACATTTATATAATCATCCAAATTGAATAACAAAGGTCTACGCACGACCTACATGATTAATTCAAACAAAATTCGTTAATTTTGTCAAAATTTACATTCGCACAATGAGGTTGAAATTGTATAAAGTTTTTGACAGTGAGTTGCCGCGGGTTGGCACGGCCACTGTCCTCTGTGTAGACGAGGGACAAAAAGTCCGCGGAGGACAAAATTTCCCTGAAAAAAACATATTTTAATCTTTTCGAACTTTATCCCTTGTAATACGCAATGGTCCGATACTCGATGTCATTCATAGCAGTTACTCTCTTTGTAGACTTATTGTCCGGCAGACAATGTCCCTCGTCTACTCCGACTATTATAGCACAAGATACGAGGTCTAATCAAGAGAGTACATTCCAGAGTGGCTGGAGAGTTACGTAACGCATAAAACAGGAATCGCATTAGTAAAGGGTTGGCTGCGGGCGTTTGACGCGTTGTACTGACGTGGTGTGGTACAAGGTGAAGGCGATGGCGTTCTAGAGTCTAATCTAGAGTCTTATGATCTAGAGACGGGACAACACAAAAACAGATATATTATAATCCAGCGCCGTGCCACATATTTACTTACCTGTTTGATCGTTCCTGTAACATACTTAATTTTTTTGCCCTCGAATCAAGTAGGTAATATACTATATATCCTTAGACATTTAGGTACTAAGTGAACATGTGAAGGGAGATGGTTGGATAGTTTAGACCTTGCAAAGTTATTGAATTGAAACCACATTTACGGATACACCTCGCGCTGTTATTCGCTTTTATGAGATTTGGTTTGATCTAGTTAGTGTTTTGTTTTAGTTTTTTCGCCTAAACCTGAGAAGGCCTCGTTTGTATGAGCACTTATTTGGCGTTACTGATGTAAAGTTTCACCTACTGATACAACTATTACATATTCAGTCTACGTCAATCTTAAAAACCCATTTTCGTGTTGACTCCGTCCGCACTTCGTGTCTGTTCCCCGCTCAGCTCCTGTGGCTCGTTCCCAACGCAGGGCCCGCTCGTAAACAGTTTACGAGCCGCCCGGCGGTCGAGATTAAAATCATGCATTTATTTTATTTGTCATTATTCCCAAATTGCTCGTTTCTCACTGTGACCATCCTAGTCGTTACAAAAATTTGAATTATTATAATTACTTGAACTTTGATTTGCATATTTCAACTAATTGACTGTTGAAGCTACTTACTTGTAGAAACTGCCTACCTACTTCTACTAAGTGAAATGTGTCCACTTTTAGCCGACTTAAAAAATTGGAGGAGGAAATATTCTAAATTCGACTACTTATAATGTTCTTTTTTGTATGTTTGCTTAAAAACAAACTAGAATTTGGGGATAGAAGAAAGATGAACAGTAAAATAAATAATAGTTCCACATGTACAGTGTATCAATATCAGTGTTCCTTTCCGAGCTTCGGAGGGACGTTAAATTGTCGGTCCCGGTTGTTTCAATCGTCAGACCATGTCGGGGGTCTTTAGGAGACACCAGGGTTAGTCACTAACTCGAACTTATTTCGTGTTTCTATAGCCTTCGATTTAAATTACCTATAGTCTAATTGTTTTATTTGGGTTCCGTACCCAAAGAGTAAAAACTGGACCCTATTACTGAGAGTTCGCTGTCCATCCGTTCGTCTGTCACCAGGCTCAAGAACGGTGATAGCTAAACAGTTGAAATTTTCACAGATGATATATTTATATTGCCGCAATAATAACAAATACGCTATAGAATAAAATAAATCAAATATTCAAGGGGGGCTCCCATACAACAAACGTGATTTTTGGCCGTTTTTAAAGTACGGAACTCCGTGCGCGAGTCCGACTCGCACTTGACCGGTTTTTTTAGGTAGTGATGCACAGTACAGTCACGGGTATAGTGTGTGTGACCAGCTAGTGAGTTGGTAGTAAAAAGTTATAAATTGTAATGAGGTTGGGGTCAAGTGATTTGTATATAGTTAACTTATACTTTATAAATAAGTATCAACTTCAATGGGTGACTAATATTAGAAATACCTATGTACAATACATTGTTGGATACCAAAGACAAATGTGTCCGAGATCTATGAAATAAAACATTTAGCAAAAGCCGTCCAAGTGCGAATTGAGAGTTGGATTCGCGCACGAACGGTGCCGTAGCATCTATAAACAACGGCAAAAAAATTACGTTTGTTATAAGGGAGCCTTTAAATATTTATTTTACTGTGTTTTTAATATTATATCAGAAATAATCTGTGAAAATTCCAACTGTCTAGCTATTATTATAGCACAGTTCATGAGATGCAGCCTGGTGACAAACAGATGGACGGACTGACAGCGTAGTCGTAGTAATAGGGTCCCGTTTTACCCTTTAGGACCCTATACAACCAACAGTAGTTATCTTATATCCATAATAAGAAAGAAAAGCTATGTCATACTAGCTATGACTAGCTAGTCAATATTTCTTTAATATTCTTCTGTCGCCACGGTTCCTGTAAAGGGGCCGAAACGTCAGATAAAAATGTAAAATAAAAGCGAAATGGATCCGTAAACGTAGGTTCAATTCTACATGAGTAGTGTTTGTGTAAACCACAGGTGTAAACCTGTTTTTGATTTTTACTAACGAAAATACAATTACACAGTCGACTCTCGTTAATTCCAACCTGCGATAATTAGAACCTCTCTATAATTCAAACTTATCACGAGTTCCCTACAAAATCTCTTTATATTTCGAACTAAATCCATACATTTTTATGCACTTGGTAATTCGAACGAAAAAATCATTGCTATATAATAAAACGACGCGTTTTTTGGAACTCATCGGCGTCCAACACTCGACAATTCAAAGTTGCAGAGAGAAAGAGCGACAAGTTCAAACTTGTTACAACAAGTTCAAATTTGTATATAATAAAACGACACGCGTTAATTCGAACTCATCGGCGTCCAACACTCGACAATGTTGCAGAGAGAAAGAGCGACAAGTTCAAACTTGTATCAACATACACGAACCATTTGATATTTCTAACATTCGATAATTCGTAATATTTTAAGAGTCCCTCAAGTTTCGAATTAACGAGAGTCGACTTAGCATGTATGTAATTAAGTATCCATTGAATTACAATGTGATCTATTAACTCACTGTTTTGAATTGTAAATGTTGTTTTAATGACAATTATAATACTTAATTAGATAATTGTTAATAGGCGGAAACAAGCGTTTGTTTTGTACTTGTCAAATAAGTACTACTACTTTACTCGTGTAAGTTAGTGACTAATTACGTGTATAATGGGCTCCGATTATATAATAAAAGTCTTTTACAAACACAGGCGATTTAAATTGTTTCAGTATGTTTGTGATCCACTTTTTTGCTTTACTCTTCCTTATTGAGGACGTTTTTGGATTAGGAATCCAAAAATATACGTCACGCTTGCATAATGTGTGAAACTACATTTTAATAGATACATTATTATTATTTTTTAGGCAAATAAGTACAGTCAACTACAAAAGTTGATGAACACTTTCAATATACAAAATACTTCAACACTTAAAGATTCCATAAATACGAGTATGTGTGTTTAGGTGTTTTTTCTAACATTGAATGTGTTCATCAACTTTTATATTTAACTGTATCCATTTTCTTCAAGTTCAAGAAACCAACATCGCTAATTTTATCACAGAGGTCGAGTATTGAACCCCGAAAACTTGAATTAATCTGTGTTTGTCAAATCATTCACTTAAACAAAATACGATAAGAAACGTAAGCAGTTAACGATAAGTGCCTACTACTGGTTCAAATAAAAAAGTAACCTCTGGCTGAAATTACAATGAAATCTATACTAATAAAGCTGAAGAGTTTGATATGTTGGTTGTTTGAACGCACTAATCTCAGAAACTACCGATGCGAATGATCCGATCAATTGAGAACGGGTACAACGCGGGTAAAACCGCGGGCACTGTTACTTAACTATAATTTTGAGTTAGACCTAACAATAGACTTCACTGTCGAAAAGTTTAGAATAAATGGCATTTGAATATTCAAGGGTAGTAGCTAATCAAAATAGGATCATTAATAATGAATATTATATTTAGGTTCAGCTACAAAAAAATTTCAGCATTTTCCACTCCACATTATACGAACCGAAAATCCTCGTTTTCAGTACTTTTACAAGTATAAAAAGCACGCAACTTTTTCAAGCCGTCCCAGCGTCCACATTATAATAATTCACACGTCTAGGGTTGCCCTCAGTTCATATTAATTAGCCCGCGTTAGGTCACGTGCGAACCAAAGTAGATTACTTCCGTACCAGGACAAGGTTCATTAAACCGTTGCTGTGGCCTTTTCCTTATTGTTTTACCTTCGTGTGTACATTACTCATTTCTGGATGACTTATGAAAGCTATAGGTATTATAACACGTACAGCCTTACTAATAAAACTGTTCTATAAGGGTGCATTTCGATTGAACCAGAGTCGAGCTGTGCGGTGCGGTGACCAATCACAATTCAGTACGAAAAGATCTTGACAGGCTCAGGTTTGAGATCACCAACCCCCATTTGGCAAGCGTGGTGATTATGCCTAATCCTCACTGTACTGATATCTTCAGTGGGATTATAGGCCTTTGCCCAGCAGTGGAATGTAACAGGCTAATACTTACTACGCTGTTTGACAGCCCCAATGAAATGAAAATTAAATGAAATAAAATTTATTTGGTTAAAAAAAGCACAACAGAAATAGGACAAACAAAAGTACAAATTAACACTTAACCAAAAAGGCTACCAGCTCAGCGTAATGCTGCAGCCGGAGCTACAGCGCTGATTTTCAGCTGGACCCGAGATACTTAAATAACTAAAGAGGATAGGTACGATTACAAACTATTACTTAACTAACTGTAAACTTTAGCAAAAAACAAAAAGAAAATAATGAAAAAAATAACACTATAAATTATAACAAAAATTAAATGTGCAATGAGCTGTGATTCAATGAAAACACGCTCTACGATATGGTTATAGACGGAGTATTCGATTAGGAATAACGTAAGTAATGTGAATCGTCGGCATGGTATGGAGAGAAATGTCGTAGTTAAAGATACAAACGCTGGTTTATACTATGACGTAAGCTTTTTAACAAAATGAGAGAAATAAAAATAAATAAATACCTTATATATTTTATAAGAATATATAATTAACACCCAGACGTCGTCGACAACAACTCTCGTATGTCTTCCTTCACATATTGTTGACTCCGGGTATGGCGGGAATGGAACCCGCAACCCCCGACACGCGCTCCCACCGCCACTGTGCCTTGTCAAAATATGTACGTATCATCCACACCTTACACTAACCTCCTACATCTTAATTAAGTTTGCCTTAAGCTCACACATTAAGATTAAAAAACTTTATATTCCTAGTTAGACTTAAAACTTACATAGTAAACTAAGTTCAACTGTTACCTAACTTAGATCTTAGATAAGAACCGCCGCGAACTTTGCAGCTCAAAAGCTTTACACTAACTTTTGAGAACTTATTGAAAATTAGAAGATGTGGGTCGAAATATTAGTACAGTTAGACTAATCAAAGACGAGGTATATTTCGCAAAACTTGTTTTTATATGAGCTATCCGCGCCCCGCGGTTTTACCCGTGTTGTGTTCAGTCCCGTGGGAATTTCGGAATTAAATGTAAACTATAACCTTCCTTTTTAATGTACCTATTTATTACAAAAAGAATTATTTAAATCGGTTTTATTTTTCTGAGATTAGCGCGTTCAAACAAAAGACAAACTCTTCAGCTTTATTATATTACGAATAGGATATATTTAATGTAAGAAAGCTTTGCGCGAACAACTCCGATTATTAAATAATCTCACTAACATTAATCCACCTTTCCTGTTTCCTTGTTTTCCTAACGATGCTTAAGGAAAACAATACCTTACATTTACCTCCATAAAAACATAAAAGCACATTACCAAAACTAATAAAATATTATTGTAGACGCTATAAATAAGGGGAGGAGTAGACTGGCAGTCACACTCAGACACAAAGAGTATCGTCCGCGACCAAAACAGGAAGTGGGAAATCATTGGAGGAAGGCCGGAAGTGACGTCGACGGAACTACCCGCAGTTGGTGCCACTGGTGCCGCCATTCAATTAATTTGAAACTCGAACGGTAAATATCCAAAAGGGGCCCAAAAGCCGTGAAAGCTCTTTGTATTAAATATGAATTGAAAGATTTTTTTCGATGCGGATAATTAAGTTATACCAATTCATTACTTTTAATTGCTGGCGAAGTGTTTAAACCTGCCTTGGGGGACAATCAGGGACTATTAAGAAGGACTCCTGCTAGTTTATCTTGGTGACAAAACTGTTCTATTTAGGAATAAACTTAAATATGTATGAATTAACTGGAGATATTTTGACTTGATTCTTAATATAAAAAATTAAATATTTATATTTTATAGTGTATTATATTCCTAAACCTTTGAAGGATCCAGTATCCACACTGTATTAAAATAGTACTCATAGAGTGTTCGATTGAGCTGAAAAGTGCAGAAGAGTAGGTTGCATGTAGTCAAGTAATGACAAAAACAAATGAATATGAATATGAAAAAGACAAAGCTCGTGTTGTTTTATTTACTTATTAACTGTTCCGCGCGGTAGTTCCACCATCGATCCAATAGATGGCGCTAGTGTGTAAATGTAGATCACGCTTACGTTATTTTCCCAGATTTAGTGTGGCCGCGCCCATACATTTTAACGACCTTGAAAATCGTTCTCTTTTTAAAATTAGTATGTAGGTATAACGTTATACTATAAATTATCTAATCTAGCCAAAGAAAACCATATCCACTCTTTCCACAGCTTTATATTCACTTCCAAGTGATTTTCAGAAGGAGTTTCACTGCAAATAATTAAAAAGTTAGCTGGCGTTTTATTTGAAACATTTTCTCCGAAGGAAAGGTTTCATTTCGCCGGACAGTCCCTACAGTAAGAACACCGCTGAGCCTCTTCGTCAACTAAGCATTAATTTCTGAACTAGACAGCCATTACCATGGGTTCTAGTTTACACTTTATTAGTAAGTCAGAAAGTTCAGAAAGTTCCTGCGAAGTAATATCACGGTAAAAGTAGCAAATTCAAAACTATTATTAACACTAACCTCCGTAGTTCGTTTTATATCATGTCGTCAATGTATTATTAATAAATTATGTTATAATTATTCTGTTATATGAGTTTTGTTTGTGAAGGTATAATCGAGTTTGCTATTCTAGGAAGTGCTGATTTTCATCCATGCCAGGGTTATGATAGGCTGTTTTATATGTTTTATAATAAGAAACATTGAAAAAGCAGGTGTCTCAGTGATCAATCCTGGTAAAAGATCTGTAAAGCACAGACTTACCAATTAGAACTATCTTTATAGTTAAAAACTCTCATATTTCGCGTTTTTAAGCGCTATTTATTTATCACTTCCGTTATCTCATTCACCCACTGAAATACTTTGAAAATCGTAAGGAGATTAAAAAATAAGAAAACAAGACTCATTCTATTAATAAGAATGTGTTAAAAATGCATGTCAAAACTAAGCAATAAAACGTTATAGTTTTTTAGAACAGGAATGCATCAGTTGACAAAAATATAAATAGACGAGATAAAAGTAACTTCAAATTTAGAACGAAACTCCAATAAAACTCGTCTGTTTGTAAACAATAGTAGGGGAGCCACCGACGAACAGTGAACATTTTTCATCATTTATTTGGAAATAAGCGGTTTACCTAGTTTTTATAGCGACCACAATATACAGAGATACTGTTTTAATAGTTTTTCTGATAAATTGTAGGGACCTAGATGTTATTTTATTGGGAGGGACGTAATAAAGTTCGCACCACGCGATTTATTACGGAAGATATCAAATGAAGTTTGAGCAAAGATATAAAATTAATAAAAACTGTTTGTCGCTTTAAGATTGCTTCAGATATTCGTTCAAAAGCACTGAAAACCATTAACTAAAGCCTAGATAGTGCTTAGTTACTGGTTTCTTAAGTTTAAGCAAACACTACTCATTTTAAGTTGAATCTACGTTTGCTGTTATTTTACATTTTTATCTGACGTTTCGGCTCCTTTTCTTGGCCTTTACCTTTACTAGCTTAGTTATAAGATATTAAGCTTTAGATTTTAGATTGAAAACGCCTCGGTGTTCTAGTGGTATGTGCACTCGCCTGCCAAGACTGAAGTCCCGGGTTCAATTCCCAGGTCGAGCGAAAACATGTTTCCTACTTTTCAAACATGGCTCGGGTTTGAGATCACCAACCCGCATTAGGCAAGCGTGGTGATTACGCCTGAAACCTCCTCACTGTACTGATATCTTCAGTGAGACGAGAGGCCTTTGCCCAACAAGTGGGACATTACAGGCTAATACTTTACTTTACTTTAAGCTTTAATTTCTTTTGTCATTAAATTGTATCAAAATACGAGAGTAGACACGTAAGTAGTTATTAATAAACTCGGTGAAACTAAAACACTGTTATAATGTATTTTGTCTCTTTTACTCTTCGGAAAAGTGCGTATGTCAGAAAGTGACAAACCATTTATTAGCTAAAATGTTCTTAATACGCGTTTATATAATAATATGGCCCTTATAGTCTAATAATTGGTGAGTGCCAACCGTTAAACTTATAGTTTAAGAGTTAGTGCTCATAAAAGAACTATGAACGTAAAACTAATTCGATCTTCAAACAAGAACAAACATGAAACTAAATCTTAGTGAATTAAATAGAAATAAGAAAAACATTAAGTTGACAAAAAAATCGCCTACTAATAAAACGCATGCTTTTTATAATTTTTGATGTTTTTACAAATACCTAGCTAGATAAACAACTAGTGGCGCAGAGAGCTGAGTTTGGTCTAAAATAGTGATCATCTTATTTTAAATACGTAGATTAATTCAATTGCATAATGTTTCCTGAACACAGAAATATATTAATCTAGCGACGCCCCGTGGTTTCACCCGCGTTGTACCCGTTCCAACCGGAATTTCGGGATACAATGTATCCCATGTGTTATTCTTTTGTATAACCTATTTTACTGTAAAGTTTTATCCAAATCCGTCGAATAGTTTTTTCGTGAAAGAGTAACAAACATACCTCACAAACTTTCGCATTTATAATACCTACTAGCAGCGCCCCGCGGTTTTACCCGCGTTGTGCCCGTTTCCGTGGGAATTTCGGGAATTTTTTTACATAAAAACCTTTCTCTTGAATCACTCTACCTATTACAAAAACCGCATCAAAATCCGTTGCGTAATTTTAAAGATTTAAGCATACAGACAGACAAACAGACAGACAGATACGAAACAGAGACGACTTTATTTTATACTATGTAGTGATAGTAGGATAGTAGGCTTACAATAGTTTGATTAAACAGCTCGACAAACCACTGCTTTCTTAATCTTCCTACTGCGGCGCTTTTTTGTAGAAACTATTATGTTTATTTTTATACTTTACGCATTTTATATAAGCTTTTTATATGTTTTTGTAAGTTTTATTGTGAATGGCATCCAATTTAACCTAGTTGCGGATGAGGCAGCCTGCCAAGGAATGCATGCACTCTGTTATTGTACCAGGTCAACGATTTGTAAATTTGCGTGAAAATGTAACTAAATATATATTTAAACTTGCACAATATCCTGCTGCGCGCAGTTTATACTTTCAGCGTGCAGCAATAATGAAGGTTTACTTTGGGATATAAACTAGGCGAAAGTTCAAATGAGTAAACATGTACAGGACTTATTAATCTAATATAATATAAAAATGAATCGCAAAATGTGTTGGTAAGCGCATAACTTCAGAACGACTGCACCAAATTGGATGATTCTTTTTTTAATGTGTTCCTTATTGTCAGGACAAAGTTTTTATATAAGAAAAATAAGGAATAAAAATCTCCAAATTCCCACGGGAACGGGGGCGCTGCGAGTGAAACCGCGGGGCACAGCTATACTATATATCTACTCATATCTATACTAATATAATAAAGCTGAAGAGTTTGTTTTTTTGTTTGTTTGAACGCGCTAATCTCAGAAACTACCAATCCGTTTTGAATCATATTTTTTTTGTCATGGATATCCACATTCAACGGGAAGGCTATTTAATATAGGCTCGTTTTCATCCCGAAATTCCCACGGGAGCGGGCACAACGCGGGTAAAACCGCTGGGTAAAAAGAAATAAAAATCAACAACTGTGTTATGATGACTATGAAAACTATAAATAAAAACTAATTTGTAATATTTATTAGCATAATATTGTGATTGCAACATGCGCACAAACCAGTAAATATAGACGCGGGAACTGCGTTAGTTTAGCCATTAATTAGGACAGACAAACAAACCGACTCTCTAGTTTTAATATAGATAACATTCCACACTAAGTTATGTGATCTCGGAATGAGGTGACTACTTATCATATTCTCGGATAAAATGCTCGAATAAACTAAGCAGCGGCTTCTGGAAATATCTTCAGACATTTACATTAAAGTTTTCGTGAAACTGTACTACCAGGAATTATGCTTGGTACGTTTAGATGTTGGCAGACTGCATAGGGGTGGTATCACAGGTAGATTGTATCCTACTAATATAATAAACTAGAAGCGCCCCGCGGTTTTACCCGCGTTGTGCCCGTTCCCGTGGGAATTTCGGGATTTTTTTTACATAAAAACCTTCCTCTTGAATCACTCTACCTATTACAAAAAACCGCATCAAAATCCGTTGCGTAATTTTAAAGATTTAAGCATACAGACAGACAAACAGTGTGACAGACACGAAAAAGAGACGACTTTATTTTATACTATGTAGTGATGCGAAAGTTTGTGAGGATCTACGTATGTTTGTAACTCTTCACGAAACAACTACTAGACGGATTTGGATAAAATTTTACAGTAATATAGGTTATACATCAGGATAACACATGGGATATTTTATACCGACATTTCCGCGGGAACGAGTATGTACAACGCGGGTAACACCGCGGGGCGCGGGTAGTAATTTATAATTTCATTTATTTATAAAACAGTTATACATTGAACACTAATAAGGCCCATTTCCGAGATTTTCCTACCAAATCCCAATTCCATCGATAATGGGAAAAGGTTTATTATTAAATAGAAATATATAATTAAATATTTATCCTTACAGTGGGAATTTCATTTGTTTTATTAATAATTTAATAAACCTTAATATATAGGGGTTTGACTTTTTCAATAATATATTAGAATTACAGAAGTACATGATCCGATCATGTTCCTAGTTAAAGATTTCAAAACTTATCAAAAACTTAGGTGTAAAAGTTCTGTTGTAAAAAAACGTGTAAAAATATGAATTAAAAGCAAAGTGTATCCGTAAACGTAAGTAGGTAGTTTCCATTCAATGAGTCTTTATTTATCCGAAAGAAACTAGTTGATGTCATATTATTATGTAAGAAAAATAATGTACAATTACCAATCCCCTACCTTGAAGTGAACTATATCCTTTCAATATCGCTATGAAAACAAGCAAAACAATTACTAATGAATGCTCCTCTAACAATCGGGTATCACCATTAATATCAACAACACAAACAAACAATAACTAACATAAACGAGGAAATAGTGTTAAATTCAAAATAAAGCTTTTATACTTTGAAAAAACAAACCCCCTACTTAGACTTCGTAATTAACTGATTAGTATGAAAAAATTAGTCATAATCTAACGACATAAGTGAGTCGTACTAAGCTAAGCTCTAATGACTATATACTAGCTAAAGATTTAATTCGATTTTCGAAGTGTGCAGTAACTCAGTGAAGCCCTAATGACCGTATACTAGCTAACGATTTAATTCAAAATTCGAAAAGTGTGCAATAAATAAGTTAAGCCCACATGAGTTTAAACTAACTAGCTAACGATTTAATTCGAAATTCAAAAAGTGTGCAGCAACTAAGCTAAGTCCAATTCAGTAATAGATCGTTGTTAGCGCCATGTGGTCGTGCGCGGGAGTGCTTCTGATCGCGACTTGCGCGTTCGCGATCACCCGCGACCAATTCTACCCCTACGGACAGGGGTTGGACGAGAAATTAGCCCCCGGAAACTCCTTGGCGTCCCCGGAAGTATTCCTGAAAGTACCCGTGCTGTTTTACGGGGAAACTTACGAGACTGTGTTTGTGAGTTGTTTTATTTTTTATTTTGTCCGAGTTGATTTAAGATGTTTTTAATAGTTACTTCACTCTAATTTTTATAGGAGTATATTTCACTAATTTTATTGATTTAAGTTCCATACACAAATAAGTACGATAGGTAGGATAGATTAAGGAAAATAAGTCCGTGAAGATTAGTGGTGTAGTGTTGTTGTTGTTCGGAGTCTTTGGACGGCCAAAGGACGTCTGACGTGGCCTCTAAAGTAGTACCCATACAAGTAGTGGCTAAGCTACCCGATGCTTAACAACCTCAATGATATAACAAAAGAGTGCAAAAACCGAAAAAATTATACACACCAAAATTTTGGAATTTGAGTGACCTGTCGTCTGAAGGAATAACCTGATTAAAGTACCATTTTGATACATATTTATAACTATTTGCAAACTTACAATTTAAGTATTTAACTATTAAGGTTTTGTATTGACGTAAAATTACTTTATTAAGAAAAGAGCTTTTAGAAATAAAGTTCTTATCATAAATTAAATATCCCAAATGCAATTGAATATTAAAAATAATATTTCTAAAATAAGCTATTGTAGCTTAAGAGAGCTTTTAAACGCATCTCAAATATTTTGAATAACAACTGGTCTTGGGATCAGAATAACTATTTAAATATATCTCGCTAACTGCAAGTGAAGGAATCTCGCGCCAGAATTAACCTCGGGAGGAGTAACATAAGGAAAACGTCGCTAACTAATAATAATACGGTAGTTAAGTACTTGGCTTTACGCACGATAATATTATATTTGAATTTTAGTCAAAATAATTATATGAAGTAAACAAGATAATTAGTTGATTAGTAAATGCTTATTTAATAACGGTCCAATAACGGTTATAAGGTTATAGAATAACCCATCTCGATCAGCACTCTCGCTATAGTTTGACTAAGTAATGTAATTGCAATGTTAAGCAACGTGCAGGTCGACCATTACTTGGATGGGTGGTCGAGAGTAGCATTTCTGTCTGAGCGCTGCAGAGTTTTGGGAGCACGTTAAATTGTCGGTCCCGATTGTTCCAATTTTTAGGTAAGAGGTCTTAATGCTGTTTAAATGCTCCGATACTACCTAGGGACGCTTACTAACCCATGCATGTTTTTTTTACCCTATATATAGTTTGAGATAAATAATCGAAAATTGAGATTTTGGTGCAACCGGTAAACAGATTTTGAACAGTTTACACTGAAAAAGAGACTTCATTTGCTATCTTCTTAAAATCCATCTCAGATTGAAATTCTTGGACGGTTATTGTGACCAGCCAGTTGAAAAATATTATAGTGCAGCGGTTAAAATAATGTTTCTAAGTTCGCAATAACCCCAATTAAAGTTAATTCAAACGAACCGGGAACCAAAGTCAAAATAATCAACAGTAGACCAGCGGCAGACATTAACTAATGAAGAGACAGCTAGTGCGTGTCTTTGTTAATTATAACAACTTGAAATGGATTCTACGAATGAACCAGACTTGAACAACAAACAGATTATCAACATTTTAAAAAGCCCGCAATCCTAATTTACAGTCTGGGTTTTGTATCACCCATCTCAGTTTATTTACTTTTGGCATATAATTAATAACGTATCCGGTTCATTATAAGTAATAAAGTAAGTAAGTAATTGAAAAAGGCCTCGCATCTCACTGAAGATATCAGTACAGTGAGGAGGATTAAGCATCACGCTTGCCAAATGCAGGTTGGTAATCTCAAACCGGACCCGTGTTTGAAAAGTACTCGTAGGAAACCATGTTTTCATTTGATCTGTGAATTGAATCCAGGACCTCAGTCTTAGCAGGCGAGTGCACATACCACTAGACCACCGAGGCGTTAAAGTAATAAAGTAAGTAACTATACAAAAAAATCTATACTAATATTATAAAGCTGAAGAGTTTGTTTTGGTTGTTTGTTTGTTTGTTTGTTTAAACGCGCTAATCTCAGAAACTACTGAACCGATTTGAATAATTCTTTCACTGTTAGATAGTCTATTTATCGAGGAAGGCTATAGGCTACATTTTATCCCGAAATTCCCACGGGAACGGGCACAACGTGGGTAAAACCGCGGGGCGCTGCTAGTGCATAATAAAAGCATCAACTTTCATCTATCATCGACAAAGAATTTCTTTATGGAAAACGTTGCCCATCACAATTTTTTCAGCCGTTTGTCACTGGATAGCGGTACCTTTCATATACTTAGGTACCTACTAAAATATTAGTATGATCGGTTTACTATTGTCTATTGAGATAATATGTAGGTAACAAAAAATAATTACACACCTACATGAATTGAATCTTCATATACTTAGGTACCTACTTGATGGAGCCGTTCCTCTGAGTCTTGAAAAATAACAATAAAAGTATAAACATCCGCGATTTAATCACATAGTCTTCGTAAACTACACATATTATTTGGATTATGCCTGTTAGATGTACTACATCCGACCTCAACAGGGCTACAGATGATGCAATTACCCTGGCCAAGTTCTGGCTGGTTCAATTTAGTGCCAGTGACACGGAAAGAAGAACAGGCTAGCACTTTCTTGTATTAGCCTGTTATTGCCCCAAATTTAATAAATGTTAGGTATATATGTCGTGGGATAATTTGATACTTCGAATCTTCGCGGAAATCCTAGGGGTTTTGCGAAAACGCGGATAATTAGACATAGGCGAAAAATTATCAAATCTTACTTTTAATTATCAAATCTTACTTTTAAACATGAAAAAAAAATAACCCTAACCTACCGAATAGTAAGTAATTCGGTAGGTTAGGGTTATTTTTTTTTTCATGTTTAAACTCTCTCTTTTCATTAAAATGACATACGGCTAATACCCGAAGTGCGGCTACACCTAGTTTTAGCCGGTTGCCTATGTCTAATTATCCGCGTTTTCGCAAAACCCCTAGGATTTCCGCGAAGATTCGAAGTATCAAATTATCCTACGACATATATAAATATTCGAAAAAGTTTCTAAACGGTTTTTCGTTTATCAAATTCGCCTGCAGTAAACATATGACATTCGGAATGATAACAACGACACAGGACATTTGGTGCTGGACGGAAACGAATCCGCTATCTGTCAGGTCACTGACCAAACACTAGGTAATCCAGATAGCCTAACTTGTATGTTTAGGTAATCTCAGACTTTGGTACATTTGGTCTACAGCAATATGATATCCCTATCAAGCTATGATTTTAGGAATATAATCATATGTATGATTATTGGGGTACGAGATAAATACGTATGATTAGATTAATCGATAGGTATGATTATCGAGGTATGATTATATCCCTGGTTGTCAAACTATGGGAATAAGTAGTTACTCTATGAATTTGGGTTGAATAATAAATACTTATCATATCACAGCATAAAAGCTTTATAGCTAAAACACTGTTCAAAAGTGTTTTGTCTGTTTTGCTCCTTGAAAAATAGCGTATGTCGGAGTGAGACAAAACCATTTGATAGCTAAAATAAGTGTTTAAGAAAATATTGAATAAGACACTTAATCAATGGAAACTGTTATCATCAGTCTCCAAATATTTGTTCGTAGTAAACTACATATTAAGGCCGCGGTACCCCTAACATAAAAACCCCTAATTAAAACCTACACAATGTCTTCTTAAGCATCGAATCCAGGATTTTTGTTTAAGGAGGCTTGAGAAGAAAGGTCTTCTTTCTTATCGAGTGGATGGTCAACCTGACCAATCCTGGTGTCAGAGTTATTGAGCCGCCAAAGGCCTCTGACATGGCTCATGTAACGACTACTGTCCGTAGAAAGTAACCGGGACCGACGGCTTAACGTGCCCTCCGAAGCACGGAATCATCTTACTTTTCGGGCAATCAGGTGATTCAGCCTGCAATGCCCTAACCAAACTGAGGACGGTCTCACGAAGTTGTTTTTGTGAGATATCCCCACCGGGAATCGAACCCAGAACCTCCGGATCGTGAGCCGAGCGCTCAAACCACTAGACCACGGAGGCTGTACTAGACCACGGAGGCTGTGTGAAGAAAGGTGTACGTTAGGTTTGGTTAGAAAATCAAGGAAATCAAGACAAGATTTTGTCAATCGTTTATTACAACAGCGGGTTAAGCGAACACTACTCATTTTGAATTGAAACTATACGTTTACGGATACACTTCGCTTTTATTTTACATTTTTATCTGACGTTTCGGCCCCTTTACAGGTTCTGTGTCCGAGGTTCCTGTAAAGGGGCCGAAACGTCAGATAAAAATGTAATAAATCTATACTAATATTATAAAGCTGAAGAGTTTGTTTTGTTTGTTTCTTTGTTTAAACGCGCTAATCTCAGAAACTACTGAACCGATTTGAATAATTCTTTCACTGTTAGATAGTCTATTTATCGAGGAAGGCTATAGGCTACATTTTATCCCGGATTTCCTACGGGTACGGGCACAACGCGGGTAAAACCGCGGGGCGCTGCTAGTGTTAAATAAAAGCGAGGTGTATCCGTAAACGTAGTTTAAATTTAAAAAAAAAGCCCAATAGAGGTTTTCCAAACCATAATAATTTGTGTGTTGGTAAAAATAGTAACATATTACTATTTTTTTTTATCCTACATACTTGAATATTTCACTTGCGCTAATTGTTTATGCAGCACGTGCAATACAAGATCTTAGTACGCAATCAAATCTTTTGTTCCTATCTCGTGTTCTATTTACTTGAATTTTGCAGACATGTGCAAAATGCATCATGTTGGCACACAATGACCTAAATGAGGGCAAAGAGGACATTAGGTCAACCGCAACATCAGGCTAATGACATGTCCTACAGAATGACTGCCGAATGTCGATTGAGATAATAGAAGATAATGCAGCTGCATTGTTTGCCATTGCTTGGCAGGGTGTTAGTAAGAACCAAACAACATTAAGGGACTTATTGCTTGAGTAGAGATTGAAATAATTCACTAACCACTATTTCATAAATAGTACTTACTTTAATAATAAATCTTCTTCATCGAGTGGATGGCCAACCTGACCAATCCTGGTGTCAGAGTTATTGAGCCGCCAAAGGCCTCTGACATGGCTCAAGTAACGACTACTATCCGTAGAAAGTAACCGGGACCGACGGCTTAACGTGCCCTCCGAAGCACAGAATTATCTTACTTTTCGAGCAATCAGGTGATTCAGCCTGCAATGCCCTAACCAAACTGAAGAAAGTCTCACAAAGAGATTTTTGTGAGGTATCCTCACCGGGAATCGAACCCGGTGATTAAAACGATAGGTTTGCGACTACATTTCATGGTGAAATTCACACAGGAACGGATTCAGGAAGGAGCTAGTTTGGAACTAGTGTTAGAGACTAAAGTAGTTTATTGTTTACGAAGAAATGTGGAATGGAATGTATAACAAAGTAACTTTTTCTCACAATAACTACATTAGTAGCTTTGCACAAGGTGCGCTAGCTATTATCATTAGTGAAAGAACCTCATTTTAAGGAACAACTTATTTTCTACTTTTTTATTATTTTTCGTGAACGCTTCGTTATGGAATGAAGCATGTCAAATTAAAGCAGCCAATCCATTATTTACCGGACTTTAAAATTAATTGAACATTAGAATTTTATCTTTAAAACTCGAGGCAAGTGTCGGGACCTTTTCCTCAAATATTCATTCATTTGCGATAATACAGTATTTATCAGACGAGGGTCACAAACTCTTATACCTTGTCGTAATAGATAGTGTTACTATGTAAATGTAAACAAATGCTGCTTTAGATATGGATGCCGGCTAAAATAAACTGAGGACGTCAACAATTTATAGGCAAATCTATACATAATAAAGCTTAAGAGTTTCATTTTTTGTTTGTTTCAACGCGCTAATCTCAGGAACTACCTATTCTATTAGTTTTATTTTTTTGATGGATAGCCACATTCAATGGAAAGGTTATAGGCAATTTTCATCCCGAAATTCCCACGAGAACGGTCACAGCGCGGTTAAAACCGCGGACACTCCGTTTAAATTTAAAAAAATAAGCTAACATTAACCAAAACTGCGTTCTTCCTCAGGTAAACAACTTCGGGGTCCTCACGTTCCGCGCCGACATCCCTTCGTACATGAACACCGAGTTCCCTCTACCGTACCCTTCAATAGCTGCCTTCTACTCCAACGTCGACACCTCGAAGGAAGGCGCGGTCTACTACAGAGAGACCAGTGAACCGCACATCCTGTCAAAAGCAGAAGAAAGTGTGCAGAACAACTTTCACGATTACTTCGACTTCAAACCGACGAGCGTTTTCCTAACGACATGGTTAGACGTAACTTACACCAGCACAGGTAGAAATAAGAAGAACAGCTTCCAAATAGCCATCATTAGCAATGGTACGGAAACCTTTGTGGAGTTTCTGTACCCTGATAAGGAGATCCAATGGATTCGCGCTGAGACTCAGCCGGGAAACCAACCCGATGCCTACGCACAGGCGGGCTTCGTCGCCGAAGATGGAAGGATGTACACCCTTCGCGGCTCTGGCAGTCATCAGATCAGGAACATTATTTTGTAAGTATAGCATTGTATAGTCCGCGTTTTATTTAATATAAATAAGATAATCTCTCAAGTTAAGCGAAAAGATTTTAGGATGTTGGTAATTGTACGACTTGCCAGAACCAAAGTGAACCAATACCTACAGTTGGCCACTTACCTACTTGCATACTCAGTACATGACTAGCTTAGACACAAAAAAACGTGCATAATATATAATAGCATTACAGTGAACAAGGCATAATACTTTTCAAATTTCAGATGGTCCAACACACATGAGCCTGGTAAATACGTATACCGAGTAGGAGCCCTTTCTCCTGAGAGCAACATCTTCCCTCCAGACCAATACAATCAAATCGATATCGAGGTCGAGGAGGAATCCAAGACGTGCGCCCAGAGCGGGCCCAGCGTGTGCCACATCGAAGCCAAGTGCATCGACTACCAGACCGGCATCTGCTGCCAGTGCAACGATGGGTACTACGGCAACGGCAAATCTTGCATCCGCAACGACACGCCGCTCAGAGTCCACGGCAAACTGAACGGTGTCCTCAACAACATCCACCTGAATGACGTCAACGTCCAAGCATACGTCATAGTCGCTGAGGGCAGAACTTACACTGCACTCGCGCTCGCTCCACAGTCTCTAGGTAGAAGTTTACAGTTGCTCAACGTTATTGGAGAAACCGTCGGCTGGATGTTCGCTAAACCCTCTGGATCTGTTACAAATGGATATCAAACCACCGGAGCAGTATTCAACCACACCGCTGAGGTGTTCTTCCCCGGCACAAACGATAGAGTGTTCATCCATCAAGAATATCTAGGTCATGACGTCTTTGATCAGATAGTTATGGAAATTGACGTCCGCGGAACTTTGCCAATCATTTCACAAGGAATTAAGTTGGAACAAGCAGATTACAGTGAACAGTACAGAGTCGGAGAAAATGGAGTTATTCGCTCAGAATCGACTAAAACTTTGATAAACAAGGAGACGGGAGATCAATATGAGATGACAATCTCACAAACCTTCTCGTACAGCCCTTGCGCTCATGCTCCAGTGTCCGACGCATCGCAAGTGCCAGTCACATTGAAAGTTAGTAAAAACTACTTGGGGTACGAAATTAGGGATAACATAGTAAGATACGGATCTAGCAACAAAATCATAGCATTAAGTCAAGAAGACTCATGCATTAAGGGACAAGAGAAATGCGGTTCTCACAGCACTTGTGTGGCACAAGAACAGTCATTCATTTGTGTTTGCCAACCAGGTTACTCTAGCATTTATCAGAATGATATTCTTGTATGTATAGACTTTGATGAATGTGTTGCTGGAACTCATAACTGTGATGCTAATGCTGAGTGTATCAACCATGAAGGCGGCTTTCAATGTAGATGCAACTCTGGCTTCAAAGGAAACGGCGTCACCTGCAGGGCACCGTCAAGCTGCCAGGATCGGAAATGCGATATCAACGCTGAGTGCATCGAGTCAGCCGAGGGACCAATATGTGTTTGTAGTAGTGGCTACACCGGAGATGGAAGATATTGCTGGCAAATGCCGGAGTTCGCTTGCGCAAACTGTTCTCCTTACGCTTCTTGCCCATTCTCACGGACATCCAACTCTTACATCTGCCAATGTAACCCAGGGTATTTTGGGGATGGTTACAATTGTGAATCGGGGGTCTCATCGGTGCCTACACCTTATGAGACTTATCCTTCTACTGAGTCTTCTTCGGCAGCGTCAAGCACTCCTACTTCTCAATACAACGAGTACACCGCTCGCACCTACTCGCCTTACTACGAAGGAGAGAGGCGCGAAAGCTCTTCACTTACCACTAACGAAGCAGACTACAATGACACGTTCGTGCTCCCCAACTGTGATCAGGACGCCTGCACCTGCCCTCCAGGGTACACCAGCTTCAAAGATGACAGAGATAATGAACTTTGCAGACTCGAGGGACATAATATCCAACAACCGATCAGCTCGACCCCTTATGATGATAGTGAAAATCCATGTAAGTAACGCGAGTCATAATAAGGCATTCTATTTACGACAGAACATATTTTATTAGATTTGTTTGGTCTTGGCCCTGCTTTCAGTTGGTATATACTACAGCGTAATGATTATACCTATTTTTCAGACCATTGTACCACCGACAATGAATGCCCGCCCAACGCTGTTTGTTCGGCGACAGAACTGAGGTGCGTGTGCTCAGAAGGATTCGAAGGCGATGGCTACGAGTGCCTCGAGCGCCCTGATTCTAGAGGCAGTATTCGCATCTGTAAGTAGAATCGTTTATTCAGAACTAGACTAACTAGACACATACACAGGAGTAATAATAACAAAGTATTATTATATCTTTCATATTATTATTTCAGACCGGTGTCAAATAGACAGCGATTGCCCGCCTAATGCTGTATGTTCCTACGGCGAAGGAGAGCCGAGGTGTATATGTCCAGAAGGATACGACGGCAACGCCTATGATTGCATCGAGCGCACCAGTCCGAGCTGCAACTGCGGGCGAAATGCGCGTTGCCTCGAGTCCGTGCCCGGCGAGCTACTGTGCGTGTGCGACGCCGGCTACCAGGGCGACGGCTACCAGTGCACGCCCAACTTCAGCTGCACCGACAACTCCGACTGCGAATACAACGCCGAATGCAAACCCCATCCCACAACGCAAGAATTAATCTGCCAATGTGTCGAGGGATTCGTCAAGGACCAAAACGACGCTTGCATACCGGACGGTCAATTATGCAACGGCGGGTTTTGCACGGATCATGCTTCGTGTCTGTACGATGAACGACTGCAGCTCCGTTACTGTCATTGTGACGAAGGCTTCGAAGGTGACGGCATCTCGAACTGCGTGGAGGCAGGACACACCTGCGACGTGGCTCACGACTGCAGCGCCGACGCTCAGTGCGTGCCCACCGAGACGACTTACCAATGCATTTGCAGAGAGGGGTACAGCGGCGATGGATACACTTGCACTCCGGAGTTGAGTTGCAGGGCTGACCCTTACATGTGCAGTCCTCAAGCCTCTTGCCTCAAAAGGGGTGATGGTTACGTGTGCGAGTGCAACACGGGATACAACGGCAACGGTACACTCTGTGTATTGAATGCGCGTTTGTCTGGCAACTTCTTAGTGGTGAGTGAAGGAGCTACGATATACCGCGTGCCGTTCCAAATGGGTCCAAGGGACCACGCAACCCCCTTTAACAGTGGGATCGATCAGATCGCCGTGGGCATCGACGTGGACTGTGAGTCTGGTCGGATATACTGGGGAGATGTCGTCGGTAACACGATCAAGAGAGCCGCATATGACGGCTCTGGATTTGAAGAGTTCTTAAGAGTTGGTGAGTAAAATGTAGCCATTACCAGTTACAACATCCAAGTGGAAGCGTTGAAATTCGAAAATACACAATTTCTTTTTAATTTTACAGGCGTGATTTCACCTGAAGGTATTTCCATCGACTGGTCTGCTAGGAATATTTTCTGGACTGACTCGAAGAAACTGACTATAGAAGTAGCAAACATGGAGACGAGAGTCAGAAAAGTTTTGTTTGCTATTGACGGCATTTCCAACCCGAGGGGCATAGTGGTTCATCCACAGAAAGGGTAAGACGGAGTTTTTTTAATCTAAATACGAATTTAATCATGAATACCAAGTTTTCTAATAATTTTTGTAATTTTAGGAAGATTTTCTGGTCCGACTGGAATCGTAGATCTCCTAAGATCGAATGGGCGAACATGGACGGTACCCACCGAGATGTGTTCTTGGACACTAGTGATGTGTCTCTGCCCAACTCTCTGGCCATCGATTGGGCGACAGACCGTCTTTGCTACGCCGATGCCGGCCAACTGAGCATCAATTGTGTCCACATTGACACAATGGAGAGAGTCACTATTGCATCCAACTGCAAGCATCCATTCAGCTTGGCAATCAATGGACAGATATTCTATTGGACTGATTGGAAAACGTAAGTTAATATTCCTTACTTCCTAGATCTTAATTATCAAATTCTAGATTCCTATCTATGCACCTATTAATTTTATGATTTGGGGTCCACACTAAGGGCACTTCGGCACAACAGGATATTTGTGGACTACCGAATAACTATTACTAACCTCATGATTAATTATGCTTCTATTAGATACATAAAGGTCTTACATCGAATGTTCACAATAAGTTGAAACTGCTTAGTTATTTATGATCATAAAATGATATTGTCAAACCAACTTTTTAAACTCACACGATTTGCACTCATTATACTAAATGAGCGGATTACACCGCTCGTGGTCACGGGTTATCCCGTGACCACGAGCGGTGTAATCCGCTCGAAACGTCGGGTACGTATTTTAGTAAATACGTGTAATTATCTAACGCGATACAGACCCGTTTCATTTAGTATAATATTGTCAAACCGCCACCAAGTTATAATAAATCTAATCTCCTTTCCAGGCTTAAAATCCAATTCGCAGACACGATCACTAACGAAAGAGGTGAATTCCAAATGTCTGTAACTAGTCGACCTTACGGCCTTGCAGTCGCGCCAGACCAGTGTCCGGCTCTTAACAACATGTGTATGAACCATAGCGGCGGGTGTGGACCGGACCAACTGTGCTTACCCGACGGCGAGGGAGGCAGAACATGCGTCAACGGAGATATTACCTACCGCGAAATAAATTAGGAATACCATAGATAAGTCAATTGTAATTTTATTATCTGCGTGGAATATAGCTTTTGAATACAAAAGGAGTCATGCTTCGACGTCAAACATTTTGGAATAAATTTATGAAGCGGAAACTCTGCTTAAAATTGAAATCTCACTACCTTTACTTTTAAATCGAAATCAAAACTGGGACCATTCTAAAACCATAGTCCGAAATAATTCAAAAATCAATTCAAAAACATGTAAAAGGTGAACCCTTACTGGTTTTTGATATCAGCTCAAGTGTAACCTTCAGTTACACTTTTTTAATTCCCTTCACATGTACAAAATAAGACCAAAGATTATTATAATAATTATATAGTAATCACAACGCTATATTTACGTAGAATAATTTATAATTTTAACTGGACAGTACTTACCTCTTTCGCTCCTGCAGTCTCCTCCTCCTGCAGAATACATTTATATACCTAAATCACATAATATAACTAAGTACATCATTAAAATACTCAATAAATAGTGTTAAGATCTTTAATTCACACCAAAATGTAATTTACCATACCAAAGCGATTAAATTAATTTATTTCAACAATTTGTTTTATTTATTTACCTCTCTTAAGTTTAAAGCATATTTCAATATATTAAAAATACAAATTCTTCCTTAATATAAAAGAGATTTAAATAAAAATCCAAT
Source organism: Cyclophora albipunctata (assembly GCA_963082685.1). Lineage (NCBI taxonomy): Eukaryota > Metazoa > Arthropoda > Insecta > Lepidoptera > Geometridae > Cyclophora > Cyclophora albipunctata. The sequence continues at coordinate 872,680 of OY720119.1, forward strand.
ATATGTATACTTTTATGAAGGAATGTTAGAAAGACAATTTTATAATAAAAAAAATCAACTTAAATTGTGTAATCAAAATGGTGTTAGGTATTCTGTGATCTGTGGTTATAGAATTATTTTATATACACAACTATTAGAAAATATTTGATTTTCAATGAATAGATTTCAGTTACATCTACATTAATTATTATAATGAAAATATTTGTATAAATCTCCTTTGATGCTAATAGTAAATTGAAATCAAAAGTATGACATAATTCAATTAATGAACAAAATTACATACTAAGTAATATATAATATTTAAAAATAAAATGGAACTGAATTAACTACTTGAATGAGATACCAATCATTAAAAAAATATTATTAAATGGCGCTAGTGGATTGATTTATTAGCAAACATTATGAACTCTTTTGAAAAAATCGGTCACATAGATTATAGACAACGAACGAACGATTCAAATATGTCGTCGCACTAGCGCCACCAAGCGACGTCTAAGTGAAACTAATAAAGCTAAAATTCAGTACTTCATCCCCACAAGTCTTCGGTGCGTCCGAATTTGAACACTAAAGACCCAGCGAATATGAACGCGTTTTGCATGAACAGGCTGACTCCTGGCCATGTGTGTTTGTTGGCTGAAAAACGAAATTATAATAGTTGTTATTAACTGTAGAAATATACAAGATAATGTTGCAAACAATCTAAGGAAATAGTTTTAAAACTATTCCTATGTTTTACACCTATCTTGTATCATATTCATTACCATTTAGAGTGAAGTAATATTATAGTAAGTTTGTGGGGTGGCCAACCCTGGTGTATGGAGGTTTTAGAACGCGTTAAGGCCTCCCATGGTCTAACGATTATAACAACTGAGACTGACAATTTAACATGCCTTAAGCATGGAAGCACTCAGATAGAGATTCCACTATTGGCCAATTATATATTAACTAGCAGCGCCCCGCGGTTTTACCCGCGTTGTGCCCGTTCCCGTGGGAATTTCGGGAATTTTTTTACATAAAAACCTTCCTCTTGAATCACTCTACCTATTACAAAAAACCGCATCAAAATCCGTTGCGTAATTTTAAAGATTTAAGCATACAGACAGACAAACAGACAGACAGACACGAAAAAGAGATGACTTTATTTTATACTATGTAGTGATATCCAAGAAGGAGCCAAGCTACATGTTGTCTACAAGCAATGAGTAATTATTGCTTAGCTAAACTATGGCACAAGTGCTATATAGCTAGCTATTTAGCATAAAATATAGACTATGATACAAATGTACGATACATATGACACTGGTATTACGTGAAGTATAAAACAACATGTGGTTAGTGTCATTTTCTGAGTGTGTCCTTGTCTATACTAATATTATAAAGCTGAAGAGTTTGTTTTGTTTGTTTGTTTGTTTAAACGCGCTAATCTCAGAAACTACTGAACCGATTTGAATAATTCTTTCACTGTTAGATAGTCTATTTATCGAGGAAGGCTATAGGCTACATTTTATCCCGGATTTCATACGGGAACGGGCACAACGCGGGTAAAACCGCGGGGCGCTGCTAGTCTGATATAACCAAGGATTTATTTTGAAAAGTGATATACTGTAACTGTTACTGTTGTCCCCCTCTTTCACAATTAGGCGTCCTTGTTGCTCCCATTTTGTGTATGGTGGAGAAGTTGACTACTCTACTGCCAGTTTAGTTCCTCCAGGAAATGGACAAATGACATGAAATTGAAAAGTGTCTTATGAAATAACTCACCAGGATTAGAATTGTTGGCGAAAAGTATCCAACAGGATGCGATGAGTGAAGCAAACCCAACCACAAAGCCAAAGAACAGCCAGAGGCGAGCCCCGCGCGGCCCCATGCAGCCTCCGGTGTAAGTCTCACCTCGCACCTGGAACAGTTACCAAACATATTACAATTGACTTGTGCTTCTGAGAACACGTTAAGCAGTCGGTCCCTGTTGTTTCAATCGTTGGACCATGTTGGAGGCCTTTGGGCGGTCTAAAAACTTCCAACGCTAGGGTTGGCTCACTAACCTACTCAAAATAAATGACTTTAGTACAATAATTATCCCTGGTGGATAGAGATCAGAAATCTGTATTCGCTGCTTCATGGGCTTTTTATTTTATACTTAAGGCTTTCTTATAACCTAATATTGTCAGTAATTAAGAATACAAATAGTTAAATATGTGTATGTGAGTATTGCAAACAGTTCCTGATGACCAAAATATGTATAATTATATACCTTCTTTATAGTTGAATTTACATCATCACTGTTATCTGTTATCTGAATGTTGAAATCTTGTTGACACAATGACATTCATCTCAAACTATTGTGTGGTACTGATTCATACCTGAGCATTGGATACCGAATTGACCATCACAAGGGACAGGGTGGCCATCACCCCGCACACGTGGGCGGCATTCGGGAGCTCCCCCGCGTACACTGACACCGCGTCGATTATGAACCACCATCCTGAGAAGAACTACAAACAACACATTGTTTTATACTCTATGTATAGGTACTCTCATGTTTAACTTTTATCAACATTCTGTGGATTAATATTAATTAAATATGTATAAAAGAAATCTGAGCTAAGTATCACAAGAATATACTCTTTTTATTTGTGCTTAATCGATTCAAAACTATTGGAAGTAAGAAGGAAAACAACATGAATCATCAAGTATTTATGTTGCAATACAAACCAAGATTCCGGATAATATCGAAGCTATAATATTCCTCTTGTCACCGCTTTCGAACCAAACACAGCTTGGCATCGTCATGTTTTCAAAACAACTCATTTTGTTACGATTTTTTTAATATTTTGTGAAAGAAAGTTTATATTGTATTTAGAACCCAGATTTGGTTTGGTTGGAGAATTAGTAAATAAAAATGACATTGACATTTAATAACTCGTTTGACAATTGACGTTGAACCTTAGCTGTCAAAATAACATGACCACAGAATGTTACAAAACTAAGGTAAAGTAATCATGGAATAAGATATGTTCCGATTTGTCCAAGGGTTGATGGGTCCAAGCATCCAACCTAGATAATGTGGCAATCGCTTCGTATTAGCTATGCGACCTTTTCGAACAATAGAGCTCATTTTTAATTGGCGTTTTGGTCCCTTTACAGGAACCACGGCTTTTGTGACCACGGTTCCTGTAAAGGGGCTGAAACGTCAGATAAAAATGTAAAATAAAACCGAAGTTTATAGGTAAACGTAGTTTCTATTCAAAATGGGTAGTGTTCGCTTAAACTTAACAAACCACTACAATAGAGCTCCAGGGAAGAGTTCCTCCAAAGAGTAGTTTAAGTATACCAAAAGTGGGGACCCTCCCCACAACGCGTGGCGAACCCTTGAACGTGGTAATATGGACGGGATTCCACCATACATGGGTGGGGCTCATTAGGATTGAGTATGACAAAGCGATCGACACAATCGTAATCGGTATTTTAAAGCCATTAGAAACTCATATAGAGATGATATAGAGCGCAATCGCGCTGTGTGATGAAAAGAAAGTGATAGAGTGCTTATTGCATTGATTGCATGCGATATTCGATACCTAATATTGGTTCGTAGTTGTTGAAGACTAAAAAACTTTTAAATAAAACAACATTTTGTCTTTATAATACTTTATTAATAAAATCTTATTAAATAAAATTATTGCTTGCGATGTTCTTTGAATCACAGTTATCAATTTGCAAAAAACCTATCTAATAATACGAACTAAGTAAATGCTATAACTAAGTAAAATTAGATGCTGCCAAAAAGGAATTAGCAGATATTTCTGCTTTAGATATTACTTATATTTCAAGAAGCTTTCTTCATTTACCTTTAAATTAATTTATTGCGAACCTTGGAAGTTAGATTGTGATGTTTCAATTATTAGATGATACGCAATAATATTTGTAGCTAACACAATTTCGAATAATTTTAAAAAAAACATAGTTACAATAGAAATTTTGTGACTATATTTCAACTTGCAAGATCTAATCCTGCAAGCTGAGGAATAAAATCCTTTACATAAAACAACTGTTCACAAGACGTTACGATTCAAAATCATTATAATACATACACATAATACTTAACCCCGAAGGGAAACAATCTCTGAATGATATCACTAATGATTTAGACGAAATAAACGTACAAACAGAACAGTTGACAACTGACATGAAGCCGTGGGTTCTTTGAGCCGAAAGATAAGGTTTTTACTACGGATACGTCACAATCGCCTATCAATTATTACACGCGAACATCGATCGTGTCGACTTGATGGTTCTCTCCTGCCGATCATTGTCTATAACCGTTGGCATGATGGCAGCGATCGCTGACGTTATCGGTGGCATGTTTCAAAGAGAATTTGCGTGATTGCCGATCGTGTAATGCTTGTACGATGATCGTGGCGATGACATTGTCAAATACGCAACCATGATAGCGTTAGTAAAGAGGATCTGAGGACGCTTAGTATGATGCAGGTGACAGCTGTAATTTTTAACGTTCATTTTAAAATTGTAATTGACAGCTAACACCCACATAGAAAATGCATTATTTGTAAGTATATACCTATGTAGTCTATGACCTCTATTGACCCACGGCTTAAGAAATAGTTTTAAACTATTTATATATTAATAGAAACCAGTTCAGCTCTCTGGTCCTTGTGGTCATAACAGTATCCTTCATTCTGGTAGCACCATTCTGGCTCGATGACTTCCGCGCGTATTCCCATGCGTACGAGACGTTCCCTGGAAACAGAAATAATACTTAGTGTCTGACGTGGATAACATTATGTAGGTACAAAATTATAATGTAGACTATACCTATTGACATTTAATTCTGTCGCGATGTTATTTTCAAGTAATAAAAATTTGTTGCAATTTTAGTCACGTTAAATAAATCATTTCCTGAACCAATATGAATGAAGTCGCGTTTTCACTAAGCGCTCTGAACATTTCGGAATACTTGCAAGAGCAATATATGTGGAAACACAGCTTACAAGCTGCAAGTAAGTTAAGTTGGTTAAACTTTTGTTGACTTTAGTTCACCTACAACTAAAATGGCCTCCAACCGTTAAAAGAAACAGGACCGAACCGAAAATTCTAAGTAATTCCGCGTAATGGTATCGCTCAGATAGTACTCGAGCTCGATAGTAAAGTCTCGAGCTGCATTGACAATAGCCGCGTACCCACCTAGCGCACAGGCTCGCGCGGCAGCCTCGGTGTCCGGATCGCGAGCGATGGCTCCCGAGGCAGCCTCAGTAGTTTTGTTTAATTTACACGAGGCCGCCTCGCGAGGCAGGCTGAGCCATCATAAGTCCGCGTATATTCAGCTGCAGCTATTTTCCTAGCTTCGCGCGCGAGCCAGAACATAACCGTTCCCACCTAGCGCACAGCGCTCGCCGAGGCACCTTTGAGCGCGTCAAGTTTACCGACAACAGATGGCTCGGGGCCGAGCCATGCTCAGCCGAGCAAACGCGCGCCCGAGGCAGCCCGAGGCACGTCCACATCAGCCGAGCATTTGGCTCGCGAGGCTGCCGCGCGAGCCTGTGCGCTAGGTGGGCACGGGGCTAATAACGATGGACCAACGTCAACATGGTTCAGTCAAACTACTGACTGACTGGTATCATATAGCGCGTGTCAGGCTGCACCATGTAAACTATCTGTATCATAGAGCGCAGGGCATGATGGGGCTGGCATGCCTTGATAAAAGTGGTGAGATTTAAAAAAACTGTAGCTGGAGCTGGTACCTGACGTGCAGCATGCGCAGCTCGGCGGCGCGCCAGTCGGTGGGCGGGTCGGCCCACAGGCGCTCGGCCAGCGCGGCGGCGCGCGGCCACAGCCGGGCGTCCGCCGCCGACGAGTCCACCTGCTCCGACCACAGCGCCGCCTCCGCGCCTGCACCACACAGGGGGTCAACAGTGACACGACACGATCAATATGTGGGAACTATGACAACATTGTGGGGGCGGTTCCTTTGAAGCCGAGTGGAGCTGTGCCGAGCTCAATCGAAAAATCACAACGCATTGTCAAACAACGCATTGACGTTGTCAACATCTTTTCGTAATGCGTTAAGATTGGTCAACATGTAACCATAACCATATGGCTGCTCAAGGTAAATAATTTCAGAAACTGACATTTCAAAATATATGAGTAACTAATAGAGAGATCGGAAATCTTACCCAAAATCTGATCCTTATATTGGCCATCCATTCGTGCCGGGTTATTATCGTACACCTTCTGCCATCCAATGTATGGAGAACACCAGTTATTGCCTGAAGACAAATAAATAACTCTAAATGTTATCCTCACTGGGCAACGTGCGTCTCATAATAAAATTTACCAAAGCATTTCTTCGAGAAAGAGAAATATCTCTTCACATAAATAAATAGGAAAATAGGTTATGTAGAGCTCATAGCGTATTTTGACTACACGATGTTAGTTAGATGGGTGGCCGATAGTGGCATTTCTATGAGCGCTACCGTGCTTCGGAGGGGACGTTAAGTTGTCGGTCCCGGCTGTTTCAATCGTTGGACCATGTCGGAGGCCTTTAGGCGGTCTAAAAACTCACTCAAACTCCGACCGCAGGGTTGCCCAGGTACTCGAGTAATAGTAAACCTCACCTTCGCCAACCCAAGCCCCGAAGCCGCAGTCAAAGTACAGCGCGTCGTAGTTGGACATGATGAGACGGTATCCCTTTGTGAGGAGACCCTTGATTTGAGGGGAGTCGCCGGTCGTCCACACCTGCGAGGAAGAATACGGTTCACAACGGATACTGAAATTATGTTACACCAGATTTTCATTTTCGAACGTCCTTAAAATCTGTTTTCTTGTCAACTAATTTATACATTGCATACTTTTTAAACTCACACGATTTGCACCCATTATACTCAACTAGCAGCGCCCCACGGTTTTACCCGCGTTGTGCCCGTTCCCGTAGGAATTCCGGGATGAAAAATAGCCTATAACCTTCCTTTGAATTTATCGCATATTGAAGTTATCAGTACAATATTTTAAAAGTCTTGAAAAGAATTTACTGATAATTTACCTGGATAATGTAGTCGTCTTTGTCCAAATATTTGTCAATGTGATTGAAATCAGTGAGGCCACTAGTCCACAATACCAGCGGTAGCTTCTTACCGAATGCCTGAAAATTGAAACATTAAAAGATAAGTAATTCAACCAAATAGGAGTCGAACTCTGTGGATTTTTTTATAAAATACTAGCAGCGCCCCGCGGTTTTACCCGCGTTGTGCCCATGCCCGTGGAGATATCGGGATGAAAAATAGCATATAATCTTCCTGTTGAATGTGGCTATCCATTACAAAAAGAATTATTCATATCGTATTGGTAGTTTCTAGATTTCTAGCAACACATTCGGCTAGGTATTCATTTTTATATTACAGAAGACTAAGCTGTTTTCTGCGGTTTCATCCTAATACGTGGATAGGTCTTATCTATAAGAATTTCGGGATTAAATGTATCATAATTATGTGCTATTCTAATCAATTATTTTAATTCCTGCCAAGTTCCATCAATCAACATTTTTTCCACGAAAATTGACAAACTTAAAAATCCATTCCGTATATTCTCACATATGTAAACTCACATTCTGTATTTATTATAGTAGTAGGACTGGGAATAACTATTGTTGCTTATATGGGCAATCTACATATTAACATCTCATTTGATAAAAACAGTACAACCTCTGGACGAATATTAGTTTTTTTTCAATTACAACTAGCACTGAATAGGAACAGATGGAGAAGTCTGCATCGGACTCACCGGCAAGAGCCTTGCTCTTAAATTTATGATGATCTTTACCTTATACGCCTTATCCTGTGCCTTCTTCTGGAAGTAATTCCACAGGTTGTGGAATCCTTCCGAGTCTATGTTCCACCTGTTTTGGATCATGAACTGCTGGATCTCCAGCGAGGACTCCCAGCAGCGCTCGTTCACCTCGTCACCACCCATGTGGAATATATCGGGGTCGAAGTATTCTGGACGAATGGAACGATCATTGAAATACATCAATTAAAATTGGGAGGATGTTGAGATTTTTTTATTTTCATTTAGTAACTACCTATATTTTCATTTAGGAGCAAATCAGCAGAATTTCGGTTGATCGGTGATGTTGAATATTTAAACTCGTATTTGGAGAATAAGAGATATTCTATTGTAAACACTAATCTATACGAGATTTAATCGCGAATTAAACATTACGGGCCGAATTAATAAAGCTATCAAATAGTTAGTCACTTTCTGACGTACGCAATTTTCCCAAGAGCAAAACAGACAAAACTCTGTACAACAGTGTTATAGTTACACAGCGTTTCTTTGAAAAATGAATTGAATTGAATTAAACATGAAAGTTTCAGTCGTGTCCCGTCTAGATTAGGGTTTATAATGAAGTTTAAATAGTCTGAATACATATTTTAGTCCATACCTGCCATATCACTGTAGATATCAAACAAGTAGTCATAGACCTCTTCCCTCGTCGGGTTCAGCTGACCACACGGCGGTTCCACACAGAATGAATGCCACGGTTCAGCCTATTAAAATATTTATTACTTTTACATCGATACTTCTCTTGTTTGTAGTATTCAGTGATAACAAAATATTAATTTTATTGAACTTCACTCATTTTTTACTTCAACAATTTTGTTACAACCAAAACACGCTAAAGAAGAGTTTGAAGATTAATATAAAAATGTTAGCAACTATAATATGTAATACCATTGTTATGGTATCTATAATAATTATAAACTATGGTAATTATAAACATCATCAGCAGTAACAATCCCATTTTGTTAAGTATGGGGTAAAGTCATTAATATGCACTAGAAAACATATGGGTCCCAGTGGTGTACCTTGAAGCAGACGGTGAGGTTGGTGTCTTGCCAGCCTTCGCCGACGTGCGCGGGCGCGTCGAACTCCGGAATGACGCGCACACCGCGCTCCAAACCATACTGCACTAGATCTATGATCTGTTCTTTTGTGTACACCTGGAGAAAATGTATGAAAACACGTGGTCAATTTAGTCAAAAGCTTAAGTAAAATTTAAAATTTACCATCAAAGGGTTTGTGAAAATTATCTCATACAAAAGCTTGAATAAAATCGTTTAATTTGACTTATGTCACGTCTTACCTTAGCAGGAGAATAAGCCCCCAACTTAGACAGATTAGGTCTTCTTTCAGAGACGAATGGAAAGCTATGACTGTCGGTGATATGCCAATGGAAGGCGTTCAGTTTCACTGAGGCCATGCCATCTGTTGAAAGCAAAATTATGATCATACACACAAACTAAACGTAAAAAGAATTCCTACACAGTAAGTAAGCAATTATGCTCTCTGGACGGGCGTATTAATATATCAAGATGAGATGTTATTTGTCTATACACGTATATATATATTTATTACTATGCATGTAACAACAGAGTTCTTACCAATAATAGATTTAAGAGATTCGATCGTGTAATAACTCCTAGCAGTGTCCAAAAGTAAACCTCTGTATGGGTAGGCTGGCTTGTCATTGATTACGACGTCACGAACCATCTGTAAGAAGGAATTTGTTTACCATTCAGAATCCATAAGCTTAACTAAATAGTTGTCGGCGTGAATGTCACTTGACGCAGTGTCTTGGAATAAATCATTGAAGTAATTAAAAATATTATTTGCAACTGTACTAATATGAAAGGTGTTAAACCAATAACTTATTGTAATGTAGGAAACTGTAGCATTACATTAAGCTGAATAAGTATGTATTATCTTATTTTCAAACATTTAATCTAATCTGTCTTTATTAATATTCATTTACCATTAAACAAGCAAAATTATTTTATTATACTATTATGTGTTCCATTCGTCCCAAAACAAATAACTCGGTAATGCATCTTACCCAAAAAAATAACAAATATTTGCATTTTTATCACATAACAAATCCGCACAAAAAGGTTCTATAATAACAAAATCAACAACGTAACATAAAAAGAGCCATGTCAACAAATCGGTCCCAACCCAAAAAAATGTTTAAGAGGACATAATGATTATTAATATTATTGCAAAGGCCATCGACATGACGTTGAACTTGTTTAAACGGTCAGATATTCTGCTCCTGATAATATGCAAAGCTATTGATCCTTAACAAGTATCCAACTGGTTACCTGAACCAGTTCTTACGAAGTTACTTTATGTCAATGTTAGAATTTCTTGCTTGTTTATTACCTAACAAGCCTATCCAATTAAGCTTGTAACACTGGTAAAGCAAGTTGTGCAGGTTACATCCAGGATGATCTATTAATGACGTAAAAAAACTTGGCATCATTATAGTAGAACTAGCAGCGCCCCGCAGTTTTACCCGCGATGATAAATAGCCGTTGTATGTATGTACCTTCCCGTTGAATGTGGCTATCCATTACAAAAATAATTATTCAAATTGGATTGGTAGTCTCTGAGATAAGTGCCTTCAAACAAAAAAAATAAAAATATCAAACTCTTTTAGCTTTATATATTAGTATAGAACCAACAACTTGCCAATACTTGCCACCATTTATGCATTAGTAACTCTACCTTGGCATAGGAAGTACTTACTCCTCCTTAGTTGTAGCATAATTATGTTACAATCACTTCCTTCCTTGCCTACACATCTTATTTACATTACAACTCAAATTAAAATAAAATGTCGAAAACAAAACGAAAACAAATATAAAATTTCAAACTCGTATCACTTTCACTGTAGAAACGTAGAAAGTTCTATCATAATTTAGCTATTTGAAGTAAACGAATCTTACCAAGACGTGGTTCCTAATATCGTCATAGACAATGAGTTGCGACAGAGTCTCCAGTCCGTTTCTGACTCCGAAGAAATTATCAGCAGTTATAGTGGCATTGAGGGCTGCGTTCGAACTGCCTGACACCCTGATGCTGTAACCCTCGTTCATTGATAGGGAGAATTCTGGATGAAGGGAGAATTGTATATTATACCATATTATGATGTTATGGGTATTTGATCTAACATGGTTTTGGCGACGCGACACAGTTCCGTTTCAGTTAGTATGTATAATGATGTTGATTGATCTTACATTTTGTCGGTAAAACTGTCGGTAAAACTGGTAAACATACGATATACGATAGTTAATCAATAAGTACTTAACAATAGTAAAATCTCATCTCAAGGGTGTGGTTATGTAGGCCCTGTATTACCAAGTAAGCTAATGTGTGGTTTCTAAAGAAAGAACCTTAGTATAGTAGAGTTAAATACAAATTATTTTTTATACAACAATTATTTATCTCAGCCTCTTCGTCTTAACCATTTCATCAAAATTCTCATAAGAAAGAAAGCATAAGAATAAAAAGAGAAATCTTGACATCAGTAATAGATAGCTAAAAATAAATCCAATTCAATGCCAGCGACCGCACGAAGACAATCAAAAACCTGCGCCATTCATGATGATGTCATCAAAAAGAACAACATAACAAGAATTAAAGATTCATATTTACAATATGGTAATGAGAAGCAAGAAACAGGTTAGCTGGTGACAATATAAAAATATCAACGGGCAGGATAGAACGTTGACCTCGGTGTTACGGAGACTGCAAACAATCTAGACACAATCGTAAGTAATAAATATTCTAGCCACTCGCAAGACGGTGGTGGTCGCATTACATATTCAATAGAGGATTCAATACCCGCCGTGAAACTGTGCTCTACTTAAAAATGAATTGGTGGCCTTCCAATTTTGTTTACAATTGGAGAACTATTGAAATATTTAGATGTTGAATATGGAATCGGTTTTGAATGTTCTTACAAATTGTTACGTAAAAAAATCAATAGAAAAAAACTTTATGTACTCTTTGAACTAGTAAGTGAGTACTACACATATGACTTTAAAATATTTTCATATTTAATATGAGCGACGTAAAAAGATTTTTATAGCATATAAAATATTTGTGTATGTATATGTAACAGTATCAGTTACTTAGATTCCATAATACCAACAGCTTAGTTTGGGTGTAATTAGTGTGTGTGAATTTGCCCTGTACACATTATTATTTATTTATTTATTCAGTTTCTTGCCTCTGGATTATTCAGTTTCTTGCCTCTGGATCTTGACTGACTAAAATGATTTTATTGGTCTTCATGGAAGACGGAGATATCCTAAAACACCGACTATTTAATCTTAATGAACTAAGATCATCAATAATTAATGACATACTTAACTAAAGAAACAAATAAAACGAACCTCTGCTATCAGGATTGTCCACATTCAAGTTAATGGTCATGGTTTTTCCTGTTCCCTTCGGCGTTATACCTGATGGTATATTTTTAGACACCATCTTTTTAAATCTCTGGAATTCAAAATAAAAATATTAATGACCTGGTCCAATTTAAAGGGTCAGGTGAACCAAGTTAAGTGGTCTGGTCTGCATAAATTAGCTCATGGTAAACCTTTTAAGGTTTTATTATATTTCAATGGTTTGAGTTGGTAGGTAATGTATCGTTGCCAATATCTGAATCTTCCCAATTACTTCGGCTTCTGATATATCAGTGCTGCTACATTTTTCTAATTTCGTTTATTTATGAAATGAAAATCTTTTTTCGTTCATATCTCCTCATATTAGTGAAAATACGTTCGAGTAGTTAGTGGCCATCCCTGGTGTCGGAGTTTTTCGACCGCCTAAAGGCCTCCGACATGGTCTGACGATTGAAACAACCGGGACCGACAGTTTTACGTAACGCTCAGAGAGAAATGCCACTATCGGCCACCCGTCCAAGTAGAGGCCGAGCTGCGTTGCTTGACGATGGCTATGAACTAGCATCGGTTAGGCAAACTTCTTCACAAACGCACACAAATGGAAATAGAGAGGTAGATGTTGATGATGATGATGTGGAAAAAAATGTTAGTCTTAAAGAGCACCTCAGCCTTGCTTATTAACAGCACTTTAACCGACAGTGAATAGTATTAATAATGAATTCATATTTACCTCTCCAGCAGCGTGCATCAAACTACTAGACTTCCCTTCATTAGCTATCCTAAACTCTATATTATTTATATTTATTTTTGATAGGAATGTTCCCAAGTCCACATCTCCTGTCGGCCTTGGCCATAATAATCCTGGAACAAACAATTAATTTGTTAATAGGTTTACATAAACTAGGTAAACCTTCCTAATGCTATTGGGGTCTACTACATGTTATAATTTGTAATACCACCCGCCCATGGTACACCACGCCCATGGGTGGTTGTAGTGAATATCTTACCAAATTCATTGCAGAACATCTTGCAGGCCTCCAGCGAGAGCACGGGCTCCTTGGAGTCGTTGGGCTGGTTCCTCAACTTCACGCACCGGTTCTGCTCGCAGCTCCATCGCCACACCGGCTCCTCAGCTTTTGATGTCCTGGAAATTATGAACATTATTATAATCTATAGTACTAATATTTATAACAAAACGTTTTGTTGTTTGATTTTTTTGTGAATGTTTGAACGCGGTAATCTCAAAAACTATGAATCTGATACGTATCATTAATTTTGTAATGGATAGCCACATTCAACGAGAGTGTTATAGGCAATTTTTCATCCCGGAATTCCCTTGGAAACGGGCACTACGTGGGTGAAACCGCGATGCGCTACTAGTCTTGCCTAATATATTCATGTAAACATTTTCTTTCTGGGTAACTAAATTTATTCTAGGTACTTTTCCAGACATAGTACCATAAGGAAAAAAAAGATAATTTTAATGGTTTCCTAAATCGAACAATCTGATTAAAAAAGCGAGACACTGCTAGTAATTACATTTTTAATTAAAAGTACCAAAATTACTAATCATGAATGTGTTTGATCGCAGTTCGTAGTTAAATCGAGTTGATTAATTAAAGTGGATGGAAAATGGAAATTATTTATCGCTAAACGTCCATGATCTCCCCTCTCTATGGATGGAGCATAAGTAGCCTCGAACTTAACCAACACTACTTGAGATATACTTATCTATGCATCGTTACCATTTGGTGCCATTCTATAGATAATGACTTAGATAACAAAAGGTTTATCAAGATAATAACAACAACATTCTACTTTTAGCGGGTCTTACTTGAATGGGTGACCGGGTGACCGCCTATGGCTTTTGAAACGCGTGGCGCGAAAGACCGAGTGGTAGCAAATGCACCTTGAATGTTAAGTGGTTTTTAGTAAGTAGGCACACACAGACTTGAATGGGAGACTTTGATTTGGTGCGATTTCTAGAAAACTTCCTTTTAATGCTTTGTTTTAATCGCTGCAGATCTAACCTGGGGAAGTGGGGCATGATAGACCCGTGTCAGACCCAGTGCGACTGCGGGGCGCCCGAACAGACCATGCAGCACGTTCTGACCTGCCCTTCGAACCCTGAAAGCTGCACATTGAGTGACCTCATGTGCGCCAATGACAAGGGCGTAGGGGCAGCGAAGCACTGGAGCGGGCTCATTTAAAAAGTTAATTTTTGTGCCATCGACACGAAGAAGAAGAAGAAGACGAAGGAAGACTGTTGGTTCGGATAGCTAGTTTAGTAATCTATACAAATATTAAGAGGTAAAATTTGTGAGTTTGTTTTTTTGTACGTTCAAACTAATCTCGGGAATTATCAGTCCGATTTGAATAATTATTTTTGTAATAAATAGCAACATTCAACGGGAAGGTTATAGGCTATTTTTCATCCCAAAATTCCCATGAGAACGGACACACCGCTAGTTCATAAATAAAAGAGGAAAAAGTGATTTTTCAGGCAATGCCAATCTAATAAACTCTTTTTATTACTGGATTTCTTTGCCTACTTCCTACCTTAATCTATTTATTTACTTTCCTACCTTACTTATTCATTTTATTCGGATAGCTACACACCTAAATCATTATTAAATCGAACAAGTTACGGTCATTATTAGGCTCTTGGCATACCGCATTAGGCATACCATTAAACCTCAAATACCTTTTCTCCTCGTAGATTAATACCTACTTCTCTAATGTATAGTCCTATTACATAATATTTAACCTCAATTGATGGTATCCGAAAGCGATTAATCATAATGAACGCAATGGCACCTAATGGGTTTTGTGTGGACGATAACCGTTAGTCAACCGTCATAGGTCCCACGTAAATACCTCACTCAATATAATCCTATTGACGAACAACGTACGGCGAAACAGAAATATTACGATAGACTAGGAAAGTAAACTCTATAACTCTTATAATAGGTCGCAATGAGTCCCAAAGGTCTTATCTATTATCTATTCCGTTTTGCCATTCATGTTTTACCTATCTATCCTACTAATATTATAATATAAATGCGAAAGTTTGTCAGGAATGTCAGGATGGACGTATGTGTGTATGTTTGCTACTCTTTCACGAAAAACTGCTGAACGGTTTTGGATGACACTTTACAGTAATATAGGTTATACATCAGAATAACACATGGGATACATTTTATCTCCAAATTTCCGCGGGAATGAGTACAATGCGGGTAGCACCGTAGACCGCGTCTAGTACTATAAAATGCTGATTTATTTATTTGGCGGCTCAATAACTCTGACACCAGGATTGGTCAGGTTGGCCATCCATTCGATGAAGAAGAAGATGGATCCACAGCCCAAACCGCTTATCGTAGAGACCTGAAACTGGGAGGGTGTGTTTTTATATAACGCAGGCATCCGATAGAAAAGGATTTTCCGATATTCTATACTTAGATGTTGGAAAAGAGAAGCAAGTTGGTATGGGTATATATAATTCTTTGATCCACTTAAGGAATTTACAATTTCCGATGTTATATACATATTATGACTATCAAGATCTTGAAATTATAAATCTCTTTAAAAATATGTAGCTACCAATCAAGTAAGTATAACACTAAACCCACAATATAACTTATTAAGGTTTATTATGGATGTTGTACTTGGGTGTTAACCGTACCAATAAGTACATAGGTGTCATGGGTACTTTAATAAACACGAAAAACCACATTCGTTGTAAAATAAATGTAGGTCTTTGTGAGTATTTGGTTACTGGATTATGAGATTAGTGGCGATATCCGCAGAGCGGTCTGTCGGGCGAAAGTTATTCGATAATCTCATTTAGAAATAGTAACATTGGGTTTTCTTTAGTAGATACGTAGGTACATAAGAATTATATAGGTGGGAAGTACCTAGTAGGTTTACGAAACCAGTTGGTTTGAACAACAACACGAGCACAACCAAAGGGCAGTAGTGAGATGATCTTTAACTTAAAGGATTTCATTTCATTGTAATATTTTGCACATTTTGAGGTACTATCAAAGTGTTTATACTCTAATCCTATCTAAATATTAAGGACCTTGTTCATAAACGCTAATTAGCAGCACTTTAGATATCAAATGGTTTGTCCCTTTCCGACATAGGCTATTTTCCAAAGAGCGAAAGAGACAAAACACTGTAAAACACTGTTTATGTTACATATCGTTAATGAATAACGTGGTGTTACTGTAATGTATACTCTAACCCGTGATATACTCTAGTCCGACTATTAAGGTCTATAATAGTTAATTAAGGCTAATATGTAGTGAGAACTAATAAAGGTTTGGAGCTACTAAGAAATTAAGAACTTAATTAGTAGAGTTAATTGGATATTGTTTTGTGATAGATGTAAGTTTTTTATACTTAGTAGAGTCTACTTGATATTGTGATGGATGGAAGGATCTTTTTACCACGCCATGCCAAATTGAATGGATTTTAATGTGCATACATGTTCCCGAATTTTCACGGGATAAGCGAGTAGACCGCAGAGAACAGATAGTTCGTTGACCCTTAATTATGGATGTCTTTTGCAAAAGTAACTCTGCCTGTGTTACTTTCACACCTATTCTACAGAAAGTATTTTGATGATATTCAGAAATAAAAAATAATTTCGTAAAGGACAAGGGTTCTAATTAATCTCGATATTCTTGCAGGAAAGCAGCGGAAAATAGCTGTTAACACTCCTAGTCTACTAGTAAAACCTTGCATAAGTTCTTTGACATAAGTTAACCGACATAAATCTAACTAGATCACTCACACGCATTCTTTTAATACCTAGCTATCATGCTAGTGTCATGTTCTAGATTCAGTGCAGGCTTACAATATTGTGGTTGTGTTGCAACCGTGACATAACGATCGTGATAAACAGCACACCTCAACGTACCATATTATTAGTAGTACTAGTTGAGACTGGAGTTGTGTCGTTCAACCTGTGGTTCAACTATGTAGGTAGCTACGTACCTTATGATTTGTAAGTTTAAACTTTAAATAGATGGGTACTGTTCTTAATAGGTAGGTTAACTCACCATATTGTGAAAACAGCTAGCTGAATCGCGTATAGATACAATTTGTGATGCCACATAATCTGAAACAATATACACATAAGTAAGTAAAGTTATCCATACATACTAAATCTGAAAGTAAATAAAATTATGCATAAGTAGGTACGTATCAAAACATATTAAAAAACTGGCCAAGTGCGAGTCGGACTTGCGCACGGAGGATTTCGTACTTTAAAAAACGGCAATCACGTTTGTTGTATGGGAGCCCTCCTTGAATATTTGTTATATTTTATTTTAGTACCTATTTGTTGTTATAGCGGCAATAGAAATACATCAACTGTGAAAATTTCAACCGTCTAGCTATCACCGTTCTTGAGATACAGCCTGGTGACAGACGGACGGACGGACGTACAGTCAGCCTGTATTTAATCGATTTTCTCAACAAATAGGTATTGAACGGATTTTCATGCGTTTCACCAATATACAGTACATTGTAATTCGAGAGTAACGTCTGTGATTACTTTTCATGCCCAAATTCCTTCAGGAACGGGCACAGCCGCGCACCACCGCTAGTTATTAATAAACTTAGATAAAAAAAATCTTGACCTAAATACAAAATAAGTAGACTCCATTTCACCGAGCGGATTGGAAACAATTTGTTACTACAACAATATTTTATTAGTATTATGTTATGACAGTACCAAACAAGAGAAATTTTGTCGGTATTTTTCAATCCCACAGTAGTCACAGGACCGTTTATAAAACTGCAGGCGAAGCTAGTCTCCAAATATTTGCATATTTCAATCTGTTATTAAACAGCAATAGGTTGTTTAAGTAAACTTTATGTAGCTCTTGTTTATCAACTAACTAACGTAGTTGGCGAATTTTTTACAGTAATGACATATTTTAGTTGACACATTTACCAGGGTTGATCAATAACATACTCGATATGAATAAATTGATCTATTCTACAGTAGTCTTAATAGTAAATTTTGTCTAATAACCGCCTATCATCACTACACAGTATAAAACAAAGTCGCTACTTTTGTCTGTTTGTTTGTCTGTATGCTTAAATCTTTAAAATTACGCAACGGATTTTGATGCGGTTTTTTGTAATAGGTAGAGTGATTCAAGAGGAAGGTTTTTATGTAAAAAAATTCCCGAAATTCCCACGGGAACGGGCACAACGCGGGTAAAACCGCGGGGCGCTGCTAGTTAATCATAAACGCTTTTAAACTAAAAAACTGTTTGAAGGTGTTGTGTCTTTTGAATTGAACCTACACGTTTACGGATACAATTCGCTTTTAATTTTCAATTTTTTTGACGTTTTGGCCCCTTTACAGGAACCGGTGGAAAATTGCGTACGTCGGAAAGGGACAAACCATTTGTTAGCTACCTAAATAAAGTTTCTATGATTATGGCCCTAGTTAATTCTACATGTTTATAAGTAGCGTGAATATCAATAATTTATTTCATTTTAAGCCTAAAAATAAAACTAATAAGTAATGCCGATTTTAAAACCAATTTTTTTAGTGATTTCATTCTATTCTAAATGTTTTTCTATATACTTACTAAGTTAGTTTATACAATTAGTATTAGATAACAATTCTTCGGTACTAATATAATAAAGGGGTGAAATTTGTAAGTTTGTTTGTGTATGTTCGAGCTAATCTCGTCTCGGGGATAACTAGTCCGATTAAAATATACATATATATTTTTTGTAATACAACATTCAACGGGAAGGGGAAGGCCTGTTTTATCCCAAAATTCCCATGGGAACGGGTAAATAAAAGCAAAACCGAGGGGGCGCCGCTAGTCAATTATAAAAATGTAATATTCTTCACAGTTTTGTTATTTCATATTTTTGTTAGTGTATCTAAAATACCATTACTAATATACCCAGGTAATTCTGATTGTGTATGCATCTGCGGATCAGTAAACATAACAACATAAACTACCCAGATAAGACTTGAGCATTATGATCAATCAATCAAAAACTAATTAAAAACAGTTCTAAACGTTATCAGAGAAAAACCAGAATAATAGTGAATCTACTATAAAAAAAAATTTAATGGCCCATACATAATTCCATCTTTATAAAGGTTCAATTTTCTAAAATATTTCTTAGTAGAACGAAAACCTATTCCGAAAAAGTGCCATGTTTAATTTCGTTCATTTCATTAATAATTTTATGTGCTTTCCCAGGTTAAACTTAATAAGTACTAAGTATATTTCATACACCTTATTTACTCAAAGGAATATAAAATACGTAGCTAAATACGATAAAGCGGTATCTTTTAAATAACTTATACCTAGTAGTGGGTAAAGCATGATGATAGTGTTGTCGAAAAAAAAATGTTTTAACGTTAAATCACGATCGAAAACTAATATATACAAAGTAATCGAAGTCTTTTATTTACCTTGAACGCGAGAGCCGAACGTTCTACCTCACTGTCACCGGTTGACTGAACGAAATCTGTTCGCGGCAACTTACTACTCAACTTAAGTATACATGGAATCAGCACTAAGTATATACTTTTCGAGTACCTGGTATGGCTTGGACCATATACCCTGATAATATTTAAGGTTTATTTAAGATACTTATGGCTTTTTAAGTGCTTATTTAGTCGGTACGTGACCCGAACCGGTTCATCAAAATGTACCTGCTATAGGCCGAATCCACAAATCCACTACTTTATGGGTGCAATTGACCCCTGACTTATATTATTTTTTGGTAGTCTATAAATATACTAAAGATTTTATTTTAAAGATAATAATATGCTGTTGGAATAAGCTATGATTGCATATCAAATATGGTCATTGGCCAAGGCGCACACACGTGCACTGCAGGTAGGTATATACTATGTTCTCTTTCATGGGTAAATTAGTATCTAAGTACGATAAGTGAATTAAGTATAAACATATATAATTTACCTCCTATAAACTTTTACCTAGGTACGTAAACAGTATTAGAATGTAATGTTCCACTGCTGGGAAAAGGCCTCCTCTCACTGAAGATGCAATTTGGTAGGTACATGTGAGTGAAATTATATTGAAAGATTTATTGACTGAATGGTATGTAATAAAAACATAGTTTCATTAATTCTTAAATTTCTATGATATGCGATCAATAAAATATAATCTAAGATAGATTACAGGTTGGTCAGTGATAGGATACAATACATGGTTATATGGAGTACCAATGGAGTCCCCTGTCCCCCGCACTAGGTCGTATTACACCAACGCGGCGTTTCCCAGACAGGCAATTAAAATAATTATTTCTGAATGGACGTTTATTTAGGACCCTTCCTAAGACCCCATCGATCTTATAACCATCTACTTACCCAAATTATGGTAATTATCGCGGGCGCGGGTTAACTCTACTGCTTCGCAATTCCGTGACTTACCAACAAATATCTGTTTTATTTTAAAATTACCTATATTTACCTAAATTTTCAATAACTAGGAATTTTAACTAGGAATGTTTTGTTTAGCTGTATGATACATTTGACTGATGACGTTCTTGCTCTACCTATGTATACGAAGTACAGACAAAGTAGGTACCTTGTGCATGATCTGATCTATAAAAGTATAATTAAAGTGGTAAAATTTCGAAATTCCCACGGGTATGGAGGGTGCCGCGGGTGAAACCGCGGGGCAAAGCTATTATACAGATAAATGAAAAGAAAGTCCTTGATTTTATTTTACATACTTAATCCTATAAATAAAGTTACTAAGTTTGTAGAGAGAGATCTAGAATAGAGATATTAAAATATTACTTACTCCTTCTTCTGCTGGCTGTACTGTGGGTAGGTACGTGGTAGGTACCTATACCCACAATACTACCTACTGAGTATCGGTATCCGGATTTGAGAAAGCAGACGCTATTACGCTTTTGGAGTATAATTTATACAATAATCTCCATGATTACATTGACTCCTACATAATCACATCCTTGATAAGTACTGATTACTGATTCCTAACTAACAAAGCGTACTTATGGGGATAGGGACGACCACGGAGGGTAAGGCGGTCAATGACCATGAACGTGATTTTTTTTCTTATCTACTTTTAGTATGGTCTGTGGCCATATCATACTGCCAACTGTCAAAGATCATGTGCAGTTGTTAAAATGTCATATGTCACCATACAGATAACTGTCTAAGTCAAATTTCATTACTTGATTTTCAATTTTTCAGTCAGTCAGTCATCAAGCAAAACAATCCAAATAAAAATAATTACTTCCTTAAATGTTAAACAAATGTGAGAGGAACAGTGTTTATAGAAAACCTGAAGCTTATATATTATTTACTTACGATTAGTGTTGACAAGAAAACAAAATGGATCCCGCGCTACTCCGTGAGAGAGAGGCGTTCAAGAAAAAGGCACTTGCTACACCGAGGTACGTTTCATTGTTGTGTGTTCTGTCAGGCTGATTGAGCCCTACTAGCTTCACTCACGAAGGCAAGCAGGAGTCGACGGAGTGCTTTCTCTCGCTCCCACTGGGAAACTAGGTCGTTCTGTATTTTAAAAAATCAAGCCAATGGAGCTGAATTTTGCGTATTGTAATAAGAATTTAGAAAGCTTGTATTTAGTAATAAGACTGGTATGTTTTATGCAATATTTTTATACAATCGCCCACTTGATTTCACAGCCAACATGTTCACAGTCCCCTAATTAGTTCATGTAGGTAATTAAATTATCTATTTTATTATTTTTTTAAAAGAACCTATTGTCAACTCTTCTCTCAATGTGTTTACAAACTTTTAATGATTCTTATCAATGTGTTACATCTTATTAAAGCTCTTGAACTTCACTAAAAACCATAAAAAATATTATAAATACTTAATTTAAAGATTTTATCTATCTATGAGATCATGTAACAGTCTATATTATTCAATATAATAATTTTCCATCTACTTCCAGCATAGAAAAGAAGAAAAGAGATGATTCTCAATTCAAAGATGACAGCAAGAAGAAATCCAAGTCATCAAGCTCGGCCAGCACGGGGCCCAAGCTTGATGCTTCTAAGTAAGTATTTATGAACTTTGTCCAAGCACCATTTTGGTTCTCAATTAATGAAATATTCAAGTACTTTATAGTACAAGTGGAAATAAGAGAAGTGCCTATTATTTCTCTCAAATATAATATTAAGATAGTATTGTTGTTGTATTTGTATAGACTTGAATATTAGCCTTGTAGGAAGAGATCTTTGAATAGTATGGGACATTTGAAGCTTGCAGTCCGAAAGTATACAAAACAAAATTGAAATGCTAAAAGTGTTGTCATGACTCATTCATGATAAATGCTTTTACTAAATTGGATGATATAAATTTAATTTCCCACAAAATTAGATTAATAATTATGCAATTCATTTCAAGTAGGTATGTAATTTATCATGAATTGAATATCTTTAACACTGGATATCAAGCTAAGACTAAACTACTATTAGCTACTGAACTACTAATAAAGTCATGCAATATTTCAGCTACAAAACCATGACAGGCAGCTCCGCATACCGCTTCGGAGTCTTAGCTCGTATAGTACGTCACATGAGAGCGAGGCATCAGGATGGTGACGATCATCCTCTTACCCTGGACGAGGTGCTTGATGAGACCAACCAGCTTGATGTCGGAAATAAGGTTAAACAGGTAAGAAAAACTTGAGATGATGAAGTGGTGAACATAATCTACTGACATGTGAAAGGATTCTTAAAATAAGTACTATAAATACATAATAAATACAAGTAATTTTTTTTTTACCATTTCATAAGAGTTGGAGCAGATTTATTATCCAACTCTAGGCAAAACTCCTCTTCATGGCTGGGCAAAAGATACTCATTCCACTGAGGATATCTGTATACTGAGATAAAAGCCTTTATATAACTTTCTTGCTTTCCAATTTTTAATTTTTCATAATTTTCTTTCCAGTGGCTACAAACAGAAGCTCTACAGAATAATCCAAAAATTGAATGCACTATGGATGGCAAATATATTTTTAAACCTGTTTATAAAATTAAGGATAAGAAATCGTTACTAAGGTATGGTTATGCATTTAGTATAATAATTAAAAAATACATTGTACAGTGACATCATCAGACATAAAATATTATGCCAGTTTCCCCATAATAGCTTTCTATTGATGATTTCAGATTATTAAAACAACATGATCTCAAAGGATTAGGCGGTATTTTGCTAGAAGATGTACAGGAATCTTTACCCCACTGTGAAAGGGCGCTCAAAAGTCTTGCTCAAGAGATATTGTATATAAACAGATCTTCAGATAAAAAGAAAATATTGTTTTATAATGATAAAACAGCTACTTTAGATGTAAGTAGAAATCTTACTTTATTTATTGTTTAAGTAGGTACTATGACTGGGTTTTTTAATAACAAATCGGCAAGTTATTTTTTAAGGGAAGGAAGAAAATAAAATTAATTGTCTATGATTCTTTATTTGAAGAGATTTCTATGTCTGTGGTAAAATTGCAGGTAGATGATGAATTCGTGAAACTATGGCGTGCTACAGCTGTAGATGCAATGGACGACGCTAAAATAGAAGAATACTTGGAGAAGCAAGGTATCAAATCTATGCAGGACCACGGCCCAAGGAAGCCTCTAGTACCTAAACGGAAGAAGGCAGCGCAAAAGAGAAGGCAATTCAAGAAACCCAGGGATAACGAACATTTGGCTGACGTACTCGAAACTTATGAGGATAACACGTTAACACAGAAAGGGGTTACTATTAAATAAATTATGATTATGAATTTGTTCTTTATTTTACAAAATACTGGCGGCCCGCCTTCGCTTCGCTTCGGGTAAACTCCTGTTAGGAATTTAATTTCGCAAAATCCCATAGCGAGCAACTACTTATGTCCTAAAAGGTCCTAAGTTTCTGAGATTTCGTTCGTCATGAGACTCATGAGTGAGTCTGAATCGATGACTTTCCACTTTAAAGATATACACTCGCTTTAAATTTTTGTTCAAGCATAAGGACTACCTAACACTTGAAAATGTAGTAACGTAAAGCCTTCGATCAACAAATACACAACTGTAAAGCTCCCACCAACCCACCCAACTTCTCTGTCCCTCGTATACAAACGAAGCGCCATTTATTTTATTTGTAATGTAATATTATCTGTCCCGTTTACCACAGATAAACGAAATGTTGTATGTCACTTTTATATGTCAGTTAACTTAACGTCAACATTTTATTTAATGTGCGAATTTTTAGGGATGGCTATGTGAAAAAGTATCGATAAATATGTTATCAGTATTTTTACTTTGCATTGATATAAACGTCGAAACGTTTTTAGATTGCTCAACTAACTTACTCGAATTTGCTATATTGCATATCTGCGTAAGTAAGAAACAGTAGTAAAGCGATACTTATGAAAATAATTACAGTGTTACTCGATTTGGCTTACCCGATATTAATCGATTGTCACACTTAAGAACATCGATATCATGAATGTCAAGTCAAGTTAATTTATTTTATATTTTTAAATCCATCCATGCCTAGTGTTTGGTTTGTTGTTGTTTGGGTCAGATTAAATTATCACATTTAATCCAAGATTTTATCTAAAAATACACTTAAAACCTAAATAATTGCATGCAGCCATAATAATAGAAGTTTACAGATATGGCTCAATCAACATTTTTCCTTACATGGGAGTCTCACAAAAGCAACCTAACTAGAGGAATAAGCAGTTTGCAACAGGTTCGTAAAATACAATTTCAATGATCTTTAACATCAAATAGTGTACTTATCATTCTAACAATCGTCTTGCAAAAGAGGCGGCAACTTGTACCTTAGTTAATTTTACAATTATAGTTATTTTAACCAAAAAAAAACCCTAGTATGTGTAATCCCTTGTTTATTTTCTAGAATGGAGAGTTTGTAGACATGACCCTGGCCGCCGACGGGCACCTAGTGAAGGTCCACCAAATGGTTATGGCTCTCGCCAGTCCTTATATTAAGGAGCTGATTGCCACAACTGATGCTAGGCATCCTGTGATATTCCTCAATGTAAGTAAACAACTTGTCTGTTTTCATTTACATTTGAAATTGATCTCAGTTTAGATTCAATAACCAAAGCTAAGAGTTTTTGATACAGGAATAATACATTTTGGTATTTCTTTTGTTTGAACTGGCAGTTTTAGGAGCTACCGTGGATAAGAATATTAAAAAAAAAAATTAATACCTTCATCAAAGAGGGTGATTAAGGCTACTTGTTTATTCTTAAATTCCAACTGGAACCGGTACAACACAGTTAGAACTCCGGGGCAAAGCTTGTACGTAATAAAAAAAACAAAAAACTGAAAGTCTAATAATATCTTTAAAATGAAACTTTCCTATTAATAATAAACTATGACGTGTTTCAGAAAGTGTCCTACTCTACTCTGACTGCGATTCTGGAGTATATATACACGGGCGAAGTGATGATATCAATTGAAAACCTGCAAGACTTGGTGCAAGCAGCCAAAGAGCTACACATTAAGGGCCTGGAGGACATGGTATGGAACTATTTTCTTTATGGGAATTTTGCATTTATAATATACTAGTAGTGCCCCGCGGTTTTACCCGAGTTGTCCCTGTGCCCGTGGGAATTTCAGGAATTTTACATATAAACCTTCCTCTTGACTCATTCTATCTATTTAAAATACTGCATTAAAATCTGTTGCGTAGTTTTAAAGATCTAAGTATACATAGGGTCAGACAGACAGCGGAAAGCGACTTTGTTTTATACTACCTATGTAATGAAGTAGGAATAGGGGATGGCCTTTACCCTACAATGGGATGATACAGGCTAACAGTAATAGTCATATGAGTAGATACTTATATTATAAACTAGCAGCGCCCCGCGGTTTTACCCGCGTTGTGCCCGTTCCCGTAGGAAATCCGGGATAAAATGTAGCCTATAGCCTTCCTCGATAAATAGACTATCTAACAGTGAAAGAATTATTCAAATCGGTTCAGTAGTTTCTGAGATTAGCGCGTTTAAACAAACAAACAAACAAACAAACAAAACAAACTCTTCAGCTTTATAATATTATTATAAATAGTTATGCCCTGCGACTTTACCTGCAGTGCACCTTATTATCCTATTCCTGTGGTGGAAACTATGTGCAACTATCAGTAATATATATACTTCTTAAAGTTATGTGTGAAAGCTTACCAGAAATACATACATATCCATAGTTTGTTGCTCAATCATTTAATAGGTTTCTAACCTTAATTTAATTGAAATCCAACAGAAAATAAATACAGTTATAGACAGGAAGGGTGAATCTCAAATAGACACGACACAAGAAGAAGAAGGCATTGTGAAGGAGCATGTAACCAAGGAGGATGTGTGTTATTACGAGATAATGAGCACCGACAACAAGAGTCAACAAAGCTTTAGTTATACTGAAGACAGGTAATGGAATGGTATAATAATAATAATAAATGACACAATACTACTTCGTTAATCTAAAACTATACTTCCAGACCCGACGACATGAGCGACGTGACACATATGGACACAGAAGAAGTGACGATACATGAAGAGGAAAGCGCTACGCTGCGGAGGATCAAATCGGAAAAACAATGTAAATTCACCACTGTACCCGCAGACTTCGAAGACGAGGGTGGTAAGTATGGAAGGTTAAAGTATAATCTTCTTTTTTAAATGTGAATTGATATGGCCGATATTCCTAGCAAAGAAAATTTAATAATAGGAGATTTCCTCCTGAGATGAGGTAAAAATGTCACAAGATCGATTAACCTTTTTCCTCTAGAATTTGCTTTTGTAGGAAAACGCTAGTTCCCATTTTGTACCCTGAGTAGTTCCTACCATTTTCAGGCAAACGCCTATATCTATTGGTATGTGCATTCGCCTGCCAAAACTGAGTTCCCGGGCTCAATACCCGGGTTGAGCGAAAACATGTTTCTTACTTTTCAAACATGGCTCGAGATTGAGATCACCAACCCGCAGTAGGGCAGCGTGGTGATTACGCTTAATCCTCCTCATTGTACTAATATCTTCAGTGAGATGAGAGGCCTTTGCCCAGCAGTGGGACATTACAGGCTAATACTTACATTTTATTCACAGGCAAACTCCCGACAGCAATGCAATACACAGTGTCAAACCAGGGCTCGCTACAAATGATACTAAACCGATACATGTACTACATGAAGTATAGCAACCGTAACAAAACGAGGCAGTGGCGCTGCGTCGACTACTTGAACGCCAAGAAATGCCCCGCTATCGTTGTGACGAAGGACGATATTGTTGTACAGAGGTAATTAATTTCATCTATACAATTATTATGAAGAGGTAGTTTCTAACTTGGTTTTTTTGTAATGGCTTATCTCAAAACCTACCAATCCGATTAGTATAATTCTTTTTGTAATGCATAGCCACATTCAACGGGTAGGTTATAGGCTATTTTTCATTGCCTAATTCCCACGGGAACAGACAAAACGCGGATAAAACCGCGGGGCACCGCTTATAGGTACAATATAGAGGTAAATCACAAGCAGTATATTATTTTTGTTAACAATGAGATTTATTGCTGCTTTAAGATAAGACACACCAACCCGTATTGGGCAAGTGTGGTGATTAATCCTAAACCTCCTCACTGCAGTGAGATGAGAACTGCCCAGCAGCGGGACATTATAGGCTAATTATTACCAATGCGTTAAGACAATAACTCGAGTAGTGATTACGCATAAGCCTAGTTATTGGAACTTAGTAGTAATTAGAATTAGTATGTTCTCTACCATTTATTTATCGTTACCTGGCACAGAGCATAGAATCACCGCCGCGCCGGCCGCGCGTGGTGATTCTTTGCTCTGTGTTACCTGGCTATAAAGTTAAAATTTACGCCAAAGACAAAGTTTTTCTCTTGTATCATTTATCCATTCTCTTCTTAAAGAAATAGAAACAGTCTATGTCTTGGCATGCATCTTAGCACGCTAAGATGTAGTAGTAGATGTAGAGAAATAATACAGTAATATTTCTACTGTAGTGTTAACTAGACTTCATTATGTACACTTTGGATAGCTCATTTTATATTTTACTTTACAGGATATCAGCCCACACGCATCCATACCACGATAAGAAAATCCTGAAGAAAGTAAACAACCAAGCTGTGTTCGCAGCACTTCAAGAAGCAGAGGATATGGGAAACTGTATTAGGAACAAAGCAAAAGATGAAACTAATGATGATAGCGTAGCATAGAATAATAAGAAGTATTTATTAAAATAATTGGGAATGAAAAAGTTATTATAGACATGGTTAAGACCTTAGATATGATCTTAAGCTACTTTTAATCTAGAAATTTCAACGGGAAAGATTAAAAGAGTGAATTCACAGGGCAAGTATTCCACAAGAATTTGAATACAATTTCTACTAAGGTTCGGACTGGCAGAAATTCCTTGATTCCAAATGATTATGTTGATCTAATAAATAACTGTAAATACATGTTAAAAACAATCACGGAAGTATGTACGTACAGTATATATCTTAGGTTTACCTAATTGGCACAGTTGTATCCAGAATACAGAGCAATTTACATTATTACAGTTCAGTGGTAGAAAGGCCTTTTACGTTTCTCTAGTTAGTAGGTAGTCTAGTGTTAATTAGTTGTATGATTGATGTGATTCAATGTGAACTAGCAGACCTATGGATAGGTAACTCTTTTGAACTATTATTATTATTAATTAGCCATAAATGTCCTACTGCAGGGTAAAGGCCTCCTAAGGGTGCCTGTCCATTGACGCGGAGCGAACTGGCGGAGCGGAGAGACAGACAAATATTACCAATAGGATTGCGTAAAATATCTGACCGCAGATTTCATGCAATCCTATCTATTTATATAAAATTCAAAGTCCTGACTGACTGACTGATAATCAACGCACAGCCTCAACCGCTACACCTAGAAACATTAAATTTGGCAGGCAGGTTCTTCAACTGACGTAAGTGCACACTAAAAAAGGATTTTTGAAAATACCTACGGGAACGAACTCAACGCGGGCAAAGCCGCGGGGCGCTACTAGTTGGTTTATATTTGTCCGTTTCTCCGCTCCGCCAGTTCGCTCCGCGTCAATGGACAGGCACCCTTACTCACCGTGCTTGTCTGTTGCGAGTTGGTCGGTGCGCAGTAGTCATCTAACTAGACCGGTGGGTGCCGCCGTTTGGTACGCGAAGTACTCATCCGCCGCCCCCCTTAAATCGACATCCTGAGCTGTAGCCGATTGTTCTGTCATGACCTTTGAACTATAGTAATGTATAATAGGCCTTATGGTTTATGGATAACCGTCTCGCGCATGTTTCTCTGTCTATCTCTCTCTCTGGCTTTTGTCGCGATTATAAATGTGATGGGTGGCCGTCGATATTGAATGTTACGACACTTTTTACGTCAGAGAGAGACAGACAGAGAAACATGTGCACGCCAGAGAGAGACAGACAGAGAAACATGCGCGAGTTTATACTTATGTAGTGGAGCGCAGTAAAATTTATACCTCGGAATCCAGGGCCAGTCAATGAATCTTCATATAAATTTTTGAAATGTGTTTTTAACAGCATACAGAAAAATGTTAAAAAAAATATTTCTCCCGATCTTAATTTTTTAATTATTCAATCAGTCGAAAATCTAAGAAGATTTATCCAAACTTTCATCCCCTATTTTATCCCTTTTGGGGTAGAATTTATCCAAATCCTTTCATAGCGGATGCCTACGTCATAACATCTACCTGCATGCCAAATTTCAGCCCGATCCGTCCAGTGGTTTGGGCTGTGCGTTGATAGATCACTATGTATTAATTAGGTACTGATAGGTTCAAACTAATACATTTACATCCTCCATCATCCTTTATTTTATCCCCATGGGGGTTGAATTTGTCAAAATCCTATTTGTCTTCATCATAGTAGCTCCAATCTTTAATTTCAGTTCAATCAGTCGAAAATCTAAGAAGATTTATACAAACTTTCATCCCCTATTTTATCCCCTTGGGGGTAGAATTTATCAAAATCCTTTCTTAGTGTGCACTTACGTCACTTGAAGAACCTTACTACCAAATTTCATGTTTCTAGGTGCAGCGGTTGAGGCTGTGCGTTGATTATCAGCAGTTAGTCAGTTTTTTTTAAAACTTTTTTATTTGATCGTTTAACAATGCAATCGAACAGTTTTTATGAAGATTCATTGACTGGCCCTGGATTCCGAGGTTTTACATTTTTTATGCATTACGGCGCTCCACTAATGTAACAGATGTTATATGACAATGTTGTTTTATGTTTAAATGAAGTAGGATTGTCCAAGCTGAAATGACACGCCCCACCTCCGCATTTAGGGCTCCCACACAAAACTGCGATGCGATGCGATGCGAATTACATTTAATATATTCATCTCTTTTCTTTGTACTGTAGTAATGGCGATAGATATAACTATTTCAGTTCGCATCGCATCGCATCGCAGTTTTGTGTGGGAGCCCTTACGCACACTAGCAAATTTTAAATATGGACGCAATACACATAAACATGCAATTATAATTGGTCGTTCAGTTGCCGTACTCGCCGTACTCGCTAAGAAGTGCAATTCTCGGATTTGTTGTCCAACTAGTTTAGTTGATCGTGAACGCGCGAGAGGAGAGGACGTCTTGTTTCATACAAAGTGACGGCGCTGCTCCATAGAGCGAGCGTTTTCGGATTTATCACCCGACTAGTCGGCCGACATGTGCACATAGAAATCAATAATTGGCGCTCCCACACAGATGAAGTGCCGCTATTAATATTTACACTCACACATCTAAATAAAGTAATTAAGTAGTGGGGCGCGTCATTTCAGCTTAGACAATCTCTACCTATTAATTAAACACTTTAAAGTTAATAAAACATATGTCTATTTAATTTTCCCCCGTGTTTTAGGTGTAATGTCAAAATTGGTTGTTTTTTTACTTAATTAAAAACGCTGAAATATATAAAAATTACTTTATTTATCCCAAATTATAAAATATGAATCAATATCGTAAAACATTGTATAAAAATATTTTGTTACATTCATTCTATCACATAATATGAGCAATACTTATAACAATGGGTGTAAATTGTTACATAATATTGTTCTTTAACAAGTATAAATGTTTTCATATAAAATAACATTATATTATAATTATTATAGGGAATGTTCCGTAGGGAGATTCGTAGTAATAAAATAAGTCACTAATCCTAGCCACTTGGAATTGGCAATGCTAATAGAAAACCTTTATTTATTTATGGGTATAAAAGACAAGGATTCAATGCCTATCAAATTAGTTACATATACCGTTTAGCATACTGTTATTAATGTATCAATAATGAGCCTTAGTGTGTTGTTTTTACTAATCTTCTTTAGTTAAGTGACAAAGGTACGATAAATTATGCTTAATTTGTATAACAAATAAAATACACGATTAAATGCAACATTTAAGTACACATTCGATTGTACCTATAAGTAAATGAACATCATACTGTATAAAATATACGTTAGTACAAGATAATTTACGTAAGATTTTAAAATTACGAATAAGGTACACTTTAAACCTACGTAATAATATATTATTATAGATAGATATATTATTATATCAGTTATCTCCTTAACATTTTAAAATAAGGCATTTTCGCTAACAGTTACAGTATAAAAAAATCTCAGACTATTCATCTCGTTCTCACTTGTAATACTTTCGTAAGTGCAAGCGAGACTGCTATAGTCCGACATTTATTAACATAACCAATTACTGATTAAGCCGTCTCTTAACAAATGGGGGTAAAACGAACGCCGCTTTATGTATATCACTGCTATAATATCTCAAGTTCATGCTCTCCTCATCACTATGGCTAAATACTAGTTCGGGAACGTCAAACACTCTGTTTTCCTCCAAAGAACCTATTACAAAACCGATCTGACCTGAAGGGTATGTCGGCACCGAAGCGTACGCGTAAGCGGCCGACGGGAATTGGTTCTTACAGAACTTAAGGGTGTTTGAAACTAGTTCTAGATCGTTCCATACCGTTCCGGCTTGAGAACAGACTATGCCTCCCGGTTTCAACGCGCTTTTCATCAGAGCGAAGTAGTTTTCTTGGAACAAGCTTACTGCTGGGCCCACGGGGTCGCTACTGTCCGTTATTATGACGTCAAACTCTTGGCTATGGTTCTTCATGAAATCAAAGCCATCACCCACGTGTAATGTCAACTTTTTGTCTTCAAAGCCAACTGCCATGAATGGTAGATACTTTTTTGATACTTCAATCACTTTTGCATCTATTTCTACCTGGAAATGAATTAACATAGAGTTAGTTCTATATGAGAATTTTACTAGACCAATTCGATCAAAATTACATCCTTATCATGTATACACCATTAACAAGTGGGTATACTTAAAAAACTTGTATGGGCATGTTATCAGATGAAATTGCCTAATCTTCTTGTTTGCAACAATTGACAACCAAAAAATCTAGAGATGGCCGAAAGCTAAGTTGAACAAAGTTTTAAAAAGCTTTGTAATGTTCCACTGTTGGGTAAAGGCTATCATCTTACTGGAGTTATTGGATATCAATACATGTAATGGTGCAGAAGTATCAATATAAGAGGAAGTATTACAAAGTATATAAATACAATCTTTATCTATTTGCGGTTGAAAGCCCTTCCTGAGACCTTATTCCCAATGTCATTAGATTAGATAGCAGTTGGTACAATAGAGATAACAATTAGTATTCATGCTAGGAAATGATAAGAAAGTGCAGAGGTCAAAAACTTTATTTGATAAGCTTTGGTGGGTGTAAAAATCTTTTAAGTTTATGAAATGACTGATAAAATATAATTTTTACTTAGGGATTTTCGGCGATTGATTTTGAAAGTTGGGATCAAAATTTCTGAATTATCACAATAAAATCGATGTATTTTACGAGCCTTATTAATTTGAATGCAAAAAGAGCTTGGTACCTAATGTTATTAATTCAACAATGTCAACTATGTAGCTATTTATCGTAAAATATAGGTTTATATTAAGTTAGGACTTTACCTGTACAATTTGTTTAACTTTAGGGTGTTTGGCCACCTCTCTGGCAACACCACCATCTCCACCTCCAACAATGAGGACCTTTTCTGGGTTTTTATGGCAACACAGGGGAAGAAAGGATATCATCTCCTGTAAAATAATTAAGTTGAAAATGTTTTAGAAATATTGAGCACTAATGAAGAAAATCATTTAGATTCCATTATTTTATTGGGCCTCATAGCAACATGTATAAGATTCATGGCTTATTAAGTAACTAATGACCCAAGGTATAATAAAAACTGTGCCATATTAAATCTAAGTAAAAGTAAAGTAAAGTATTAGCCTGTAATATCCCACTGCTGGGCAAAGGCCTCTCATCTCACTGAAGATACAGTGGAAAGGATAAATAAAAATAAAAACATGATATTTTTAGTATCCCTACCTGGTACGAAAACTCATCTTTCTGAGTACATTGTATGATTCCATCCAACACCAACACTCTGCCCAGACTGGTGGTATCATAGACAAGTATATCCTGATACTGGGACCTCTCTGAATGCAATAGTTCCTTCACTTCAAACGAGAATGTGCTGCCTGGCCATAGATCGCATGACTCGGTAAACCAATTGTTTTTCAATTTATCCATCCTTTGGTTAAGTCTTCTAAAAAAATAACTTTATTAGTATTAGTAGTGGAAATGCTTGAGATTCATTTATTTTAATAAGTCTTAGTATTTTTCTGAAATAAATTCTTCCTATATTATGGGTTATCAAAAAGGTTATTCAAATTATTTTACATTAACTATCTATGTGGTCCTGTATTAAGTTAGGATGATTATTTATATATTACTGCAGTTATTCCTCAGTTAATATAGTTAAAACACGTGATAATGATAATATTGCTGACAAAACAAAATATGTAAAGCAAAACTTACTGAAAGAGGACTCTTAGTGAAACAAAATCAGTTGCATTACCTTTATAAAAACAAAAGCAGGTTTTTACACATCAATAAGGAAAACGGGAACCAGTTTCTTACCAAGAATGCAAGTAAAGATAATTTATTTCTGGCTGCAAGTTTTAGGTATACGCGTGCGCAAGTTTTTTGAGACTGGCGGACACTGGCTTCGCAGTTCGCTGTAGCTACTTGGTAGAGTACACGGATACACACACAACTCAATGAATACTTTGCCACTAATTTAGATTAATTTAAAATAAATATATTAGTGGAAATAATGATTACGTACAGTGATAATATTTTAATTAATTGTTTTGGTTTGATTTGATTAGATCATTTCAATTTGTTTGGTTGGATGTTGAAAAGTTTGCTCATGGTTCGTCATTTTGATTGGATAAAAATCAAAATACTATTATTTGATTGGCTCTCCTTAGATGAAAACCACACCCACTTCAAACCCACTATTGACAGTGACTAAAACGACAATGATATGGTACAAATATGACATTGACGTTTAAATCACATACTTCAGTGCGTACCTATTCACTCTACAAAGTTAATGGATGCTTTGTAAATAAAGCTTATTTTTAGTGTAGCAAAGTTCATTATTGCACAAGTTAAGTTCTCATTTTCCCATGGCTTTACTATTTCTTAAGATATGACAACTTTACGCCCGTCAAGAAAATGATCAAAATTCAATTCAAGCAAGAAAACGATTTGCGAAACGCTTTATTTTATAGTTTAGATTTCTAAATTAAAATGGAAAATTCAACAATATCCGTTGAAGAGTTCTACGCAGCGGCGAAAGATTTTGCCGCAACGTCTAGTAAATTGACAGACGGATGGAAACTTATTCACAATGGAGACGATTTACTTCGGTGTTACTTGAAGAAGGAATGTTTTATTCAAAATGAGCATAATTTATTGAAAGCTGAGTACATAGTGTTCTATAACTTGAGTTACGGAGTACCGAGCTTTAGTTTTAATATTTGGGATTCTTCGGGAGTACTGCTTACTTTGGAGAGCATTAGAAGCATGGCTTTCTTACAGTAAGTATTGTATGTTAAAAAACCTGAATGCTTCAGTGAGATGAGAGGCCTTTGCCCAGCAGTGGGACATTACAAGGTAATACTACTAACTACTATTCTTATTCTTACTATATGTGTGTTATATAAAAAAAGGATTTCACAAAATGTTTAAGGCTTATTCAAATGAATTAATCCTTTCTTCTGTACCATACAAGTACCAGTGGCGCCATTTGAGAACCATTAGAGGTATACATACTGATTTTTAGCTATATTATGTACCTACCTTCTTTTTCAGGATAGACCAAAAAGATTTCTACTCTATAATAACCCAGCAGGAACATCCACTCCTCCAAAGACCGTACTTCATCATGCATCCTTGTCACACTGAAACTCTACTCTCTCAGTTCAAGGACAGATCTAAGAACATTATCGTCACCTTCCTAGGACTTATCACTCCATTGATCAGACTTAACTTGCCGTTGGAATATGGACTTTGATGATGTAGAATTAAGAATTCAATTACTGAAGATAGTTTTAAGTAACAAAGGCATTATGTGGAGGAAGTCTGACAGAAGGAAATAAAATGCATCCATTAAAAGGTAATTATTATTATAATACTAGCAGATCCCTTTGGTTTTCCCTGTGTGGAAATGAGAAATAGCCTGTAACCTTCCCATTGAATGTGGCTAGTAAATACAAAAATAATTATCCAAATCAGATAGGTAGTCAGAGACTAGCATGTTCAAACAAACAAAAAAAGAGAAGCTCTTGAGTTACTCGAAAAAATTTAATGATATATGAAACAAAAAAC
The DNA here is from genome assembly GCA_963082685.1 of Cyclophora albipunctata. NCBI lineage: Eukaryota > Metazoa > Arthropoda > Insecta > Lepidoptera > Geometridae > Cyclophora > Cyclophora albipunctata. The sequence goes on from OY720119.1 coordinate 908,796, forward strand.
TCAACTAAGACAAATGAAAAATAAAATAATCAATTAATTGTAGCAACAAATACAACTAAAAGGTCTTTTCTTCCTGTTTTATTTCACAGATGACACTTGGGTTAAAAATGTGACATTTCCTATTTAATTCTTACTGGCTAAATCCTACTAATATTATAAATGCGAAAGTTTTGTGAGAATGTATTATGTTTGTTAGTTTTTCACGCAAATAATACTGTATGGATTTCGATGAAACTTTACCGTGATATAGGTTATACATTTTATCCCGAAATTCCCGCGGGAAAGGGTACAACGCGGGCATCACCGTGCTAGGGTGAAATAAATTTAACAATAACCATAGGGAATTATATAGGAAAACTAGCTGCGCCCCGCGGTTTCACCCGCTTTGTACCCGTTCCCGCGGGAATTTCCGGATGAAAAATAGATGTTGTCCGATTCTCAGGCCTACCCGATATGTACACAAAATTTTATGAGAATCGGTCGAGCCGTTTCAGAGGAGTTCAACCACGCACCCGAAGAAAGAATTTTATATATTATAAGATACCTAGATATATTATGTCAGTGTAAGATCCCATCAATAATTTCATTTAAGTAGCAATGAGGTAGGGAAACAATATTTGTTGATGTTACGATCAAATTTAATTTCAGTACATATTTGTTTTACCTGAACATAGGTATGTATCAAGATTGTTAAGCAATGTGCAGCTCAGACACTACTTGGGATGGGTGGGTGATAGTGGCATTTCTATCTAAGCACTTCGGACCTGACTACCTTGACGTTAAATTATCGGTCCCGGTTGTTTAATTCGTTTGGGTCTTGAAACTCGGACATGCCACTTACTCGTACTTAGTAAAGCTAACATTACATGGTGAATAAGGCGCACGAAACTATCCTAAATCAAATACAACTGATAACAAAGGTCTAGGCCTGGCGTGGTGTCCATCAAGTTAATATTTATCAACACATCGATACCAGATTAGATAGCGTTTTCGCTATAAATCGTATTTGTATGATTGTCGCATTCGCAGTGTTGAGTAGTGTTGTTTTTATTAAAATGAAATAATCAAAAGTGTATAAAATGCGTATTTTTGGTGATCTTCGAAATTGGACGGTGCGGCTTTTTGAGTGTTTGAAAGAAAGAAGAAAGAAAGAAAGAAAGAAAAAACATTTATTCAGACGAATCACACAACAAGAAACGAAAAAACAAAAAAAAACAAAGCAAAGACAGAAAAGAGAACAACAGATATTACATATAAAACAATTACACGGACAGAACTGCTGTGTGAGGTCTGAATAGGCCTCGTCTCAGCGTAATGCCGCCACGATCTTGTGACCCTGGCAGCGCTGATTTTCAGACGAGGCCCAGAGGTGCGCCACTATTAAAATCAAAATCAATACATATACCTACATATAAATACCTACATATAATAATAAATACCTCAATATACTACATACAAATACCCCAAAGTAATCCCATTACATATACATACATAAATACACAATGTAAACTAAACATTAAACCTTACGATCGTCATTCATTCATTCATCGTATCAAGCACCTAATCTGTGGTCATCTGTCACGCCATTCACCAATCACTCAGGTCGCTCACTCACTCGAATCGAATCATTCATATTTCATTTATCTGCGAGCGATTCATACCATCCATACATACATAACAAGCACGCAGCCATCCACCATCCACCTAACAAGAAACAAAGGAAAAATACCACGTGAAAGGTTATACTACTATTGAAACGACATACCTACATTAAGAATAGACATTCAGTATCTACGAACATTAAGAATCAACAAGCGTTGAGATTCTGCAAACATTAAGAGTGTTTCAAGTGTGAAAAAAGTGTGTATACGGTGTACCAGCGGCCACGACTGCCGATCGACCCCATGCACTCCGTGCCAGACCCAATGGTAAGTACGACAGTTCAATAAACTACAGACTACAGAATCTATCAGCTTAACTTCTGTAAGCTGAGTAATCGCTGTTTTATTGTACTTCGAAACGTCTGCAACGTTTTCAGGGCGCGACATGGCGGGTCGAGGGTGTTCCAGCATCTCGTGGCCGCATATCTGAAGGATCCCCGAAAAGCCATAGTGCGGTGCTTCGGTGTGACGAGGACGAACACGCCGGCACGCTCTGGGCGTTTCCTGCGCTCCTGGGCCCACGTCAACTTGCCGAGTAGGTACCGGGGAATCCCGTTACGTATCACACCGAACAAGAGAGTAGACAAATGAAGTTGCCGCCGCGCGTCCATCTTTAGCACGTTGTGCTCATTCAAAAAAGGAGTAACATGCGAGCGCGGCGGTATATTGAAGCAGTAGCGGGCGCAAGCATTCTGTACTCTCTGTATTAACTTGGCAGTTTTGATGCGGAGGCAGGGACCGTATACAGTGTCCCCGTAATTTAGCTTGGATAGGACAAGAGTCTCACACAACAGCTTACGCATTTCAACTGTGAGGTATTTCTTAAACCTATATAGAACTTTTAACCTAAAGAAGCAATTTTTGACACACTGTTCCACATGTTCTGAAAATGTCAGCTGACTATCCAGCACCAGACCAAGGTTTCTCGCTACGTTGACTCGCTCAATTCGTGTATTGTCGATGGTGATGTTTAGTGTTACATTTTGAAGTTTCTGTGTAATCATCTTTTTGGTGCCAAATAACATGAATTTAGTTTTAGATGGGTTGAGAAGTAGGCAATTTAATTTCGACCAATTACTTATCTCATGAAGGTCCGAGTTAATTGCAGCCACCGCATCCTCACTATCCTCAAGTGCAAATGAGAAGTAAAGTTGAACATCATCGGCATATATGTGATATTGACAGTGTGATATACTGGAAACCAAGTCGGCACTATAAAGTGCAAATAGGATTGGCCCGAGTATGGATCCTTGAGGTACACCACGTTTGACTTCCTGTGTAGTTGATTTCATGGTGGAACCGTCTGGCAGGGTTATTTCAACATACTGGGTCCGATTGTACAAATAGCTACAGAACCAGTCTATCGCACTGTCATTGAGCCCATAATATTTTAACTTAGCACATAGGAGCTCTATATTCAAACCATCGAAGGCCCTTGAAAAATCCAATAGAGTTAGAACACTCAGTTTATTCTGATCCATGGCATGAATCAGGTTGTCGACAACATCTGCCATTGCTGTGGTGGTGCTGTGTCCTTTTCGAAATCCAGATTGTACAGCGGGCAGAATATTGTGCACCTCTATGTACCTGGTGAGTTGGTTACAGACTACCCTCTCAAGTATCTTGGACAGACATGGCAGAAGGCTGATCGGTCTGTAGTCTTTCAGTGAGGAGGGGTCTTTGACCTTAGGCAGAGGACGGACAATGGCTGTCTTCCAGGCACTAGGGAAGGTACCGCTGGAAATGGATGCATTGACCGTGGATGTTATGGCCTTAAGAGACTGTGGGAGTGTAAGTGTCAGCATATCTAGACTAATTGAGTCACAACCCATGGCATTAGATTTTAATCTCTTAATTATTTGTAAGACCTCTGTTTCATTGGTTGTCTGCAGAGCGAAGGTATTGTCGGAGTTGTACTTGTTAATGGTGAAATATGCTAATTGATCTGCTGACACCACACCGTCCCCTGGCACATTGAGGAAGTGCTCATTTATATCATTCGGGTTTCTTAAATGCGGAGGTAGGTCAGTAGATTGCTTTTTATTGGGCAGTACAGTGGTTTTTAGTTTGTTCCACAATTTTTTGGGGTATTTAATGTTCTCATTAATATCCTTAGAGAAAAAGCATCTCCTCTCTGTTTCCAGGGCATCAATGACAAGCTTTTTCATTAGCTTATACTCTTTTTCCCTCCTTTTGTCAGACCTAGACTGCTTCCAATGATTATGACTCTCATCCCTAGCCCGAATCATTTGCCTTACGGTTGGAGTAATCCATGGCTGCGGTGGATGCCTGAACTTACGGGTTTTTAGGGGCGCGTGCCTGTCGAACAAAGAGAGCATCGTCTCTTGAAGAAAATTGACCATGGTGTCGACATCACCGCCCGCACGATCAATATCCGTCCAATCGATGCTATCTAGGTCGCGGGAGAAACTGTCATAATCCATACTTGCTAATGGCCGATACGTAACCCATTGAGGTGTGGATGGCTCTTTTTTATCTTAAATTCTGCTACGACCATGGCGTGACCTCCGAGTTCTGGCTTGTGTATGACAGTCACTGCCCGCGTCCTCATGTCCGTACATATCACATCGATTAGCGTGCTGCTGCTGTTGGTGAAGTGGGTGGGCTCCGTGACCACCTGATTCAAGCTCATGCTACTGACAAACTGCGAGAGAAGGTCTGATGATGCACCGCTTGTGGCCGTTACGTTGATGTTGAAGTCACCGACCAGAATGACTCCGTTACAGTCCGAGAATGACGTCACCGAGTCGGTCAGTGCATCAAAGAACTCCAGTTTGTCTTGCCATGGAGGGCGGTACGCTGTCCCTATGGCGATGGTGGTGTTCTTGACCCTGACCTTAATCCACATCTGCTCGACTGTCGTCTTCGCAGGGTGTTCAGCTGCCTGTGCATGTAGGCCTCGTCGTATATAAAATCCTACGCCCCCTCCACGTCCACGCTTTATGCTCTCAGGCCTAGGGCTATGTATAAATCTGTAGCCGCTAACCCTAAACATGGTTACATCATCACCACTTCGGAGCCACGTCTCATTTACGGCCAGAATGTCAGGCTTTACCTCCGCAATCGCCACCGCCAACTCGTCAGCCTTGGTGTTAAGAGACCCAGCATTGTAAGTGCCGACTATTAAATTCTTAGAAGCAACCATGAGAGCTTGATAAAGTACACGGATTGAGCGCAGCTACTATGGTGAGACTCCCGTACCTATCCAAGCCGTAATTACAAGACCTTAAAGATAAATAATGACATGTAGGTTGATAAGGATGCACTTTAAAGTTCGAAAATATTGTAAATAATGTAAATAGATTTAGATATAAGTTGTTTGACAAATGTACATAAATAAACCTAGCATAGTATATAAATTCATAATGTAGATGGATAAACATAATATAGTATATAAATTCATAGTGTACATGGATAGTGATAGATAGATATATATAAAAACACAGAAATATAAAATATAACAACACGACACCCTTTGAGTTGTACCTCACACACCAGTTCTGATTATAGGAAAGAAACAACATAACAATTAAAAAAGGTAATAAAAAATGATTTTCAAAATGTCCAGTGTGCATTGCCGATGTTGACGTTTGGCTATCCGTTTCAGCTTCGCGATTATGTGGATTGCCGTTTGAGCCGCAAAGCAAGGTCGGTCTCAGAGCAGATCCGAAACGCCTGGGACCCTTCATTTTGGCGGATGAAGATACGGCCCTGCCTTGTCCACGCAAATCGCCAGTGGAGGGTCTTACACTCCTCCCTGACACGGTGGAAGAGCTGGCGGTTCCTCTTAGTGAGCCGCTCGTTTACGAAGACCCGGGGCGCGCCGCCGGAGTCGGGCGGGCCGCCGCGGCGCACACGCGCTGCCTGCAGCAGCTCGTCCCGCTTGGCGCGACGCGTCAGGCGCAGCACCAGACGGCGCGGGCGCCCGCTCTCAGCGGGGCGCGGCCCGACGCGCTCCGCGAACACAATGTCGGCCGCGTCCAGCGCCACGCCCAGCCGCGCCGCCAGCACCAGCGCCGCCTGCAGCGCACTCTCGCCCGGCGCCTCCGCCAGGTGGCCGACGTCCAGGTCCGCCAGCAGCGCGTCCTGCTCGCGCTCGTCCAGCTCGGTCCGCAGCCGCTCCACAACTCCCTCCAGCTCGCCCACCCGGCCGCCGTCCTGTGCGGGTTCCCGCCGCTCCAGCGCATCCAGCCGCAGCTCCACAGCGTCCACCCGCCGCTCCAACGCATCCACCCGCACTCCGATGCCAGCTATGTTATCGCGCAGCTCGGCCATCTCCCGACGGAACTCCCGCATCTCGGTCATGAACTCCGCGAGCTCACGGTGCATGGTAAGTATGGCAGCGCCCGGGGCGGGCTCCACGACGAGGGTACCTTGCGCCGATGGAGAACTGGCGCCCGCGGCGGCGGCGCGCGCGCGCGTGCGCGCCAGCGCGGTGGCGGCGGCGGCGGCGCCGTCGGAGGCGGCGGCGGCGTCGGAGGCGGCGGCGGCGTCAGAGGCGGCGGCGGCGTCGGAGGCGGCAGCGGCGGCGGCATGGGACTTGGATCGCACCGGAGTGTCGTCGTTGCATCGCCGCCTGGTAACGTTGGCGCAGGACGGGCACCTCAGGGCTTGCAGTTGGGCAGCTCCCAGGCCGTCGAGAGAAGTTATATTCAGGCACTGGCAGCAGTAGGCTGCCCTGCACGAGTTGCACGAAAGGCAGCGACTTTTGGAAGAGTTCGAGCACCCACTACACTTCATGATTGTTTTTGTTTTTGTTTTGTTTTTGGGAGAACAACAATAGCCGCTGGCAACACTATTACGCGAAACTCCTGTCAAAGTCGCTGTCACTTTGAACTGTCAAAGTCCAAGTCAAAGTGTTTGTTATTGTTATGGAATTGTGGGTAATAAATGTGATGGTGCCTAGTTGATATGTGGCTATAATTATATTTGTATATATAGTGCCGGGTGACTTAGCTGTTTTAAGTTGATTTTCTTCTAAAGTACAGCAGCTATTTCGGAAACAATAGTTTCGTGGATGCAGTGCACCGTCTGGAGAACTTTGGTGGTAATTTCACGCACTTTGGTCGCGGAATATATTAATTGATGTGATCTACTTAAAAGTTACGACCGGTGACGTTCAATGACGTGACTACCCTCAAAAAGCGTGTGCTGTCGTTATATTTTGTTGTTTCAATGTAAGTTTATTTTGCTCATTACTTCAATTATCATTCATTGGTCAAGTCTTACGTATTATTGTATAACCTTCGATGATGTTTGCGTGAGTAGTAATGCCACGGGTTTTCCCGATGCCTCATATTTGTTGATTTTACCCGCGTTGTGCCCGTTCCCGTAGGAAATCCGGGATAAAATGTAGCCTATAGCCTTCCTCGATAAATAGACTATCTAACAGTGAAAGAATTATTCAAATCGGTTCAGTAGTTTCTGAGATTAGCGCGTTTAAACAAACAAACAAACAAACAAACAAACAAACAAACAAACAAAACAAACTCTTCAGCTTTATAATATTAGTATAGATTAAGTATTTGAGTTCATAAAAGGATATGTACGCTACATTTTGGTTAAAACGTAGCATGGATCCTTATCCTAATCTACCTTTATTACTGCACTAACATTAAAGAGATAGTAAGTACATATTAGGTATGTGAGATTCTTAACATATGTTCGTCGAATAATGAAGAAACGTTTCTTACAATGTTGTTGACCCTCACGCAAAAACTACTGCACGAATCTGGTCGAATATTTACACAGGGATAGATTCCAGTCTGAAATAATATATTTATACCATAAGTCTCACAAAAATGGGTATAGTGCAGACAAGCAGTGTCCTGCTGTTTTACTTGCATTGTAGACGTTCCTGTGGGAATTTTGACAAGAAAAGTAGCCATACCTTCCTCTTGAATCACTCTGTATGTTGGTGACCGAATGCAAATCCGTTCAGTAGTTTTTGAGAAAATAAATTACATACTTACAGATAGCTAATACGTAAGATGAAACTCTGTCTCCCCATAACCATGAGTGGTGTAATCCCCTCAAAATATCAATATACGCGATGCAGTCCGGTTTCATTTAGTACAAACAGACATATACTTAGATGAAGATAATAATATCCTCAGTAAGCCAAAGTCCTTTGCCCCTACAGTGGGACCTTGCAGATTAAAGTTACTGCAACTTTTGTAGTCAATACATTAGTTAGATTAAGTACTCGTGGCGTGATGTCTGAAATACGGATGAGCCACAATTTCCGTAACATACTAATACTGATAACGCGCCCGATAGCTTGATAATTGACTAAATATTATTTTGATTACGCAGCGGTACGTTGTAATGAAAGTATTGTTACTTCTATCTATGCAGCTGATATGTATTCGTTTCCTTGATAATTTTTGTTATTAAATGAAATGCTGTATTGATAAATTGATACTTTTAGTAAACAAGCATTTGCAATACAAAATAAATACTTACAAGACATACATTTCCCTATAAATCCTACCCTATCCTACTAATACTATAAATGCGAAAGTTTTTCTAACGCAAAAGCTACTCAACGGATTAAGATGAAATGTTACTGTAATATAGGTTACTAGCAGCGCCCCGCGGTTTTACCCGCGTTGTGCTCGTTCTCGTGGGAATTTCGGGATGAAAATTTCCCTATAGCCTTTCCGTTGAATTTAGTTATTCATCACAATTATTGAAATCGGACAGGTAATTCCCAAGATTAGCTCGAACATACAAATAAACAAAAAACCTTACAAATTTTACCTCTTTATAATATTAGTATAAAGAATAACACATGTTATCCCGAAGTTCTCGTGGGAACGGGCACAACTTAGGCTACAAGTAAAGTATACATCGACATCACTACATAGTATAAAACAAAGTCGCTATTTTTGTCTGTTTGTTTGTCTGTATGCTTAAATCTTTAAAATTACGCAACGGATTTTGATGCGGTTTTTTGTAATAGGTAGACTGATTCAAGAGGAAGGTTTTTATGTATAAAAATTCCCGATATTCCCACGGGAACGGGCACAACGCGGGTAAAACCGCGGGGCGCTGCTAGTTTTTATTTAAAAGGAGAAGAGTGGTGGCATTGTAGCAAGGTTTATACCCAAATATAATACGGACTAACAGTATATTAATTGTAAATCGTCAACTCACTTTATGACCTAATAAATAAGCTACCTATTGTTACATTTCCACGAATGTTAAATGTTTGATGTCTAATGATCCTAATGAATAAATAATTACGGGTCACTGCAGTCGATTACATAGTAAAATGCCTTTGAAGTTGGTTCGATCAGCTTTTATGGTTTCTGTTTGACGTGGATAGTTGGCCCTAATGGAAATAATATGTTATTTTTCTGGAGTTTCTTTAGACTTTCTTTAGACAATCAATCGGAGGGCTAAAAATATTTACATTATTAATAAAACTTTATGTTTACTATATTCAAGTACTAACCGCGCTCTGCGGTGTTGCCCGCGTTGTATCCGTTCCCGCGGGAATTTCGGGATAAAATGTATCCCATGTGTTATTCTGATGTATAACCTATATTGCTGTAAAGTTTCATCCAAATTCATGCAGTAGTTTTTCGTGAATGATTAACAAACATACATATATACATAAATCCTCACAAACTTTCGCATTAATAATCTATGAAGGATTTTTCTACTTGTGATAAAAAATACTTAAAAGTTTCAATTAACTAAGTAGGTACGTTTGCATAGTATCTCTAATTGGCACAATAACTGTAATCTTTATTAATATGTTTTGCACTTTTGGGATTTACCGTATCGAATGATTTTTTGCGAAAAGATAAGATTTAAAATGATGCACAAATGTCATTTAATTAACACCCTAACTAATGTACCTATGCCATACGTTTTGTTCCTATACAGTGGCGTATATAGAATATTGATTATGTAGGCTTACCCTTTAGGTTTTATCGTGCGAAATATACGGTTAAAGCGAACTACTAATTTTGAATTGAAACGTTTACGAATACACTTCGCTTTTATTACTGATATAAGTTTAAAATTGCAAAGTAGATATTACCTACCCTGTAATGTACCTACCACTGCTAGGGATAGGCCTCTCACCTCACTGAAGATATCAGCACAGCAAGGAAAAATTAAACGTTATCACCACACTCTTCGTTGTGTTTCGTAGAAAATAATGGTTTTAATAATATGTGTTATATTATAATTCAAAGTATATGAACCCGGCTTACGTTAATCCATTCATTTATTTTTATAACTTTACCAGTTAGTTAAGTAGTAAAATTGAAAATTACAAGTAAATGTGATTTGTCAGTGAGTAATAATTTTTTTATTAGTTAGTTGCCTGCCAGCTATAAGGAACCATACTAAACTAAAACTTCGAATGACTGAGTTTAGCGACGCTGACTTTTATAGAAAACTGGCAGACCCCGCGGTTTTACCCGCGTTGTGCACGTTCCCGTGAAATTTTCGGGATGAAAAATAGCTATATTTTTGCCAAAAATATATACCTACATTATTGTGAGAAACTCGGGTGGTTATATAGTATGAATTGTTAAGTGGCTATATGTTATTGTAATTTTCAGAGTGGACATTTATTTGCAAATCGGCCCGTGTATACATTTCATTGCACGTGACTGTACTCAGAGAAGTCAATTAAATCAACAATTAAATAATTGACGTTATGTTTAATACATTACAAGTCAAAAACTATTCATGAAATCATTCACACAACAAAAATGGAATCTGGAAAGAAACTAAATTATCAAACAACAGCAAATTCTTTCTTTGATTTGAAGTAATAACATAGAGGAAATAATCACTACGTTTGTAATAATTTCAAAGAAACTGTAATGGCGGCCGGCCGGCGGCGGCAAGTTATGACAGTGTGGCCAGTCACCCAATGTTTTAATTTTTGACGTCTCATCTTATTTTTTAAAGTGGTATTAGCAACAAATACATAGAAAAGATCGATGTGTGCAACCGCAAAAACACAATTAGAAAGACAACAGACCCTGTTGGATAGGAAGCTATTGATTGAGGGTACAATAATAAACACAACATACAATAATCTTATCAATTACATAGTAAAGGATAGTGGTAAAAATATAATTCTAATTATTTTTCTTTTGTTGATTCGCGATAATACGCTCAAAAAATTATTTTTAGTCACATTGTTTATTTTAAATGAATACGTTAGTTAGATATTGATCAAACAGAAGTGGGAGAGTATACGTTGATAATAAAAGTTAATAAGAATGTTGTTATGCTTAACTGCAAACACCAAAGGATGAGGGGATCACCATTCGGTCGGTATTTTTGTTTTTTAACTTAAGAAAACTTGTTGATTACCGACGCCTACTCCTTCACTGTAGGTACTGATAACTTTAGTAAAGACCAGTTGACTCTGTTCGAGTCTTATCAGACTAGGTCTTGTATGTCTACTGAGCCTCAAATCGTATCGCTTAATATAATTCGGATGCACTCGTACATGGGCATCATAGGAAGTAAGAGTAGACGCATAATTTTATAACGGGCCTTTAGGCTGTCCAAATATTCCGACACGAGACTGACCACTGAACTTACTCTACAAAACTTAAACTTACTTTTACTACGTAGTACTATTTAGTAATCTGTGCTTTTACTTAGAAGACGCATGTAGGCAAAGTTCGATAACATATCAAACCTTAAAAGAAATTAATAACAACTCAACCATGTTACCGAACAATTGTTTAATTGAGTATCGACCTCAAATGACGATGCATTATAATTATGGAGTTATTTGCAAGGTGCGACAGTTGTCCACCTTCTCACGGGCAAACCTTCGGCGTGGTCACAGTGACATTGGCACACTGGCACCGACAGTTGGTGATGGCACTTGGGACGAATATTGTTGGCCACGGGGCAGATGAAGGTACTGTTCTTTCAGTTTTTAAAGTTTGCAAAGGTTCTAGTATGTTCCGAGTTTGAAACTTTGTCCGATAGTTGATGTAGCTTAGTTGTCCGTCTATTGATTGTTTACTCACAGTGGTTTACAAACATTCTACTTTCTAATAATGTAATAAATGGAATAGTCATAGTACAAAATCCTTACTGCACCCTATTAATGTCGATAAATTGATAATTCTTTACCAACTTAAAAAAAAATGAAGTTCTCAATAGAAAATACCAACAGTTTAATTTTTTATGCAGAGATGTATTTTAGAACATGGATAAGGTCGAAAAAACGTAGGGTATGAATTTAGTACTATGTGGTATGATTTAAGATCTGATAAATGTGATAGATATATCTTTATACCCAAATGATAAAGAAACAAAGCTTAGCATATGGAATAGCTTTTTTAAACTCTTATCACCCTATTTTAAACTTTCTTTGATACTTTACTATACTGCAAAAACCGTTCCGACGGAATACTTCAAAAGTTGTTCAATACTTTTGCATTATACGTTCGCAGTTTACTACAATGTCAATATAATCACTACGTTTGTTTAATAACCTTTATTACTGTTAAGTTTCATCCAAAACCGTCAAGCAATTTTTTCGTGAAAGAGTAACAGATACAAACATCCATCCTCACAAACTTTGGCATTATAATATTATGTAGTAGGATAGGACTTTATAGTAGGATTTTCGATTGCTCTCTTAATTCCGTGTTACGTAATGTTGCTTATGACTACAAAAAATATGTTTTTATTTATAAACTGTATAAATCGTTGTGCACAATGTAAAGAGCTTCCAAAAAAAACCTTTATGTGTATTAAATATAAGTCGGTGCGATCGGCATCAGATGATTTACAGTGGTCTATCACTACTCGAACACGCCTCCACGACATTTTTTTTCCACTTTTATTCTAAACTATAATTACTTAAAGCATAAATAAATATAGGGCAGGTAATTGCGGTGCCATCTAACATCGATTTCTGTATAAAAAATATATTCTTTCAAACCTCGGCTTCACACTTCACCGTACATAATATCCCACGGTGGTGCGTTGGGCTGAATAATTGATTCGGAAAATTGTGATGGTTTTAATATACAGTTTTCTCAGGTTAATATTTAATTACTATCGGTCTCACTGGCTACTTAACCTTAACCTTAGCTGTTAAAGGTCGTATAAACGTTTTGTGAATTTTCCTATAAAATAATTGTGAAGAAAAGTTATCAACGTTTTCAATTTTACAGAGATAGAAAATGTTACAGTTAGATATAACCTTATGCTATATGCATTAAGGCGTTGCGGAATGATTTCAACCTCAAGTCAGATTCAACTATGCAGGTTAGAGTCCTCTCTTAGGAAAGAGTAAATCAAGCGTGTATATATGTGTATGCTTATCTAAAAACTGTGTTAAACTGTGTGTTATCTAAAAAATTGTGTTAGTTACACCACCTGGACCGATTTCCTTGATATTTAATGTTTCTGGTTCATCTCACCACCGATTAGCAGAACAACCACACACAGCAAAACCGCGAGAATTAATTAGTACTCTTCATCGAGTGGATGGCCAACCTGACCAATCCTGGTGTCAGAGTTATTGAGCCGCCAAAGGCCTCTGACATAATTAGTATGATAAATGGTTACTTAATACCCATACTAAAATATCCTCACAGGACCGAGACAATATAATAAACCGCGGGAACAATTAGGTAATCTATATCTATGCTAATACATAAAGCAAAAAGTTCGATTTTTGTTTGTTTGAACGCGCTAATCCCAGGAACTTACAGTCCGATTTGAATAATTATTTTCGTAATAAATAGCCACATTCAATGAGAATATTACAGGCTATTTTTATCCAGAAATTCCCACGGTAACGGTAACAAAGCGATTAAAACCGCGAGCCACTGTTAATCTATGATAAATGGCTACCTAACTCTCCACTCCTCAGGGCAACAAAGTATCATCGAGCCCGGAGACGCGCCAGATCGAGGTGGGCACGTCGGAGGAGGTGTCTCGGAAGAAACACAACAAGATCAAGACCTCCAAGTACACTCTCCTCATGTTCCTCCCAAAGAACCTCTCGGAGCAGTTCCGGAGAGTTGTGAACTTCTACTTCTTGATAGTCACTGTGATATCCTTTTTGATTGGTGAGTGAGGGACCTCTTTTTAAGTTGTATTACTTGAACTATGATACTCATTTTTTGAATTTTACGTTTACGGATACACCTATAAGGATGAGAGCGCTTACTGTGTCGGGGGTTGTGGGTTCGATTCCCGCCCGGAGTCAACTCGCCCGGAGACAAAACCAGAATCAACTAATTCGTGTAGCCGTTCTCGAGTTATAGCGAGACTAACAAACCACGATTTATTGTTGTATATATGTATATAGATTACTATGGTTTACTCTCTTATCTCAACAGACAGCCCAGTGTCCCCGTTGACTAGCGTGGCCCCGCTCTCGTTCATGGTGATGGTGACGCTGGTGAAGCAGGGCTACGAGGACTGGCTGCGGCACAAGGCCGATAACAAGATCAACAACCAGATAGGTACGGAACATAACTTTATCCCTCAGTTTTAGAAAGAAAGAATATATCTACAATATTGAAATTATCATCATTACTGGAAATAAGATTTATGTTTGGACATTTATTTTTCTTCATTTTCTGAATTTCAATGGACCAAGGTCGGAACCTTGAATGAGCTTCATGTGTAAGTAATCTCTATCTTGATAACCAGAAGTCTCATACCGATACCTCACCTACAATAGAGCGAAGTAAAATTTATCTAATATTTGTATATGAGCATAACTTGGTGTGTCATGGTGACAAGCCTGTTGCTTTTAGCCTAATCTATATAAGTACTTAATATAATAAAGCTGAAAGATTTTGAAGACAATACAATTGTGAACAAAAAAATTATCGCGGTTTTACCCGCTTAGTGTTCGGTCCCGTGGTAATTTTGGGATAAAAAATAGCCTATAACCTTTCCGTTGAATGTGGCTATCCATTTCAATAGTAGTTTATGCAACGTCATATAAAGAAGGGTATTAAAACACGAGTGTGAGTTTATGAAACGAGCGCAGCGAGTTTCATAATAGTAACGAGTGTTTTAATACCCGTGTTATATGCAGTTGCATACACTACTTTATCTTCACTATTTAATGCAATTAATCAAACAAAATTTTAAAAACAAAACACATTGCGAAACATTAAATTCACGCGTAGGTACGTGTATTGTCACAGTGAACTTGCCGCCATTAAAATCTAACCAATGAGAGCGCAGCTGCGCGTAGGGCCAATCAGGAGCGAGCGAGATCTTACCAAAGAGTTTTGTGTATGTAGTTTCGACGAAGTTTTCAAGTATAACCCAACTGTTTTCAAAAGCCAGCCTAATATCAAAATTTTATGCAACTAGTATGAGGATTTTGACATAAGGCTCGCCAGGTTAATTGGTCGCGTTATAATGATGTTTTATGTTATATTATAATGATATTATAACATCATGTGCAATTGCTTAAATTGAGTGTTTTAGTTGTCTGTGCTATAACAGTAGTAATTATAAGTCAAGTATTGGAATCATAAGTAGAATATTACATTAGTGTAGATAAAAATAATTATTTGAATAGGATTGGTAGTTTCCGAGATTATCGCGTTCTTAAACAAGTAAAAACTTCAGCTATATTAGTATGGATAGATAAGTAGACATTTGATCGCATCTTGAATCATCACTGTTATCAATATATTGGGCACTCTCTCAATTTTCAAGGGCCATTTATCTCCGATACAGGAACCAATGATAAGCTTCACTCGATATTGTATCTTAATGTAAAGAGACCGATGCTTAAAAGGCTTAACCTAATGATGATCAAGTTTTCTTTACGTAGCAATAATACAAAGTACGTTTTTTAAGCTATTTCCTCCTCACTGTATTGATATCTTCATTGAGATGAGATGCCTTTGCCCAGCAGTGAGATTACTGAGTTTTACGGGCTTAAAAACTCTGATCCATAAGCTGGCCTAACCTAGATCGAATCGATCGAAGATGATGATATTAAAAGTGCATGGTGCAATAAATAGTTGTGATATTTAAATAACTACAAAAACAACTCCTGGAAAGTATCAAAAAGGTATGTTTGCAGACTCTGTAATAAACTTACTTATTTGTAGGAAAGATGACTTATGAGGCATTCATAGTTATGAGTCAAAACGATATTTCCAGGCATTACGATTTCCGTTTATTTTTTACTTTATCGGTGATCAGCCGTCATACTCATGCAGAATAATTTTGCTATTCAAATCCTACAGTATATTTAACTAATATATAAAATTCTCGTGTCACAGTTTTCGTTGCCATACTCCTCCGAAACGGCTCGACCGATTCTCATGAAATTTTGTGTACATATCGGGTAGGTCTGAGAATCGGCCAACATCTATTTTTCATCCCGAAATTCCCGCGGGAACGGGTACCGTGGTTGAACTCCTCTGAAACGGCTCGACCGATTCTCATGAAATTTTGTGTACATATCGGGTAGGCCTGAGAATCGGACAACATCTATTTTTTATTCCGAAATTCCCGCGGGAACGGGTACAACGCGAGTGAAACCGCGGGGCGCAGCTAGTATAGTATAGATATATTCGATAGAAATTGGTTAGTACAAACATACGAGTTTAACACTTAATCCTTCCACTGAACTATTATTTTCTGTGGATGAGGCACTGCAGTCAAATTCTGGTAACAACTTTTTATAAACATGTTTGGACCAATTGCTATGGTTGATATTTTTAATGCATTATTATCACACACAGCAAACCAGACATAACCTGTTTCTTTCATTTAAAACAGAAGGATTAGAGGCTAACTTACTTCATTTTACATGCTTATAAAATGACGTGGTTTCTTCAAATGGAGAAGAGTGGCGAGAATGGGAGGAGGCCTTTACCTGATAATGGAATGATACGGGCTAACAGTAACAGTAACTTATAAGTATTTTTATTACACATTACCTTATTTCTTCACCCACAGTGGAAATAGTGCACAAAGGAGTCATAAAGGAGATAAAGAACTCGCTCATATCTCCTGGAACCTTGGTTCGTGTGAAGCGCGGCCGCGAAGTGCCGGCTGACCTGGTGCTCATCTGTTCCGCCGAAGAGAAGGGCAAGTGTTACGTCACTACTGCCAACTTGGATGGGGAGACGAATCTGAAGACTTTGAGGGTCCCCCCGCCACTGGTTGGGTATACTGCAGGTTGGTATTTTACATGGTTTATTCAACAGCCGCGCCCCGCGGTGTTACGCGCGTTCCCGTTCCCGTGGGAATTTCGGTATAAAATGTATCCCGTGTGTTATTCTGATGTATAACCTATATTACTGTAAAGTTTAATAAAAATCCGTTTAGTAGTTTTTGCGTGAAAGAGTAGCAAACATACATACACACATACATACATACATACATACATACACACATGCATACATACATACATACATACATACACACATACACACATACATACATACACACACACATACATACATACATACATACACACATGCATACATACATTCTCCCAATCTTTCGCATTTATAATTTTAGTAGGACAAGTGACCGTTCTATGAGGGTGACCATAGGATTGGACCCAACTGAACACAGCGAGATTGATAAGCATCTGTTTGAGGTGCTTCGGTATAAAACGTTGGGTCTTCAGTCATTTCCATGCTAAACTTCATCGGTTCAGTGCTTTAACCGTATCTCTATTATATTCTGTTAGTGAACCTACATTTGTATAGTTACACAGAGTGACAAGTTTAAATTCCGTTCTGTGAAAACGCTGTGTACGCTCTGTGAAACGAAAACAAGCTCCAAACGCCAATGCGTAAGGGTGTACAACAGCTGGTAGACCATTCGATCAACGACGGCATCGATCGATAGTACATATTAATGGATTAAAGTGCGTTAACCGATTGTTTATACCATGCCGACATATAACGACCGCGATGTAGGCAACGCATTCCACCATCGATCCACAGTCGATCGATTGGTGCAGACATTCTAAAGGTATTTTTAGGGTTCCGTACCCAAAGGGTAAAAACGGGACCCTATTGCTGAGACTTCGCTGTCCGTCTGTCACCAGGCTGTATCTCAATAACGGTGATAGCTAGACTAGTTGACATTTTCACAAATTATGTATTTCTATTGCCGCTTTAACAACAAATACTAAAAATAAAATATTCAAGGGGCTCCCATAGAAAAACTTGTTTTTTTTTGCTGTTTTTTAAAGTACGGAACCCTCCGTGCGCGAGTCCGACTCGCACTTGGCTGGTTTTTTTCAGTGCTGTTTGCTGAGTCTTGAGTTCAATTTACTCCTTTACAGACATTCTCCCTCAAAACATGCGTATAGAAGTCCCTAACCCCATAGCCGACCTATATACCTTTTACGGAAGACTAGAGATCCCTGGCTTCGACTCGCTGATCCTGGGGACGGATAACCTGATGCTGAGGGGATCCAAGGTCAAGAATACTGAGTGGGCTATCGGCTGTGCTGTTTATACAGGTATTTTATATATTAAAGATTATTTTGTTTTAACTAATTTGATGTATCTAATGACCATATGATTTCCCCCTCTTTAACCGGCTTATTAAGAAAAGTATAATGTAAATTATATCATTACACTTATCATCTCATCATTTCATTATCAAACCGATACCGTTTTATTTGGATAAAAAGACAATAAAACAATTATGTAACAAAGTTATAAAGCAGATGTGTATCAAATACACCAACTATAAATTTTCACTACAATTTCTCGCTGTTATTATAAGTTTAACGTCGAAGTCTGTGTGTGCGTCTGCCAGTTTCCTTGCGTTCTTTCTTAGCTATGTTACGTAAAGAACAGTCCAGATATTTTAGGGGGGTTTTTAATTTTCTCATTTTGCTTATTTTTTCACAGGAGAAGAAACTAAACTAGCCCTAAACTCAAAATACTCCAGCAACAAGTTTTCCTCCTGCGAGCTAGCCGTCAACGGATTCCTAATGTTCTTCATAGTGTTACTGTTACTAGAAATGTTCGCATCCCTCGCGGCTAGCATAGTCATCGATAGAAATCACCCAGAACGGGAAGTGTACCTGGGACCCGGGATCGGATACCCGATATCGATCAGCGAAGTGCTACAACTGCTGTTTTCGTTTTTGCTACTGTATTATTATATTATACCGATGTCTCTGTACGTCACCATTGAGCTGTATAAGTTTATTGGTAAGTTGCATTTCACTGATATGTATATTCAAATAAAGTATTTGTGTATATATGTAACTAACAGCGCCCCGCGGTTTTACTGACGTTGTGACCGTTCCCGTGGAAATTTAGCGACGAGTAGGTTAGTGGTTAACCCTGGTGTTGGAGTTTTTAGACCGCCTCAAGGCCTCACGATTGGTCTAACGATTGAAACAACCGGGACCGACAATTTGACGTGCCCTCCATTTCACTGTACAGGTGCTCTCTTCATCGGGTGGGACGAGGAGCTCCGCTGCCCCGAGACGGGGCGCGCCGCCGTCGCCAACACCTCCGACCTGAACGAGGAACTCGGGCAGGTCGAGATTCTCTTCAGCGACAAGACAGGAACACTCACCACGAACATGATGCTGTTCCAACAGTGTTCGGTGAATGGAGTGGTGTATGAGGAGAGGGGGGACAAGCTGTATGATGTGTCGTGTATGGATCAGCCGGTAGATTGCCTTCAGGTCAGTGTGAAGGGTTTACTGAAAGGCTTCTGTGTGTAGTGTATTGTGTAACTTTTACAGTGTAGTCACAGACGTCAGGCGTCATTCAGTGTCATCATTTTGAACAACTTCTGTGTGTAATGTGACAACATTAATTTCTTTTTTTTATCTCAAAGCTGAATTGTTTAGTGTCATATTTATTATAAAAAAAGGATTCTATACTTCAATGTGTAGTGTCAAATTTATTTTTTAAAAGCTGCCTTAAATATTCTATGTGTAGTGTCACATAAAAAAAGCATTGAAAAACAAGTGTATTTCAAAGTAAATATTTTTTCATTAAAACTTGTCTTACAACTAAAATGTGTTGTGTTGTGACACATCTGTTTAAAAAAAACTGACTCACACTTTTTGTGTATAACTACCTTTTTTAACTCGATTGTAATGAGTTTAAAATACCCTCCCAAATATCAATAGCTTTATTACAAGAACACATCATGCCAAATAAACGTTTCTCTACCTTTATTTGTCCATTGCCTTATCTATTGTATACTATCATCGCATAATGATTAGCAAATTGTGGTGATAACTTCGCCCCTAAGTTACGTGTACCATAGCACAACCATAGTTACTCATCCGTATGTCCATTTCACTCTTAATACTCTTATCAGTCGCATATTTTTTCTGCAAATACCGCCATAGACGTCATTATTTTCGCTAGTACGATAACAATCTTATATCTTTACTAATATAATGTACTAATCACTACATATTATATAACAAAGTCCCCGGCCGCGTCTGTCTGTCTGTTCGCGATAAACTCAAATACTACTGCACGGAGTTTGACGTGTTTTTTTTAAATAGATAGAGTAATTCAAGAGGATGGTTTATATGTATAAAAATTCCCTCGGGAACGGGCACAACGAGGGTAACACCGCGGGGCGCTGCTAGTACTTATAAAGTCGTCTCTTTTTCGTGTCTGTCACACTGTTTGTCTGTCTGTATGCTTAAATCTTTAAAATTACGCAACGGATTTTGATGCGGTTTTTTGTAATAGGCAGAGTGATTCAAGAGGAAGGTTTTTATGTAAAAAAATTCCCGAAATTCCCACGGGAACGGGCACAACGCGGGTAAAACCGCGGGGCGCTGCTTATAAAATAAAGTCGTCTCTGTTTCGTGTCTGTTTGTCTGTTTGTCTGTATGCTTAAATCTTTAAAATTACGCAACGGATTTTGATGCGGTTTTTTGTAATAGGTAGAGTGATTCAAGAGGAAGGTTTTTATGTAAAAAAATCCCGAAATTCCCACGGGAACGGGCACAACGCGGGTAAAACCGCGGGGCACTGCTAGTGATAATATAATAAAGCTGAAGAGTTAGTTTTTTTGTTTGATCGCGCTTGCCTCAGAAACTAGCAATCCGATTTTAATAATTATTTTTGTAATGGATAACCACATTCAACGGGAAGGCCACAGGCTACTTTTTTATCCCGAATTTCAACGGGTACGGGCACAACGCGGGTAAAACTGCGGGGCATTGAACATAAATATATCTACTATTTCTATGTATGTATATGATCAACTGTATATTTACGATATCTATTGATAATCAGATACAACGGCGAGATTAAAGATTTTTCCTAAACATGTTTTATTTATACACGTGACTTGGTTTGACATGCCATCCAATGATTTGTTTCAACGAGTTGGAAAACGTTTGTAGCCCAGACTATTTGGTCAAAATTATCTTTGGTAGCGGATATCGACAATATTCTCTAGCTAGATAAAGATACAAGGCATTGAAATAATATTACATTTTATCAGTTACGTAGGCAGTTAGCCCTGGGCTATTCCCAATAAGAGCATACAAAATCTAGTACCTAATACTACTTCACAGTAAAATCTCTGAAGATTATGATGCCATGTAGTGGCAGAATGATGGTAGGCTGGACGGATTTGGAAGAAACTTTATAGTAATATAGGTTTTACTATACATCAGAATGACAGATGAGATGCATTTTATCAGAATGACACATTTAAAGATACATTTTATCCAGAAATACCCACGGGAACGGGTACAACGCAGGTAACACCGTGGGGCTAGTAAGACATAAAATATAAGATAGATACCAAAGGATATATACTATCGGATATATAATACCAAAGATATATAGTATCGGATATATAATACCAAAGATATATACTATCGGATATATAATACCAAAGGATATATACTATCGGATATATAATACCAAAGGATATATACTATATATTTATTGAAGGAAACTTGTAAAATATATATGTACTTACAGAACATGTGTTTCTTCTCTTCACTGACGTCACATGATTTCTGTACCGTGTGGTACAATTTTAATACTAACTTTCTCTTCCAGACAGACCTAAAATTTTTCTTCACAATCCTCGCTCTGTGCCATTCCGTGCAACTTTCTAACGACGACATGAAAAAACTGTCTGCTAGACTTTCAACGACTGGCAACACTCAGCTCATAAACTTTTTTAAGAGAAAAAAAGTAAAGTCAGCGAAGGAGAATGGTGTCAATGGTGTGAATGGGGGTGCAAATGGTAATGGAGATGTCACTGGCAGTGTCTTAGACGAAATCACATGGAATAATATTCTAAGCAGTAACGGTTCCAAAATGCAATACCAAGCGAGTAGCCCTGATGAAAAGGCGTTGGTTGAAGCGGCTGATAGAGCAGGAGTCACGTTTTTAGGAGAAGAAGGAAATAATCTTCTACTGAAAATAGGAGATAACACGGAAATGTACGAGAGACTCCAGATAATAGAGTTTACGTCGGAGAGGAAGAGGATGTCTGTGGTAGTGAGGGACAAAGATGGACAGGTACGTACTTGTTTTCTTTTAACCTCTCAACTGGCACGCCTCATTTAAAAATATGGCGCGTCTGGCAGGCGTTTGGCAGAGCCTTGGCAAGTAGGCCCCGTGATATCGGCGCGCGCCAATGTTTTATGTAATTTCTCAAAATTTTGTAGAGAAGTTATATATGATATTTACGTCTATGAAAATGTACTGAAATGAACTATCTAACTGCAAAATAATTATTGCAACTCAAAGTAGGTTACCGGCCATCTAGAATTTACTGTCCCTGGTGGTTACTTTGAACCTATAATTATTATGAAATGTATGATATTTCACGATGACAATATGTTGGTGTCATGTTTTATTTCTTATCTAAATGCGTGGTACAGTTGTTTGGAGATAAGTAAAATTACTTTATTGCATTAATAAAACGATGTTACGTGACGATTTGTTTGACCGATTTGAAACAACACAGTTTGGTTCATAAGTGTAAGATTTTACAAACAAAAGTACTTGGTTAATGATACAATACGTTGTTCATCCACAACGTTCCTATCAAAGGTGACCAAATAACGCGTTATTATGTAGATCGCACTGTTCATGTCTCACTAGCGCCATCAATGGGTTTGCGGGTGAAACAACGGCGCGTCGTATAAATTTTATAGCTACGCTCTTGTTGACGGCGACAAGACACGACGTTCTTTCTTTTAGTTGGTCTACAAATACAATTCTTGGCGATTAATATCCGAGTATATTTTAATATCCAATTGTTAAGTCTACCAGAGCGGGGGCGTCTGAAAACCAGCGCCTGTACCGAGACCTCGGTCTCTGTACAGCATCAGCTGAGACGTCTCTTATTGTCGCAATATTTTAGTTTTAATTTTGTATTTTTGTTTTTGGTTTGTGGCAATAAACGAGTATTTAATATTATACATTGTAGATCTGGCTATTCTGCAAGGGCGCGGAGAGCGCGGTGCTGCCGCTGTGCGCGGAGGAGGCGGGGCAGGCGGGGGAGGTGGACCGCCACATCTCGCAGTTCGCGCGCAAGGGGCTGCGCACGCTGGCCGTCGCCTACCGCCGCGTGCCCGACCACGAGTACCAGCAGCTCGTGCAAGGTACGACTAAAGTTCACTCAATATGGTGAATGATAATGACTTGTGGTTTCAATAAGTATAATCATTGTATGAACTTAGGTCACCCTTCATAGATCCTCCATAGTACAGAATTCCGTGTCTTCTCTCCTCTAAGGAAGATACTACGAGAACTAAAGTAGGCACTTATCTAGGTATACTTCATTTATTGACTTATACGATACAGAAAACTTGAGAAGAACCTAAGTTTAGTTGTGTCAATTAAACTTTTGGAACGAAGTTCCTTATCGCGGGTTGCGAAAGGGGGCTAGCCGGAAAATGGTAACGACATTTTTAGGCCAGAAAGCGACAGACAGAGAGAAACTTGCGCACGCCAGAGAGAGACAGACAGAGAAACATGCGCGAGAGAGACAGACAGAGAAACTTGCGCACGCCAGAAAGAGACAGACTGTCTGTCTCTCTCTCGCTCTCTTATAGATAGCAAGCTAGATATTTTCGTTTCATCTTTCTATTTCGCATTGAACAGTGTGGTGTGAATAATAAATAAAATAATAGTAAATAATAAAAAATAATAACAATAACAAAACCTGACAGTGTTTAATTATTATTTGCACAAGTTATTGTGTATATTACACCGGATATTGCTGATGATTGAGTTCGGTAAGTAGAGATTTTATACAGACAATAATAAATGCTTTTGTATTTTTAGCAAGTACGCATTAAACCTCTCTTTACTATTGTGCTAACCAAGTCATACTATAATCTCTCCATTATTGTGTGTTTAGCAAGTGTACATGTCATAACATATTGCAATACAATAGTATGAATGAATGAAAGTTACCTATCTATTTTTCCTGCGCTAAATTGAGAAATGGCCGCGGCGCGGCGGTCGTACCGCCCGCAGTCCCGCCAGTTACCTATGTCAATTTTATTTTGAAATGTTTTATTATTTTATTCACCTTAATATAGTAATATTTATTTAAACTCAACTTTCTTAACATTTACACTAACAATACTCACACTGTCTCACACGGTATACTACCTCAACAACTAATAATTTAATTTTGTAAACAAACAATGCATCACGGCAAATGCTTACAGTGAAAACTATTACTAAATTCAATAATTAGCGTAAGGTCATTCATCCTTGCTTGATTCATTCCCGCGCCCGTTCGTCAAACCGCGTTGCCGCCTCGCGCCGCGCTCGAGAATATTCGGTTCGCCGGCGGCCGTGCGGCGCACGAGACCGGCCTACTTTCGCCATACATCCTATCCTACTAATATTAAAAATGCGAAAGTTTGTTAGGATGGATGTATGTATGTATGTATGATGTATGGATGTATGTTTGTTGCTCTTTCACGTAAAAACTACTGGACGGATTTGGATGAAACTTTACGGTAATATAGTTTATACATCAGAATAACACATGGGATACATTTTATCTTGAAAATCCTACGGGAACGGGTACACCGCGGTAACACCGCGGGGCGCGGCTAGTCTTCTATGAAGTATCGTCTACCTCACGCGCCCGGCGATTTCGCGCGCAACCCATACAATTTCTAATAGAGATCCTCGTACGATCCGCCGAGCGCACGGGGACTTTAGCTTACGGCTAAAATAGCTCTTATCAATTCAGCATATAGCTGAAATTGGTATGTCGTAATTTGTTATAATTATGATACATTATTTTTTATTTTCTTTGTCACTTATTTAAAAAATAGTTTGTTAATAGTAGTTTATGCAACTGTCATATAAAGAAGTGTTTTAATACCCGTGTTATATGCAGTTGCATACACTACTTTATCTTCACTAATGCAATTAATCAAACAAAATTTTAAAAACAAAACACATTGCGATACATTAAATTCACGCGTACGTGTATTGTCACAGTGAACTTGCCGCCATTAAAATCTAACCAATGAGAGCGCAGCTGCGCGCGCAGGGCCGCAGGGCGCGCGCCGCGCAGGGCGCGATGTTATAATGAGATTTTACGATATCGATGTGGATATTATAACATCATGTGCAATTGCTTAAATTGAGTGTTTTAGTTGTCTGCGCTATAACAGTAGTAATTATAAGTCAAGTATTGGAAACATAAGTAGAATGTTACAACATTAGTGTAGATAAAAATATTTTTTACATAAGCCTTAAATGTGGTGGTTCGGCGCACGAGCGCACTCAAGGAAGAGCCGCCACTGATTACAATATCAGAACGTATGTATTTAGCAAGCCGAGCGTGTTCTAAGTTTCTAACCTATACGCTGTTGTGTTTACGAAGTCCCGTGCAAAATAAAAAAATATTATAACTTGAAAATAAAATTTTATTATTACTATTCCTTCACTTTATTACAACACTTTATTACAATTAATCGAAAGGAACTTCGTTCCAACCGGGTGTCCCTTGACACCTCAAGTTTTAAGTTCACAAGTTTTTTATATTTTTTCGACGAAGCACTGTCAGATTTTTTTATGTAACCTTGCTGCCCCTCTGCTGCCCAGAAGTCTCCTATGTCATATTTAAAATATTGTCAAAAACGCGACCCGACAGGACAAACTTTTCATTGGCACTCTAACTGCTGTTGTCAAGAACAGGAGCTTGAGTGTTATCTAGACTAGACTAAAGGTGTCGTTGTGACTATTTATGTGAGAGTATTTTTGTTTGTGTATTGCAGCCGTGTCCATGGTAGACGGCAGTGCAGCCGGCCTCCGCGCCGCCACCGAACAATACAGACTGTTAGAGAGAAGACTGACGCTGGCCGGCGCCACCGGAGTGGAGGACTGTCTGCAGGAAGGAGTGGACGACACGCTGCGGGCCCTGCGCGCCGCCGGCATCCGCGTGTGGCTGCTCACCGGGGACAAGGTGCGGTGCCCACTGACACACACGCTGACACCACACGCACGCGCGTGCGGTGTCGCCGCCGCGTGCCCAACTTCTGGCCCAAAATTTAAATTTATAAAAGTTCGGTTCATTGAATAAAGAAGAAGAAGTAAATTAAAACCCTATAATTCTTTTAAACAGGTAGAAACAGCGATAAACGTGGCGCAGTCGTGCGCGCTCATCTCTGCGAACGAGCGCCGCATGTCCCTGCTCGGGCTGGCGGACAGCGAGGCGCTCGGCGCGCGCCTGGACAGCTGCGAGCGGCTGGTGCGTACGCCTGCCACTCTACTTGGACATTCAGGGTTTATAAACACTTGGGTGGCACCTCACAGACACAAACGTCTTTTTTGTGGCAATAAAATGTTCATCGGGAAGTTCATAGGCTATTTTCCATTCCGTAGAATGCTAGATCAACAAATCACATATCTCGATTTCAATATTTATCACATCAATAATAAGACAATCTCAATATCTCATCAAAAAACTTCTAAGATCATGGTCTTGTTGAACTGACAAAACCACTTTTTTCAGGCAAAAGAGGCATCGTTGAGCCCTCTAACCCTCATCCTGGACGGCTGCAGCGCGGCCACTCTCCTGGACTCGGCGGCGGCGCCGCGCTTCGCCCGCCTCGCGCTGCAGTGCCACGCCGTGCTCTGCTGCAGGCTGTCGCCCATTCAGAAGGCCAAGGTAACGCGAGTGTTCTAGTACTTGTTCTAGTACTTCGCCCGCCTCGCGCTGCAGTGCCACGCCGTGCTCTGCTGCAGGCTGTCGCCCATTCAGAAGGCCAAGGTAACGCGAGTGTTCTAGTACTTGTTCTAGTACTTCGCCCGCCTCGCGCTGCAGTGCCACGCCGTGCTCTGCTGCAGGCTGTCGCCCATTCAGAAGGCCAAGGTAACGCGAGTGTTCTAGTACTTGTTCTAGTACTTCGCCCGCCTCGCGCTGCAGTGCCACGCCGTGCTCTGCTGCAGGCTGTCGCCCATTCAGAAGGCCAAGGTAACGCGAGTGTTCTAGTACTTGTTCTAGTACTTCGCCCGCCTCGCGCTGCAGTGCCACGCCGTGCTCTGCTGCAGGCTGTCGCCCATTCAGAAGGCCAAGGTAACGCGAGTGTTCTAGTACTTGTTCTAGTACTTCGCCCGCCTCGCGCTGCAGTGCCACGCCGTGCTCTGCTGCAGGCTGTCGCCCATTCAGAAGGCCAAGGTAACGCGAGTGTTCTAGTACTTGTTCTAGTACTTCGCCCGCCTCGCGCTGCAGTGCCACGCCGTGCTGTGCTGCAGGCTGTCGCCCATTCAGAAGGCCAAGGTAACGCGAGTGTTCTAGTACTTGTTCTAGTACTTCGCCCGCCTCGCGCTGCAGTGCCACGCCGTGCTGTGCTGCAGGCTGTCGCCCATTCAGAAGGCCAAGGTAACGCGAGTGTTCTAGTACTTGTTCTAGTACTTCGCCCGCCTCGCGCTGCAGTGCCACGCCGTGCTGTGCTGCAGGCTGTCGCCCATTCAGAAGGCCAAGGTAACGCGAGTGTTCTAGTACTTGTTCTAGTACTTCGCCCGCCTCGCGCTGCAGTGCCACGCCGTGCTGTGCTGCAGGCTGTCGCCCATTCAGAAGGCCAAGGTAACGCGAGTGTTCTAGTACTTGTTCTAGTACTTCGCCCGCCTCGCGCTGCAGTGCCACGCCGTGCTGTGCTGCAGGCTGTCGCCCATTCAGAAGGCCAAGGTAACGCGAGTGTTCTAGTACTGACAGTGCCCAAACTAACATTCGTATTTGAGTATTCGAATAGCAGAACCGACCGTTACGCCTGCGTTGTACCCGTACCTGCGGAAATTTCGGGATAAAAAGTTGTGTCATTCCGCACGAAGTCTAGAATAACATATAGGTTACTTGATACGATCAGAAGATTTTACGTAAAAGGGGACCTAGACCACTCTTGTAAACTTTACATTTATGTATTTATACAACTTTAAATTTGTTCGTCAAATTGTACAAAAAAATTACAAATAGAGCCGCACACAAAAATTCGTTGGAAAATTTTCTTTTCCTTATGTTACGGCATTAAATTGTGTAGTTATTTCACGATTTTTATCAAAATATATCACGGTTTTAAATTGACACCACATTATCTGACGATCCGGCCCCTTTACAGGGATCTTCGTAACAGAAGACTGAGGTGTTATGCGTCTATACAAGTAATTCAAAAAAAGTATTTGCTTGTAATGTCCCACTGCTGGGCAAAGGCCTCCCATCTCACTGAAGACTCCGTACAGTGAGGAGTATTAGGCATAATTGGTATTAGTAATATTGCATCTCACCCAATTTTAGTATATAAATAATTATCTGTGGCGAATAATCCGTCTATGTCACCGTTGTGCCGCCTCTTACTTATACTTTCTCTCTGCCACTGACTTCCGTGTGATTAGCTTTATTTAAATAAACCAAGTTGTAAATATTAATTAAACTTATTATTTATCCTTCCTGTTCTGTTAATTACTTTATCTACACTAATGTTGTAACATTCTACTTATGTTTCCAATACTTGACTTATAATTACTATTGTTATAGCGCAGACAACTAAAACACTCAATTTAAGCAATTGCACATGATGTTATAATATCCACATCGATATCGTAAAATCTCATTATAACATCATTATAAAGCGACCAATTAACCTAGCGAGCCTTATGTCAAAATCCTCATACTAGTTGTATAAAATTTTGATATTAGGCTGGCTTTTGAAAACAGTTGGGTTATACGTGAAAACTTCGTCGAAACTACTAAACTTACATACACAAAACTCTTTGGTAAGATCTTGCTCGCTCCTGATTGGCCCTACGCGCAGCTGCGCTCTCATTGGTTAGATTTTAATGGCGGCAAGTTCACTGTGACAATACACGTACGCGTGAAAAACTATTGTCATTCACTATCATTACTATTATGAAACTCGCTGCGCTCGTTTCATAAACTCACACTCGTGTTTTAATACCCTTCCTTATATGACAGTTGCATAAACTACTATTAAGACTTATTATGATCCCAACAATAGGTCTATACAAGAAAAAGTAAAAATATCGCAGCTGCCGCCAAAAAACTGACATTAGAATGTTGTTTCCAGATAGTGAAGCTGATCAAGTCGAGCCCGCCGCAGCCGGTGACGGCGGCCATCGGCGACGGCGCCAACGACATCTCCATGATCCAGGAGGCGCACGTCGGCTTCGGCATCTTCGGCCGCGAGGGCTACCAGGCCGCCAGGTGGCAAAGGCTAAAGGCTTTATCTATTTTTCTTACTGAGACTTTAAATTCTAACCGCCCTATTCATTAAAGATATTTAACTTAAACAGTGTTTAGTCTCTTTCGCTCTTTAGCAAATAGCGTGTGAAAGGGACAAACCATTTGATATAGGTAAAGTACTGTTAATAAATGTTTATGAATACTTGACTAACTATCCCTAACTATCGTAACCGATTTTCAATTTTAACTAAGTTTACGACGTTACATTCTGACTATCGTGACTGATTGAAGCTACGTTTACGGATACACTTTTATATAGGTACTAGCAGCGCCCCGCGGTTTTACCCGCGTTGTGCCCGTTCCCGTGGGAATTTCGGGATTTTTTTTACATAAAAACCTTCCTCTTGAATCACTCTACCTATTACAAAAAACCGCATCAAAATCCGTTGCGTAATTTTAAAGATTTAAGCATACATTTAAGCTGTTACGGAGCCGAAACGTTTGCCACGAGTCGAAATCGCATTTGACCGGTATATTTAGCTAGAAGTAAAAATAATTCAATTGGTTTCATTTCAGATCAGCAGATTTTGCATTCACAAGGTTCTATATGGTCAAGAAAATGCTGCTAGTGATGGGACACTGGTACTACCAGCGACTGGCAACACTCATTCATTACTTTTTCTACAAGAATCTAGTTTTAGGCAACGTTATGGTAAGTTTAACTGGTATCTACCTAATTTATATAACATCACACAGATGCGTAGAATATTAAATACAAAATCTATTAATATTCTTCGTCTTTTGAACATTTCAATTAAATTTTGGTCGATCGATAAAAACACTGATTAACACACAGACTAACACACGTTTTTGCGTCTGGGGTTGAAAATTTAAAAATAATTACAGATTTCATATGACTTACTATTCCTTTTCTTTAATCTATACTAATATTATAAAGCTGTAAAGTTTGTTTGTTTGTCTGAACGCGTTAATCTCAGGAACTACTGGTCCGATTTGAAAAAATATTTTTGTAATGGATAGCCACATTCAACGGGAAGGTTATAGGCTATTTTTCATCCCGAAATTCTTACGGGAACGGGCACAACGCGGGTAAAACCGCGGGGCGCTGCTAGTCACATATAAGAACACACAAGTATAACACCCTTTTTGCATGTTAATTTAAAACTAACATTTTCGTTTCCAGTTCGCGTTCCAACTGCAATGCCTATTCTCTACGCAGTCCGTGTACGACTCGATGTACCTGACGCTGTACAACCTGGTGTTCACGTCGCTGCCGTGCCTCGCGCTCGCGGTCACGGACCAGCGCTGGCACAAAGACGTGCTGATGAGGTAATACCCGCAGTGTACCGTTCCTGTACGAATTTCGGGATGAAACGTAGTATATGTTACTCTAATGTCTAGGTATATGCCTGCAAAGTTCCATAAAAATCAGTTCAGTAGTTTTTATGTGAAAGAGTAACATGCAGCCTTTTATCATATGCAACTTCACTAACTTTCTGAGTTTTAATATTAGTATGTATTATTTTCATTTCATTCTTACCCCATCACTGAACCTCACCCGTGCTTCATAACACGTCAAATAGTCGTTCCCGGTTGTTATATCGTTAGATCATGTACTGCGAGTAACCATCAAATGACTTCTTCTTTCACTCAAATCTAATATGCTGTCGCTATTTCAAAGACAATTTTCATGCACACTAAGACAATGAGCATTATATTCAATTACCTAGACAAGTATGACAGGGGCAGTGAGATCTTCTTCATCGAGTGGATGCTCAACCTGTGTCAACCAATCCTGGTGTCAGAGTTATTGAGCCGCCAAAGGCCTCTGATATGGCTCATGTAACGACTACTATCCGTAGGAAGTAAGCGGGACCGACGGCTTAATTTGCCCTCCGAAGCACGGAGACAGTGAAATAAGACTTCTTCTTTTTCTTTCGAGTCAATGGCGTAAAATATTTTTGGAACGAAGTTCCTTATCGTGCGTTGCGAAAGGGGGCTAGACGGAAAAGTGGTAACGAAACTTTTTGCGTTAGAGAGAGACAGACTGAGAAACATGCGCACGTCAGAGAGAAACAGACAGAGTATGTCTCTCTCTCTCTTATAGAAAGCAAGCCAGATGTTTTCGTTTCGTCTTTCTATTTCGCATTGAACAGTGTGGTGTCGCGACGATTATTTTTGTTGATAATAAATAAACTTCGTTCCATCCGGGTGTCCCTTGACACCTCTCAAGTTTTATTGTATTTATACTTTCCCGAGATAAAACTAGTTTTATGATCCCTTCCATGGTGTTGCAGCACCCCGGGCCTGTACCGGTCGCTGGCGCGCAACCGGCTGATGTCGTGGCGGCGCCTGGGCGCGTGGAGCGGCGCCGCCGCCTACCACTCGGCCGTGCTCTTCACCTTCACCTACCTCGCCGTCTCGCACTCCGTCCTCAGCCCCGACGGGAACACTATCGACATGTGGTCGGTATTATATTATATATCCGGACAAATGTGTGAATTTGTCCGGACGTTTAATTACACCCAAAGAAGCTTGTGTTATGGAATCTAACTTACTGATACTATTTTTGTAGATTAAGGGGGTTAGATACACGTCAAGACGTAGATGTTGGCCTTAACGACACCTTTGTCCCCCTCTTCCTCTTTATCTCTCCCTGTCCCCCCTCTCACCCCATGAACTCTCTCCGCCTCTCCCCCTCTACCTCAGCCCCTCTCCATCCTCTATCCCCCTCCCTATTTCCTCACCTAACTGTCCCCCTATCTATACTATATCTCTCCCTGTCCGCTGGTATTAGTCTAAACAAGTTAAAAAGTGTTTTATAAGAACTGACTATTAAAAAAACTTATTTTAAACTAGGTTTCAAAGGTTTATTCTTATAAAGACATAGCTTCAAATAATTTTTTCCTAAAAAGGCTTTCCTTTCCAAGTGATGTGAACTGGGTGTGCGCAGGTCGTACGGCGCGGCGCTGTTCCACCTGTCGGTGCTGGTGATCACCCTGAAGCTGTGGCTGCAGGCGCGCTACCACACGCGCTTGTTCGTCGCCTCCGTGCTCTTCTCTATCGGCTCCTACGTGCTCTTCAATACGGTCTACGCGCTGTTTTATATGTGAGTGCTATGACTATTTATTACACTAGCATCCGGGTCATCAAAAATCCTAAAGTTTGTGAGGATTTATGTATGTATGTTTGTTACTCTTTCACGCAAATACTACTAAAGGGATTTGGATGAAACTTTACAGTAATATAGGTTATACATCAGAATAACACATGGGATACATTTTATCCCGAAATTCCCGCGCGAACGGGTACAACGCGGGTGAAACTGCGGGGGGCGGCTAGTTTTCAATAATTCTGTTTTATAATACCTTTTATTTGGTCAGTCCAATCGACGGCGACGTCCTGGGCACGTACGGGCGCCTGCTCGCGGCCCCGGCCTTCTGGTTCCTGAACGCGCTCGTGGTGGCGGCGTGCCTGTGGCCCGACTTCGTGCTGCGACTCATAGCCGACAACTGGGCCGCGCGGCACATACGCAAACGGACCCCTACCAAAAACAATGATACTAATGTGTTTCATACGCGACTGTGATAAGTATTAGTTAGAATTTAGGGTTTTGAGTATGATTATTCATATAACAAAACTTAGGTGCGTTTCCACTGAAGCGCAGTGTATAGTGAGATTGGATTGATAATTTTAGGTCACATATTACAATTTTCTTTTAACAATAATAAAATTATACTAACGTTCTCGAAACTAAAACTAAGTTTGAAATATTATGTTAAGGTTACTATTGGAGCGGAGCGGCGCTGTATGCAGTTGAATCGACCAATCACAACTTAATGCGAAAAGATTTTGACGCCAACGCTACGTGATTGGCTGATTGAGGTTCGCACAGCTCTGCTGCGCTTTAAAATGGAAATAGAATTCCTGAGACAGGATATAAGACCAATCCTATCTAAGACATAGTTTTTGTGAAATGTTAAATGAAATGGAATAGATACTAGGCACTATCGTGTATTATTTTCAGCCTGTTAATGACTATTAGACAATACACCATTTATATAAAGTAAAATAAATAAATTCAAGTATTTCCAGACAATAGCGGTGAGACCAATTTCACTACATAGTATAAAACAAAGTCGCTTTCCGCTGTCTGTCCCTATGTATGCTTAGATCTTTGAAACTACGCAACAGATTATGATGCGGTTTTTTGTTTATAAGATACTAGCAGCGCCCCGCGGTTTTACCCGCGTTGTGCCCGTTCCCGTGGGAATTTCGGGAATTTTTATACATATAAACCTTCCTCTTGAATCACTCTACCTATTACAAAAAACCGCATCAAAATCCGTTACTTACGTAATTTTAAAGATTTAAGCATACAGACAGACAAACAGACAGACACGAAAAAGAGACGACTTTATTTTATACTATGTAGTGATAGTGAAGAGTGATTCAAAAGGAAGGTTTATATGTATAAAAATTTCCGAAATTCCTGCGGTAACCGGCACAACGCGGGTAAAACCGCGGGGCGTTGCTAGTTTCCTATAATTATATAAAATTCTATAATTGTTCAATGTATCTAAAGAATATTGTTTTATTATAAGTTTGTTATGTAATATAAATTAACTCCCTGTAATAACTACGGGTAACCTTTGTGAATAATCTAAATAAAATTATATTGACAGTTTTATAATTATTAATAAATGAAGCTAAAGAGGTTTTATAAAAGCTTTATATATTTGTATAGGTTTTAAGGTAAATCCTACTTCAGGTGAAAGGCTTGTCATTCACTGATGATATAAGTATAGTGAGTGAGAAAAGTTAACGTATATAGTCGTATGGCACTTATTTTTATTATATTAAAATAGCATAAGTACATATCAAAGCAAGATTTTAAAGATAATAATGTGATATTGTGACTATAATTTTACTTTTATTTATCTTTATATATCACAGTGTTTACTTTTAATATTGACCTTATAGCATTTATATTAGATTATAAGTAATCTAGTCCATAAAATAAGTAAAGTAGGAATTAAGTAACGACATTATTATTATACGTTTTATTACTCATAATGTGTAATTTAAAAGTTTATCGATATATTTTAAAATGATAATTGACAAATGTATTATACATATATATGTATTATATTATGTATATTTAAATTTCGTATTTTTGGAAACATTTCACAAGTTGCAACTTACGATTACTTATATAACATTATTTACATAACAATTAATAATAAATACCTATCCTATAGTATAGTTAGTTACAAGCTTGTCGTAACTATTTTTAATAAGTAGGAATGATATATAATTTTAATAAAGATATTTTTATATATCTTTTGTATTACTATTTGGGTGGGTAGCTGGTGAGTAAAACCAAGCTGTAGAACAATGGGAGATTTTTATTTATTTTAGCTCTCCCGTATCCCCCATGCATCCATATCCTGGGCCACCAGTTCGTCCCGCCACCGGCCACTCGGTCTTAATAAGAAATTTTAAAAATCATAATGAATGGTAAGTACCTATCTAACTTCACTCAAGTCTCGTTCAGATTACGCACTTGCGTTGGACTGCAGCGGCCGCGGCCGGTTTTTAGGGTTCCGTAGCCAAATGGCAAAAACGGAACCCTTATAGATTCGTCATGTCTGTCTGTCTGTCTGTCTGTCCGTCCGTCTGTCCGTATGTCACAGCCTTTTTTCTCCGAAACTATAAGAGCTATGTTGTTGAAACTTAGTGTGTAGATGTATTCTGTGAACCGCATTAATATTTTCACACTAAAATAGAAAAAAAATAAAATTTTAGGGGGGTCTCCCATACTTAGAAATGAAAAAAATATTTTTTTTTTTCATCAAACCCATACGTGTGGGGTATCTATGGATAGGTCTTCAAAAATGGTATTGAGGTTTCTAATATCATTTTTTTCTAAACTGAATAGTTTGCGCGAGAGACTCTTCCAAAGTGGTAAAATGTGTGTCCCCCCCCCCTGTAACTTCTAAAATAAGAGAATGATAAAACTAAAAAAAATATATGATGTACATAACAATGTAATCTAACACCGAAAATTGGTTTGAACGAGGTCTAGTTAGTAGTTTTTTTTTTACGACATAAATCGTAAACCGCAAAAAAATACTGATTATTCATTCAATAACTCAAATGTAAATAAAAAAACATTTATTTTAATAAACATTAATCTTATGCATAAACCCTGAACCATTATTTTCTTATAATAAATCTGTAATCTGTAATACTTATACACCATGAGTAGAAATTATAAGTCGCGCCAGGGTTTGTGAGGTCGTTAATCGATCACAAGCACAACCCACACGCTAAGTAAGTAAGTAGTAGTAAGTACAACGAACTTCAAGAACTTCTTTATTATGTTACTCGCTGCTACGGAACCCTTCATGGGCGAGTCCGACTCGCACTTGGCCGCTTTTTTGTTCATTCGATAAGCATCTGCAACGCAGAAACCGCTCAGTCCTAATCTCATCAAGAGAGAGGCTAAATTTTATATATTTTAGGTAGGTGCTTCTATATTTAATTGTATTTATTATTTCTTGCTCGCTGAAGCTGAACTGCAGGCCAAGCGCTCAAACGAATGGTACCGGTGGGTGACCTACCGTGGTCTGCGCTGGTCTGGTTTGTATGTGCCTGTTTAATAATATATTTTATCTACACTAATGTTGTAACATTCTACTTATGATTCCAATACTTGACTTATAATTACTACTGTTATAGCACAGACAACTAAAACACTCAATTAAAGCAATTGCACATGATGATATAATATCATTATAATATAACATTATAACATCATTATAACGCGACCAATTAACCTGGCGAGCCTTATGTCAAAATCCTCATACTAGTTGTATAAAATTTTGATATTAGGCTGGCTTTTGAAAACAGTTGGGTTATACGTGAAAACTTCGTCGAAACTACATACACAAAACTCTTTGGTAAGATCTCGCTCGCTCCTGATTGGCCCTACGCGCAGCTGCGCTCTCATTGGTTAGATTTTAATGGCGGCAAGTTCACTGTGACAATACACGTACCTACGCGTGAATTTAATGTTTCGCAATGTGTTTTGTTTTTAAAATTTTGTTTGATTAATTGCATTAAATAGTGAAGATAAAGTAGTGTATGCAACTGCATATAACACGGGTATTAAAACACTCGTTACTATTATGAAACTCGCTGCGCTCGTTTCATAAACTCACACTCGTGTTTTAATACCCTTCTTTATATGACGTTGCATAAACTACTATTTTTAATAATCTGCATGGTGACTACGGACCCTTGGAGGACACATGAGGATGAGGTGAAGGTAAAATAAGGACTTATAATCTTTATCTATAATATAAAAATGAATCGCTGAATCTGTTGCTAAGCGCATAACTTCAGAACGACTGCACCAAATTGGATGATTATTTTTTAATGTGTTCCTTATTGTCCCGACAAGGTTTTTATATAAGAAAAATAAGGAATATAAATCTCAAAATTCCCACGGGAACGGGGGCGCTGCGGGTGAAACCACGGGGCACAGCTAGTATTATGGGGTACTTCCACGGTACTTCGATCAACAATTGTTGATCGAAGATGGGGTAAGATAATATATCTGTGAAAGAACCGTCCGACGTCAAATTCACCACTTCTTATCAAGTATCTGTCAGTGTCAATTTTTAATTGCGGATAAAGTCATACTTTAGAAGAAAGAAAGAAAGAAATAAAACTTATCAGCTGGCGATTTTGGAGGTTTTATTAAATAAAATAAATAAACAAAGCATGTAATTGAATAAGTGTACGGCTTAGATAAAAAGCATTTCTTCTTCCAACCAAATAACACAATTGAAAACAGATAAATATGGCTCTTATGAAGTCTAGAGAAATACCGAAAGATGCGGTCATTTTAAACGAATTGGAAGCTACAAGCTACGCTTGGGATATTGTTACTAAATGGGAAAACTTAAGAGACACGTAAGTCTACCCTGTGTTACTGCATATAGTTCTGCATATTCTAATTGGACTACAACAACTATTTTGGTCACCTAACCTTAAAAGTTATACAATATATTTTATGCCTATTGATTATATTTAAAATTGCTGAGTTGACTATCGTACTGAACATTTAGTCCTTATAGTTGATCATAATAACAATATCTAATCTACTTTATTAAATTCCTCAAACCTGTTTTTATAGATGGGCTCTACGTTACGGCCCAACTTTCTTGGGCGGGCTCAATGGGCTCAGTGGCGTGCTAATAAACAGATTTTACCGTCATAAGATGAAGTTGTCTACTTACGGCTACGCCTCATCTGTTATACCAATATCCGTAATGCCAGCAATGCTGACTGGTCTATATCATAGACATGTAAGTTTAACGGGTAAATTAACATTAAATATAATATGAACCCGAGTGCCTTGATTTTCAATAATCATAATTTAAAATGTTATTGCTAAAAAGTATATGATACCTATCTGGGACTGAAGTTTTTATTGTTACAATTGTAACTTTTGGTAAAATATCTATAAGCCATGCTTAAGCTGATTAAGAAAATAACATACAGTTGGTAATAAAATTTTGACACAAGAAGTTTATATTGGTAGTTTTTTCAATGAAAATCTTGATTAAAAAAAGTAAAGTATTAGCCTGTAATGTCCCACTGCTGGGCAAAGGTCTCTCATCTCACTGACAATATCAGTACAGTAAACTTATAAAACCATATTTTACTATACCTAATCTTTTTATTTCAGTCAGTATCAACGCAAATGTTACTGATGAAATCGGATATTTGTCCAGTGTGCTTCGAGATGAGATCTGCAGCATTACAGCTGAGCTTGGGTCTGGCTTATCCGATGGTGTTAGCCCCATTGACTTCCATGATGGTATGTTTCTAATTTCTATTCCATTTTTAATACCTATATGACTAATATGTACTTAACTCACTAAGGTCCAATTTAAATATAAATTGTGCTACCAAGAATATATATGTAAGCATAGTTGCAAATATAGTCCTGGCATAACTATACATTTGAAAATATTATGTTTCATAATTTGCTTGCTCAGTTCCAGAACTCAAAATGTTTTGTTTATAGCCTCTTTTTAGAGCCATAAAGGGCATGGACATGACAAAAAGGCCTTTCTAAAAACCATCAACAACACAATAGTCTTGCTGGCCTGCCTTCTATACCCACAGATGCATTACATCCAACCTCTAAGAACTACAGTTGATGTAGTCATACTGGCTAAGTTCTTGGCTGGTTTAGTTTAGTACCAATGACACACAAAGTAGATTTATAATTCTATATCCTAAGGGATTCATAAACGCTTATCAACAGCACTTTACAGTTTGTCCCCTTCCGACAAACGCTATTTTGTTAAAGAGCAAAAGAGACAAAACACTTCAAAACACTGTTTAAGGTTAATATTGTTTATGAATAAGGCAGATTATCCTTATTCTTATTCACTTTTCAGTTCAAAGTTATACTAATTGTTTTTTTTTCAGCTTGCCAACAGATACTCAACCTACCGATTGCCACAACTGACAGAAGGACCCAAAGTAATTTTCAAATTTCTATCCAAACTCACAAGACCTTTCAAAGGTACCATAGCAACTTTAGGTGTTATCCAATTCGTTGCATCCTCTGCTATAACATATTTTGAAATGAAGAACAATTTATCGATAAGAAAGAAATTGATAGAGATCGAAAATAGAATGGAGAATAATTGCTAGAATTGAGTTGCTTCATTGATGTTAGTGTGAAGTTTGTAGATAGACCGAATGTAAATAAACTGTTGAATAGACGTTATAAGAATGTTTACATTTTACACTATATACAGCTAAATTTGAAAATAGGCAGTTATAGTATCTGTCATTAAAATTTCGTAAAAAAGAAAGAAATAAATAAATATACCCGGATAAATTCACTCACAGTTAATTAAACCCAAACTAAACTGTAAGCTAATTGGTCAGAGTATAAAATATTCTATTGGTTTTGAAACTCCTGTTGGCTCAAGTCAAAATCCTAACTAATATTATAAATGCGAAAGTAACTCTATCTGTCTGTCACGCTTTCACGCCTAAACTACTAAACCGATTTCAATGAAATTTGGTACACAGTTAGTCCAGAGCCCGAGAAAGGACATAGGGTACTTTTTATCGCGAAATTCCCGCGGGAACGGGTACAAAGCGGGTGAAACCGCGGGGCGCGGCTAGTTAAATATATTTTCAATTTATATAATCTATATACAAATACCCACAAATGGGGTACCTACATTAAAATAAGAAAAAAGAAACTCCAAAACAATTATTTTAAGTAACCTATAATTAATTAATATTATTATAATATTTTAATTACAAAAAACGGACAACAAACTATTCACACAACTTTTACAAGGGAAAGTATGATTCCTATTGAACACATTCAAACTGCACCTTATACACTCTACATAAAATACAAATTTATTTGAGAAGGGCATTTTAATCACATGATTTAATTTTGACGGGTGTTAATATTGTACTTGATGGTTTAAGATCACGAGTGTTTCAGTTGGATTCGGATTCATGTTGGGATTTAAGAGACAAACAATGTATGTTAATTTCCTTATTTAAATGATGCCGGAACGAAAAAAGCTCTACTGTGTTTTTCCGCCATTTTGTCTTGATATGTTGGAGTTTCATATGTTTCGCCTGTCCAAACAGATTTTCGCAATTAGAATAAATAGGTCCTAAACTGAATAAAATTGGGGCTAGTTTAGTTTAGTAAAAATACCTATATTTTTCTAGTATTAAATGTTACAATTAACACCACTAGATTATGTCAAACACCATGAACATAAAAAGAGTTCATTGATTTGCTTAAAATGTTTCGTTAAGAGAGTTTTAACAATATAAACAGGTTGATACCTTTAATATACAACACAGAAACCGAATCCAAATGAAACAGATATCCTGCTTGCATTGTATTAGTGGCGTTACTCTTAACAATGGTAATAGTAACAATAAGAAGTTAATAATCTAGCTGATTACTAATTATATTTAATAAACGCGCGTAGATTCAACATTAACTATCGAAAGTCCGTGATGTAGCTTGTGACATGTTTCAACCATAATGAGCATTTCTTGATATTATTTTAGTCAAGATATTATTTCTATCAATGCCGCCATTAATTTCTGATAGTTCTCAGTCACGCCGCCATATATTGAAGTTAATTATTCATGCGAATACGCGAGACTGTTCACGGCATTGAAAGAGGTAATACGGGTGCGTTTCAATTGAATCACGACGCAAACAAGACATTGACACTGTCAAAATATTTTCATAAAGCGTGGGTTGTACTCCGCACAGCTCCACTCCGCTTCAAAGTAAACGCACCCTAACTTTGAACGTATAGCTGCGTTTTCACATAGTGTTCTAAACAGTTCTGAACATATTGCCAGCTCGCTTTTTCATTTAGTTAAAGAACGAGCGAGCAAATGTTCGGCAACGTTCAGAACCCAAACTGAAAACACGACTTGAGAGTTAATTAAGACCATAAAACAGGCTTACTAAGGCTTATAATTCAAGATTACACGTTCAATATGGTTGAACACGATTAAAATGTACTTCGTTAATATCATAACCCTGTTTCTGATGGCGCAGTTGGGTAATACATGTTATCGTTATCACTTTGATTAGTTCACAATCACTCACAGTGCTCACTCCTTAAAGCTCATATATCAATGCTAGCCGTAGAATAAAATGTTTCATGACCACAAAACAATATATCTAAAACTTTAATATTAGTTCGATAACTAATTAAACTATTATTGTTAGAAAACTCTTAAGAACCCTTTAAAAATCAATCACTAATGATATTGATTCGTCTCTCTTATCTTTATTATAAACGGGGTTAATAGACTTTCCGACCATATATATTTTAAATTATGTAATCCCTACAAATATAATAAAGTTTAAGTTGTTTGAACGCGTT
Organism: Cyclophora albipunctata; assembly: GCA_963082685.1. Taxonomy (NCBI): domain Eukaryota; kingdom Metazoa; phylum Arthropoda; class Insecta; order Lepidoptera; family Geometridae; genus Cyclophora; species Cyclophora albipunctata. The sequence goes on from OY720119.1 coordinate 950,146, forward strand.
AATCTCAGAAACTGCAATCCGATTTGAATATCCAAGTCACATTCAATGGGAAAGTTATAGGCTATTTTTCATTCCGAAATTCCCACGGGAACGGGCACAACGATAGTAAATATTATAAGACGCGAGTCAGAAAACTCTTATCCTACAAATTGTAGTCTATACTCCAACTTACTTATATTCAGAGGCCTTTTCTTTAACGTTTCTTATAAGTCTTTCTATAGTCAACACGCGACAGTTCGGAAAGTCTATAGCCCGCGTTACATAATCCCCGCATTCTACATTTGATCACAGTTGCAAATTGTTATGCAACACGTCTTCTTACAACAATTCTATAAAACTATACATTTATACAACGTAAAAAATAAACTATAGGGAAAAAAACGTTAAAGTAAATGTTAATAATATACTTAAGGCTTAAATTCCTTGATGCTGAGGTGTCGGTACGAATATACGTTGCGTTGTATGACGCTGACATCAGTAGCGCGTTACGCTACTGACGTACACGACCGACACGTGAGCAATCGAGAAATTTAGGCCTAAACCTTTGTATTTGTAAAACAAATACCAAAATGGACTCAAAATATAACGGAGCTGTCTCGAAATTTGTAGACATCTCTCGCTAAATAAATAATAATATTTAATAAATACAAACTAATAATTGTAAAAGAAAAATACAATTTCTGTATTCAAAAGTAGTAATTAAGCTGTAGATGGACAAACTTGATATTGTTAAATAGACGCGAGTGAAGTAGTAAAATCAGGTGTATGTATTTGTTTTATAGAATCGAAGATAAGTTTAAACGTCAGTTCATGCGTACTTATACAATGGCTATTCTCTCTAAGTTGGTATACATTCGAACACACAATTTCGTACAATGTTTCCTTGATATATTTACCCCACTGTTATAGTTAACACCCTATACTCCAATCAGAATTAGTTTACAAAAAAATCTTAAAGCAAAACCACTTACTTTCTATAACTATAACAAAACAAATTCTTAAAAATATAGTATTTTTTTGTAAACTTTCAATCTCTTATATGTTTTTTTTTCGAATTTTCTCATATCATCACAATGATATAACTTTTCGGACGTTAAGCCTCACACTATATATACGCGTTTCAAACAATATAGGGGGTTAAAGCTTATCCTCCAGTGAAATTATACTTTACGTAAGTACCTTCAGTGAGATAAATGTTATGAACCTCAAGATCCGAGTGATGCGGTCCAAAAATAAGCTGTCCCATTCATTCGTAAAACTTAAATGCTTTCTGAACTTTTTAAAATCCACATTTATTTTCCAAAAATTCAGAAAAGCAAGCATTTGCTTCAAATATAGAAGCACGAAACATCTTAATCATCTTATTGTGAATTCACTAACCAATATTTTGTTTTAATTTTTCAATATTTTTTTCGTCTCAAACAATATTCAACAAACATATTTCTAGGCATCATAATCATGTTCAACGTGGTTCGTCGCGAAACACACGTAGATAGAATTACAATCACTTTATTTTATTACTAGAAACTAGTAGAAACCCACTCATTGAAATTTATAAATCTGCGTGCCATATGAAGCAGCATACGTTCAAACTTTCGCATTTATATTTTAATTAAAATTAGAACTAGTCATAAGTAGATTTAAGTTGAGAGATGGCACCGTTTCCGTGTAGGAATGTTCAGTGGCAGTGTGTCTGTTATTAATGTCATTGTGACATGATATTATGTGTCGCAGCGAGTCACTTTGAGCATGATTGCGAGGCGTACAGGCCGGGGAGTGATTGACACAGAACATATACTTACAAACTAAGTTTAAGGGAGAGCGCTCGGAAGGCGCGAGTGGCGAGCGCTAGCAACGCTGGCTCACGTACTCGTTGTAAGTGGCCGAGATCTCTTCGGACTGGTAGCGGGTCAGCTTGATGCTGCGCCGCATGTCCGCTGTGATTGCACTCTTGTACCCGCCCTTACGCAATAAAGAATCTATCGTTTGGATTTGGTCCCATCCTGGAATTAATATATTTGAACTGTCAAGGACACAATTAGGCAGTGTAGATGGCAAAAATAGGATACAGTTATATAATTTTACAAAATATGAACAGATTACTGTTTAAGTAATAAGTATGTTTGTTGCCCATTGGTAAGTTTGCCCCTTCCTAATAAATGGACTGGTTCTTTAGTTAAGCAAATGTCAACAGAAATTATAATACTCTGAAGGTCCAGGAATACATAAATGTGAAGATTGATGACAAGACTTTGGGGCAAATTGCTATTCAAATTCACCTTGTTCAGTAGCAACTTGAGGTAAGTAGGTTGCAGTCCGTTTGTTCCCCCGCTCGCTGATAAACTCGATCCTGATCCCATGCTTGCCCAGTTTCCAGTCAAGGTAATGCTCGGCTTCCTCAAAGTGCTGCAAGATGGACACAGAGACCGTCAGCCGCGGCACCTCGTCGCGAGTGATGGGGGAAAAGCGAGAGTCTTTCAGAGCACTTGTTATGGCATACTCACGGAGACCTGTAAAGTATAACTGTCATCATAAACACTCTGTAAGTAAATTCGTGCAGGTTAGTTACTAACACTGATGCCAGAGTTTTTAGGCCCATTAATGATCTCAGACTATCGATTGAAACTACCAGGAGAGATAATTTTACATACAAGCATGGTAGTGCTTAGATAGAAATACCACTATTGGCCACCTATCCAAGTAGGGGCCGAACTTTAGTCTGTCACTAAAATACTGAGGTGTTTTGTCGCGCATTAAAATGGGTGAATTTGCAACGCCCTTATTTTGGAAGAAGCAAGTAACAGTAAGGAGTTTTTCTTTTGGAAATTGGTGTATGACAGAAAAGGACAAACCATATGATAGCTAAAATTCTTCTAATAAGCATTTATGTTTATGGCCTGTGAGAATATAGTTGACAACATTAAAACAATATTAGCCGGTAAAATATCACTTTAGGGCAAAATCATTCATATCATTGTATTGAGACAAGTGTTTTAATTACATTAGTTTTACAACTGTAAGATACTTTTATGGCTTCTGTAGCACATGTATTCATTGTTTATTTATAGAATCATTATTTATGCCCTATTTGTTTCTTTAAAACAGATAATTTATAGCTTAAAAATTGTTACTGCCAGAGAAGTGTTAACCTGTAGGGAGTAAATGGCCGGCCTGTGTCCTGCAAACACCTATATAAGTTTAAAAGTTAATTAGTATTTTTTTTGTTACTTAACCTATGCTGTCCCACAACAGGTCAAAGGTCTCCCCCAAACATTGCTATCCTCCCCAAACATCACTCAATGTAGTTGTAAATTTTAATAGGTATCTTTCTTTGAAATAATGAATGAACTATTCAACTGCCAATGTTTACCTGAATGCAAATGCATAGCATTGAAAGTTCCTATACAACCTCTGAGTCGGTGCTCTTTGCCAATCTTCCATGTCACAAATAAGGGGCTGAAATGAAAATAATTCATGACCACACAGATACACCTCTCTAACTTATTCAGTATTATGATTAACAAAACCAACACAAAGCATCAGCTGATTTAAACTCAACATACAGATATAATTTTTAAGACAAAGAAATAAAGTTTAAGATTGGATGCACTTTGTTAAACGGCGATTACATTCGAAGTAGGAGTTTAATGACCCTCATCAAAAACAATTCACGAACGTGTAGCTGTTGATGATTCGGAAAACCACAATCTTTCCATGTGATTATTATAATAAGCATGCTAATTGAGAGAAAGCAAGAACTGACTGTTGGTGACCGATTACGAAAATGTAGGTTTATTATGTTATTATGTGAAAGGTATACACTCAATGTGACCCCATTTCGAACAAAAGATTTCAAGAGTGAAGACAAAGCCCACTCCCAAGGGCTTAGTTTAGGGCTAAGCTAGTTTATAGTTAGCGTCATGGGTACGTACTCAGTACCTAACACCCACTTACTAGGCATCATTAGTGAAGTTTGGCGTTTGTGGAGGTTCCATACTATTCAGCTGACTGTACAAAACATCGAAACAAAAGTAACACATATCAGGAATAGCAACAGACTCTTGGTGGTAACCATTCAAAGGTCGATCTATATGATTGCTGTACGAGTTGTTTAACTTTTGTTTTTTGGTACCACAAAAAACTGAAGACATTTTTGTAGGTTTAACAACAACTTAATTTAAATTTTAGGACAAAGTAAACGTTTTATTGGTATTTGTAATAGAAATTAAACACTCGCTTCGATTAGGGCTACAGAGATTGCTTGCTACACACTGCTACAGACTAAAAATTTAATTGACTAATTGAATTGATTCACGTCGAACGATAATAGACATTTTGGTTTACATTACAACAGATAAAATATATCTCAAATGACCGCAACGTTAACAAGTTTTTACGGATTCCACAAAGTTTGCAAAGATATTTAACACATTATCAAACTTGAATATAACATTTTATCAAACTTGAATATAACTATAAAAAATAATAATAATAAAAATAAAAATACATTACAACAGATGAAGGCATAGAGTGAGCTTTGACACAAAAAAACATCAATTGTGTTTAAAAATAAAACTTACGTCGGTCTTGTTGTCGATGGAGCGATGGCTGTCATCGAATTGTATTTTACTATTTTGTAGAAAAATAAAAGCTTTCAGTGTATGTAAATGAAGATATTTTCGTGAATCATGTACATGTTTTCTAATGCTCCTTATAATATAAGTGATATATCCCTGTGTATAAAAACATTAGTGATGATTAGTGAAAAAGCTTGCTGAGACCCGACGATGGCGTCTGATGGAGAAACTCCGTGCGCGAATGATCCAAACTTTGCCGTTATATACTCATTTCTAAAGGTATTCGGCAAACTATATGGGTTGGAGTTACCTACAATAACTAAATTGCAGGAATTCATAGAAAATACGCAAGAAGGTAGGTTACAGTTGCGTTTCAGATACATATAATGATAAACAAACATCTTATAAGTTTTTTTGTTGTTAGTGTCGGAGCCCTTGAAAGATTTGCACTTGAGGTTATTGCGTCGCGCTCTGAAGTCTCTACATAGCAGCAGATGGGAGAAGGGCATGATAAAGTTCTGTCACCAACAAGGGCACCATCAAGAAGCTTGGGAAATAGAGAGGTTCTCTTACAAGAAAGCAAGCACTCAAGTAAAACTCAAAGTGTTGAAGGTAATTAGCTACGCCTACTCAACACTAATAGTTGCTGGTGTAAAAAACATATCTGATCCAAGTGGCTTTCGCTTTATGAGTCAGTGCAATAAACCTAGGGTTGCAACATTGAAGTTTTTATTATCATTACAAAATCTTTCAAACATGGGCTTGCTCAATGCAGTACTCTTATATATTTCTAACAATAACTATCTGCAGTTATTTTCCAAGCTACCCAATTACATTTTCATACATTGTGAACAAATAATCAAACACCAAAACCTATATATCTTTCAGATTCTTCTTGAATACCAGTTCACATGTCATTCCAAGTTCAAAAGTGCTGTGAATGCTCTGCCATGTAAAGAACTGCGGCTGGATCCTATTGGTCGGGATAAGAACGGATGTGTTTATTGGTTGGAAGTGGATCATGAAGCTAACCTGTGCTTGTATAAGGAAGATCAGGACGAGGAGACTTGGCAGCTTGTTGCAAGGTTAGTAGATATCTTTTTATCTTCTTAAACTGAACCTATTCATGCTGGAATTAAAAACTATATGATTGAAAGGCACAGCAAAGAACAATCAATTGAAGAATGAATGTGAATCTTAAATGTAGTCTTTTAGACAAAATTACAGTACCCTGACTATAAACTAAGAAATTATTTCATGAAAATCACTTTAAAGTGGAATGAAGTATAATTCACAACTGACAAAATAAAATGTGTAAACCTAGGGCTGCAAACAATACAATGAAGCATGTAAAAATTACACCCTGTGCCCTGTCTATACACAGTCACACTTCATTCATTACCGAGCCTGACAGAATGTCAATAATTCATGGTCCATAGTTTACAATACTGACTTTATTTAAATCTGTGAATGTTTATCTAGTTTGTGTTGACACCATAACTCATATCTATTCCAGGAGTAGAGAAGAGCTTGTAAAAGTGATATCCCAATTGAAAAAAGGTGAAGAGATATCTCCGTTACAAACAGCTAATAACGAGGAATCAAGTGGAGCAGAGCCTGACACCCAGCAGAAACAAGAGGAGGTAAGCTATAAAATTATGCAAAGAAGTGTTCTAAAATATGAAGCATTATGAAGTGAGAGTCTTTTTTTCTAACCCATTTGTTTCTGTGGGTCAGGATGTTTCCTAGAAGGAGGCTTCTCAAATTATAATTAAGATTCCTGTGTATTCAATTTGCCTTCAATTCAATGCCAAGATAGTGATTATTCCTTGAAAACACACAATTGCAATTCTGTCAATTTTTTAAGCTTAAACAACATAATGTTTTCTTAATTCCTATATCCAGGTTAAAACTGAAGAAAAACCCTCAGAGCCCATAGTGGAAGAAGAAAATGAAGAAGAGTTCCTAAGTCCAGAATCTGAATCAGAACATGAAGAATCAGAAGCAACCAAGAAAGATAAAATCAAAGAAAAAATAGAAACACCAGAAAAATCACCACAAGAAACAGAAAAAACCACCATAGACGATAAACAAGAAATTACGGAAGAAAGTACTACAGAAACAAATGAAGTTAAAGAATTAGTTGAAGAACAATGTAGTGCTGAGGAAAAGAACCTTCCAGAAACAGAAAATATAGCAGAACCTTATGATAAACCAAATGATAAAGAAGTTGTAGAGTCAGAATCCAATGACAATAGAAGCTCTCCTATAGAAGATAATAAAGTTAGTGAAAATAAAGCAGCAGATCTAGAAAACAATAGTGATGATAGTAAAAATGTAGATGTAAATAATGATAGTAATCAAGATAATGCAAATAGTACTGAAAATAATGAAATACAGGATGTAGATAATGGATGTGATAAGAGAGAGGAACCTGAAGCGAACGAAGAGGTTGGGGAAGCTATCGAAGAACCAGTAATGGTGGTTACAGGAGAAGGGAATGGTGCTGACTGTGAAAGCTTTTTTATCGGAGAAGAAATATCAGAACCAACCATGTATTTCTATGGAGAAGGTTCCGGATACGATAACGACACAGGCAACCCTGAACCAATTGAAGAAGCTAAAGAAAAAACAGACGAAGAAAACGGCGAAGAAGAACTAGTTAACGGAGAACATGAAATAACTAATAAAATAGACAAAAGTATTAAATTAAAAACTGTAAATAAAAGATCTTTAAAGAAACATCATAATGACGGTATTGACATGAATCCTGACGTTAAAAAACCCTGTGTACGTAGTTTAGATAAATCTGAAAGTTCCACAGCTGACGATAAGAAAGATGTTAACGATAAGAGTACAACGGACAGCGAGAGTCCCGTTAAAAATAGTGTTAAGAAAGGTAGGAATAAGATTAAAAAGAAAGCAATAGGACGTAAAATAAACGTGAGTGAGGGGAAAGAAGCAATAAACTGTGTGTCTGAGACTGATAACTGTCAAGATAAAACTAGTATTATTGAGAAGAGGAAAAGCAGTGTTTCGTCGGTGGACCACGAAGACATCGCGGAGAATGACAAGGAGAAATCCCCGGAAATGGATAAACCTGAAGACCCATTACCACCTAAGAAACTACGCTTAGAATCAACAGTGGAGACGGACGGGAACGCACATTCCAAGGAACCATCTGACAATGAGGTCAAAGAACAAGAAATTGACAATACACCGTTACAGAAACGAAAGAAAATAAAAGCAGTAAAAGGAAAATTAAGGAAAAATATTGTAAAAAATGTAGATAAATCTGATAGTGATAAGTTAAACGATAGCGGTAAGAAAAGTAATAAATCTTTGAAGAGAAGTATAATGGACGCTACTATGAGTGATAAGAATAAAACTGAATCTCAGAGCGAAAGCGAGGACGAGGAGAAGACTAGCGGGAAACGACTCAAAATCAAACCTAAGAAAATCAATTCTTCGACTAGGTAAGGCAGGCTTTTATCTCAGTTTTATATATTGTATTGTCAACTAATTACATATATAAAGTTAGTAAAACTAAAGTAAGTATCGCGTTATGACTAAGCGTTGTTGATTGCGATTGTTAAACAACGTGCAGCGCGGCTCTTACTTGAATCAGAGGTAGGTAGTGGCATATCTATTAGAGCGCTACCGTGCTTCGGAGGGCACGTAAAATTTAGTCTCGGTTTTGGCAATTGTTAGATCATGTCGGAGGCCTTTATGTGGTCTAATAACTCCGACACCATGGATGGCCACTAACCTACTCGATCTTTTTTTTACTTACCAATGATCAATGCCAATGATATTAATTAAAATACACTTTTAGGAAAAAAGTGGAAGCTAAATTGATGGAGGAACATTCAACAGATGAATCTGAAGAAGAAACACTGTATAGTTTGGGTAAGTTATTAGCTAGTTTTATATACATAACACTCCGATCAACATAATGCTTTTAACCTTATGATAATAACAAACTGCACCCGTGTTTATATCTACGTTGTACCTGTTGCTGCAGGAATTTCGGGATAAAGTGCCTGTCTATTCAAATATGCTATAGGTTTTGCATTAAAGATGGATGTTTAGGTGTATGTTCCACTTCCAAACATCCATACATCTTGAAAAACTTTCGCATTTATGAGTAGGTATAATTCCATCAATACTCAATGCCAACATAATCTCCACCCTAAACTTTCCACAGCCGGCAAGAAATCCGCGAAGAAACTAATAAAAAAGAAGCCCAAGTCGAAATCGAAAGAAAATAAAAAAGATAAGGAGGTTGAAGGCAAGAAGTCGTCATCAGAGTCCGACATCGCGCCGGTGCGGCAGTCGAGACGGATCGCGCAGCTCAAGATACGGGAAGAGGCTGAGCGCAGACGGCAGGAGGAAGTCGCCTTGAGGGAGATGAAGATGATCCATAAACATAATAAGGTGAGGGGTTTAGTAGTTTACTTTTCATACAATTTTTTATTATTATTAGATTGTTCAATTTTTATTAATATTATACTAATTATTTTATTTACATTGGCTTTAGCATCAAGGAAGCATGTTCTCCAACCAAGCCTATCAAAATCATTACAAAAACCACAACACGGTGAATAAACCGTATCTGTCTGTGCCAGGGCAAGGAGTCGTCTCCGGAGTGGGGCGGCGGCGGGCAGTCGTCGTCGGGCAGCAGCGCCGCCGCGCAGAAGAGCCGCCCGCCGCGGCGCTGGCGCCCCGACGACTCCTCGGGGCCCGAGCCCGACTCCGACTCCGACTCGCCGCTCTTCGACATGCCGCCCGAGCCCGAGCGTACGTCTACTAGCCATATACTTAACTAGCCGCGCCCCGCGCCCCGCGCCCCGCGGTGCAACCGTTCCCGTGGGATTTCAGGATTAAATGTATCCCATGTCTTATTCTGATGTATAACCTATATATTACTGTAAAGTTTCATCCAAATCTGTCCAATAGTCTTGTGAAAAATAAAGATGAAATTTATAATAGTACTAGGATTAGTAGGGCAAAACGAACAGGATAAAGACAAAGGGAAATTTTGTAGGGACGTTCAGCCGCCTTCTGATAAGAATTGTCTGTCATACACATCAAATGAAAGGCCTGTTTGCCTTTATACAGTCCTTTGATGTAAATGACATTCTTCAAAATATGGAGGTTGGTCATATTTTGCATGTTGCCCTTTATGTTTTTATAGTCCATGACTATTTTTTTATTCAATAATAATGATCACATTTAAACGAAAACAAAACTAAATTAAAATCGGCAGTACTACATTGAAACTCACACATATTACTTATTATAACCAATGCTAAGCATTCTTAGGTACTGAACCAGCTTCGATATTGACTATGTTACTTGGTCTGTGTCTTTGCACTTACTGCTACAAAACACCAATAAGCTTGTGGCACGGTCTCTACTTCGTGTGATTTAACACCCACACTTATACAAGTATTTTTCGACAAGCCCGTTGGCACAGTGGCAGTGAGAGCGCTTACTGTGTCGGGGGTTGCGGGTTCGATCCCCGCCCGGAGTCAACAATATGTGAAGACATAGTTGTTGGCGACGACGTCTGGGTGTCAATTATATATTCTTATAAAGTATTTGTGTATGTATAAGTAGTAGTATCAGTGAGTTAGATTCCATAACACAAGCTTAGAGCTTACTTTGGGTCTAATTAACCGTGAGTGAATTTGTCCAAGTATTTATTTATTACTAGCTGCACCCCGCGGTTTCACCCGCGTTGTACCCGTTCCCGCGGGAATTTCGGGATCAAAAATAGACGTTGGCTGATTCTCAGACCTACTCAATATGCTCACAAAATTTCATGAGAATCGGTCGAGCCGTTTCGGAGGAGTACGCGAACGAACACTGTGACACGAGAATTTTATATATAAGATTATTTATTTATTTATTTATCAGTGTGGATTTTGGGAATTTAACCATATTAAATACTTGCTTTATTTATTAACAGTGGATTTCGGAAAATCCGACCATGAATTTTCACCCGAATCTGATTTGGAAACCGGGGAGCCGGTAGAACCCTTGAAAATGGCTCGTACACTACAGGAAGGTAAGTTTTTCTATTCTAGGACCTAATTAATTTTGATGAACACTTAAATTGGGAATAAAAGTAAAATTTACCGGTGCACGTAAGGAGCCCTAAACGTCATTTAAAAATGTAAATGAAGAGCGGAGGGTATCCGTTAGTTTCAACGTATTGTGCCTTGTTGACGTATGGTCGTTTCCAGAGAAAGACTCGGGGTGCTGCGCGCGCTGCGGCAGCAGCTCGCAGCCCGAGTGGATCCTGCTGTGCGACGCGTGCGACGCGGGCTACCACGCCAGCTGCCTGGCGCCCGTGCTGCTGCTGGTGCCGCAGGGCCACTGGTTCTGTCCCCCCTGCAACCACGTGAGTCCCCGGACCCGCTGCCTTCTTTATACTATTATAAATGCGAATGTTTGTCAGGATGGATGACTGCAATTATGTGTGTTTGTTACCCTTTCACGAAAAAACTACTGGGCGGATTTGGATGAAACTTTACAGTAATTTAGGTTATACATCAGAAAACACATGGGATACATTTTATTCGGAAATTCCGTTGGGAACGCCTACCACGCGGGTAACACGGCGGGGCGCGGCTAGCTGTTGATAAACATGTACGGGGCTGTGTGAGCGGTGCTGGCCCGAAGTGTGGAGCGGCCTCTCCGGCGGGGGCGGCGCGGGGCCTCGGCCGCCGCAGGGCTCGCGGCCCGCCCGGCCCCCAGGGGACACCTGGCATATCACTCTTGAATCTGTTGGGTCGCGTAAGGGCTGCAGTGTGCACCATATTGAACTGTTTATCGGATATGTTTTGGGTTCATTGACACACAAACCCTAATAATCTATTGAGATGTAGTACCTTCTACACCTTTACAATATCTGTTCCTATTTTAGACTGTTTGCTCTTTCCAGGAGAGACTGATAAAATCTCTGGAGAGTGAGTTGGTGAAGTACGACGAGTTGCTGGTGAAGGTGGAAGAAGAGCGAGCGCGGAGGAAAGTGGAGGAACCGGAACCGCGCGTCAGCGCGGGGGAGGGGGAGGCCAGTGGGGACGACTCGGGTGAGTACTTTTATATTCTGTTTCAACTATGCTGTACCTTAAGTGAGTACGACTCGATGTGTTCTTTTGTATTTATCACTAAATTCTACTTTCCTACTAATGGTCTTTCCACAGCATCACAAACCGTCCGTCCCTATCATTCGTTTTTCCCATCAATCGCTATCAAAAGCGACAATACGACGACCCGTAAACGATTCCTCTTACATATACTAGCCGCGACCCGCGGTGTTACGTTTTACCCGTTCTCGCGGGAATTTTGGAGTAAAATGTATACCATGTGTTATTCTGATGTATAACATATATTACTGCAAAGTTTCACCCCAATCCGTCCAGTAGTCTTTTGTTGTAAGAGTAACAGACATATGTACAACCTCACAAACGTTCGCATTTATAATATTAGTAGGATAAGGTAAATATTGTATATAATACATATATAAATACAATATTTCACATACACATACATTCCTAAAATATGCCATATGCGACAGAGAGAGAATGATAAGACTTTTTTTTTGTAATATTTTATGGACTAGGGCCCAGACCGTTCCTGTTTAATGCTATAAGGAACGGGGGCGGCTGAAAACCAGCGCTGCTAGGAGTAAATACGCTGGGTAGCACAAGCTGAGCCGCCACCTTTTGTTTTTTTTCAGATTTTTAATTATTTTATTAGATTTTCTGTGTTTACTTTTTGTACCGATTTGAAGAAAACAATAAACCAGAATTTATTTATTTTATTTAACAACAAAAGTGAGATAGGGTGATAGTCTCTTACAAGTCTATAAGCAAAAGTTTACGACGTACTTTACATGTAAAAAGACGTCTCAAAGACATTTTCGTAGATTTTCATACAGTAAAAGCAGGTTTTATCACTAGTTGGTATTATACTACTTGTTATTTCCATTTTATCGAGCTCCTTAAACTCCAATAACAAATACCGGTTTTAGATTGAGTCAGTACATATATACTTTTAAAACTCACACGATTTGCACTCATTATACTAAATGAAACGGGCCTGTATCGTCATCGTCACTAGGGAATGCAATCCCGACTCGAGATCGTAAATTCGAGATCCCGCGGGATTACAAATATGAATCCCGGAATTTTCGGGATCTCGTCTAGTTTAAAAAAATCATGTGACTGAGTACTATGAAAACTGCTTGTATGTTATAGTGAGATTAATTAAACAAAATATTATTTGAAAAAAAGAATTTCAAACTAAATAATTAACAAACATGAACATAATCAAAGCAAAAGTAGGTATAGCTCAAGGCAAGGAGATTAAAAGTAGTTACGGGTGATTTTGAAAGTAACTTCTTAAAAAACAAAGTGCACCAATAGTGCTATCTGCTATCCGGCATCTAATGTCCGTTGCAAGGTGCTGAAAATGCCCTCTCTCAGCGTGACTAAGCAATTAATATGCAAACTGCAAAAATCTCCTCCTTGTTCCTCCACACTCAAATAAATCCATTTCTTTTTTTATTACTGACTCTAATTTATCTAAGCTTGTGGATACACGTGTAAAAGGGCTTTTAGACGCTCGCAGAGTTTCTTTTAATTCCTCTTGAAGAGATTTATTAGTTTGTGTACCAGTAGCAGTTCACTCAGCGCACCGCTCGTCCCGAGCGGATGTGTATTTGCATTGCTGACCATTGCCGCCCAATCCCGTCAATCTCGAACGGGATCTCGTCATATTATGCTTCGGGATTGATCCCGAAAAATGACACGGGATCTCGCGAGATCGGGATTGCATTCCCTAATCGTCACGTATAAATTTTAATTGTTATATTCAAATACGTAGCCAACGTTTCGAGGGGATTTTACCGCTCGTGGTCATCCCGCGACGTATCGTCACGGGATGACCACATGATACAGACCCGTTTCATCTAGTATAATAAGTGCAAATCGTGTGAGTTTAAAAAGTATAATATGATGTAATGCGATAGGGCCCCGTTAGATTGAGTAGAGTGTGAGTATATGGTGTTGGTGTGCGCAGACGCGTCGGGCGGGTCGCGCGGCTCGTGGTCGTCGGGCGCGGCCGTGTACCGCCTGCGCACGCGCCGCGCGCTGCCCGTCAGCCTGCGCGCGCAGGAGTACGACCGCCTCATCAGCGCCGCCATCAAGGTGACCATCCGTCTTACTGCGGGCTCACCCCGCGGCCACAGGAACGACCTCACTAAACAAATACAAATACACATTTTCTTGAGGAATATTCATTTATTTACCCTGTTCATTTCTAACCGACTTCATTCATTGATTCCGAGTAGGTTAGTGGCCAACCCTGGTGTCGGAAGTTTTAGACCGCCTAAAGGCCTCCGACATGGTCATCGATTGAAACAACGAACCGACTGCTCAAGGTGCACGGTAGCGTTTAGATAGAAATGCCACTATCGACCATGTTCCACTAATGAATAGAGGCCGACACGTTACTTAAAAATCGCAATTAGTTAACATTGCTTATTCAAATTACGCCACGAACACTATTAATACGCTTCTGACCAACTACGAACTACGTTCTGAAACAAGCGCGCATGTCGCACTCATAGTTCTGCGCTTACACAAGTTTCAAACTAATTTTAATGACTATAAGGTCGAATTTAAACTGCTTCTCGTCAATACGCGACTACTCAACCATGATTGTATTTTTGAAGGAGGAGTACGTGGAGCCGACGACGAGCGCCGGCAACCAGGGGAGGGGGAAGGACATCTCCACCATCATAGAGGCCGCCGCGGAGGAGAAGAGGGAGCAGGAGAGAGAGGCCATCGAGCAGGTCGGTATCTAGAAGATAAGAGTCTTGGGCTGTAAACTAGATGATTATAAACGTATAAAAATGGAATTTACTGTGTTCGGATAATAAATAAATAGTGTAAGTCGATCGGTGAGCGATATATGTAGGAAATATCTTTAAAAAATTACGGTAAAATCTAATCAAATACAAAACGATACAGATGCATGACTTAACAGTCATTACGGCCAAAGAAGATTTGAACTAGAAATAGTACTCGGCTACTTTACCTACTGCTTACCATTACAGTATTCAGGACTACAAAATAACTGTACGCCTTTTCTATCCAAATTAGTTCAATTTTCGCATGATTTCGCTCAACCTAATTACGCTTAAACTGATTATTGCTATGAAATTAATATTTTGCCTTACTTGTAGGGTAAACCGGTAGAATCTAAGAAGTTGAAGAAGAAGCAGCGCAGAAAGCAGAGGAAACTCAACTCACTGGACGTGCCGTCCGAGGACGATGACGAGACGGACGAAGACTTCAAGGATACCGGGTCCGTACAGTCGGTTTAGCTTATCCTATACTGAGTAAAAAGGAAGTAGTCTTATTGAGGTGATTTGGGATCGTATTTGATAGAGAATAAGTCAAATTTTACCAAGTGACATGGTTGTTAATAACATGCGATGATATGAAAAAGTCAATAGTGTAGGCAGAGGATGAGCAAAGACAAGACAGGGAGAGAGAGAGTTTTGAAAGTGTTGAGATTGGAACGTGTTGAATGTTGGTAATATGTAAATTACGTTTAAAACTAAGTCATGTTATTTGAGTTGGTTAAAATATATGAAGACAAATTATCAAACCTATTCCGTGTATATCTACATTACTGACTTAAACACTTTACCCACGCATTAACTAATCATGTTTTCTCCACAGTGGTGCATCATCGTCCGAAGAAATATCTTCATCCGCTGAGCGTGGGAGCAGTAGCGATGGCAACTCCACCGATTCACTTCCTATACGAAGAACGGGCGGGAGGATTGATAGGAAAGGTGACTATAACTAATTAACAGTATTTTAACTATCAAATAATTTGTCTCTACCCGACATACGCTAATTTCGTTTACAACCTGTTGATTTTACTCAAGTTTTACTCGTTCCTGGGAGAGTTTCGGGATAACAAAAAGGGGGGTACTTTTTAATTTTTATAATTGGCATAATAAATATTTTCTAAAATGACTGAACGGATTTTCTACGGTTTTGGCCAATATACAGAGTAGTTCAAGAGAAGGTTTGTGACTAATGGACATGCCAACATTTCCACAGGAGCGGGTACAATGCGGCTAAGTCCGCAATGTTTTGTTTTATGACTTAAAAGGGAATTATTAAGAAAATATACATCACACTATTAACATTACACATTTCAATTTGTTTAACAACTATAATTTTTCAAAACTTATAGTAGAATATTTTATAATTTCAGATCGTCCAAAAATGCGAGAATCTTCTCCCGAAGTTAAGAAGAAGAAGAAAGTGTTCGACTCTAGCTCGAGCGAGTCCGCCGGCGCCAAGGAGTGGTCCTCCTCCAAACCGGAGAGGAGTAAACCGAAAAAGTAAATTTTCATCTAATTACCAATATATCGCATGTTACAAATGAAAACATGAAGAAACAATTCGAATAATGATTTGATGTTACTTAAGTTACATTGTCTACATACTTGTAAACCTTTACTGTAAACACACTCTACAGTATAAAAAGCATTTTTAAAAGTTATGTTATTACATTTCATGGCCTTCCTGCAAAGCTGAAACTTTAGATAAAAATGCAATAAATCAAAGTGTTCACAATTTCTGGTAACCGAATTTTCACAATCTGTTGACAGTTGGATTATAAATCAACGGCGGTTACAATATTACAGTGACATAACTATCCATTACTGTACTACAACATAATATCAAGTTTGTAACCGACTTAACATTTTTTTTTTCAAATTGAGACGTCTTATTATGATATTTTCTAGATCATCACACAGTTCGAAGCGCCACAAGCGTCACAAGCGCGGCCTGACACAGTACGACGCGGCGGGCAACGTGATCCGCGCGCGCGTCACGTACGGAGGCCTCAGTCACGACGAGAACGACTGGTCGCCCAAGCACCGCACGCGCCAGAGGAAGATCAACTACACCGAGATGCCCAACACTGACTCCGAGGACGTATGTCTACTTACTAAGTATTTGTTTGCGGTGATTGGACTGTGAGGTTACTGTTGTATAACTTGAAAATACTCTATTGTGACGATATAGACCCCAGCGTATAAAGAAACCCTCGCTTTCATAGTATATCTTCATAACTATGTTTTGGATTTCTAATTGTGAGGTTACTGTTTATGACTTGAAAAAACTCTATAGAGTCGAGTTGTCGTGTTTTTGGAGTTGGTCTGAACCCAACCGATTATTGAAAATTGTGTGTTATTGATATCATTAGGGTTCCGTAGCCAAATGGCAAAAACGGAACCCTTATAGATTCGTCATGTCTGTCTGTCCGTCTGTCCGTATGTCACAGCCTTTTTTCTCCGAAACTATAAGAGCTATGTTGTTGAAACTTAGTGTGTAGATGTATTCTGTGAACCGCATTAATATTTTCACACTAAAATAGAAAAAAAATAAAATGTTAGGGGGGTCTCCCATACTTAGAAATGAAAAAAATATTTTTTTTTTTCATCAAACCCATACGTGTGGGGTATCTATGGATAGGTCTTCAAAAATGGTATTGAGGTTTCTAATATCATTTTTTTCTAAACTGAATAGTTTGCGCGAGAGACTCTTCCAAAGTGGTAAAATGTGTGTCCCCCCCCCTGTAACTTCTAAAATAAGAGAATGATAAAACTAAAAAAAATATATGATGTACATAACAATGTAATCTAACACCGAAAATTGGTTTGAACGAGGTCTAGTTAGTAGTTTTTTTTATTTTTTTAGTTTTTTGGTTTGTGAGGTCGTTAATCGATCACAACCCACACGCTAAGTAAGTAAGTAGTAGTAAGTACAACGAACTTCAAGAACTTCTTTATTATGTTACTCGCTGCTACGGAACCCTTCATGGGCGAGTCCGACTCGCACTTGGCCGCTTTTTTTTTTGTTTGAGTAGGATTACTTTCTGTCTTGATATCGTGAGAGATTTAGTGACGCAGTTTGTGTCATATAAAAAATATCATGTTCGACACAATATATACCTTGTTGTCACTATAATCAATTAACACTCATCAAAAGCATGCATGCAAATTTGATCAATATTTTTATATCTCTGTTTTACCATTTGTAATATTTTATCCAACAAAAATCGCTTTAAAATACATAACTCATAAGCATTTCTAAATTCACAGGAAATGCACAAATCGAGCGGCAAACACATGCCCGACAGCTCGGACGAGTTCAAGATAAGCTCGTCGGACGCGTCGTCGTCCGACTCGGAGCGAGCGAGGCGGCGCGAGCGCGAGCGAGCGGGAGAGGGCGAGGCGGGGGCGGGCGGGGGCGCGGCGGCGGGCGAGCGCCTGCGCGCGCTCAGCGAGCTCGTGCGCAAGACGGCCGTCGTGCCGCTCGAGAAGCTGCCCGACGAGCTCACGCGCGCCAAGACGCACGAGCTGCAGCGCCACCTCGGTCAGTCGGCGCCGGCTGGCCACTCACTATACTCACGGGCTACCAACTCCCCTGTGCTACATGAAACTGAAACTGCACGGTGGAAACGGCAGTAAAAAAATTGCCGGGCAATTTCATAAACTGAGCCATCTGAAATCCACTTTGTATAACTGTGTATACAATGACCCGTTTCCATGTTCTTAAAAAACTGGGATAAATTCATCGTTGCCCTTTTTAATAAATGTTACTTACCCCTGTTTAATGAAAGAGAATCATCCAGAGAAGAATTTGTTTTGTTGTAAATTCTGCCATATTTGTTTACATAAATATCCTTGTATAAAGTAACATAATTAATAAAAGTATATTGAATTCTCCAGACGCGCAAGCGGCGGCAAGCGCGCGGCCAGCACGCGGCCGCGGCAGTCGCGGCGGGCGCGGCAGCAGGTAACCTTCTCTACCTAACAAAAACATTTTTTTTTTCAACTATCTCGATTAAGTAAAGTGTAATGAGATGAGAATGGAGCTAGATAAGCCAGAGCGTGGTAAAAGTGTTTGGCTAGTTTAAAAAAAATAGATAAAACAGTTATAAAAAAACGTAAGTTAAGCGCAAAAACGTAATTTGTGATACCTGTTCGTCCCCAGGGGCCCGCGCGGGCGCGGGCGCGGCCGCTCGTCTCCGCCCGCCGACGACGCACTCGCCAAGCTCGTCGGGCTCAAGATCAAAGGTGAGACATACCTACTTCATTATCTTAACAGAGCATAATGCCTACAATTATTTCCCACCGCATCTGTCTGTCTGTATCTTAGCGATAGTCTCAAACACAAAGGTACGGATTTTCACGCGGTTTTTATCAACAGTTTGAGTGGTTCAAGTGGAAGATTTTATTTGTAATTTTCTACTGTCCCTAAAAAAATTAATCCTAAGAAAATAGGATAACACGACGTACAAAGTGTTGACACTAACGCCATCTTAAAAAATTGTAATACATATTACATTCTGTTTGTCAGAAATTTATTCCATTCAAAACTTGCAAAGTTTTCTGTTATATAACAGATATGAATTGAAAACAAATTTTAGAAATGACACATTGGTTTTTATTACAGAATTAGGACAAGATGGATCACCATTGAAACCTAATCAAGTAAGTCATTACTTTATTCAACTCATTGCCGTTTTGATATAATACCTTAGTATTTAATACTGCCCAAAGGACAAAAGATGAGTTATTCCCTAATTAAACCTATGTTACCAACAAATTACAATTGAACCTAAAATTGTGTTGACATGGTCTGTAGTACTTGCAAAGTTTATTACGGTATGCTTGCAGTAAAAAGAGTATCTAGCTTAAATACTTTTTAACAAATTGGGCTTTTGAAAAAAAAAATTTTTGTGATAAATGGAAAGATTATATATTAGTTTTATAACAAAACTATTTTTTTTTTCTTTTTTTTTCGCAATAATTCAAAAGTTATTTCAGAATAAAAATTAATTTATTATAATTAATATAATTAAACCGAAGACACTCCGACAACTCCCGAACAAACCCGAGCGCGTGTGACGTCATAATGTTAGTTAATGTTAATGAAAAGAGGTTCGGTTACATCGCAAACTTTGGAGGGAAAGAGAATAAAAGGGCGGGAATCTTGATTGTAAACGCTGTACGTACTTATGGTTAAATAGCTATAACATTATGACGTCACAACTACGGTGACCAATCTTGGCGCGTTTATAGTCACGTGATTTTTATTTAAATTTCATCAATTTTTAATTGTTTATAATTAATTGAAAAAATATTTTTTTTAAGTTTTTTGCATTAAATATCAATATTATTAAAATTTTTTGCATTAAAAACAAATCAATTTTTTTTTTTCAAAAGCCCAATTGGAAATTAAAATGGAAAACCCCTTGAAATTGGGTTACTTGGAAGTTTGTTTCAAAAATATTTAATATAATAAAGAAACTCATTGTACAGGTGGAAAGAGAGAAAAAGCGTCAAGAGCGAGAAGCCAAACAGGCTGAGAAAGAGGCTAAACGGTTAGAACGACTGCAGAAGAAGGAAGAGAAAGAGAAGATGAAGGAACTCAAGGCTAAGGAGAGAGAGGAGAAGAGGCTAGCCAAGCTTGCCATACAGGAGAGCAAGCGGATGAAAAAGGTATAACGAAGATTCTTGTGTTATGGCACCATATGCTGAATTTCAAAATTTCTGATTTGACATAATACCCAGAATTGCAAGAAATTTAACACGTCCTATACACAACATTTTAATTTTTCAGAATGTTTTGTAAAAATAACTGACAAGTGTTGAATCTGATTTTTCAGTCGTGTAACGCAAAACACTATGTCTTTATTCAGATCGAGATTCTAAATGTACGGTGCCGGCCTTATTCATTCCTTACCTGCACATTCCAACCAAAAATATTCTTTAAACTACCTTTATATATGGCAATTATAAACCGCGTAGCGCGACCTCCCCTTTCTATTCATCAGTCATCACACTCCTCCACTTCTCAATACTACATTCCTTTACCGATACTAAGATGCATAAAAAAGACAGAAATATCTCTTCTTGCTCTTCTGTTCATTGAGAAATGGAGATATGTCATATATTGTCTTTAAACAAGATAAAAAAAGACTTAATATTAACCATTTTAGTCCTACAGTTTAGTTGATTAACAAATTTTATTTCAGGAAAAAGATTTTATGCCAATGGGTGGAGATATGCGACCGGATATGATGCATGAAATGCGACCCGATATGCGACCTGATATGCGACCCGAGATGAGACCTGATATGAGACCAGATATGAGGCCAGATATGAGACCAGATATGCGACCCGATATGAGACCGGATATGAGACCAGATATGCGACCCGATATGAGACCGGATATGAGACCAGATATGAGACAAGATATGCGTGGAAATATGTTCGCACCGCCCGATTATAGAGAACAAAGGCCTCCGGGACATCCTAGATTACAGGTAATATTTCCTTTCTAATATTCCATTCCTATAGTTCCGGGGAACACTTTTCAATTAACTACCTATAACTTAGTAATATTTAGATGCGAGATGAGAATAATTTAACTTATATTACAGTACAGTAATTTTGGCTGTGCAGACCTGACTGACTGACCCACTGACTTACATATCACCAAATAAGTCAGTGAGTTCAGTTCGGTTCAGTAGTTTAGGAGTCCATCGTGGACAAACAACGGGACAAGTAATTTATGTATAAAGAATGTTACGAACTCTCATAATATTTTGGTTTCTTTCCTAAATAGTTTTGTTTGTCTAGGTGCGCGCGGAGCTGCGCGGTATGATGGCGGGCGACGGGCCGCCGCACAACGCGCTCAGAGAAGGTACTCCACACATTACCGGTTACATTACACTTAACATCACTACGCATTATTAATGATGGACTCAGTTATATGGATAGAGATTCATTTCCCACCCTGACAGAGGAAGTAAACTTCGCCTAAAAGATAGTCGTATAACTTTCCCCTTAGTAGATTTCGTCCAGTACGGTATCTGGTCGAAGAACTACGTTGAATGTTGAACTTGTATTTTAATAGCAGCGCCCCGGGGTTTATTATTAAAATCCGATTTGATGAATAATGCAAATAGATTTTTGTAATGGTTAGCCACTTTCACACAGGTTATATGCTATTATTATCCCGAAATTTCCACGGGAACGGGCACGACGCGGATACAACAGCGGAGCGTTGCTAGTCATAAAATAAAAGTACTATTCTGAAACAATCGCCTTTGTCATTAGTTTTTTTATAAAAGAACACTAACCCCACATTTATGGTGTATCTTTTATCTTTGGAGGCATTGTAATCGAAGTAAAGATAAGGAAACAGAACTAGTTTTATTAAGGGAGCTGTTACTGTTTTGTTGTTGTACTGTTTTATTTTTCATCACATTTCCTTATAAAGATGAACAATATAAAACCTTTTCCATTGAGTTGGGTTATAGATACAATATGAGTCATTATTTCGTTATTGTCATTATTTAATTATTATGTGGCTTTAATTAGATTATTAATATTATAACATTGTTATTACAATTTATCATAGTTTTAGTATAATTTAATAAGTCATAATGCCATACAAAAGTCAGCATAGAATAGTGTTAGGTTTTTGCGTGTCAAAATCCCGGAAGGTGTTGAGAACGCACTTGTTGACGGCATCGATATTAATTTTAGGAACTTTGTCAGTGGCCGGTTCGCCGCAACCTTTCAGACCCGTCTCCGAGGAGCCCAGCATCATCACCAGGATGCCGCATATGATCAACCAGCAGTATAGGTGAGATGAACATATATTTTTTAACCTTCTACGCAAAATAGAAGTTCTCCATACAATCTGGAGCATAGTTTAGGTGTAATAAACCATGTATGGATTATTTTGATCAGGATCATTTGTATTTAAAAAGAGGGGTGTTGCTAATTTTGTCTGTCTATGCCAATGTAGCTCGGGTGATTTGTATGCGGATTTTTTAAATTCCAAGCCAGTATTCTGGTGATGGTTCCTAGAACTTGACCTTAATGATTTTACTGTTCCTTTCTTCCCCTTTAGATATAAAGGATGAAATGGGGATTGTTTCATGTGTTTGAGCCGCACCAAATGATGTGTAGAATAGATAAGGTATCGTTTTTGACATGTATGCCGCAACTGGCTAACTGAGGGCAAATCAAGCCTGGTGATAATGCCACAGCATCAGAGCAAGAGGGATGCTAATAGATCGTGTTATCGTGTATGAGATTGTTGAGGGTTCCGGTCGTTTGCAGGGGCCCGATGGTGTACGGGGCGGGGTACGGCGGGCGCGGCTACTACCCGTCGGTGTACCGGCTGCCCTTCCGGCCGCAGCACGCGGCGCTGCACGCCGCCGCGCGCGCGCCGCACCCCGCGCACCCGCCGCACCCCAGCCACCCGCCGCACCCCAACCACCCGCCGCACCCCAGCCACCCGCCGCACCCCGCGCTCTCCACCCACCCGCCCCACCCGACCCACTCCCCGCACCCCACCCACTCCCCACACCCCACTCACTCCCCGCACCCCACTCACTCCCCGCACCCCACCCACTCCCCGCACCCCACCCACTCCCCGCACCCGACGCACCCCTCACATCCGACACACTCTCCGCATCTAACACATAATCCTCACGCATCGCATTCGCCGCATCCACCGCAGACGTATGGACATCCACCGGGTAAGTTAATCTATTAATTGTCTATGAATGATATGAAATGTTTGTTTTTCATATAATTTTCCTTCTTTTCGTGTTACCTTATATCTTTATCTTGGTATTCTTGGTAGGTCGATTTACTAAGATTGCATAGTAATTGTTATCGATAATTTATATTGTATGTCCAGACGGCATGGCGGGTCCGGGCGGCACCAACCCGCTGCCCCCGTACTACCGGCCGGCGGACGGCATGCCGCCGCCGCGCGGCGCGCCGCTGGGCCCCGGCGCGGCCCCGCTGGGCCCCGGCGCGTCCCCGCTGGGCCCCGGCGCGGCCCCCGGCCCCGCGCCGCCCGCCCCGCGCCCCGCGCGCAGCCCCGCGCTGTCGCACCCGTCGCCGCCCGCCGACACGGAGCCACCCATCAAAATCAAGGCAGAGGTCAAGACGGAACAACCCGATTACAGGTTACATCATAATATTAATAGTGTTGTTGTCAAGCAGCTTGAAAGGAATGATTAAAAATAATTTTGTAGACGTGAACGTTTTGAATAATGGAATGCACCTTTTATGTTTGTTTCGGTGTTGTCAGATCGCCGGTAGGGTCGCCTGAAAGCGTGGAGGTGCCGCGGCGTAAGGTGAAGGTGACGGAGGTGAAGGAGCGGCGCGGCCGCTTCCCGCTCGGGCCCTACGCGCCGCACTACGCGCACTACGGGCCCTACGCGCCGCACGCCGACCCGCAGGTAACACATCACATGCATATAGTGAGGGGAGGAAAGGAAACATTTTGTAACAGATGCCATTTTTGTATTTGCATGTATAGTATGAAAAGATTACCCCACAATATATTATCTCGTTCCAGTTCCTAGCGGACCGCGCAGGAAGCCCGGCGGCCAACGGCGCGGGCGGGGCGGAGCGCGGCTCGCCCCCGTTCGGGCCGTTGGAGCGCCGCGGCGCGCCGCCGCCGCTGCGGCCGCCCCTGCACCCGCGGGACTTCGCGGGCCGCGCGCCGCCCGGCGCCTTCCCCCGCGAGGCGCTGCCCCCGTTCCCGCGCGGCGCGCTGCCCCCGCCCCCGGGGCGCGCGGCGCGGCCCCCCCTGCTGGGCGCGGGCTCGCCCCCGCCGCGCTCGCCGGCCGAGGCCCACCTGGAGGCGGAGCGCGAGGCCGCGCCCCCGCCGCGCTACCCCCCGGAAGGCCCCCCGCCCCCGGCGGGCGCCCCTTCACCCCGCTTTCCCTCGGAAGGCCCACCGCCGCCGGGCCGTTTCCCCCCGGAAGGTCCGCCTCACGGTCGGTACACACCCGAGGGCCCCCTGCCCCCAACGGGTGCTCCGCCCCCGGGCCGCTACACACCGGAGGGCCCGCTGCCCCCGACGGGCGCGCCGCCCCCGGGCCGTTACCCGCCGGAGGGCCCGCTCCCCCTGGCGGGCGCCCCGCCCCCGGGCCGCTACCCCGCGGACGCCCGGCTGCCCCCGGCCGGCGCGCCGCCCCCTGTTCGTTACCCCCCGGACGCGCCGCTCCCCCCGCCCCCGGTTCGTTACCCCCCGGACGCGCCGCTCCCCCCGCCCTCGGTGCGTTACCCGGACGGGCCTCTGCCCCTGCGACTGCCCCCTCAGTCGCAGTCGCCTCACACGGCGGCAGTGCCGGAGCCGCACCCGGCGGAGAGCAGCAGAATATTGCCGCTGCAGGCGGGCGCGGGCGCGGGGGCGGAGGCCGGCGCGGCGCGCGTGAAGCTGGAGGCGGAGGGCGAGTTCGGCGGGCTCGTCAGCTACTTCTCCAGCCAGCACGAGGACGACATGGACAACTAGCCCCGCCCCTGTACATACTGCTGTAGATCATATTATTTATGCGATGTATGATATTACGTGTAATAAAGATATCTAGATCATAGAGAATGTATTTAAAAGTTCCCGTCTCGAGAGCGATGTATTATTATTTTTCGGTTATGTTTATATTAAGTGAGATTTATTTATATACGAGAATAGTACTTACTGTATACTCTGTCTACGAATTTTATTAAAGATCGATACGATACTTTTTTGCAGAATAAATGTTTTCTCCTATAGGTTGTTTGCTTTTGTTCATAACTAAATGAAACGCGACACATTGTTACGAATATATTTTTTATTTTCTAGGTCTTCCCGCGAGTTTTTTGTTTCCAGCTGTTTGTTTGTTTTTGCCGCCGAAAGACAGCGGTTGTTCTGTAAATTAAACGAAGAAAATTTAAGAACAATTCTTCGGCAAACACGAGACAACTCTTCATTATGAATATTATTACATGACATACCTGGTGGGGGTATTTTCAGTGATATGTCGAACGTTTTGCTCTTTGGCCTCTTGGCGGCCGGTTCTAACTTTTCAGGCGTTTCTGTTGGTGTCACAGTTTCTTGTGTCGCTGCCCAACCGTCCTGAAAACAACATCATCAGTAAATGCTCCACATATCTTAGTAATGTAATTGTTAAGCCCGTTAGCACAGTGGTAGTGAGATCGCATACTGTGTCGGGGGTTGCGGGTTCGATTCCCGCCCGGAGTCAACAATATGCGAAGATAGATAGGTACTCTTATAAAGTATTTGTGTTCCATAATAAAAGCTTAGAGCTTACTTTGGGTCTTATGAACCGTTTGTATCCGCACAGGAATACATAACAGGAATGGCTACCACAATGATTATATGAGAGAAAAGTCTTCATGAAAAGTTCTAAGGGGCCGTTCACAAAATACGTCACGCTATAATCAACTTTTTTTCACCCCCTCCCCCCCCTATTGTCACGCTGTGTCACACTTTCTGTGACCCCCCTGTAAATATTTCGTCACAAAAACTAAGACCCCCCCCCCCCCCTGAATCATGATCAAAATTGAGAAAAAAGTATTTATTGAAAAAATAATTTTAAATCTTTTAATGAACGGCGAACATCACGTTGCCGTAGACCCCCCCGTCCCTCCTTGTCACATCTTGTCACACTCAGCAAACCCCCTCCCCCCCCTTGAACGCGAACGTATTTTGTGAACGGCCCCTAAAATGTATCATCATTTCGAACAGGTTGACCAACCCTAATGTCGAAGTTTATACATTGCCTAAAACCATACCTCTGGGTCTTCAATTTCCGGAGCTATCGGTAAGAAGGACAGCATGTTCTCATCTTCTCCCTCTTCGTCTGAACTGCAGAACGCAGCGACGGGCTCGCATGTTGTTACGTCCACCTAGAAATATTAATACAATACCAGGGTTTAACAAGTTATCGATTTAAGAAAACCTTTACTTTCAAGAGAGACATTTCAACAACAACAATTCAAATACTAGATATTCCCGATCGAAACATGTATCAGTCTCATCAACATGCGATTTGTCATAGTTTTAAAGTTTCTTGGCTCACTCAGTAATAAGGGATTCTTGAGTTTCGTATATTCCTTTGTTTAGACAAAACGTACACCATGATACCCTGTTACCGCCCGTACCTCAACTTCCTCCATATCCCGGCTCTCCCCCTGCGTGTCGACGGAGCGGTCCTCGTCCTCCACGTCGAACTCACTCTCTCTCTCCTCGTACTCTACGTTTTCGTCCAACTCCTTGAAATCCGGTGCGAACGCCGACCAGTTCTCTACTTGATTCTGTGCCCAGATTGATACTACACCTGAAAAAGGGAAATGGTTAACGAAATTAGTTTATTTACCGTTTAGAAATTAGATTATGTGAAGACATAATTCTACTTTTGGGACAATAACATGACCTTATCTGTGGCTTTCTAACTATGACTTTTTTGTGTTTATATTCTTGTCCCTTCATAAGAGGTGTTGAAATGTCCCCATGAAGCTGTCATTAAAGTTTGACCTCTTGTCTTTCAGGGTAGAAGAACAAAGCCATGCGTAATTTGAAACAAGGGAGTTTTTTTTTCGGAAGGCCCTTAAATTTTCTTTTCTTGAGAGTAGTATTTTATTGTTCTATCATAAAATAATATGAACTACATTACAAAAAGCAACCTTGGCCAAACGATTCAACCAACTTACCAGCACTTATACTTGCTATAATTGGTCTGATAGGGTGCCAGACAACATCTAGAAGCAATTCTCCCTTTGTCCCATGCAATATTTTTACAAGATTGCCGATCGATTTCTCCCAAATGTAAAGCGCGTGTTGCCGCGCTGACCCCGCGCAGATGTACTCGCCATCACCGGAGAAACAACACTTTTTCCATGTTGTTCTAGAATGGAAATTTTGTAATTATAATAATAGGAAAAGGGTTAAAAACAAAGAGTTTTTATTTATGTTCGAGCTAATCTCGGGAATTACTAGTCTGATTTGAAAAAATAATCTTTTTTTGAAATAGACAGTCACTTTCAACGGGAAGGTTATAGGCTATTTTACATCCCGAAATTCCTATGGGAACGGGCACAACGCGGGTAAAACCGCGGGGCGTTGCTAGTTGATGAATAAAATAACATTTCTGTACATCTATTAATCATGTACAGATCTAGAAGCTGTTATTACTGCATGATTGCTCTTTCAAGTTACAATAAGATATAAACTCACTTATTAACTAAATCCTGCAGTTTCTGTATAGGTTCTGGCTCTCCATTGATGCCACATTTCAATGCAGTGATTGTGTCATAAACTCTTATTACTCGATCTGATGTATTTACAAGAAAACAACTGAAATAAAATATTCAAAGTAAGGAAAAATTTTATGGGACATAGCCTTCATTGTCAATTGTTATTTTGGGATATATTTTAATAGAAATTATGTTAATACTTACTCTCCTCTCCTAGCAAATTCAATACTCTTAATACTAGTGGTACTTGATGTGCCTACTGTTATCTTAAAACTAGCCTTTATTGCTAATTTCTGAGAGTCTAAAATTAATATTTTTCCTTTTGCATTCCCTGTGTAAACATGATCCCCTCTTCTGTCAAATGATGCTATTACATTTATGTCTCCCTGAAATAAAAAAGATGTATTGTGATCTTGAGGATTGTCTAATGAATTGATAAACATTGTTTTTCTTGTCTTTTAAACCAAATTGCAGCTTATCCAAGCCATCGTACATTGTTTATTAGAGAATTATTTATTTTAAGTAAAAAACCTAACTTGATAGACTCACACACAAAAATGTATGTTTCAAAATATTCTGTCTCACTCACATCCTCATCAATAGGTAATATCTTATGTTCTCCCTCAGTGTTGACCAGTAGAGCCGCATGCCTCATGGGACACACCAGGAACCGTTTATCATTCCGCGGGTCAAATTGAACTCGCTGTATAGGGGTTGGGAACCGATACCGCTGTTCACATTCACCGGAAAGCACTTCCCATATGCAGACGTTGTGGTCTGTTGATGCTGATAGTAGCTGTAATAGAATAGAAAAATGTTTTCAAGTAAGGACTGGATAACATTTACTCACTGATAATTGAAGTACACTTCAGAAGAGATTGTACAGTTACTAGAAGAAAGGGTTTAATTTAAATCAAAATGGAAATATGTTTATTAATGTTTGAAAACATAAAATTACCCTACTTTCAAAGTGAATCTTATTATAGTTACCTTTTTACAGTTCCGTGACCAGCTCAAACTGCACACTGGGTACACATGAGCCGATATTGATTTAGCGATGCCTCTAGTCAAGAAGTCCCAGATGAATATCCTGCCGTCATTGCAGCCCACGGCCAGCAGTGTGCCTCGCCGGTTGAAGGCGCATGTAGCGGCTAGCGATATGGAGTCTAGGGTACCGTCAAACTCCTGGTGGTTATAATAGTGAAGTGTTCAAAATTGTGAGATGCATTTTAGCTTATCAATTAATACTATGTTCTTATATAATGATACTAATTTTCTTCAAATTCAGATGATATAACTATCGAGAGGAATGATCTTAAAAACACCAATGTTAGAAGTTTGTTTTCGATGTTTGGCTCATTTAAGAAATTAGTCTTAACAGAAATTACTTGACTCACCTCAGGATAGTTTTGGCCAAAAGATTCTGAAATAAAATAAATGATAGGAGACGATCTAGTTAAAAAAATAAACAAGTAATTTGAATTTAATTTCACAAAGAAAATTACTTCTATAAACTCACCTAACAGTTCCAAGTTCATTGTTATTAACTATATTATTGTATTCTATTCTATTTACACTTAGAACGTTATAATTTGCGGATAATGTACAATAAATAAATAAATACAAAACGCCAAACAAACAACGCTATTGCTCGTTGGTTAACTTGCCGCTCGCTGTCTCGGCTGTCTGTCGCTTGTTCCTTTCCTTCCTTCCTAGTTCGTACCGTAGCGTACTTATTTTGACATTGACACTTGACAGCCAAACCAACCAACTACCGATGAAGTATGAAATGAGTATGAATGAGACAATGAACGTGACCATACATTTTCTACGGTAAATTAAATCAAATCAACCAGTCCACCCATCATCGGTCTAAACTAGGAAATGAAATGAAATGAAATGAAATTATTTATTGCATAAAATAGGTAACATACATTGGTCATAAGATAATATACACGTTTCTCTATTTCGCCGATATATTAGAAGGCATGCAACGTTGCTTGTTATGTTCTTTAGTTTCTTGGTCTGTGTTGTTATGTAGGTCTTACATATAAGTGTCAAAACTAATAATTACTACTTATGAATTCACTCACACTATACGGACCACAGATGTCAGAAATACAGGAGATATGCTTTGTAAACAAATGTATTCGTGTTCAGATGTCGCCGTGTCACAGATTAATAAATAGTTACTAACGTTCACTAACACAAAAGCAAAAACTATAAGAACGGCACACGAGCTCATATTTCTCCCGCACACAAAGAAACTTACAGCAACACTAATAAACTCAGTAATAGAACACATGCATACAGGGGGCGGGGCTTCTACCTGTAGCTACAGACAATAAACACACATCGCAACTAGTGATGTGAAGAGGTAATTGATTTGAATTTGAATTTGAATTTGAATCGTAGAAAAAATAGTATCGATGAAATTCAGAGCCGACGAACTTTCTTCAATGGTTGAAAGCACTTAGGCTCAAAGTGAGACGAACATATCGTGTTATTTTTTGTGGGAAACCAGTTTGGACCTTTTCCTGTTGCATTTATCCACTTTTCTTTTATTTTTGGATCCTTCGGATAGCTAAAATATTAAAAAGGTGTGAATGATGATGATGATATCAATGATACATGTGTAAGAGTACCGCAATAAATTAAAAACCCATACTTGATTCAATAATAATAATAAGTCGAGTAATCAAGAAATAGTAATGAATTGTGTTTTCAATAATTAATTATATCATTTTTACCTCACATTAGTAAACAACAGCTATAAAGTTCCATGCAGCAAAAAAAGTCTAATTTTGTTCCCTTGTGTAATCATTCGAACTAAGTAGGATCGATATAAAATATCGACAACCTCAAAAGTGACATCACATCTCTAATTATCTACCTAACAATGGACACTGGTTCCAATTAATTAAATCAGGGACATAGAGGTAGTCTTGGGCGTTATAACATACAACAAATAATATATTTCATTATAATTTTATAGCAACAACAACCATTATTTATTTTCGACAAAGACTGTTGTAATATTTATTACGTACCTATAATATAATCGTGCGCCTCGATTCGGCAATCATCGGAGATACTCGGTAACTAGTAGAACTAGAAACTACCGGTACCGAGTATCTCCGATGATTTCCGAACGGACCGAACCGAAGCCGATGTCGACTCAAATTCAACTATTCAAGGTTCAAGGTCAAGGTTAAAAAATAATGATAGCGAACTTCACATCGTAGAGCGTTAGACGAATATGAACTTTAAATTACTAAGTACAAGAGCAAATTTTACTTTCATTAAAATACAACAGTTTATTATAATTTTGATTTTATATTCGTATGAAGATAGATTCATGTCTTCGCTGTTGCCTGTTGTTTTATTGGTGTATATTCATTCATTAGAAAGTTTGTTTTGATTGCGAAAAAACTGCTTTTTTATCACATACATTGTCCACAGTAAAATAATTCCAAACGGCGGAACTTCGAGCTCGCGACATTTTTCACAAATATGTTTTTACAATTTTATAACTTAAAAACTATTTTACACACACAATAAATTTATTATTTACAACACTTATTAACTTTTGCATCAACTTTTTCGAGTAAGAAAATTCAAACAAATACGTAAAGCCTGTAACGAGTAGGAAGGAAAGTTCGTTGAAATCAAATCAAAACCAAATTTGTTTTTCTGTAACACATTTTAAAACATGCAACACTGAAAAAATTGTACCTACTATTATAATCTTGTGCTATAACTTTATCATCGTATTTACAACCGTAAAATGTTATAATCGCAATTCAACATACAACTAATCTTACAACAGATAATAAATATTACAACAGTTTAACACAACAGTTAGAAAAATATAATTATAACGGATAATGCAATATGAAAATATAGCGATAACGCCCAAGTTTACATAGAGGTCAAAGTACGAATTTCAATCTGATTTTTTGTAATTAAGGTCTTTGAGTGATTCTAAGCCTATTTTATAGAATACGTTTTTTTGAAATACCTGCCCGTTTCCGAGAAAAAAAATGTTAAGTTTTTTTTTGTATGGAGAAAAATCGTTTTCTTTATTTATTTCATAAACGGGCAGAGACGTTAAAACCAAACCTTAAAGGGATTAAAGAACACATAATTCCTTGCATTTTGTTCGAAATCATCTACTCCATATCTCTGCCCGTTTAAAAACGGCAGGCGTTCCAAATTTTTTTTTTCTTTTGTGGTTTTTTTGGTTTAAATACGCTTGAATGAATACTTAAATAGCAATATTGTAATACTAGTACTTCATTCCATCGATACAAAATGGAATTGTAATATTAATAGCTTAAGTAATTTTATACCTACATACCTGCTATGTTACTTTTTTACCTGGGTATTGTTTTGCGTAGAGGCTTTTGCAAGGCCGAATATGTTTTATTGTTCACGTTACCTGGATAAGATAAGAAAAGAGGGCACTTACAGGTTACAGGTAATCAGGTAACTTACCTGATTAGTTGTTTTCAAAACGGAGTCACTCGTTCCTCGGATCCTAAAGTATCAACACGTACCTACACGCTCTTTACCATTAATATGTCTCAGTTTAAATCAAATTTGGATATATATGTGCTACTGAAATCAAGTGGAAATATCAAAAACAGTGATATATTGTGCACTACGTTTTTAAATCAAATAAACTTTGAAGTTTCTGCTGAAGATCTTATAATTCTAAAACAGTTCACAAGAACATATGTTGCAAATTTACACAAGAGATGGTTGCAAGCAAATAGATGTCAATCTAATTGTCTTTCAATCTATCTAATAATGCAGACAGTAATTCTTCTTCGGAGTGGTTTTTAAGAGATGAAAGGCACCTTCTTTTATGCTTGTTTGATAGATCCTCTGGTGGGTCTCAGATGGCTTTCTGTGGAGTATTTGTAGCAGCATCTGACTGCGGACTGGCTTCCATTGCTTGAGACATCCAAATTCTCTTTCGCAAATATTGACATCAAATATGGTGTTCTTGGTGAAAAAATTAGATTGGCATCTATTTGCTTGCAACCATCTCTTGTGTAAATTTGCAACATATGTCCTTGTGAACTGTTTTAGAATTCTAAGATCTTCAGCAGAAACTTCAACGTTTATTTGATTTAAAAACGTAGTGCACAATATATCACTGTTTTTGATATTTCCACTTGATTTCAGTAGCACATATATATATATCCAAATTTGATTTAAACTGAGACATATTAATGGTAAAGAGCGTGTAGGTACGTGTTGATACTTTAGGATCCGAGGAACGAGTGACTCCGTTTTGAAAACAACTAATCAGGTAAGTTACCTGATTACCTGTAACCTGTAAGTGCCCTCTTTTCTTATCTTATCCAGGTAACGTGAACAATAAAACATATTCGGCCTTGCAAAAGCCTCTAAGCAAAACAATACCCAGGTAAAAAAGTAACATAGCCGGTATGTAGGTATAAAATTACCTAAGCTATTAATATTACAATTACATTTTGCATCGATGGAATGAAGTACTAGTATTACAATATTGCTATTTAAGTATTCATTCAAGCGTATTTAAACCAAAAAAACCACAAAAGAAAAAAAAAATTTGGATCGCCTGCCGTTTTTAAACGGGCAGAGATATGGAGTAGATGATTTCGAACAAAATGCAAGGAATTATGTGTTCTTTAATCCCTTTAAGGTTTGGTTTTAACGTCTCTGCCCGTTTATGAAATAAATAAAGAAAACGATTTTTCTCCATACAAAAAAAAACTTAACATTTTTTTTCTCGGAAACGGGCAGGTATATCAAAAAAACGTATTCTATAAAATAGGCTTAGAATCACTCAAAGACCTTAATTACAAAAAATCAGATTGAAATTCGTACTTCGACCTCTATGTCCCTGATTTCATTAATTGGAACCAGTGTGGCAGCACCCGCTTCACGAAACTATCGTGTGAGTGAGAGTATCAGTAAAACACTTTTCCATTGCGCTATTAGACCAGGCGATTCATTGATCGATGTGTATTAAGCAAACAATGGTTTTAGTTCCTAATGAAAATAATTGCTTTTGGTACTTTATCGTGTTACTAGTATCACGAAGTAATGTTTTAATGAATTTAATAAGAAAAACAATCATATTTTTATACTTACGTGTGAAATGAGATGCCATCTTTCGTATAATTCACAATAGAGGTGTTATTTTTGCAAACAACCACTGTACAACGCGGCATTTTGTAAAAAATCACAAGCAGTGAAGACGTCGCAAGTTGGCATTCGACTAATGGCCGAAACTGGCAACAAGCCGCTTTGCGGCTAGATGCGTTCGCAAGCGCCACGCCTCCTTGCCACATCTCCTGTATTTCTGACATCTGTGATACGGACATTTAGCTATTAGCCATTGCTTTAATTTCTTTATCATACTTGTAGTGGGGCCCTTTTTAAAGAAATCGGGTATTTTATTATATATTTTGATACACATACAGTAAGGACCCCTTTGGCACAGTGACAAAGTGGGGTTAAAGTCTATAATAAGTCTATCGGGATTATTCGGGATGTCTTTGATTTCTTGAATGTATTTCTTTAGAAGTCTTAAATAGATGTTTTTTAACGAATTTGAAAATCTCTAAGATATACATGCCTGTGAGTGTCAGAATTCCCAGTTTAGTAAAGAGAGGCTTACATGACTCATATGGTCCTTTAGAGCATATAGCCCTTAGGCATTTTTTTTGGGCTATAAAGGCTCTTTTGGCTGTTACACTATTACCCCACAGTAAAACTCCGTAATTTAGTCTTGATGCAACATAACCATAGTACGCATTGAGTGTAACTTTTTGTGAAGTAATTTTAGTAAGTCTTCTAAGAACGTAAACAAATCTATTTATCTTGTTACAAACCGTTACAACATGATCATTGAAGTTCAGTTTGTTGTCAATTGACACACCTAAAAATTTTGAATTATATGTCCTCTGTAATTGCACATTATTACAATTTAAATTCATGTCAATTTGTTTGCGTCCTTTTACATCAAATTGTATGTATTCAGTTTTTTGCAAATTTACATGTAAATTATTGTTTCGGATCCAATCTGTTACATTAATTATTGTTTTATTAATGTCGTTCTCATATTGTTTAATGTCAGCTGTGTTAGTGTTAGTATTAATGTCAGTATTAGAATTAATTATTACAGAAATGTCATCGGCAAATAATACGCATTCATTATTTGTAGCCTGAAGCAGGTCATTAATATAAAGTAAAAACAATAGGGGTCCCAGTACGCTTCCTTGGGAACACCATTGTTATTCACCCTGAAGTCTGATAGGTAGGAATTAATCGTGTTGTTTTTGTCAATTCTGCTTATGCTGACTGACACACTGTTGTCTATTTTCTAGGAACGATTTAATCCAGGAAAGTGCTTGTCCTCGGATGCCGTATTTTTCTAGTTTGTCAGGAGTTTATGCAAGACAAAATCAAATGCCCTGGACATGTCAAAAAAGAGAACTGTAGCAAGCTTTTTATCGTTAAGACCGAGCAAAACTTTATGGATTAGATTAAAACAAGCTAGAGTCGTTGATTTACCCTCCTGAAACCATTTTGTTCACATCTAATTATATTATGTTTCAAGCAGAAAGACATTAGTCGTTTATACATACATTTTTCAAAAATCTTAGATAGTACAGGTACTAGGGTTATAGGTCTATAGTTCTCAACATCCTTTTTATCGCTCTTTTTGAAAATAGGTATAACTATAGATTTCTTATGGGCAGATGGGAATTGGCCAGTCTCGAAAGATACATTTATTAGGTAGGTCAAAAACGGGGCGATTTCTGCTTTGCTTGATTTTAAAAGGAAGTAGGAGTGATTAAATAAATCGATATAATTTATCGACCATATATCAAAATTATTGAATAACCATAATCATTGAAGGCGCGTCACCCTGTCGAGCAGAAATTTTTTGATTCTTCAATTATCTTCTTATTTTAATAATTTTAAGATTTGTATGAATTTTTGTATAGGGTCCACTCTGCGGGTCAGAGCGATTGAAATCGATATTCGTTATCATTAAATATATTTATCGATTAATTGCTATTGCACAACCCTACAACCGTCAATTTGACATTTACAAAAATATTGTGGGTGGTGGAACTCGAAGGGTGGAACCGTGGAATGGAGCTGTGCTATTGTTAAATTTATTGAATTAAACGATTCTTCAATCGTAAATTACTCATATCAAAAACTCATCGAGCGCACAAGGCGAGACGCAAACTGTGTGTTTATGTACAAAATATTACTCCGTATATCGGGTAGACGATCCCTGTTGAAGTACAAACAAACTGCTAACATGTCTTCGGAAAACTCAGAACCGAGTCAAGTGAGTTGGTGTGGTGTACCTCTAAGTGTGATTTACGGGTCTGATTCAGCCTGGGGCACGCCGGAATTTCCTCTGGTAACGCCGGGGTACAACCATACAGTTCTGTATCACATACCGAGCCATGGCGAGTTGCCGGACGATATCCCGCCAAAACCGCGGGTTGGACATGATAAGTGGGATCAAGATTATGTGCGGATGCCATGTTCCAGCCAAAGCTTATATCCTTGTGAAGATGTAAGTATATTATGTGTGTTTCTATAACTCATAGTAAGTGCATAAGTGGTCTAGCTTGTTAATCATAATGGATGGTAGTTTTCCTCTTGACTATATGTTTATAGATAAGTTAAATTATATATATGTTTTTACTGTGGAAATGATTATTATATATCTTTGTAATTTCAGAGCAATGGAAAAGTAATTCTCAAGAAACGCTGGGAGTTAATTGAGAATGCTCTTTGGAAACCTATCAGGAATGTGGACCAGTTAGCGAGTGCTATACTCAGCTATAATACCAAGTTCAAGAATGCTTGGAGGTTTACCGCTTTGAAGAAATTATTTAATGAGGTAAAGATTGGTTTTAACAACACTTTGACTATTATATTCTGTGATTTATTCAATCTGTGTAAGGATTCCTAAGTTATGAAAAGTAGCCAATGCCTTCCTCAAGAATCACTGACTGAAAACCATATGAAAATCTGTTTAATATTTTATACAAGCTAACATCCATCAGTTGTGGCAGAGGACTTTGTTTTAAATTGTGTAAAGATCTATAGAAAATACTGTATAACATTTGTTTTCAGCACTTAGAAGAAGAAGA
The DNA here is from genome assembly GCA_963082685.1 of Cyclophora albipunctata. Taxonomy (NCBI): domain Eukaryota; kingdom Metazoa; phylum Arthropoda; class Insecta; order Lepidoptera; family Geometridae; genus Cyclophora; species Cyclophora albipunctata. The sequence continues at coordinate 987,096 of OY720119.1, forward strand.
AACACAATATTTCTTTGATGTTACACTACCAGAGATGGCTAAACTGGCATTGGCTTTACCGAAATTAGTTCAAGCACCGATTCCATTACTAAAGTGAGTCTACTTTCTATACTATTATTATAAACAGGTAAAATTCTAAAGTTTGTTTGATTGTATGTTTGAGCTAATCTCGGAAATTATCTGTCCAATTTCAATAATTATTTTTGTAATAGATAGCCACATTCAACGGGAAGGTTATAGGCTATTTTTCATCTCAAAATTCCCATGGGGATGGGCACACAGCAGCAAAACCGCGGGGCACTGCATCATCAGAATATTTACCAAAGTGCATTGCAAGTTTTTCTTTCGTCAAGTCAATGGACATAAAATACTGCACATTGTAATTGTTTTACCATCTGTATGTTAAGAATGTCAGAGGCCTTTAAGTAATCATAAAACTTCGGGGTCAGACACAAACTTCATAATCAATGAATTTATGAAACCATCTGTTTTCTTTACAGGCGAGACAAAAGCCATTCGATATCTCTATCACAACAGCAGATATCCAGCTTGCTAGCCAATGCGTTTTTCTGCACATTCCCTCGCCGTAACGCCACTAAGAGGACCTCGGAGTATGCACAGTACCCATTCATTAACTTCAACAGATTGTTTGAGAACGGTGGCTCGAGCCATGTGCTGGAGAAGTTGAAATGTCTCTGTTATTACTTCAGAAGAGTATGCACGCAAGGTAAAGTGTCTATTTGATATTTCAGTTAGGTGGTGTGTGCTGTAATCGAGAGTGTATTGGTTTACTGTTTATTAAAATACTTGTCACTGTAACATGTAAGTACTTACCCAATTTATATTTTAACCTGGGTATGTAACAGATTGCTTGAAAAAATCTCCTAGTGTTAAACCAATTGTACAAGACTTAAGTTACTAATACATCCAAGAAATAACATATTTCTATCTTTAAAGTTGAACCTAGTTACACTGGCAGATCAGTCAGTAGTCGTTATACAGTCGAAGTTAAGTTGACTAAAGGCTCAAAATCGACTCAATCCTCCCATATCTCGTATATCCTCTCTTATTGAAACGAAATTACGTACGTGTATGTATAATCGATGTACTTGACAGTCACCATATCCGAAACTGAATGATGTGTTCCACGTCTGTATAATTTAATAACAAAATGTTTGACATAACATACCCTCATCAGAGTCAAGTCCCGCTTAAGAGTTACTGATACTAATGATATATAATAAATATATGATAGGGGCCGTTCACAAAATACGTCACGCTATAATCAACTTTTTTTCACCCCCTCCCCCCCTATTGTCACGCTGTGTCACACTTTCTGTGACCCCCATGTAAATATTTCGTCACAAAAACTAAGACCCCCCCCCCCCCCCTGAATCATGATCAAATTGAGAAAAAAGTATTTATTGAAAAAAATATTTTAAATCTTTTAATGAACGGCGAACATCACGTTGCCGTAGACCCCCCCGTCCCTCCTTGTCACATCTTGTCACACTCAGCAAACCCCCTCCCCCCCCCTTGAACGCGAACGTATTTTGTGAACGGCCCCATAATGACTGATAGTGAATGCTGACTTCGTTCGTTCTGCCACCATCTCTGTACCACGTACACCGCTGCTTGCAGTACAGTGCCGACCGGCGTGCTGACGTTCTCGCGGCGCAGCGTGCCTCACACGCAGCTCCCGAGCTGGCCGGAGACCGACACGTTGCTATCCTCGATACCACTCCACATTGACGCTGAGAACACTATTGAAGATGCTGCTGGACTTATACAAGTGGATTTTGCTAATAAGTTAGTTTTTGTACCTAGTAGTTACTTGTTTATTTTAGAAATTACATCACAATCACATAAGTTATGAGGTGTTTTCAGTTTTTGGGAAAGTGTTTAATTTCTTATGTGTTTTACGGGCGTTTTCCGGACGTCAAGTGCTTCCTAAGTGCAGATTAAATAAGTGATTTGTAATGTATGAAAAACTACTCCATTAAGTTAACTGTCAATTTAATGGATATCGCTAAGTGAATAAAAAATAAACAAATTTTGTATTTCTTTATCTAAATTTAATCGTAAATATTAAATTCTAAACTTTTGTTGTTTGTAAATGTTGTACACATTTCGTAACACATATTTGGACCGGCATTAATCGGCAAATACTGCCTAATCAACTGTGGGCGAAAATGTGCAGCAACCATAAAATAATTTTCTACCTTTTTTTAACATAAATTTTTCTAACCATAGATATCTCGGCGGCGGCGTGTTGGGGCACGGGTGCGTGCAAGAAGAGATCCGGTTCGTGATCTGTCCCGAGCTGATGGTGTCTATGCTTTTTACGGAGGCGCTGCGGTTCAATGAGGCACTCGTTATGATCGGTTAGTTATAACTAGAGACCGCACAAATTTGCGACATTGTTCGCAATAGTGTGGACATGACTTCAAAATTAATTAAAAAGTTATTCAATTAATGAATAACTTACATGACATATATTTCATTGCTAGTCAGTAAGTACAACATTTTGTTAAAGTATATTTATTAAGGCAAACGGTCAGTATTTTTTTCTACATTTTCGGCAGACAGTCGTTTTTTCTTTCTTTTACGTTCGTGTATATATAAGTTTCGTTTTCGTAAATATTTAAATAAGTAAATAAGTATCGTTTTCGTAAATATTTATATACAATAAATAAATAAATAATAGACTGACAGCAGAAAATTTGGAAAAAATACTGACCATTTTTTTTAATAAACCTATACTTTAACAAACTTTTGTATTTATTGACTAGGAATCAAATTATATGTCAAGTAAGAAATTAATTAATGAATAATATTTTGATTGATTTTGAAGTCATGTCCACACTATTGCGAACAATGTCGCAAATTTTTGCGGTCTCTGGTTATAACACATTCATCACGCATTATGGCACATTTGTGGCGCATATATCTTACAAAGATGTAGGATACAAAGTAAACCATCGCGTCTTTCTGTCAGAGTTTTTGGTTAAAACTACTGAATTGTTATTGTGTCGTATTCACAAACGCATAGTATGGTTCAAGAAAAACGTGTACAAGAAACAATTGATACCTTGTAATCCTAACTAATATTATAAATGCGAAAGTAACTCTGTCTGTCTGTCTGTTACGCTTCACGCCAAAACTACGGAACAGATTTGAATGAAACTTGGTACACAGTTAGTCCAGAGCCTGAGAAAGGACATAGGCTACTTATTATCGCTAAATTCCCGCGGGAACTGTTAAAACGCGGGTGAAACCGCGGGGGGCGGTTAGTAATAATCTTATAATAAACTTCCCAAAATGATATTAGCGGGTATGAACCAGGTTTAAAGTGCGAGAGATTGCAAGTTTCTCCTAACTCTAACGTATATACAGGTACGGAGCGCTACAGCGACTACTCCGGCTACGGACACACGTTCGCCTGGACTGGCGGGCACCGCGACGCGACGCCGGCGGACCGCTCGCGGCGTAAGCGCTGCGTCGTGCTCGCCATAGACGCCGTGCCCTTCGGGGACAAGCACTCGCAGTACCGCCGGGATATGCTCACGAGGGAACTTAACAAGGTACGAGTCGACACGACCCTGACACGACGTCGGCTCGACACTGACGCCGTCACGACACAAAGTCCACAAAAGTGCTCCTGAATAAATATAATGAACTTAAAGCGCCCTAAGGTGAAAAGCCTGCTGATACTTGTTCATTAATGCTACTTGATGAAAACCTGAAATGACTCAAATAGTCACTAGTTTATGTGTCAAGCAGATAAAACAGCCTTAGTAAATCAAGCTACACGTATAGTTTAAGAGCCAGGTGTTAATGAATAAGACCCATATAGTTTTCATTACTTTTGTAGTAACAAATATATGGTTTCAAGTAACTCCGCATTTGTCAATGCAGGCATGGGTAGGCTTCTCGTACGAGTCTTCCAGTTGCCCACGAGTGGGCATCGCGTCTGGGAACTGGGGATGCGGTGCTTTCGGCGGCGATGCGTCCCTCAAAGCGTTGCTTCAAATCATGGCGGCAGCGGTCGCGGGCCGCGGACTGGCGTATTACAGCTTTGGAGATAAGAAACTGAGGAACACGCTGTATAATATTGTGAGGGAGTTGACGCAACATAATGTTACTGTTGGTAAGTTTTAAGTACCTATAAAAGTACTGAAATATACTGACATTTTCTACGAGTTTATATCAGAAACTAGCAGCGCCCCGCGGTTTTACCCGCGTTGTGCCCGTTCCCGTTGGAATTTCGGGATAAAATGTAGCCTATAGCCTTCCTCGATAAATAGACTATCTAACAGTGAAAGAATTATTCAAATCGGTTCAGTAGTTTCTGAGATTAGCGCGTTTAAACAAACAAACAAACAAACAAACAAACAAACAAAACAAACTCTTCAGCTTTATAATATTAGTATAGATATTATTACACATTTTTGGTTTTAATTGGATTAATGAAAGTTCGCTAAAATCACAAATTTCTGATGTTCTTCATTTCATTGACATTCATATGAGACCACCTTGTAAACTTAGGTATCACGTTGACACAAATCTCATTTTTACTTTTATATTGGATATTGGTTTTCAAATCTTCATTATACACTAAACAATTATGCAATCTTGACTTTTATGAATTTATCTGTATTTTGCAGGTCAACTATTCAAATACATACTCAAGTGCAAACCCACAGAGAATTACCTATATTACCACTTGCATGTCACTTTGTTAACTACCGCGTTATCAACCAAGAAACCGCCTCAAGCCATGGATACAGTGAGTTTCATATATACAACATACATACATCCAGTTGTGAGGATCCCATCCTCACAAACTTTCGCATTTATAATATTAGTGAGATAATAAAATATTTCTTAATTTCAGAGTACATCCGCAGACGAAGTTCAAGAAATAATGAACTCGCCAGATTTGTTCACTCCTGAAAACACAGACGATAGTCTCATAGAAATCAAAATAGAAAAAGATAAACCTACCACAAGTCAAAACCTCGTAGAGAGCCAAAGGCACGAAAATAATGACAGTTTCGAAAAGAACCAGTGTCTTGAAAATAATGAAAGTCTCGAAAAGAATCAGAGCCTCTCTAAAAATTCAAGACTGATCGATGAAATGCAAAAGTTAGACGAACAAAGCGGGAGTTTAAATCTGAGTGGTACTCAAAAATCGCCTTTTAAACTACCCAGTGACGCACAGGGCAACAATGACAGTAGAACGGACACGACAAAAGTTGACCCGACTGCGGAAATGAAGAAAAAGATAAGTAGAAAAATTACTGACTATTTCAGTAAGAAGTCTTGATACAAGTTGTAACATATTGGTAAGCAAATCAATGTTATTGTAAAGGGTTTATGAACTTGAAATAAAACACACAAGTAATATAATTAAAATTATTTATTATCATTCTTCATATCTCTAGCTTTCTAAACTTAATAAATTAATATAATAATTGTATATATAATTATAAATAATTGAATAATTATTTAATTTAGAAATATATCAGCGATATACATATTAATAACTCGATAGTAGGTTTTAAAAGTATTTCATTAGTTTATAAATAAACAACTGTATTTAAATGAGGCAAAATTTATTGTATTTAGTTTCATAATAACTTGTTTACAATGAACAGAGTCCATACTTTGGCTATGACGGTTAACACTAGATCGATAAATAATTATCAACTAAAACAAAATTTAACTAGCGCTGAAAAATTTGATGAATAACATTAAAAATTTCTCATATTACATACTTTGGCGAATTGTTCAACAAGATGTGACTTAATATATCAATCAATTCTAGCTAATATGCACTGAAGAATAATTACAGTTAGTTAAATTATTTTAACGAAATGACGGGGGTAGACACAGCGGGAGTATGTGTGCGGGTGAAGTCGATACGTATACGCACACGTACATGGTCAATACGTATACTTCTAACAAATATTCGATTATCTAACAATTAAAAGTGAGGCAGACTACCCTAGGACCGCGCTACCCGAGCGTGTCTCCCCCCCCTACTAGCAGCGAATGTTCAACCCTCCAACACCTATTTGGTACCAAAACAAACCCGTCTAATAGCTTATAAAATCTAATCTATTTTGTATCTCTTATACATATATCAGGGCCAAGTGGTATAGATAATTTACACTAAGCCCTTATGGACATTTTGGTATAACTATCTGCCGAATCGCGACGGCTTCTAGAAGATATTTATACATCATTAGCAGCGAAATTAACTAGAATGAGTACTGCATCAAAAATATTTACGATCTTAAGTTTGTAACGTAAGGTTTAGAATTGTATGTCATTTACATAAGTTTTGTAATGGACGATCGATAAAAGCGTATATCATACACACCCAATGCAGACGGTATCGAGATTAGAATCGATTTTGAAACGATTTTTAATCGATGAAATATCGATAACGTGTTGCAGTTTGTGTTGTACTGAATGCGCATCGTAGATACGCGACGAAGCAATATTTATAGGAATTTGTGCATTATGGCCTTTGAAATGAAGTTCAGATTCGCTTTAGTCGAATTTCCCAATGACACATAGGCGTCTTAGCTAGTAAGTAAACAGTGGAATGTTTCTGTTTCGCCTCTATGGTTGATGTTTCAGATTCCTTACAATAGACATAGGTAACTTTAACCTTATTCTCAAAACCTTAGAGTTGAAATTGACAATACTGTTTACTCATACATAAGTTATCCAGAACAGTGCGTGTGTCAATTGATCACGCTTTTTAATCGATATTAAATTATTATTAGAAGCGACAAACAAAGAGAATAGACCTAGCTTACTCGAGACAGTAGAAAAGTATTTAAATTGATTACTTCCCATAGATTACGGAATTATTAAAAATTAACATACTATGAAAGAGTGAGGCGTACTTTGTAATAAATTTTATCTATATATGCACATTTATATTTAATCTATTTTTGATATTTATATACAAAAGACTTAATTAAGATGACCTATGTTTCTGGGGGCAGATAAAAATATATTCTGCGATAAAATTATCATTAGTTTTATTGAATAAAGGCATAGATCTAAGGAACAAGCGGAGATAAACTACCATTAAACTTAACTACGGTTTAATCCGCGATGGATTTCATAACCCGCTACAAATGCTGTTTCAATGTATATTCAGTCCTACGTCAATTCGAATAAGGTTTAAATTAACACAGCAGAATCATTCATCTTTTCACTTAAACCTTATCCATATAGAAGTTGAATCGATGTAACATGTCGAAATTTTTGTGATATTATTAGTGTCGTATTTTCAAGCTTTGTGTATAATGTGTCATGATTATGATTTCCACTTAGCATTAACGGCGACACCCTGATAACCGTCCGGGTGAACCCGGGTCGAAAGGCTAGTAAGCTCTAAAGATATGACGTCAATATGTACAACAATTATATTGGATTTTATTTCTAACTCTTGAAGTCAAATTTGTGTCAAAATATTACTTATGACACAATGAATTGACACATATTTTTTACTTTAGTAACATTGTTTTTTTATTTAAATTGTCATTATAATTTCCAACTGAAAAAACATTAATTATTTTTTAATTGTATTCGATTTTTACATGTCAAATGAAATAATATATAATTTCTTATTGATTCATTCACCATCATGTGTGACATCTCTTGATTTTTTAATCTTTACGTTTATTCTTTGTTAGATATTTATGTCCAACTTACTTCACAGTCCCAAAAGTTGTAATACATAATAAAGAAATATAATTGTACTCCCTTGCAAACCCTTCGCCCATCATTGGTTAATAATACATACTTTGTTATGTACTAACAAGAGCTAGAAATAAAACATATAAATAAAACAAAACCCATGACGTCTCCTGTAGTTTATTTAAAACATATTATTCTGCGCTAGGAATCTCTTGAAGGCGTGTAAGCGGTAACTGGAAATAAATATATAAACGGAAAATATATAATATACATTCGGACGGCCATTTCAATTTACTAATTTGACTATTTACTGCGCTGGTTTGATTCTATATATTAGTTTATTTGGGATATATATAGTGTTGAAGCTATACGAAAAAAGTATGTTTATTCAAGATTTCCGTATGAATTATAGATATTTAGAATGATGGAGATATATATTGTAGATAAAATATATATGTGATTAATTAACAAAGTGTATGTGATCTAAAACTAATATATAGCATGAATCCAGCCACAATAGATAGTCAATAACATTATAACAATCTTTAGCAGAACTATGAATGTGTCCTATCTACTCTTATCATCCCTATACGTTACAAGAGGAGTTCGCTATCGTCCCTATACCGATTATATTAGAGTTCATTATTCAATAACAGTATTCTGGATAACTTATCAAACAAAATCTTTACAATATAGCGTACATTCGGCGTTATGTAAAACGTTCGATAGAGGTACAGGAGTAGGCGAGTCTATAAATACAATTACTTATCAATAAAAGAGAAATAAATAAACAAGTTTGTTCTAAGTATAAATTAGTGTAAGTACTGTTAATAGGATAAAGTATACGAACGACGTGTGCTTGAAGCTAAACTATGCTAAGCGATAGACAAAACAAATAACAGAAAGAGATATGACTAGATTGTTTTTGTTTCAAATACCTACAATTCATAAAAGCACTATGCGCTCATTTCTCAATATCTTTATTATATAAATAGATATATGATTAGTTATTCCAATTTCTAAAGTTTGTATTTTATCTGATTTAAAATATTGGCAATCATCTTACGAACTAACTAGCGGCGGACGGTGTGCGTGCGTGCGAGCGAGAGGGCGCGAGCCGAGGGTGCGCGGGTGCGAGCGAGGGCGCGCACGCAGCCGTCCGGCGGACTAACGCTACGTGTCGCCTAGTGCCGACCCGATCCGACCCGATCCGATCCGATCCCGACCAACCGAACATCACTATGCGACCGCTCAGACCATGCCACTGTATGCGACATATATAAATATAATATTATAAAATTTCAGAATTCAAATAGTTTAAGAAATTCGTTTTCGTAATACTAGATTGTTTTATATTTCGATCAGATATCGCGTTGTGTGACGCGGATGATCCGCCGCGGCGTTTTATCTAATATTATCATATATTTACCTATTTTACATAACTATCTAATTTTGTTTAAAGTGTTAGGAGGCCGCGACGGTCGAACGCTCGCTCAGGCGCGGCGATATGATATACAAGAAGTGAGTGAGGATACTCAGTAGCAATACTTGCATCGAATGACGAGATGTGTCGAGTGTTGAGTGTATAGTGTCGGGACAGTCTAGTTAGAGAGAGGTGAAGCGTTGTGTGTGAGACGCGCGGATGAGTCGCGGTGAATGACGATGAACTACGATAGTACGAGAAGTATAAAAAGTCGCGACAGACTAGTGGACCCGGCGACGCCGCTGAGGCGGCAGGCGCAACCTGCCCACATGAAAACATTTAGATACATTAAATAATTGCAAAGCATACCCTGTATCCTAGAATCACTTTTTGGGCATTTGTTTTTACATTGAGAGGACTGTTACGTTCGCGTCTCCACAATATATTTTTAGGGAAAATTTAAATTTTAATCAGTATAAAGATATACACCATAATCGCGGTGTGGTCACCTACGCATTATTTTGGGTTGATATCTGATACACTTAGTATACGATCGTGTTTGGCATCTATGTGTGGTGTCGTCACCAACCCGTCCCAGCGGTCTGACATCTCTTGCTCCGCTCCGTACCGAGTACATTCGCTACCTACACTACGCGGCCGATCGCCGTAATATACAAACTGTGAAACGAACAACAAACAAATAAAGGCACCAAACAGAAAACTATGCTCAAACAATAATATAAAATGCGTAACAAAGTATTGCACGAGAGAAGAACTACGATTACTTAAAAAGATAGGTATTCTCGTATTGTTCTAATTCTGGCTTACAAGTAAATAAATGCCTAAACTAGGATACTATATGAATATAATTTGTTTGTGTAAATATAAAATACTTTATATTATGGGAGTGAATATTAAATTTGACTAGCGCGGCCGAAGCCGCTGCGCCGCGGGCTCGCGTCTCTCGTCTTGGCTCCGAAAACACCGCATCAGAACCACCCACCCTACTCGCAACATTACATCACTAAAACAATAAGAGTGAAACATTACAATACTCCCAACTGAATCCCATGCTATGTTCTCAGGCGTGACCAAAAATACTCATCAATTACAAAATAATCGACACATTATTTACCGGAAATGAGTACTTTTAATTTGCGATAGAAAATGATCAATTCCATTTGTGTAGAATTAGCTAGAAGACGGAACTATCGAGACAAGTCGCACACGCGTCGCAAGACAAGAGATATTGTCGTATGTCGCGAAGCGTCCCGTCGGCCGAGGTCGTCCGATGCACTACCGACTGCGCGTGCAGCCGAGTCTCCCGCGAGGCGTGTCGTCAGACGTCAGCCGACGTACCAACCCGCGCCACGACGCAGTCAAGCTCGTTCACATTTCATTTAATATCATGGCACTTAATTATGCTATTTTGCCTATATACATGTATAGTTTTATATTTATTTGGTACGTTTTGATTATGAAACTATTTTGTTTCGGTATGTATAATAGTAATTACGCTAATATTTTTGTAAGTGTACGCTGCGGTGCCGCTGCCTCCCCGCACGGCTGGTACTCACAATTATTGTATTTAACACCTTAACACGAATATTTTTATATATATGTATATGTATGTACATACACTGACACGTGAAATGAATAACAAAAGCGCGCTCTCGTGGCGGCCGCCTCGCACGCTACACCCGCGCCGGGACCGCGGGCCACTTTCTATTCCTTCCTCCACTGTGTACAAAAATAAATATTTTTATCATCTTAAAGAAATCCGAAAGTGTTCCCACGCCGGTCACCGTGACAGATCCATCGGCAGGCTCGTGTATATCGTACGCATCGAGTGCACAGTGTATAGAGTGCGAGAGGCGGAGAGCGTTACATGAATGCAATAAGATACAAACGGCCTGTACAATCCATTATGTCGATATTTAATATTTTATATCACAGCCCATATTGGAATTTATAACACATAATAAACTTGATCTTTCAAAACGAAGGCCTAAGTATGTAGTATGTTGAAGTGCACTTTGATTTGTACACAGCGTTAAATACAAATAGATTTTAACAACATTTACTAACATGTAGGTTTGTTGCTGGGCGGGCACTCGGGCGCGGCGGGCGCGCCTCATACTCACGGGTTATTTGTACTTTTCACAAGCGACTTTGTACATTCTATGCAAACAAATGAGCCAACGCAATATTGACCAGTGTACACTTCACTGTATGTATTAAAGACATAAGCTTTAAACAGAGATCCGACAGGCGCGAGAGTCGCAACGATCACATACAGATGGTACTCTTTATACATATTTACATAACATATGCGGTGGCACCGCCCAGCGCAATACATTATCGGAACACACAATGATAAAATTTAACAAAATATAGGATTATTCATCTTCAATATTGATCTATCCACTTATATTAGTGTGGTGCGGTGTGGGGAGGCATTGGAGCGCGCGCGAGCGGGAGTGTCGAGTGGCGGCCGGTGTCGCGGGTGTCGCGAGTGTCGCGCGCGGGACACTCGCGCCGACACTCGACCACACGTCCCACTCACCTATTCAATATACAATCATTAAAATACATTTTTCTTACATTTTCAACTTACTTAATAAATTCACTTTGGCTTAATTCAAGCAAATAACTAGATATAATATTTATGTTAAAAGTTGTCAGTTAAACTTTACTTATATGGTAGAAGATGTTTCAATGACAAAAATTTTAATAACGTCATTTTTATAATAATAATAATTTAATCAAAGTTAATAAATTGTATATAATAATATAATAGAGTAATTCAATGATTAATCGATAATGATAGAATGAAGCTTCCCTACGCGTTGATCAATAAATTAATTTTAACTAATTTAGTATACGTTCCCACGATGTTGCAAGTAATGATATATTCTGTACAATCATTGTGGGCTTAAATTCCTCAGAATTGTTGATAATGCGTGTTAGTGTGCGCCACGCGCCTCGAAATTATTCGGTCTCGTTCCTGGAACAATGACAATTTCCATAAGCATTGTGTTGGTAAATTAAATATAATGATAAGAATATATTCAAGACAACATAGGCACGTGATAGGAAATAGATACTATAGCGTCTTCGAGAAAACCATAAGCGCCCTATCTCTTTTGAAAACCATGATTGTGTCGGGACATTTGTCGCATCCGATCAGAAACTATTTGTTCCCGAACCAGTTAGTTTTTGTTTTGAATTACTCACTGCACACTAGGGGCTTCAACTTTCATGATTTGATCACAGATACTGATGTAGGTGAAACTAAAAAGCCTGTAACAACAAATATAAAGTGTACTTACAAAGGACCAGATTAGCGCGCGCGGGGACGGCGTCGTGTGTTAATAGGGCCGGTTGGCGTCCTTGGGTCGCTTGAGCTGCACCTTCAGCCGCTTCATGCCGATCTGGAAGCCGTTCATCGCCTGGATCGCAGCCTGCGCCGAGTTCGGGTTGTCGAACGATACGAAACCTGGAAGGGGTTGAAAGACTTAGAAACGAATCGAGAGTTAGTAAAAATGTATTGAGAAATTGATGTAGTGTCCAGTGTCCACTCTCCATAATGCCATAATCCGCGAAATGTATATTTTGCTACTGTTAGAGTTAAACTATGTCTCTTCAATGGACGTTCAGTGAGATAAGAGGCCTTTTCCCAGTAAGGGGACATTGAAAGGTAATATTTGGAGACAATTGCTACCACTTGATCCTGAAAATAATAACATTGAATCAAAAGAAGCTCACCAAAACATTTGCTCTGGTTAGTGGCCCGGTCAATAAAGACTTTGCTGCTGATCACATTTCCGAATGGTAGGAACATTTGCATCAGCTCAGCGTCTCCAAACTCCTGGGGCAGGTGGTAGATGAACAGGTTGCAGCCCTCCGGGCCAGAGATGGAGCAACCTGGGAACATAAAAAAATCTTTAAAGAACTCACACGTCTGCCTCGTAACACCAACATTTTGAACAGGTCATATTAACGATGTAGATGGTTTGACCTAAAGGAAGGTCATTGCTTAACGTAAAGGAAGGTTAATTTAAGTTTTAGGATAGGTAATATTTTGAATTAATACACGATGTTTTATTTTAATTGACGCAGGTCAATTAAGATATAGAATATATTACAATGCCTAAAAGGCAATATCCATTGCACATCATGCCAGCAGTTCTGTCTGCAGTCATGTTCATATCTGTGTAGGAGAAATACAGTTCTGCTGACTTGGCCGTTCTGAATAATAACATGTCTTCGCAGTCAGCCTGCAGGTAAGTAAGTCCGTGGAATAAATAGCACCGTTAAAGAAAAGTTTGGAATTTCAAATATATAGTTTTGACGGGTTCAAATTTAATATCAGATGTAAAAAAAAATGTATAATAATGAATATTATTTATGTATATATTTTTTTAAACAATAAGGATCTTGAAGAACTCCTAAAAAGAAAATTATGTATATTTTCGGAATATTTAGTCGTTATGTTTTCATGGTCCTTTTAAAAAAGCTAGAAAGGTGAGAAAGATGAAGAAATACAAATGATATCTAGCATTCTTAAAGTTAAGTCTTCAGAATAGAGAGTAATGATTATGGTGAATAATGATGTAATACAATTAATAATATGACACTAATAGACAACACCACATTCTAAATACACAAATGCACAATGAAACACAGTGACATACAAACATCTAACATTTATACCTGTGAATATTCAAGCTAAGAGCTTTCCCAAGTCTTACTTGACGGTCACAGTAAACGCAGTGTCAAAACTAGGTTATGATACTGTAGGACCTATAGTATAGGTCAACACTGCGTTTGATATTGTCTCTAATAATGGTGAAGATAAAACTTTACTTATCATCGGCTTAATTTAATTATCGTTTATAAGTAAAGCTGAAAGAATGAGAGGAAAGCTCAAAGTGCTAATGCAGTATGTACAAACATTTACTAGAAAAAACATTCATGATAATGCAACGATATAGAATGAGAGGTGAATAGAGTTGGAGGATGATTTATGATACATATTGTATCATAAATCAACCTAATGATTACACACTGGAACCCCTTAATAGATATGGTATGGTAATACTACGCCTAAATTGGCGTACTACAGTAGTTTGGTATGAGAAATTATAAGACTCATATCATATAGGAAGTGCGATATCTTTTAACAAGTCCAATTGTACTTCAATATGCTTACAGTTAACCAAAACGAGATCATAAATTATATGAGTATCTAGAGGGTCTTCCAGTGGAGAATGTTATACTTACAAAGGATAACTTAAAGTTTATGAAGTTGATTATTATTATACGTACGTATTTTAAGTTCCTCTTTGGAGCCAAAATCAATGAAATTATAATGATAAAATTAACGGCTACTTCATAGATTTTAAATTAAACGAAACATGATGATGTTGCCGGAAGAGTAGTATCGTCGGAAAGTTGAGTTAGCGGCCTTCTATTCTGACTCGACTTACCATCTCTCTGCGCGGGCGCAATAGTCGACATCGGAGGCGGAATTGGCTGTGGAAACTGTCCGTATACCGCAGGATAAGCTGTCGAACATTAATATGCACATATTTGACAATGAACACCTAGTAGTTGCGTACACACATGCACAATATAAACACTTAATAAGCTATGCCCTAATACCATATCAAGGCCACATTGTATTCATAAAAAAAAGGTTTCAATACGCAAATAAATGTCGTTTACACAATCAATATTTGGATACAATAAAGAACTTTTATCTTAACGTGATAAATATATATGTAGATATAAAGCCATACAAAATATTAAATATACAATACATTTCATATTGCTTATACACAGAACACCGAACATAGAAACTAATTTTGTGACATTACAGTAATTGAAGGCGTGAATTAAGTTTACTCATTGCCAAGATACACCAATCTAACCTAACCTATGACCGGCATTTTTAGGTTCAAGTCAAAGGATAAAATGCCGGGAAATACAAAATCGAAACGCCAAGACACACCAAAACTAACCATGTCCACACTAGAAAATTCATAATGGATTGTGCATCTCGAAAAAGTATAAATGCACGATCTAAGATATCTGCTTTAGTTCTTGGATCGCAACGCCCAAACTGACCACGTTTTTGTATAGTGTTTAAGATCGCGACTGGTCGTCTGTTACAAACTATTTGCTATTGCCATCATTCTCTCGCCTTTGCATTCCCTTGGCATTTTATTCTAGACTTAAACTCCCCATAATCGAAGACAGACATGTAATAATGTTGTATAGGTAATTGTACGGTACTCACCGACGCCTGGGAAGGGCTGCATGCCAGGGTACGCAGCGTGCTGCAGTGCAGCCGCTTCACCGTTAGGGAGGCCCTGGGCCGTCACTGGAACCGCTGGAATATTGAGCCAGACACTTAGGTCATTGTTGACGCGAAGATGGTACGAGATTTTTCCATGGTTCCATATTTTATTCATTCTCCACACAGTATGGATATCTTTAGAGAACAAACAAATGATAGGCTTGCCTTAACGAGATTTTTAATAGAATATTGATTTGTACTCTGTGCTGTGAGAGACTTTACTAGCTAGACAAAATATACTCGTATATCTCGGTATGATCACGGTTGCGTTTGTTCTCGCCATAGCTTGCGCCACACTAGATTCTCCGATTTGATAAATCTACTTCATTCGTTGATCTACTTAATCTACTTCTCAGTTGGAGTAGGCCATCCTATTGTCGGAATTTTGAGAGTATTCAAGTATGATTTACACCTCCCATTGCTACATTTATTTCAGTTTAAAGCAAATAAACTTGTGATACTCACGGCCAGTAAAAGTCTGGTGTATGCCGTTGGTGTAGACGGCTTCCTGCGGCGGGGGCTGCCCGTTAGCAGTCTGCGCCGCCATGTTGAAGCCCGGCATCGTGGGCGACGGCAGCGAGGGCAGAGCCCCGTTCAGGGGCTGAGCCCCGCCCGTGCCTATCGCCAGCCCAGTGAAGTTGTCTGAAAAATAAAGAGTTGTTCAAGTGACCCTACCAATTCCCAAACTCGAAATGTGCTACTGATGTGGTTGGAAAAATGAGACATGGTGTAAACTAGTATATGTTCTCATTTAGTACTCATATGACAAAAATCATAAAGGGTTTGAAGAAAAAGTCTTATCAGTAGGGCTTATGTCACCACGATGAATTACGATGTTACAGTAGAGGTAAAAAAAAAATATACCTGGACAAATTCACACACGGTTAATTAGACCCAAAGTAAGCACTAAGCTTGTGTTATGGAATCTAATTAACAGGTACTACTACATATACATACACAAATACTTTATAAGAATATATAATTGACACCCAGACGTCGTCGCCAACAACTATGTCTGCACATATTGTTGACTCCGGGCGGGAATCGATCCCGCAACCCCCGACACAGTAAGCGCTCTCACTGCCACTGTGCCAACGGGCTTGTAAAGGTTTGTAATTTGCAAATGG
The DNA here is from genome assembly GCA_963082685.1 of Cyclophora albipunctata. Classification (NCBI taxonomy): domain Eukaryota; kingdom Metazoa; phylum Arthropoda; class Insecta; order Lepidoptera; family Geometridae; genus Cyclophora; species Cyclophora albipunctata. Next base: position 1,003,735 of record OY720119.1, read on the forward strand.
AAGAGAAAAGATAAATGCAGAATACAAGGGCACAGCTAGCTGGCACCGCTGCCTGTCTCTTCCGCCAACAGAAGAAGTACCCCTTGCTTTATCAAAATATTGAGTTTCTACTTATATTCTCCATTCCAACTTACCCGAGGTAGGAGGTACAACAGAGTTGGCCATTCCGTTGAGGGCGTGCGACGCGAGCGCGGTCATGGGGCTGATGTAGCCCTGCGCCGTCGCCGCCACCATCAGAGCCGCTTGTTGCTGAAACATCATACAACATCATCCACCATGCATCATCATACAGCATCATACAACACCATATAGCATCATACATAAAAAAAAAGACGTGTGGCACTCGGGGACTGCCGCGGTAAAGCTATTGCATAGTTATTTTTTGTATCACTAGATGGCGTTAGTGGGGAGCGTGAGGTTTTTTCACGTGAGGTTTTTCATTACGGAATTTCTGAATTCGGTCCCCGCGCTCAAGGCCCGCGATAGAAGCTATGCAATAGCTTAAAAAAACATCGTCGTAATCGTCATCTTGTTAAAATTTCCCGAGTGTTTTTCATAATATTCTTAATAATATTCTTAGATATCATCTTTAGACATAGACTTCAGCTGATCAAAAGCATCTTCAAAATCAATTTCTCGCTAAGATATTATATTTGTAGTTAGTGTAGTTGCTTAGTTGTTATTGTAGGAACATTACATGTAGGTATGGTTACTGTCTATCTCTGCTAGGTGTACCTTTCTATCTATACATAGTATAATAATACCCAGATTATATAGTCTTCTAGAGAGCTTGTATCACAACTTACATAGTGATTTTAATGTCATCTATTGCATACATTAACTCTGTTACGAGGTCGCATACGTAAGAATGTAAAATCTAGCCATATAATTATTTACTTATAGAATTTAAAGTACTGTTCATTCAACTCTTAAAATCTCTACAAAAATCAGTCTAAACCCAACCCATTGCTTTAAACCCTCGCCAAATCCAGGTTAAAACTATAAAAATCCTTTTACAACTCCTAAACAAATAAACGAAGATATAAACCCATGTTTATAGTATACTGCTATATGGTAGGTACTTGTATATCTATCTAGGTGCAATGAACGGTCGATGGCTCGCATCCAAATCTACTAAGTGGTCCGAACACACTAAGTTCCAGTTTATTCCTAACATTAGTTCGTCCATTCCACCCTGCATTGAGATAAGTTGAGAGAATTTGTGTACTGAATCTCCGGTCTGACTTTTAGGACCGTTGCAGATAACTTGCTGTGCTAATAAGAGTTTTAGTGCCAAGTTTGTTGCAGGGATTGATAAGAGGTTGAACATTTCTTGGGAATTTCATTAATGGGGATTTATACGAGCAGGTAAGTTTAACCGACCCACGATCATTACTTTGTAGACGAAGGCAGATTTTATTAGAAGGTAAAAACTCTGAAACCATTGATCCAACACAAATAAATATACCTACATCCAAATCGAGAAGGAAACACACTTCCATAAAAAGAACTTTGGAGTAAAGAAGGTAACCATTTTAAAATATATTGAAATGTCAAGCAGGTACCATACCTGTTCAGTGATGACTTGTGCATACGTCCCGTAGGCTCCGAACTGGTTGAACACGAAGGGGTTCAGCAGGCTCATGTTCCCGGCCATCTGCTGCATCCGCCTCAGCTGACGCTCCTTCTCAGTGTCAGCAAACTTCACCACTAGGCTTGAAGACGCTCCCTGGAAGAGGATACCAATTTAGTATATGGAAGAATGAGTTTTTGATGCTATGTCTAGCTAGGCTTTTATGTATACCTTTTGTCTAAGATCTAGTCATGGCGGTTGGACCTTTTTCATCTTACAAAGAGGCACACGACATGATATTGCTGTAATTCAATATAAACTCTCAGTCAAACCCAACTTAAATATTCATTTTCCTCCCAAAAACGCAACGGCCAATAAAAACAAAATCCCCAGACGCAAAAGACCTTTAAACATTGATACATTCCACTTTCGCTGCTCCAAATCGCATGACACCAAATTAGGCAAATCGGCATGAGTACCGCGTGAAACCCTACTTAAAAATTTACTACGTAAACCGCTCTGTGAATAGTGTAAACGCCTAGAGTTCCCCTTGCGGCAATAACGCGCCGGCGAGGCGGCAGACACAATGCCGACAGCTAAACGTTCACATTCATTATGTATTTGCTGTGTAGGTACTCGCAAAAATGGCTCCGTGGCGATAGGCCGTTGCGATCAACAGGTTGGACGCCTCTGCTTCGTTGCAACAAGTTATTTGGGCTCACATCCAAAAATGCATCGGCCGAGACGACGGAACTTTGCGGAAACGATCCAAGTGCTCGTGAGTGGGTGCTAATTGAGCCAGGACGTTTGAGGAGGCGCCAGGGCCGCGGCGGAGCAGGCCGCGCGCCGCGCCGCACGCGGGCGCGCATATCGGAATCGAATTAAAAGAATTGATTCGATCCGGCTGTTTACTCAGCCCGATATCGCTCCATGTTGTGTAAACTACGCGGATTGTTTCTAAAAGCTTTCAGTTTGCTTTTCTTTGTTCAATGTTGTTTTTGAAAGGTTCCATTTAAATGATATTCAAAATTATACGTTGTGTTTTTCCATTATTTGGTTAAGGAAGGATAAATAAACCAAAAAATATTTCTCAAAGAATTGTATAAATGAGGTCTGTTATTCAGAGTTTAAAGTTACATAAAGTAGCTTAATATTGAAGGAGAGAACTTGGGCTTTATCATAATATCAGTTGGAAGTATAATGATAACACCGGAGGCGCCGTGAGACGCTCTAATGTAATGGACTTGTTGGTAAGTCATTAAATTAATTATTATTTATTAACTCAAGAGATTGATGGCGGTAGATTTAATAGACTTGGAAAATATCCTTTCAACTAAAATTACTCAAAACTTTGGGAATATTTTGTTTAAAAACAAATGATAAATTGCTAACTAGGGTGAAAGTTATTCGGATGTTTCCGCCCGCCCGCGCCGAGCCGCCCGCCCTGGATTACCGCCCTGATCACAAATAAGTAGGAAATTCTTTAGAAAATATTATTCAAAGCAAATCATTCCGTTTTGAAATGGGGAATAAGTTAACTTTGTTACCGTAATTAAGGGTTTCAAGTTGAAAATCAATAGATGTATACATTCAAAACTTTATCATAGGACCATTAGCATTACTTAAATGTGACTCTCTCTCAATCCATTATATCATAATCTATGTCATATTTGATACACGTAGTTAAAACCATTAAGTCTTAAAAATCCCAGATTTAACGTTACAAAATTTAAATTAAGCCGATATCGCTTAAAATTTAATCCTTATATGTTTATTACGCACTTTACGATTATTGCGCCGTCGCGTAGTGTCGCGTAGTCTCGTAACGGCACCAGCCCAGTTTGTTACGTTGTTTAGTACAATTAACGCAGCATTATAACATTCTTAATTGTTGTTACACACTTCATAATTTATACGCTCTCGTTTGTTATAGTTAACGGCTGATAAACGACCGGTTAATTTATCAAAAGTTTTAGTTATGTTATTGTAGAGTCGGGTAACGTTGTGGTGTTGTTTTACGGGAATTTATGTTTAGAAATATTTAAGCTTAGCTGTATGTGTCGTTATTTTATTATCTTAATTCATTACAACACTCAAGCTATGTCCTTTCTGTTGGTTACTTTTGTGTAATTACACAAATTAATCCAAGCCACATTTATAAATATTTATCTAAGACGATCGAATATTTCAACTTAGTCCTCACCTTTATTATTTCTGTTGGACAACCTACACATAGTACAATAAACTATTTTATTATCCACAAAGTCAAAATAGTGCAAAAAATCATTTGGCAACAAACTGCATCCTACAAAAGTGCCACAACTAAAACAAAACGACCAATAAACAAATTGGGACACATCCGAGTGTACATTTAACAAAAGCCAATGATTGGAAAGGCCCATCCATTTCGAAATTAGAATTGTATCGGAACAACAATCGTGTTTCACAATAACAATCTATTGTGGCTCAAACAGAAATATAAGACGGGCCATATTTCGTCCCCTGGACTCCGTAACCGTTCCATCAACCGGGATTTATTTCTCTGTTTCGACCCAAAAATACGTCGGCAGTGGTCCCTATCTACCGCCTAAACAAACAGCGGTGAGTCTGTGTGCATGTAGATGTAGCGATGGGACAGATCGAGATCAACACTAAATAACAGTCAGAGACGTGGAGTTTCCTGCCGAACTGACACTTAATAGTGTGCTCCCAGGGACGGACCTGATGTCGTCTTATCTGTACTGTTCTACATGGAACGATACTATATCATTATTATCTCATTGCTGTACTTGTACTAATATATGATTTGCTGTTTAATCTCTAATATAACTACTTTGTTTTGGTAAACCCATACGTGATAGTTATAAGAAAAAACATTTGGATGTAATTACACTTGAAGACTACAATTATTTAACTTAAACCTAAATTAGTTTCAAAAACCAACACAGCTATTGCTTCTACATTAAACATCCAAAAGGGATAACACAAATATTAGTTCAAACTAAATATTTACACGTTCAGATAAACATCTCATTTAGAAGTAATAAAGCTAACAATGATTACAACGGATAGATAGCTGGGTCCCTCCCTGTGCGGGGCGAGCGGAAGTATAACACAGGGGCGGAAGCAGGGGGGCGGGCGGTGAGGGGGGGTAGCCGGATAATAATAGCCATCGGTTTCCATCTGCAAACTGTGTGGTTACTGGTCACCATTGAGATGAAGAGTGCAGCTGTTGTCACGTACAAGCAAGGATATTGGGTTCATATTCTTGACTGAATGCAGCACTGAGAAATGAAATATTGACATCAAGTATTGTAAACGTTTACGATATTGTAGATGTTAAATTGTGTTTGAAATATTTGATCTGTCTGTGATCTGTTACAGTTTTATATTATGAAGAATTGAAAAGCGACTAGGATGTAGATTTTATTCCATTTATTATTTTTGTGCTGTTGTGTATTGTCAGGCAGACAAGACGTACGTGCTAAGAGAGTGCTGAGTTGGTAACTATTATACTATACGAAATTAATGAATGGAGCTTAATTTGTCCTGTAAATATTTATTTATTTACTTTGGTACTACTGGATGTATCTTTACTTTTACCGTTTATATCTATTTATTTATAAAGTCCTTCCTATCACGCTACGAAGATGAAAAAACAAAAGATGCCGTGTAAAAAATCTCTAATATGATAATGAATGCTTTGTAGACGTCAATTATTTTACATTACCCACAGTTGAATATAAACCAAGCAGTGACTCTAGGACTATTTTAATATACGAGAAACCCACCCAAACTGCAGACCAACCAGCAAACATTCTAAAGTCAATTATGATTCCGACCGCGTGTCCATGGTACAGTACATTACCGGCCCTTGTCCTGTTAGAAGGACGCGGGTCGGGCGCCTGATTGTGCTATTGTCACGCCATCCTCACAAATATGATATCACTCAGATCAACTTTAACTTACGACGACTCTCGGATTTGAAGCGCTCTTTATATAAAACTCGCAGTAAATTGAAGTTTGGATTGGTTTAGGTACATATTATATAACAGGTTTTGGTATATAGTATGAGGTATAGGTTTTTTATTTACTGAACTCTAACTGTCGCACTCAGAGACATCCTTAATAGAGACTTAACTTATTGACGCTGTTTTTCATACATTTCATGTCAAAATCACTCATCAAATCTCTACTAAGGCAGCATTTAACGTCTCTGAGTACGGATGTTTGGTCAGTACATGTCATTACAGGCTCCTTTTAATAAAATACTATATCAATTAATGTATTCCATTTTCATCCATATTTACTTGCAAAAATCGCTTTTAATTTGGCTCTGTAAAGTTTATGTCCAAATTCAAAAGTCTAATCAACGAATCCCAAACGTTACCAAATCCCGAATATCTAGTTAAGTTATCGACAACATTTTATACGGTTGGTTAATTAAACCGAACTATTCATATAAATTGTAGCAGATTATAATTATCAGCAATAGGCATTATTAATCATCAGAAAACCGCAAGTAAGTTCGGGCCCGTCTTAATTGAAACACAAATAGGTAGGTGTGATTGGAGCTGTACCGGATTAAACTACTTCTAACCGGTTCCAATCCCTTTGCAAAGGCCTCAGGCGCGGTGTAGGGCGGGCCTGAACGTTTTTGTAATGGATTTAATTAACCAACAGATTTTGTACATAATCCTTTCATATTAGGATAAGTGCTTTCATAGTTGTACAGCGAACATTATTATAGAGACTAGTTAAGGGCATATGGCGTAGCTTCTTTAAAGTAATGTGTCTTGAGGGAATTGGTATATTATATACAGCTGTTTACCTGTAACCCTGTTCAAGTTCTTTTCATTAATTTAATTTAAGGAAAATTATAATGTTTTAAAGTATCAATAAACACTGCGAAAGTAGTTGTTTGTCTGCTACGCGCTACGAACACAATTACTACGCTACGCGATACGAACATAATTACTACGGTGCTTTACCGTGCTACGAGCTACGAAATATCGTAGTCGTTTTGAAATTGTCTTAATAAGATTTTAGACACTATACGAGTATAATCGTCTGTAATCTCCCTCTAACATACAGGCTACATAGCACAAGTATCTCTTTCGTATTAATCAAAGTCAAATTAAGCAAACAAATACAAGTTTCTATTATTCCGGCACGAGGAGCTCTTTCACTAAGTGCCCAAACTAATTTAAAGCGGTTTTGATTGAGCAATAAAGCATACAACTGCCTCTTATCCCGACCGAAAGTAGTGAGCCTAAGAGTTAAACCGCTTCAATATAAACGAGGCTTTACCCTTGTTTTATTAGACCCTGGTCCGGGGATGGCCCCGAGCTATTCTCTGCATAAGGACCACTCATACTGGAGTAAATATTTATAAAATAATAAAAATAAAGCTGCCATCTCAGCTTAGCTTATTAACTTTGTCATAATATTATGAGAACGGTCTGCAATTGCAAATTAGGTTTTGTATTCTGCTGGTAACAATGGCTATTGGAATTTATTCGTGTTTTTTTCTCATTTGCTGGAAAATTCACTACTACTCTATGTATCTTATATTATATTTTTATATTTGACTGTATATCTGTACCTTTTTGTAAACTCACTATTGGACTCATGCGTCCATAGAATAGGTAGCATGGGTCCTAAAAGATGCTTAGTGCATAGTGCTATATTCAGCCATCGGACGCTTACCATAATATCATATCAACATGGCTACGTACCGCCACTCCACGCATTACTAACCCACAAACATAGTACCAACGTATAAAGATTTTTTACACAAAAACACTCGCAGTGTGACCGCGCCGCTACACCCCATTGTTCGAAGCAAGAAGCTACACGTTCTTCTTAATTGGAATCTTTTACAGTTTACTTGCTCGATAAAGAAGGTTCCATTGCTTAAGTACAACGCTACTTAAGTCCAAAGGATTTCCTTTTGATACATGTAACGAAAATAACTAGCCCTGTATAAGACTGCGTTTCATTTCAATTGAAAGAAGTTTTTAGTTTCCATTCATTCATTTCAAGAAGGTTAATGGCTAAACCTGGTGTTGGAGTTTATAGACCGCATAAAGGCCTCCAACGTGGTCTATCGATTAAAACGATAGATCGCATAGTAGACCTCAGATAGAAATGTTTCTATCGACCACCCATCCTAGAACGAGTCGAGCTGCACGTTGCTTAACAATCGCAATGAACTAACATCGTTTAGTTTAAGTACGCCACGATCGAGGTTTAGAGTATACCATCATTATTTTGTAGTGGATAACCTTGGATCACAAGTATGCTTTGTACTGCAATGCCAATTTAGATATGTGAAGTGCTCTATAGAAAGAAAAAATACAAAACTCATCCAAGACCGGCACGCCATTATTATGTTTAGAGTATCTATTAGTTTACATATCTATGATCTTGACTACATATGTTTCGAATAAGGCTTCGATCTATTAAAAAAATACTGTGCAACATACTCGTACATGTAACCAGATTTATCATGAAAGTTTCGAATAAGGTTTAGGTTTTTATTAATTTCTTTACGGCGGTAGAAACTGTAATACTAGGGTTGTCTACTGACTGACCTACTCGAACTTAGACCTGCTTTTATATCGGGTTTTTATTCCTGTCAGAAGTACGGCTAGGACGTTCGTATCGTATCATTTAAAATTACTTTAACACAAAACCGTAGTAACCGTAACCGTAAGTAGCTTTTCTACAAAATCAATATTTTTTAAATTGACGGAGCCAATAATAAAACACAAAATTAAATCATGAACGTAAGTTCTATTAGCTATACACCAGAAAAGTATCCAACGGCCCTTACGAGTTCGGGCATGCAATAACAACCTCTTGTATTATTCATAGACCAATTATTATGAAAGGAGTTCTGTGTTTCTTCCTCACAACGCAGGTAAGAGCCTCACAATTGGCCAGTGGTACTTAAACTTGTTTTTGTTATTTAATTTATTATAAAACGTTTGAATGTCCCTATTGTCTGTCAAGTGAGGCGGGCATAGAGATGGGCAATTGTTTTCTTGTTAAAAGGGTTCGCGAGGTCCTACGTGAGAGCTCTGAAGATGTTCTGAAGGGTCTCAATGAGATACTGAACATATAATTTGATATTTGATGCGTATTTTATGTTTTGAAATTCTTAATAAACCTATAAGTGTTTAAATATAGTTCTATTTCAACTTCTATCTTATTTACAATTATAATACACACTCCACATGATCATGGTATCAAAAAATGTATAGTGTTAGAAAACAAAACTGTTTTAATATATCTATGAGACCTGCAACTTTACGAAAAATATCAAGTCATTTACTTCAGACAAGGTTTAATTTTATGTCATATTTTAGTCATACCCTTATTTTTTACCACAAAATCCCAAAGATAACCCATCCAACCGATCTAATATTAAAATATGACTAAATAATGCTACGTTACAGCAAATGGGAGAAACATTGTCTATAAAGGGTGGTGCAGACGGTTTAATTTGCGGCCCGTCGATATTGCAGGCCGCTGGGATTAGGGCCTTATTTTACTTTTTCCGACGAGATGTAATAAGCTGAATTAATCCCGAAGAGCGGGCGTTACATGACAATTTTTCTAGTTAGGCTTGAATAATGTTACGTTTTGTTAAAGCTGCTTTTAATATTTGTTTAGCTTTGCTCTTGTTTTTAAGTTATATATACTTATACCAAGCCCCGTATCTATTTATTTCACGACAGTATAGATTATTATACTATACATGGATTATTCATGATATATTTGTATTTTAGATTAAACATTGTTTTTGAAAACAATTATAATATAATCCAACTTAACATTAGTCGTTGTGGTAACTGATAAGGGTATATGATAAACTAGAGGTACTTAACATATAGATATTTTCCTTAATTCTTTATTTAAAACATTAGTAATAAAACATCGTACTCGTTCTTCTTAGAACTGAGTTGTAAACTATTTAAATTCGTATCAAGCACGAGTAGAGATGTGTTCGCATTAGTCGCTCCGTTACCGCCCGCCCTAACTTCTTTATAATCTTTTACTTGCCCCAAACATAATTTATTAAGACAAGCGTTTTACTATGGATTAGGAAGTTTGCCGATTTGTTCAACAGATCCAGCCATATTTCATATCTCTTGGGTTACATTTAAAACCATTATAATTTATTTTTCGCAAAAGAAATTGATTCGACCACAACGATTAGGATGTTCCGTAAATTATGGGAAGGTTTGTTTTGTATTTTTGTACAATAATACGATTTTAAAACATTTACTGATCCTCTTCAGTGCTTCAGGATTATACATTTAAATCGAAGATGAAATAGAATACAAATTGATATAATAAATATTGAAAGTAGACTTTAGGTTTAATAAGTTGGATGTGATAGATTTGTCAAGTTAATAAATAGGATAAGTTAAGTTTGGTCAAAATTACACATTAAAATGATAAATACAAGCAATAAACTAGAACAATTTACTGTCGAGCCGTAAACTTAACTTATTTAAGTACTCACTTTAAATTAGATAAGTCTTAATGTTAAACTTAGTTCGGAATTGAAGTTTAAGTGAAGTAGCTATAGTTTTATACCATCGTGACCTGGGTATTAGTCAGGATCACATAAAACAAAACTTTAAACTCAGTTAGAGAGACATTAACCCCCACACAAAGGTAAATTGGACCACAGTACAGTATTTTAACAATAAACTTGAGTATTACCAAATTAGGGCGAGGACTTTACGACTGTCCCACTACCGGCGACTTACAGACAGTTAAATTAGAATTGCTCGTAAAAAGGTGCCCTTTGTGGTAAATAACTTGATAAATTGCCTCAAAACTTACTAGTGAATGAAACAAAGCCCTCATTGTGCGATACCTATTAAAATTTGTTTAATTTCGCGGTTATTTGATTAACAAGTTTCAGTTGTTCATTTTCGTTTAAGTTAAGCTGTTCAGAATAATTTACTTACATTATTCATGCAAATGAGTGAAAAAAGTTAATTTATACAGAAAAGTTCTTAGGACATCAAAAAAACAGTTTTTATACAAATAAAACAGTTCCTACAACATAAATCATAACTATAGTCTAGTTACATAAAAGCTCAGTAACATATGTCAACTTTTTGGCATCATCCAAACAAAAAAGATATGTCAAACAATATAAATTACTACAGATTTATATACGCATAGACATTCGAAATATTCTCAGTGTTTTTATACGTAGGGAAAAGATCAGTGATATTGTAGCAATCGGCCGCCGACGATGCGTAAGTCATCGGAACATGAAAAGGGGAAGAAATAAGGAACACATTATTTCCAGTAAGGCGGCGATCACACTGAGATATAATCTCGGGACTGCGTCATGTCGTACCAGGAATGTGACAGAATGTTATCATTGTCACACGTCACAAGCGTAACGATCCAATCGAAGCAAATCGAAGTTGTACGTCTTTATCATAGAACAATTTATAGAATCAGCCGATAAACGTACTACAATTCAATTTAAACATTTACTAAATTATATGTGAACCGACAGAATTAATTCCACTTTAAATGTAATCATTTCAGTTATTCATTTGTAATCATTTCAGTTATTCCGAACAATTTATTCATTGCAAAATGCGTAGTCAAATATTATTCGAATAAAGCAGCATTCATTCACAAAAACGCGACGTCGTTGGAGGTAAACATCGATAAATTACACAAGTGAGTGTTGCGGAGCACAACGAACCGAAAATTGTGCTGATTCGGATACTACAAGTAGAACGGAAAGGTTCAAAATATGTCAGTTACCGCGGCCCACCTCTCAACCGTTTCATAAAGTTTCCACGCGATATCCATAATAAGCGTCGACTTTGTCGAAATTCTTAAAGAGCCTGCTCGGGGTAAGCCGGTGGATCTTTTGTCTGATGGTGAGCTCACAAATTGGATTCATTGAACCAATCAATGCGCGCTGCGGCACCGCACGGCCCGCTCAGCCGCTCGGCTCGACGTACGCCCTCTTCACTTTTCTATACCTCTACAAATTCCCTACCTGCCGTGGAACCCGCTCGCCAAATTGAGTTCTGTCTTCATTAGCCCTCGACTTGCTAGACGGGATTTAAAAAAACTTTTTCATAAGGCGTTTAGGCCCCAGTCAAGTTTTCCATCAACAAAATTAAAGTACCCGCTTTAATATCAAAACTTTGCGTTAATGGATTTCTGAATTCTACATTCATTATCCTCCGGTGCTCAGTTGCAAAGTAGATAATCAATTTGTATTAAATACACGCTCATTTTTCGCCATCATTTTTTATAAAAGGCTTTGACTTTAGCTCGATTTGGTCATAAAGAGCCGGCTTGATTTATTGAACGAACTGAGATATTGCCTCCTAAGAGATATAATTAAATGCATAACTGGCTAGTTGTTTAATTAAAATTCAATGAAGAGATTACGTTTTGTCCCGAGCACTCGTTTAGTAGTGAACAGCGGAGTTAAATGGCGGCGATGGCTCACTCGGCGCGACCGTTTAACGTGAACATTATCTGCGTGCGACAAACGAGTCCGGCCATTACCCGCTCACTACCCGCTGCACTAAAAACTTAACAGAGAGAAGTTTTAAAAAAAGAATCAAATAGCATTAACCGCTTAAGTTTCAAGCGCGTCTCCTCATTCTTGGCTCATTAATTTTCATCTTTTCTCTCAGTAGGTAACATAATTCACTGTTGAACGCTTCCATATTCCACGATAAGCTTACTTTTATAACGGGCAACACTGCACTTTTATATTTCTCGCTTCAAGTCGGTGGAGTGTCGACTACTGATAGCGGCCTCGGTTTATTTAAAAACAACAGTTTTACGCTCAAAATGAATTCTTTTTTCGTTCGTCTGCGGGGTACGTACGTAATGCGTATTGTTTCTTTCTTTTCAAACGAAGGGATGCGTTAAAAATGTTGTATTTTGTATGAAAAGGTTATGTTGATACGTCGCCGAGGGCCGCGTCCACACTAGGGTTAATAAATCTTCCGCTCGCTCATCCGTGAGTCCACACTGGCTGTTTGTTTTGCGTTCATAATTAAATTCCGACATAAATTTTGAACCAGTCAAATTGAAGTTGCAATTAATTTGACGAACAAATTATTATGGTATGAACCCAATAATGATTGAAGAATTTAATAATATTCCACTCATAAGCACACTGAACGTTTTGAATAATATATTACTGGTTACGTTTCAGCGCGCTTTATTTTAATAACACGTGCAATAAATAGTGAACACAAACAAACAACATTAAGTTGTTCTTATCTGGAGGTAGTAAATAAATTGAAGCTACAAATTCCGTCGCCATGCAGGCGGGGAGGAACATTACTATTTTTATGTTCCGATAATAATTCGCGATCAATCAACGTGGCAGTGAGCAGTGCGGAGCAAGGTGCGGGCTCGGGCTCCGCGCCCGGAGGCCGGGGGTTGTTTCCTATACGAGCCTCACCTCTGCCTTCGTTACGGTCACTGCGTTCGGTACAAGTTTTTTAATCATACTTTCGTGAGATCTCGCCAACTTTTATTCCACCTCAGTGATGATATTTTCTGTCAGAAATGGTAATAGTAAAAATAATAGGACGCCGAGAGATGATACTCCACCGAGTATCGGAGAAATTTCAAATATTTTCCACTAACAAACTTTCCAGCGTTCAACTTGTTTTTCTTTAGTATTGTAAGAAGGTGTTAGTTGAAACTCTGCGCGTAGTTTTTGATGTCTATTGTGTTCGGATCATAGTTTTATCGGAGAATATTTACTTAAATATAGCAGCTAGTATTCAGTTTATAAGTTGTATTCGAGTCTGTGTTTTGTTTGCGTATCATTCTGGTTCACGTAACAAGGGTCCACTATACGTCACGAGCAGTGCACTACTAACCCGGACCGGCGAACAGATCTAATAAACAATCAATACGAACACAAAGAAACGTGCGATCCTTCGCAGCGCAAACAAAAAAAGGTTTCAAGGGAAAATCCGAAAACATCGAGAATGCAGCAATGATTGGGTCCAAATATCACGGCTGAGATTCCTGAGAGCTCTTTATTCGTACCACCGCAAGCATTCCCTTGTTATTCTATGCAAATTACAGCCCGGCCCAATGTAGACTAAACGGGCATTTCGTAGATTCGAGTTTTTATGCAAACAAACCTAAGTTATTCAAGTGTGCGCCTTTGCATGAAACTTGCATACAGAAATGGTTTGAATTCGCTAACGTTTATACGCTTTCCTCCGCTCTGCTCTTATATTCACTCTGAAAATCATAGTTCTGTTGTATTCAAAGTAAACGAGGTGGCGTTTTGTTAAGGCTTCCCTTGATGTAAGGTTTTAAACGGTTGGATTGTGCTTCTTGCGGCGTTCTTTATTATATTCATTCCGAGGCCAAGGTTTCGTAAACACGTTTCGGCTTGAATTAATTGTATTTAAATTGGACCGTTTAAGGATTGTTTGTGTTCATATATTAAGTTAGTATTTATTCATGTAAAAGAAGTTGTATTTTCATTTGATTTTTCGTTTAAATATAAGATTTCAAGTAATAAAGTTTAACTTTACTTAGATATTAAAATGCAATATTTAAAAAGACTAGGATATGGTTTACCCACTTTGAAGCTCCACTGAAGAAATCGCTCAACAGTCAACACAAAGTACTTGTTGTGTTTTAAATATAAAAGAGCTCTTAAGACAAAAGTTGTTTAACTTTATTTCACCTAAGACTGCTTGTAAAAGATTTCGCCGAACAGTTTATATAACACAATTTTGAAAAGTTAAAAACCTCTTAACCGGCATTAAGCTTTATAAACATCTGTGTCTGAAACTTGAGATAAAATGCATAAAACAATCTTCGCGGACTAGGCATAGAGGGCAAATTAAATATAAACACTTTTTTAAACGAGTGCCTATTAATGCTATAGAAATCTTCAACTTTTTTGAAAGAAATTAACAGCATTTGTTTATGAAATAATTCTCAAAATATATTGTTCGTAATCGTGATAATCCGCCAGGTTCATTTAGGAAATAAAGACTTCTAACACAAAGATCACAAAGTAAATCATTTTAACATCTATCACCTATTAATTCTTTAGCGCACTGAGTACGATATTTTCAACTACTGGTAAAAGGTAATTCCGACAAAACCATCAGAGTGCGGGGAGAGACGCTGTCGCAAACGCGTCACCCACCTCCTGATGAATGTCACCGTATGTGACCGAAACGTGTTGAGGGACACTCAGTGGTAACCTCCATTGTACGTAAGTTCCCGTTTTGACAAATAATAAAACCATCAGAGTTCTTTACTTAAAAGTTATCTACATTAAAACGTCCGAATTTCCTTTAAAGATATAAGATCCCGATAAAGTTGTGTATTAGTGAACAAACACAGTACTAACACTATTTTGTAACGTGTCACTTGGCGCGTGGCCAATGCCTTTCTAATTTATCTTCCTAATACGCAGTACCTTGATTAATCTTGCGGGGACAAACAAACGGACGGACCTCACGTTATTTCTCTAAAGCTATGATTCACGAGGTTTCCGAGTTTTATCTCCGCTTACGATTTATTATAGGACTTGAGACATATTTGTTTGAATACAGACCGGTTTGGTTGTAAACGAGCGCTCCCCTGTCTCAATAAAGAAAATATTTATACACGTTTTTGGTAGTCAAGTTACACATAGCAGCATTGTATTTTGGTTTATTTTATAGTTGTTTGTGATCGTTGAAACTACACAGATTGTCCTGTGCAATTGACTGCTCTTCAGTAACACAAGTACTTATGACTCTTCTCTTAGCTTCGACGTATGTAGTTGAATAAAATGAAACAAAAAACATTCGATAACGCATTAAGAATATTCCCATCACATTACGAACAGAAAAAGTATAACAAAAACTAATACCGAATTGGAACGATGCAAATTTTATAAAATTTCATCTCCATTTAAAATTGTCCGTCGGATATCATGCATTTTAAAACGTGAGGTTAGCGGCAAAGACGGCACATAGATAGGTTCTTGCTAACTAGTGAATAATTACACAATGATCCTTATTACAAATGCAAAAATGAGGAGCGTCGATGCATACGAAACGAGCCCTTGTGTTGGGGTCCAAGTTGAGAGATGTATGGCGAAACGCATTCTCACTGGGAATTCAGAATTTTTAGAATTATAAAGGTAGATTGGTTTTGTAAAACTTTATTTATATAAGAATAGGGGTCAAAAAGAAGTCATGAGACAATTACAATGATTTTCTTTAGAAAAAATCTGTCTCGTAAACTTAGATGTCTAGGACGTTTACCCGATACTTTTAATAGATAGCTGTCTAATAACTTTTAACCTACCAAAATAACGTATTATATCCAAATGAACACTGCGAGTATGTAAAGCGAAGCTCTATAGGTTTAATAATACATCAGGTTCATTAAGTATCGATATCCGAAATACTTGGCTAATGTAAGTTGTTAGTGAACTGCTGATGCCTATGCACTTAAACCGCGGTTTCCTTGCGCCGAGCGGCGAGCGCAAACACCGCTGCCGGTAATGACTGGACAAACACCGATCTGCATATGGCCCGCGCCCGCGCTCGCCCGCGCCCTCTACCGATGCACTTTTACTGCATTTATTAGATCTCTTCCTTTTTCCGAAAGTAAACGTTAATTTAAAATATGTGGAGGTTAGTGCTAAACCATGTAAATGTTTTAAATGGTAACTAGGATATCGATTGAATGCCACGTAGTCACGGGACAATTGATTCGGTTTTAATTTCAAATTTATTTATTTGCCATAATGTAAATAGAAAGATAGATCCAGGTGGAAAAAATTGGGGGACATCTTTGCCCAACAGTGGGACACAACAGGTTAAATAAAAAAATATGTAAGTACATCACATACGCATTTTGGTTGTTACTTTTATTATCTCAGTTTAGTGTCGCAAAACAAATGAAATATTTAATATTACAGACATTACTATTAATGAACAATCACGACATGAAATTCAAATCACAATAACAACTAATTCAGTTAATAATAATGAAATGCATTGTGCTAGTCGCTGGACAAATACATTTCAAATGTTAATGAACTTATGCTAA
This sequence comes from Cyclophora albipunctata, assembly GCA_963082685.1. Classification (NCBI taxonomy): domain Eukaryota; kingdom Metazoa; phylum Arthropoda; class Insecta; order Lepidoptera; family Geometridae; genus Cyclophora; species Cyclophora albipunctata. The sequence continues at coordinate 1,020,425 of OY720119.1, forward strand.
TCTGAATATCAATAAATGCAAAATTTTCCCAGACAGACATTCGTCCGATAAATACTGGGTATCAACATAACAAGCAAAGAAAATGAAGATACGACTAGTTCTAGAAGAAATGAGTTCAATTTTTATCAACATATATCTCAATTGACGGATCACAATGCGTTACGAAAAGATTTTGACAATGTTAATGCATTATTTGACAATCCCAATGCGCTGTGATTGCTGAATCGGTATGGTAGGCGGCGCTGCATCAAACAAAATTGTAAACGAAAACTGCATTTTGTTTATAATGCCAAGTAGTAAGAAGTATGAACCTGTAATTTCCCACTGTTGGGCAAAGGCCTCTCATCTCACTGAAGATATCAGTACAGTGAGGAGGAATAATGCCAAATATAATTAATATAATACATTTGTATACACCATAAACTGAAAAAGTAATTTCACGGGAGAAACCACGGTGATCCCGAAAACTCCCAAATGTGTATATTAACACGCTGTAATACCGGCTGTATGTTTGTTCATTCCATTCTATCGCCGCGTACGAATGATTTAATGTACGTAGGTGGCATAAGATTATGCGAGATGCTCTCAGAGAAACCCGGGGCTAATTAGCCTTTGTTATTTTATGTTAATAAACTACTGTTCCCGATTACGTACAGTTTCTGCTCCCCTGTTTAATGAATGCTTTAGTCTTTGTTTTGTTTCCAACAAATTATATTAGATAAATGTTAATTTGGTTTGTTTATGGATTTGAAGCAATGTCTGTGGATTTTTTTTTGGTCTTATTAGTTCGTAAGTTAACAAAAAAAAATTGCTTTATTTTCCATGCATTGTCGAAGATATCAATGCGTTTATTAGCTATTTATTATTGGCTTTTTTTATTTAATTTTATTTAATATTTACATTTAAGTGAGTAAGTAACTGACCCAATTGAAATCTTTATAATCAAATTATAATAGTCGTATCTCTAACTAATTATTTTTAAACCGAATATCATATTCACATGCAACCAAACCTTATCCTTCAATACTGAAAATTAGATAACTCCGAAATACTTTAAAGATACATTGACGTAATATCTTTTAAAGTGGAGTAAGATGGCGTTTTCTCCAGTGAGTCGTGTCATTGCCCTGACATAAAGTGTTGGAAGGTTCATCCCGGTAAAGTCAGCATTTCTGTTCAAATCTCAAGGCGATATGGATGCTGTAACTCTTAATAGATGGAAATATTCCCGAGCAAATGTAAAGAGGGATGAAGGTGATGAAATATAAATTCTGGTGTAATGTTTTGGTATAATATTATGGAGATATACTTGTAACGTCTTGAGGCAAATCTCCTTAATTTTGATATAAGTTTAAGTGATATCAGTTTATGAAGTAAGGATTTGCAATGCTAAATATAAAATCATTTCATTTTTAAACATGATATTGTTCCATTGATACCTCATAATAGAAGCTAAAAAAACATACTACGAATCCACGTAGTATGCCCGTAGCACGTCGTAGCGTCTACGAGCCGTAGCAAGCAAATGCTACGAAACGCAAGCCATTCAAATACGACATTTTCATACTTTTCTAATAAACGGTCTACAAATAACCAGTTTAAATAGAGAGGACATCGCAAACCCAATATTTACCAACAAGAAATTGTAAGGCTGAATGCAGACGGTCGCCCCGCCGATCGGCAATAACATCGTATTATATTTTATGACATACGTTACGTTACTGACGGCGACTACCGACAACGGTTACCGCCGCAATATTTTAAAGTGAAATATCCGTTCCGATGTTATGACCGGCGTTAATTTAAACTCGATAAAATAAATAAAAGTATCGGTTTACACCCGATACGGTTACAATAATTAAAATCAACACAAGTAACCGTCGGATGGTCACCGATCCGGTATAATCTGGATAAATCCGGCGCCGACCGCATCGCGCGTCGCTGACAGTGAGTACTCGCACTATTTACAAAGCTTCGTGAAAATTAAGAGATTTACCTCCGGTGTGTAACCAGGTTTATTAACCGACCGTTTAAAGATGTTTGTCAGTATGTTTGTTTGTTTAGGCTCCAAGTCGTCTGTGATGATGTTGTAATGTGGCTTTTAGTGAATGTTTCACTCCGGGCTTCTGTTTAATGTTTATTCGCGTTTGATTACGTTTTGGAGTCGTTTAGCGTTAATTGTTCTATTTAAATTGAGTTTGAAGGTTATTTTTAGACGTGGTCTTGTGTCCAAAAGGTACTCTCTAAATACGTTTATTAACGATCTGAAAATATTTAGAACAAAAGCCCAGCGGCTAAGGATAAAAAATACAGTAAATAAAAATAGAAAGTCAAGGTCAATTTCAACACAAATATTATAAAAAACGTTGTCGTTACTTTTCATTGTACCTACAATAATTAACAATCCGACAATCGAAAACTTTTTTATTAACAAACGGCGCCGTATTTAACAAAACAAAAGTTCCGAAGTAAAATTAACAAATTGTTAACAAAACAAAGATATTTCTTTGTTAACTCTTTCTTGTAATTAACAAGTTGACCGCAAACAAAACAGGTGAACTCGCAACTTTGCGCTGAACAGTTATTTATCGTTTTCGAATTTAATTATGTGGAGATGTGGCGAGTTAATGAATGAACTTATAGAGTGCAGGTAATTAAATTGGTTACGAAAATTATGATTGATATAAAAATATATGTAGTTGCAGAGTGTGGATGAACGATATGCGGTTACCACTAACCTAGTCGAAATAAATAAATGAATGAGCTTATTATATGAACGTCACCGTGCGGCGAAGATCAGTTAAATTATTGCTTCTTGGTCAAAGTTCAGTTTATGACTATACTAGGAGCGCCCCGCGGTTTTACCCGCGTTGTGCCCGTTCCCGTGGGAATTTCAGGATTTTTTATACATATAACCCTTACTCTTGAATCACTATCTATTAAAAAAAACCACGTCATAATCCGTGCAGTAGTAATTGAGTTTATCATAAACAGACAGACAGACGCGGCTGGGACTTTGTTTTATAATATGTAGTGATTATTTTTATTAAAACTGCTCTAAATGGGTGGGTAGGGGTCTAACAACGACATATAAATGAAATGTAATGAAACGGCAACATCCCTTATTCACGAACCTAAATGAACAAAAAATAAAGTCAATTTCAATACGAAGTCTTCAGAACATGAAAGCACTACCTATTAACTGGAATAACTTTTGAAAACAAAAACATTACCAAATCAATTGAAAATAATTGCTTCAAACGTTTTTCCTTGTATTTTTACGTTTACATAACGAGTACCTAGTTGGGCCAATATCAGAGCGCCTTTGTTAGATGAAGCACTATAAATTCTCTTTTAATAAGGTCCGTAAAAGGCTTCGACCCAATTATGAAAAACAAATGTAAGAGCAGTAACAGCGGCGTAGAATAAAATTATAATTCTTTTTATGTTACATGATCGTCTTTTGTTTGAAAGTTTTCGAAGTTTATGAAGGTGACTTTTGATATTACGGCTCAAACATAACGTGATTATGAAAGATTGTCCTATTAATAAACCATTGAAAGAAATATTACGAACTTAAAAGATGAAAAGAGTTATATCATATACTGTGAGAGCGGTCTTTAAAGAAATTAAATTTAGTATACTTTTACGTTTAGATTCTATATTTTATAGAGAACATAACTTCTTATAAAGTAAAATTAAAGAATTACCCTGTCATGTCCCACTGCTGGGCAAAGGCCTCTCATCTCACCGAAGATATCAGTACAGTGATGAGGATTAGGCGTAATCACCACGCTCGGGCTATAGCTCGGGTTTGAAATCACCAACCCGCAGTAGGCAATACTGCGGGTTGGTGATTGGTGATTTGGTTGGAAACCCGAGCTATCTAGTTATATCTAGGATAATTTGTTTATTGGTAAGACTGTATACTCGTACATAGTTTACTGATTTAAACTAAATACACAAACCGTTCGTCAGGTTGTCAACAGCGAAAGCTCTTTAACGGTAGTCATACAAGTCAATCAATATTTGCGCAGCACCGAGGACAAAAACGTCATTAGACCGGGTTTCGGGCAAATCCTGTACTGGAGCCGAATTCGGGTGATGAGGGGCCTTACCCCTTGCCCCCCTTGCCCCGACCGGGGGCAAACCGGGGGCAAACTGGCTTTGTCCTCCGGCCAGGCCCGCAAAAGGAATTAACAGAGAAGCTCCAACGAATTGTGTTCTGTGACGAACAAAACCGTTCTCGAAAACGAATTTGCACTTGATTAAGGATTTATATTGTTTAAGATTTGTTTATTTAAATGTAAGATTTAATTTAAATTGCGTAATGTGATATTTAACTTTATCTTTTGTCTCTTCAGAATTATTAAACGTCTGTGTGTGTAACTTTATCACATCATTGAAATGTATAACGTAGAGATCTGACATTATAAAATAAAAAGTTAATCGAAAAAGAGGAAACTCAACTATAAAGTTCAGCAAATACTTTATTCTCCTGTAATACTATCAAGGAAATTGTGCAAAGCCCGTGACACAGTAACCAACCCTATAACCTGAAGACTGTCATTTAAAAGAGGGTTACTTGAATCTGTTAGCAAATGGCTTATTGAAGACTCGCTCAATGGAAGATTACATGAAGATCCTTTATTAGAATAAGCCGATTACATCCGCTACGAAATAAGGAAATTGATAGCTTATAATTGGGAACTACGCGTCTCGTACAGTCGTACTATAATTATGTGTGTTTGTGTATACCTAATTATACAACGACCTTTGAGGTATCTGTCGTGATTAATTTAATTAGTTTGATATATAAGTACGGAATAATAATTTATACTTCAAGTTTAAACTCCGTCGTGCGTAAATAGGTGCTTAGTTATAAGTAACACAATTTTTTGCTCAGATCAAAGTAGTGATTTGAAAATTTCATCCATTCGTTTAAACAAAACCCACTAAATCAAATACGTAATAAAAAATAAAACAATTCGTAATATGTTCGAATCGACGTCTGAATTGCGTACAACTAATGAAACGAGATTGCACAATCGTGAATTGTATCCCGTGTCGAATAACGCGTTATTGAAATTGAATTTATGTACTAAAACTGCTGCGTTTCGATTTGAAACGAAAAAAGCATTAAAACATTTCAAAACGCTAACAAATTGCATGTGGAGTTGTAAATAGAGTGTCCAACTTTAGGCCGAAACGGAACGAGTCAAAATCGAGTGTCCGCGCCGGTGGATAACTTTTTAATTAGTGGATACGCGCTCAGGTCTACATTGTGCCGATGCCCGCTGAGCCTTCGACCACTTCTAATTAGACTGCTTCTGTTATGAATATGTTTGAAGTTTAAATTATTATTATAGTGTTTCTCTTCTGTTCACGGGACAAGTTGCTTTAGCGCTCGTGGCGTAATTTGACTAAACGATGTTAGCTCATTGTGATTGTTAAGCAACGAGTAGCTCGATCCCTTCTTGGATGGGTGGCCGATAGTGGCATTTCTAACTGAGCACTTTTGTGCTTCGGGACGTTATATTGTCGGTCCCGGTTGTTTCAACCGTTAGGCCATGTCGGTCCTTTAGGCGGTCTAAAACTCTAACACCAGGGTTGGCCACTAGCCTACTATCCAAGAAGGGGTCGCGCCTACACGCTGCTTAACAAGTTAACATCGCTTAGTCGAACTATTCGCGCTATTCTAGTTCATAACCGATTCCATATTATCGGAAGAGGAGACTTCTAACTATATAATAGATGTTTGGTAATTAAATTATATTAGGGAAATTATAAGTCTAGCCACAAAATTATTTATTGGACACGTGATTAAACTTCTAATTTTATAACTAAGCAACGGGAAAATGACATAGGCTCTAATAAACTAATTCGTATTTTTTACAACGCCCACTAAATATTCTATAGAAACTCGACCCAAGGGTCAATTCAGCCCGCGGGCGTAGGTACTATTCGGTAGGTTAGGGTTATTTTTTTTTTAATTTAGAAGATAACTAGTGGCTAAGATAGTATTATTTAGATGCTCGTTAATTGTGGCTGACTTAGTAATTTAGAAGGCAACATACATTTTTGGGGGCGAAATATGATATTAAAAAGAAGCCTGTTTAATTAGCACCCATTATATTATATTACCTCTCACACTCGTCTAACAACATAATGATTAGACTAAATCCTACTCATCAACCGCCATTTTCCCTAGACATTCGTTTGTTTAGCTCCACACAGTACACTCGCAAACAGCGGTGTTTTGAGATGTTCTGTATTCCACTGGCTTGTTAATTGGGTGCGGTTATTCGCTGGGATATTTTGAATTAAAGGTATTATGCATCACTGTTTTGTTTGTTTGTTTCTGTATTATGTTTCGGCAAGGATGCTTGTAATTGTATGTACTCGTAGCTGTTGTTAGTCGAATTCTCAGCTTGTTTACTTGTAACAATTAGTTTAACATATGTAGTTTGAGTGCTGCCAACGGGAACGGGTGGGCTGCGGGTGAAACCGCAGGGTACAGCTAGTATTTCATAAATGCCTATCGCCTTATTCATAAACGATATTTAACTTAAACAGTGTTTTAAAGTGTTTTGTCTCTTTCGCTCTTTGGCAAATTAGCGTGTGTCGGAAAGGGACAAACCATGTGATAGCTAAAGTGTAATAAGCGTTTATGGATAAAACCCCTAGTCTATAAACGAATCTACGAAGTCGTAAAAGTGCTACAATAACACTTTTCTCGTTTATTATAAAACAACACTCTGTCACTCGATTAAAACTTTCACTATACCTTCCCGTTACATTAACATGTAACTTTGTATTTTTCCATACATTGTTTGTTATTTAAAATGTTGCTCGGCCATAAATCGAAGCACCGCCGACGACCGCAGTCGGCTAACTATTTGAGTGGAGAGATAAGCAAATAGCTTAATGTTGATTTGACATGTGCAGCAGAGCAGAGAGTAAGACTTTAGCGGGTTTAAGAAGTAAGAATAGTATTGTATCTGTTATTTTGGGAGAGGTAATCTTTTTATTGAATAGCTGGTAATGCCGGGCCCATAACCTGGCTAACGCGATGAATTAAGCCTGAACTAGGATTTGTAACCCTTTTTACCGTAGTACAAATTATTCAGACACGAATCTAGAGTCCTTTAGAAAACTTTTTGTTTGCTCAGTATGAAGGTAAAAAGTAAATTAAGTTACATAAAAGATTATTGTCATCCTAAGAATGATCACGGAAAAAATCAATGACATAACATTGTAGGTAGAGATCTTGTGGTGTCAAATAAAGAATTGTCCACTTAAAAAAAGGTTTCTCTTGATGAGTTCTTCTCAGCTGTTATTTTTAGAAAATAACAAGGAAGTTCATTCGGTTCTATTCTTATAACTTAAAGCGCAGCTAAGGTCGCGTGCTTACCGGCATAGTCTGACTTCCGTGCAAACTGGTGATGGCTGCCTGCGCCTCTTGATGTGAACTGAACTTGACAAACGCACAACCTGCAACAACATTATCATATTAGATACAGTAACAGTGTAAAAGATATAACGGCGGTGTCCTCACTTGACCCGTTTAAAAAAGAATTCAAATTGTTTAAAAAAGGAATACCGCGAAAGTGCCCCAGTTAATTACGAAAATGGAAGTGATATTAAATGAAGTGTGTTCATAAAACATTGAAACAATAAATTGAAATGTATTAAGTAATGGCGCGGCGCGCGGGTCACGCTCGCTTGCCGAGCACTCGCGCGGTTAAACAATCAACACGCCGTTTTATTAAATTTTAAAAACAAATACCACCGCTCGCTAAAAGCTCACACGTCAAAAACCACACAAATCCATTATTCGTATTCACTAAAAGCCAAACCGTATAAAAAATGTACCGGAAAAGGGAAAATCTTAAACAAGGCCCCTGGCACAGCGGGATTATCGCTCAATTTTTCAATAACAAGCTGTCAAAGCTGCGCGGCCGCCCGCCCGTATCAATCTTAGTGCAGGTGAGCGGCGCACCGCCCGCCCGCCCTAATGACGACTGATGGATCCCCCGCTTATAACGATACGATTACCCAAATCCGCCAACTTCGCTCCGCAACTAAATCAGTTACGCTGATCTTTAAGATATATTGGAAGCGGCGTGCGCCCATTTTCCTCGCAATGCTATATTACAAACTTGCCGCTTTTATGAGGTTACTTGGAGGCTCGATAACGGCCCGCACAATTATTATGTTTACTTTTAATTTGTTTGTTGTAAAGGAGTTGTAAGATAAAAGGTACTGAAGTTTAGGGTATCGGTATTGTTTCGGTGCGGAGCGGACCAAATATTATTGTTGTCTGTTTGGTGGCGAGGCAATTGATTATGCAGAGAGTGGGACCGGCTCAGATGTTTTAAGACGAAGCGACGAACAACGCTCCGGCTGAAATTGGTCCGACGGTTTCGAGGTAATCGAATATAAACAATCAACAAGCTCGTCTCGGTTCTAACAACCATGTATACCTATTATGTTCATTCCTTTGTTCGGAACATAGCCTTACATGTACTAAAGCGAGCTCGTAACTTCTTATTGAATCAGCTTTCGAATCCGGCAAAAAAACTGCCGCGAGGTTCAAACTCCACAGGGAAAATTGCGGTGACTATTTTATCTTTCGCGGCGCTCTCGACGGAGAGTACGATTATGCTCGACTGGCTTTTATTCGTATTATCCTTTGTTCAACTGGATAAAAGAGCATAGCCGAAACGTTTCCCGAAAAGGCGCCTCAAATAAATTAGGACGCACTTTTGAGTCGACGCGGTGTTTACACGCCCGCCTCCTGCGAAAATAGAGACAGCGCAGAATAAGCACGCCGATACACAACAAGAAAAAAACAATTTGCACCGGGGCCGGTCGCCGGCGCGGCGGCGACGCCGGGCCTCGCATAAAAGAATAATAACGCGGATTGTGCGAGGAACACAATTTAAATGGCGACAATCGGAGGAGCAAATTGAGGAGCGAGGCGAGCGAGCGCCTCCACCTCACAATGGACGCCTTCCTGCCCCCGGAAAACATATTATGAGGACGTCACTCGCCGAGTGGGAAGAAGTCAAAACTTCGCCGGCGAACATGGAACTATTTACTGCTTCCACATTCGGCGACGTGTGCTGCGAACTTTGGTGCAATTTGTTAACCCTTTATCGCGGGCGAGGGGCGCAGCACGCAGCCCCCGCGCCGTGCGTGCTCTCGCCGCCTGCATCACACCAGGTAACTTGGCCGCCAGCCAAAGATCTGTTTTCCTGTTGTTGGCGAACAAACTCACAGATCAGTTTTTATCGTGCGAAAGGCCTTTATAGCCGACCGATAGGGGGCGCCCCGACCGAAATGTTTTCGCGTCGCCATCGAACACAAATATTATCGGATGGTTTTATGTATCGGAAGCATTACACGCTAAAAACTTTAGCACTTGACGTTTGTTATGGGAGTACTTAAAAACTGTATATAACGTTAAAATGACACTTATATCGGTGAGAAAATTATGGCGCAAGTTTTGTGTCTAGCTGTGAATGGTCTCGATTGGGGCGCGCGCAGTTTGCTCGTCAACTTAACAGGATAATTTGTCAAAGGTTCTTTTGAGGAGCGTTTTTTGTGTGAGGGCACCTTGTGTCTTTTGACAGACGTCATGTTGAGTAAACATGTGTCTCAGCGATGTCGCGATGGGGGCTCTTCAAAGCCCGTCCCGCTAGGCACTAAATTGCCTATGCAATGTTGAACATCTTTCCTCAAAAGATATTTCATAATATTACTCGTTTTGTTTTCATTCAACATTATTAGGCTTCTATTTGTTGCGTTCAACTGATATGTTTATGAAATATTTATCAACAGACTTAATCTAAGCAGTATATTCTTTACACAATATTCGGGTATACCTTTAAAGAACTCGCGAGTTGAAATGTTTTTCCATACTTTGAAATAATATCAATAAATCGCGAGGTCTGACAAATATACTGTGATATCAAAACTTGGGTCGGTTGAGTGCCAAGATCTGAGTAACACCAACTTTGCAATCAATGCGTTCCCGGAGGACAGGTATACCCTTTTATATGTGGTGAAAATATAACAAAACTTCTCGAATTACTCATGTATTGTGTTTTTTGCTTCGAGTTTTGATAAAAGAATATGAAGATGGAGGAGGTACGTTATTTTTATTTCCTTTTCCGATGTTCCCCGAGTCGAGCGGGGGACGAATCCGCGTATCTTGAAAACTGAATTGGATTATTGGTGCCTTAATGACAGCATCCGGGGCCGAGGCACCGCCCGTTACCCTTTCGTATCGTGACTGGAATTCTGACAGCTTCCATTCGGAGACCACATACAGTTTTATGTTTCTTTTCCTTCTATAAACGACTGATTTCCTGGTTTTATAGTGAACTCAATTTACGTTACGTATCATGATAACTCTATGAGATGTTATTGCATTTAATGTGTAGGATTCAAATGCATTTTGTATCATGTTAAAAAGAAAAATTATCAATTGTTTGACGACCGTACCGTTAACTGTGTTCGACCAAATAATATAAAAGAATTATTATTTCCATAAACCCCGAAACATTAATCTTGGAAACGAAGACGAATTCGCAACTTATCGCTACAAAAATACATAAAACACTTCTCAGAACCGAACAGTAGTTAAACAAACAAATTGTAACAACGAACTGAACTTCTGCAAACATGTTAGAGAGATAAGATTTTACGAAGTACTTCGCAGAATCAATATTATTATACGGCATGTTAGGAATCTTTCATTTTAAAGTTGTTCTCGACGAGTTGGTGCGAGTAGATACGAAGTTTGTTATGTCGGAGATGGATGGTACGGTGCAGTGTAAACAAGAGAGTACGATCGTACGATAATCGTACGATTCGTACGGATGTTTGCCCGGCACTTTGTTTGTTAGTCTTCTAGTAATTTGTTTGAGAGCAGATCTGTGAGTTCTATACGAGTTGCGCTACGTTTTATTAAAGAATTTTATTTTGGACAGCTGATTCTATTTCAATCTAGTTCGGTTTGATGGAATCTACGAGTGTATTCTCCTGTGAAGTTACACTAGAAAATTACTTGTCCAGTAGTTCTGTTTCTATCCATCTGTTACCTATTTCTATTACGTACTTCATTGTGGTGTTAATTTAAATACATTTTTGCCACTTACGAGATTATTTTATGAATGTACCACAGATTACATAGAAGTGCACACCTATCTTAAGAAAGCTCTTAAATTATGATTAAGAAACACATCTAGATCAGTGATTTAGTTACAGTGCAGATTTTACAAACTACAATGAAACAAGTGAAACCAAATAATAAATCCATCACCTCATTCACCGTATAAAATTAAAAACGTACTCATCGGAGGCAATCTATTTGAATGATCGTCAGTGTATAAGCTATTTGTAACCAGTCGCCTCGAGTTGAGCGCACACTAGCATTTTTGAGCGCAGAGGTCGGTCGGGGACGCCCAACTGATAACAACTCCAATGAAATCCACCCCCTCGCACCCTTATCGGGACCAAAATTTGTTCCCATTTTGAAATATCGTCCAATTTTTTGACATTTGTCCCCGAAAAGTAGGAAAAATCGCGAATGAAAACCGACCGTGATGATTTCTAATTTGTCGGCGATATTGAATACATTAATTTTGATTATTGGCGTTTGATTCCGACTCGAGGCGAGGATCCAAATTATAATTGGTATATTGTCCGATGGATGATTTTTTATTATTCCGTTTGATACGGAAATTGAGTTTTAACTTCGACTTTATTAATCAATCATAATTGAAAATATTGTTTGTTCTTCTATATTTTTTTTTGTAAAATGCAAACCTTTAACCTTTTCTTTGTGGCGACAAAATAAAATAAATTGTCGAGTAAGTATAACCTTTTTCGAAAACCACTTCACCAGACATACATGGATTCTTCCATCCTGTACCTCGGATTGTGAACCACTTACACTGGTATATTCCTCTCTCTCTTCCTGGCCATGTGTCTCACATGATATATTCCAAAAAAAGGTGAAACAATACATCAATTCCACACATTCCCCAAACCTAGAAAACATTGAACAAAATCAATTACCTAGCACCATCAAGGCGTGTTCACAATAGCTGCGTCACGTAAACAATCCCGAGCTACCTTCAACTGCACTTAATATTAAACACGCGTCTCCACTTTAATATTTAAAACATCGCCGTATCACTTATATAAGGTATTCTCCACCGAGATTTCAAAGTAACCCTCAAGAGCATAATTAATGTTATGCTGTGAATATTAGCTATTCAATTAGCTACCCTAAGTACCTCAAAATGGGCTTCTCCCGTTTCCAGCTGGGCTCACCGAGTGCGGTATTTCTTTTACCTGTTACCAGCAAGACGATAGCTAATTAAATCCAGGCCTCTGGGATTAGGGGAGTAGTGAATACTCGCCCAACTATACACGGGTAATTAGTTTTATATAGCTTCCTGGCTGGATGCGAGCCCGCTCATATTGTAATATTGTATAATGTGCGGAGGGATAACTCAATTACCACTTGTCTAACTGAATCATGCCGTGTATGTGTACAGGTTAGAATAGTTCCGTAATTTTATTGAATTTACGTTTCCAAGTTGCAATATGTTACAAACAAGTGTTACAGAAATAAATTCCTATGAGTTAACCTCCTAACACTAACTTATAAGCAAGTGTTGAACAAAAACATTGAACAGAGCGCTAAAGTGCACCGCGTTCGGGGGTTAGAATTTTAAAAATACGATTTCTCATCGCCTCTAAATTCGAGTGAACATTTACCACGTATAAAAAGGTGTTCGCTCGCAGCCCCCGTCGCCTATTCGAGACTGTACGAGTACGAATAGAGTTCTTTGTAAAGACAAAAGACTGTCGCAGCGAAAAGTTTCCAGAGTTCGGCCCTTTGTTTCACAATCAAGTTACATTAAAACAACGAGCCATTTAGAAGTCTCAAACAATGGGGCAAGTCGTTTTAAACATTCGACTTGGCATGTAACTGTTGTACGCACGATTGGCGTCTATAAAGCGATATAACAACCATCCGAACGAGGGCTTTATGTGTGTACGCCCCTAATACGTTTAAGTTATCGAAAATTGTGAGGTTTACGTAGAGAAACCCTTTGTGCTTGGCGGTACTTTATAGATGCGTACGCAGTTTCGTGTAGTTTAATAAGGTTAGTATGCTTTTTGACTTGTGAATTTCGGAGAAGAATACATATTTGGATATCTGTTAAGCGTCAGTCACTAAAAAAAGGAAAAGTTCTCGCCATGGGTTCAAATCTAACACAAAATAAATTTTGATTCTCGTATCGATTATATACAGCTAAAAGTAAAGTAAAGTATTAGCCTGTAATGTCCCACTGCTGGGCAAAGGCCTCTCATCTCACTGAAATACCAGTACAGTAAGGATGATGAGACATAATCACGACGCTTGCCTAATGCGGGTTGGTGATCTCAAAGCCGAGCCATGTTTGCAAAGTAGGAAACATGTAGGTACAACTATAACTTTATAAATACATATGACCTAGATTTTATTTTCTCGTACAATGTTGCTATTTTAATACACGTTTTTAATAAAAACTTTTTAATTAAACCTGTTACAAATTAAATTTGAACAAAATCAAATAAAGTCGCAAAGCAGTCGGCGGAACATTGGAAATTATTTGTTAATAACCATAATTTAATAACACATCCGCGCCGATGATGGTATAAAGCACTAATTGATATTAAAATTTAATTTCGTACTTAATAATTTGACAGCATCCGTATCCGAATAATGTTTCAATTCATTCTTATTAAACTTTTTTCCGTGTTTTGTTTGTTATTGAGTTTTCTTTACGGACACAATTAAAACTTAATTGGAATATAATTGCAATATAATGTAAAAAGCAGAGTCTGGACGTAATGATTTATTATTGTTTTAATAATAACATGAAATAATTATATTACTTTATGAAATGGGACCGTAGCGCGTCAGAATATATAACGTATTTATTAAAATACGTACCCGACGTTCAACGTTGCAACGACTAATAATATTATTATAATTTTGTACCTTTTTATTTACTTTATTAATTTACTAGCACCGCCCCGCGGTTTTACCCGAGTTGTGCCCGTTCCCGTGGGAATTTCGGGATTTTTTTTACATAAAAACCTTCCTCTTGAATCACTCTACCTATTACAAAAAACCGCATCAAAATCCGTTGCGTAATTTTAAAGATTTAAGCATACAGACAAACAAACAGACAAAAATAGCGACTTTGTTTTATACTATGTAGTGATATCACTCCACATTTGTATTTTTTAAAACAATCAGTTTCATTCTCATGATATATCAAACAATCAAATAGTAAAAACATATTGGTCCGGGCGGGAATCGAACACGCAACCGCCGACACAGTAAGCGCTCTCTCAGGCCGCTGCAGCGCTGTGCCTACAAGCTATAAAACATTAAGGGTGAATTGCACAAAGATTCATAATTATGAAAGCTTAGGTGCTAAATCGAATTCGATTTAGCACCTAAGCTTATTTAAAAAACAAATGACGTTAGTTTGAATAGGTGTTCTATTTGATGCACCATAAAGTTCAATTTTGAAGGGACAGCTTTCGTTTCTTATACATATTTTTAGGTACTAAATTGATTTAAGAGTTTTTGTGCAATGCGCTCTAAATATTACTTGAGTTCTGCTTTTAACTTACTTTTTAAAATAAAAGCAAGTAAAATCACAGTATTACAGTGCCACTTGCCAGTAGGCAACTAAGTAGTTACAACTACTCCAGTCAATTACAAAGTCACCGCAAACTGTCCGCTGACAAAGTTGGTACTATTAAATTTTATTATTATCTAAGCAGCATTAGTGTGATTAGAATTTAGTAGAGAGTGCTCGACTGTAATATACATGATTGAGGTCCCATTTGGACTGTACTTGGGTGACTGGGTTAAACTTTTAATTTGATTAAGCTTACAAAGAGGGACTGGCAATTGGTGGCTATAAGTGGAGAAGGGGAGGCCTTTTCCCAACAGTGGGACGATATGGGCTAACTGTAGCTTGAGAACTTAGATTGGTTTAAACGCCCGATGTCAAAAAAGAGGTGTTGTGAGTTGTGTCTCTCTTTTTGTCATCGTAGGTTTTAAATTAATATTTAGTTTGACGAATGAAAAGAGTACTTTAATGGGGAGAGATGAATTCTTAATGAATTCTTACATTGATTTAATGGTCGATGAATTAAAAAGAAATCATTTTTTGTAACGTTTTATTGAAGATAATGTTTTTGAATAAAACTAATAATTTTCTGTTTGTAATTATTATACCGCGGAGTGACATTTTCCATTGTTCAATTTTTATCACTAATGAGGATTAAAAAACTCTCTCCAATGCTCTATTTAAATGTAGGTAATTATTTTTAATTGACAGACATATCGGAGGTCTAAAAACTCGGACATCAGGGTTAGCCAAACCTACTTGAAGTTACTTTTACATATAAAACATATCAAAAAAGTTGTATAGTAGTAGTATAGCTTGTTATGTCCCACTGCTGGGGCAAGGCCTCTCATCTCACCGAAGAAAAGTTATAAATTTCCAAAATTTGTATCAAAAGTTGTATGAAACGGAATACCTTAATTAGAGTAATAGGTTGGTATTCCGTAACGTTTACGGGTAATGCCGAATACCGTTTGAATACCTTACAGGTACGATTTATAATTCAGTTTTACTTAATGTTCATGGGCTTTTATGAACATATTTTATTCAACGAGAAATAATAAGCGACTCCCGCCTCTACATTGAAATTTTAAAGGGAAATATCAGGGAATATTAATAAACGCCGTATTATATTTAGAGGTGTGCTTAGATACGGTTTTAACTGAGATTTTGAGTGATACAGAGACTGAATTAATGCTCAGGAACTTTTGGTTTGTTTGACAAAGAGTTTGTTTATTATTTGAGTCAGGATGGGGAAGTTTTTCTTTGTTAATAATAACAATATTAAGATAAATTGAAAAGGTAACATTTCAAGAAGTTTTCAACTGAATTTTGTATTGTGATGTTTGTAATAACTATAGTCGAATATTTTTGTGTAATTATTGTTTTAAAGCTTTAATTTTCTATCATTTGTATGCATAGTCAATCAAAATAAACGTGTATGTAAAACAGTTTAATTAAACTAAAGGAAATTTTCAACTTATTATTATCTAAGCAGCATTAGCATATATTTGATTATCAACACATTCCATAAGTTTCCTATTTCAGTGTCAGTTCAAAATATCCCCACAAAAGACCATATTTACTTTACTAAAAGGTTAAACAGAACAAAAACTCAACCTCTTAATACCAAATAAACGGTCGCATCGTTCGATATTTAATCGCAATATTAAGCCGCACATAAAAGATAAGGCTAACACACACGTGTCGAAACGTGAGCAAGCAACTCCGCTGAAGGGCGTCCGTATTCGTATAACAAGTTTGATATCGCACGGGACCTCCTACACCAGCCCTTATAACGTACTGAAAAGATATAGCGCAGTAGTGAGTCGCGGACGGAATATGAATGCAGAGCGCTGTCTCTGACCCAACTACAGCGACGACGTTCGCTTTTTAATATTGAGTGTTTTTATGGAAATTTTAGTAGGGTTTTACGATATAGAAGCGGCGGTTTGCGCTTCAACGCCAATAGTCTTTAAGGGGTATCAGGCGTTTTATAGGAGCAGCACGTACGCCGTATAGGCGTTATAGATTCGCAGTTAACCCGGATTATTTATAAAATCTACGGCTTCTCTAGGTGTGGTTGATTGTTCCCGTATTACCACTTACACTCATACGAGAAGTGAGGTTAGAATAGAAATGCTTTTACGATTATTATCATTTTAAACTATCTTCGGAATTCTTCGGTTATCGGTAATATCTTTTTTATGTTCGGTCCTTTTATTATGCCCATTTTTTGACCCTTTTAGGAATGTCGTTATTATGTACAATATGTTGTATGAAATAATAACGTAAACAAAGTAATTTGACGCATTATTCGGAACAAACAATGGCAACTCTTTTCATAGACTAGAGTTAGTTATTGGAAACAGTATCTTGTTTTTACGCCAACGCCTAACAAAATAATAGATAAACAATTATTATTCCACCAGCAAAATTCGTGCAAACATTGATCAAAGCGCTTATCTCACAAAGCAAATACGAAATAAATACCAAAAACAACTCCTCGCAAAAAAGTGTAGTGAACAAGAACGTCATTAATTCAACACAACAAGTCTTTATCAATGAATCGATAGAGCGTGGGGTTCGAAGGCGTTAATAAGGGTGGAACGTTGGACCGGTCCGTCCGACCCATTTCGAGGCACAGGGTTAACACGGAATTAAGGAAGGCTGCCCAAACTGATAAGAGACGCCGCCAGCCGGCTAATTGTCCTGAATAGATACTACTTATACTATGTTTTATTAGTTTTTTACTTGTTTTTCGCTAGTTTCTTTTGTAGAGATTCTTGAGAGGTGATTTTAGTAGCGTCTAGATTTGACAGTGATTTTTTTGTTTATTTTCACAAATTACTTCTTACGTATACATGAGAAATAATAAATATATAAATAATTTTCTACTCGGCTCTTTGATAATGATCAAAATCAATTACTTATTATAATTATCACGCATCCAAAAAGTAACGTACAACCTCAACAATCGAAGAGACAACACTATCACCTATCTCCCTCACACGACCCCCCAACAAAGTCAATTAATAAAACATTACAAGGTAAATAGATTGGAAGTCGCATTACAAACTCGAACATCGTTTAGATAGTGTAACGACAGACAGGGAGATAAACAGAACACGCGTACAAACACTTGATTACTTTATATATAGATACGGTTTAAGGAATCCGCTTGGGACTACAAGATGTAAATGAAATGCTTTGGTAAATAGGTGTGTTTTAAACCTCTTGTGTAGGAAAGTAAGGCCTCGCTCAAGGAGACGAAAAGCGTTGCGTATCTCTTCAATATAAACAGAATTATAAAATTGAATTTGGAATCGTAATCGTGCGTGTTTTGTTTTATACTTTTTTTAGCCTTAGAATTACAGTGTTGATTTTGACTTGTGTTTGTTTGTATCTCTGTGATATAAAAGCTCAAACTCATCTTGGTCTACTCGGCGAAAACTCTCGGATGAGCGAAGTACTTACTGCGTTATACGTGGGTAAATATATTTGATATTATGCTGTTATTTGGAGTATTAAATAGGTTTGGTGTTTGGTTCTAATGCTGATTGCACACAATACAAAACCATGGTTGAAAAATGCTGATAGTTCAAGAAACTGGTTGTATTTTCCATCAAAATCCGTTTAGTCATAGTCTTGCAGAAAGATAAACCAAGCCTATAAATAATAATTCCGCCGCTTCCTCCCCCACCTTAAGCCCAGTCCACACGATGTCCTCAAGGCACGCAATACACCTATTTTTTAGGCTCTTGTCCAACACAATAGTGCCTTAAATTTTGATAACAAAAATAAGAGGCGTTATAAAAGTCGTGCGATTTAGGACCCTCCGCACGGAATGTGTTCTCATTTCTCTTTTTAAATGCTGTTAGAGAGTGAGAATATTTAGTTGTTGATGTCTCTTAGGCCATTTTCAATGTAAATAGTTAATAAGTTCGACTAGGGTGACCGCCTGAAGGCTTCTAACATGGTCTTACGATTGAAATAACCGGGACCGACAATTTAACATGCCTTCCAAAGCACGGTAGCGCTCAGATAGAAAAGCCACTATCGACCATCCATCCAGGTAGGGGCCGAATTGGACTTTGCTCAAACAAGTTCTTTATGAAGTCGGAAGTTTGATTAAAATTGCATTTGAATGAAATGTGTCCGAGCGAAAAATCACATGTAATCACTATACTACACACACTATACACACGTGTCAGATTTACATTAAGCTATATTTAATTTCATTATATGAGCACCATTTATGACATAGACACATACTTATGAGATACTATGCCTCAAGTTTGGACCGATGCCCAATACGATGTTCAATAGGCAATTCAATGTCGAATTTTGTGCAAAGGAATGGGCAATAATTTTGATTGTCTATTGGAGCAGATCTGCCATACTATGGGCCATAATTATGAAATCATGATAAATGTACCTTTGCCTTTTAATGGAGTTTTTTAGGGCAATGTTACCAATAGCAATTCATAATATCCTAAAGGTAGTCCGGCCAAAGATGTTTATATAGTCTAGTTTGTGTTTCAAGTTTCCTCTAGCCTTAAATCTCAACTGGGCTAGACTTTGTGTGTTTTCTTTTCACTTTCCAAATACTAATTTTGCTCTGTTTACTTAGGACTTGCTTCAACTTAAACTTTGTTCCTTGCATATACCCTGAAATCTGTTATCAGCATCTCTTTAAAAATTCTATTTATGTTCCTAAACTTCCCTATATTCTAAAGATGTTTGGATACTCGTGTTTGCATAAACTTGTTAAATTTATATTCAGCGTAACATAGTGAACTTATGTAAGACTCGAAATTTACAAAAAATCATTCATTCATTCATTCATACCGAGTATACTCGTATTAGTGGACTAACCATATTAAATGAATGAATGCTTGACGTCAGCCAACCCTGGTGTCGGAGCTGTTGCACCGTCCAAAAGCCTCCGACATGGTTAGACCATGTCCATTGATCATCGATTCATGTAGGTCGATTGAAACAACCGGGACCAACATTTTAACGTGCCCTTCGAAGCACGGTTTCATCAAGTCTATTCACCACTATCTTAAGTTACGCCCAAAGGTATAATCGAGTAATTTTTAATACGTTTCAAATTCATAGCCGCAAATGTAATGTCTGCGGCGGCCTTAGTTTGCATATTATTGGAGTAATTAATAATAGACCGGCTTAGGGCGCGCCGTAGATTAAACTTATAGAGACAAAGTTACTCAGTTACGAGCTACGGAAAAAGGTAATATAGACTATTAATAATGTTATAATATCATCATAATGTCATTTAATAGAGTTAATGAGATTAGCATGTGAAGGATTTTCTACGAAACATAGTGTTAACAAACTTCTGTCAATAGTCTTAGTCACTGAGATAAGCGCTATAGGATAGCCTAGATTAAATTATTATTAGGTAAACCAACTAAATGACACTCACAGTATTCGATAATAGTTCTACTAAAGTAGGTACTGTTATCGAATCTATTCCATACACTAGCCCTTAAAGACCACGTAACACAATACACTTAAAATACTTTCAACATCGAACGCTTATCTATAAATAATTGTAGAGTTGTTATAAAAATACTGGATCTCTAAATAGGCTGCGAGGTATTTGCAGGGTGAATGGGTCCCGATCATTAAAGAACAAGAAAAGGCATAAATACCTACAATGCCACGGCCGTATGCCTCCCTAACCGGTGATCGAATACATTGCTGGACGAAACATTTGGATCAACACTTTTTACAATTAGAAAGAAAATTTTAAACGAAAGTGTTATTTAAAATGTCATTGAACTGTGTATAAGGTTGTGTGATACTCGTAGATGCAGTTGTATGATGACATAGTAGAAGCTGAAAGGTTAGTTTTGGTTCAGCGATTGTTTGTGGATTAGATCGGGCTATTTCTGTAATATAATATAAAAGATTATTTATTCAACTGATTTTTTAGAGTTTACAAATCTAATATTATTCACTTAGGTACTTATAAACAACCAACTAAGTATTTATTTTTTCATAAGATTATTTTTTACCATCAGTCATTTATAAGAATTTTTTTAGCCCCGTACTGAATATTAGATTAAACAATTTAACCTATTCCTATTAGTTAGTCCCGCAGTGTACAGACTCGTCCATGGATTCTCAACAGCGATCGAGATGAGTGGTAGCCGACGACCGTAAAAATAATGGGCGAGAATCGGCCGAGCGTCGGGCTGTACCTACCGCGTTTAGATATTACTAGCCGCGCCCCGCGATCTCACCCGTTAATTTCGTGAGTTTGGGGATAAAATGTATCCCATGTGTTATTATTGTGTATAATCTATATTACTGTAAAGTTTCATCGAAATCTATTCATAAGTTTTGGCGTGAAAGAGTAACATACATCCATACATCCCTCCTCACAAACTTTTGCATTTACTCGTATAATATTAGTAGAAGAATAATATAATTAGAAGGACTAATTTGTGTATTAAGAGCAAATGTTTGGTATTTTGAATGGTTGTCAGATCATTTATATATGTTCAATGTCGCTTATGCTTATAAAATAGATTACTTTATGTGTCTTATGCTTTCGTAATTTTGATCGTAAAGGTATATAGCATAGCATATATTTGATAGCATTGGTGTAATTGCATTGCTAAGTCCGCCTAATATCACGTGATCTCACCTAACTTCGGTCACCGAATCATCGTCTTACTTTTATGCGTCCACCGTTCGTCAATGTAAGTCGCTACTCGTTATTAAGTTACAGATTCTACCGTTTGATAAAAAAGTCCGAATAGCGTATTCGTTTCCCTAAATATAGATAGGTCCGTTTATTTGTCGCTACATTAAAGTCCTTTCAAATTAAATCGTAAAGAAGTATGCTGTCAGGCGTTAGAATCCATACAAAAATAAATATAATATCTTTAAGTGTTAAGTACGTACGGGTGAGTTATATAAAAGGTATATTCAGAGGAGCGCACGGCGAGTATCACCGCCGACACAAGTAGGCAAACAAGTTACGCAAAACGAAGGTAAAAACATTTTTCCATATACATTTTGGTACATATTCCCTCGAAAAACGTTTTGAAGTGACGCAATATAGGCCTCGAAACCCCTATGTTTAAATAAGCCGACATCAAAGGTAGCACGAAATATTGGTTCCTATCGGACTCAATGAAACAATTTTTTTTATATTCGTTTTTATTTTGCCAAAAGAGAAATAGGTAGCCCTCTTTTATAGTGATAGCGAGTGATAAAATATATTGCATCAACATAACATTACGACACGACGTTCTGCATAAAACGTAGTTTTATTCGGGCCAATAAAACTCATATCAATTACGACATCTATTTTATCAAAGTACGTTTTATCGATCGAAGTAATCTCGTTAAAATCGGTACATTACATTGAAATAAGTACTCTGATTTAAAATGTTGCGATAAAATCTTTTTCATCTCGCAAATGCAGCTATTCAGGCGCCGAGAGCGACTACAGTCGTTTAAGTAAAAAGAAGCTAAAACTGTGAGTCAAATCACAAAGCGAGTTTGTGTCGCTCGTTTTTTTAAGCCGTCATTTTAGCGATCGGCCCAGGTGAGGCGGCAAAGTGATAGCTGTCTCATCTAATCTCGCGAACGACGCCCAATCTTGCCTTCAATCGAATCGCCGTGATTGCGTCAACCGGATCGATCTCCTATCATCATTTAAAAAATACAGCTTCTAAAACAATGAAAGCAAACATGAAACTTCACTTTATTACTCCGTTTGCAACAGACTCTAATTAATTAGTGTAAGTGCCGGTGAGTCTCGAGAGATTGGTCATTAATTAAACGGGTCTTTGGCGATCGATCTGCAGGCAAACAATACACTTTATTACTTTTATTACCCATTTCATTCGCTGTCTACTCTCCCTGCTGCGGTTGCTTTTTACTATTAATGAGAGCCGAGTATCGAACGAGTGAACGAGGAGATGTAGTTTCTTATTTCTCATTAGGAGCCGTTCATCGCTCTACCGGAAATTTTACGAGTTTCGACATGTTTCCTTTCATACGAAACCGTCGAATAAAGTTCGTTACTTTATTACATCACTATCTTATAGATAGCTTTACGATTCTCTTATTCTTACTTATTGCTTCAATGAGAATATCTCAAGTGTACGTAATTACACCTTCAAAGGAACCCCAAATTCATAAATAATTAAAATGGAAAGAATTGGAAATCTTCCGAATACAAGTGGATATTAAAATTAAAAATCAATGACAATAATACGAACGAAATGAGCGCGAAATTGCAAAACCAATAAAATTCAGTAACAATATTCGTGGAATTAATTTTATATCATTTTAATTTAACGGCATTGGGTTTAAATATTCATTTGGTCGTTAAAAGAATCCATTAAGCTAAATCACCAGCGCCCGTGGGTATCCTTTGTGGTAAAATTAAAAATCGCGAGAATGGTCTCGTATTAAAGAAAGCTTTACTTAAAACGGTCATAACACTTACACGGTAACCACAGTTTAGCGGTTCTCATATTTTTATCGATATTAGAATTTGTTTCAGAACTTCATAATTAAAGCTTTATTCATCTTCCAAAAAGTTCAATTTTCTTTTAAGCTGTTCTCATTATAAAAACATTTTTAGGTTACATTTACATATCTTTAGAGTTTAAACTTTATGACAACGACATAGAGTTAAACAAACATCCAAGTTACGAATTCATATCGAATATTTGTCTCGACCGGTGGTTTTAATCAAAGTTCATTTGAACGGAGCTTGTTTCAAATACAAATAATTGAACATTGATCAGCAAACATTCTATATGTAGTCCATATGTAATATAGGTGTAGCCTTTTTTAGACTTAGGCATTTGCAAAATTGTATATCAAAGGCGAAATATAACTTTTTAAGAAATATATGGGACGAATTTTTTGGATTGTACCGAGCATCACGTTCGACTTTGTTTGTCCGAATCGCTTGTTAACCCCTCATCTGGGTAAATGCTTCCCCTGGCTGCCGGCGAAGCAACAATCGGTCCAAGACGCACGTTGGCACACTGCCGACGTCTGTAAGTGAGAGTTCCGATTTTATTTCCTTCAATAGACCGGATATTTCGGATCAATTGCTCAAGAGCATACTCGAACATTTTAAAAAAGAACGGCTGGACTTCACTTAATGACATCTGATGTGTAATTTCACGAACGTGTACAAGGTGATTTGAGGGCGTTGAAAAGGGTTAAGAACCGACGGCCCTAAGGAAACTCTGACCGTTTTATAAACTGACGAATGTTTTCTAAGAAAATGTACGTTTTGTCTAGATACAGTTGCGGGAGTTTCCCCTGAAAAGATTTAAAAAGCCGCATTGAAAGTGGATTTGAAGCGGTGGTCCTGAATCGACTCTCAACGATTACGAATGAAGAAATGCTTTTGCTTTTTCTATACAAATGTTTCTGGGTTTTGTGACTTTACATTTTTAAAAGGATTTCGCTGTAGTATTTTTATTGATGTCAGGGTTTTGCATTAAAACGTTTTATAAAAATGACGTAATTTAATTACGGTTTTGAAAGTATCGATAATGCTGTAAATTAATTTTCCTACAGTAACAGCCTACTATTTAGGACCTATTTTGGACTGCAGGACTTAAGTCCATTAGTCGCACGGGTGATATAAAAACGTGGAGGATTGGATAGAACCACGGAAGAGCGAAGCACTTTCTGTTCGTGGAACCGTTTTAGAAAACAATATAAATTTACCAAAACTATATAAAATATCATCTAAAATTGCCATCACAATTTACCTTACATTATACCTCAATAATTAATTCCTAAACAATTTTAAAACAAAAACTTTTTATAAAAAAGATAATCACCAATTAGTAATAATCTAAACGCAATTCTAATATGAGAATCATTATACTCGATGCCCAATTGAGTCGGAGGGGCATACGGAAATGCCAGCGGGGTGGGGGGTTGTTAAGGGGGGGTTCTCATTGAGAGCGGATTATCCTTCGAACCAGACCGGGTCTGACCTCTAACTACTAGGATAAGACTTTTATTATACCTTGCCGGGACTGATTGATTTTCTCTTCATAACTAGTAATGTTTGTCTGTTTTTGTTTGACTGAGATTTGTGAGTTCTGTACTGGGAACTGAGATATCAGAAAACTCTACTAAGATATGAGTATATTTCCTATTTATGAGTATCATTTTTATTTATGAGATATCATAGATCTATACATAAAAACGCATTGTTATTACAGACTCAAGTTAATTAGATATCTAATAGTATAATAAAAAGGCATTATTTTTAAAATCCAAGTTATCTGAAACATTGGGTTATGCGATAAAAATAATCTGAAAAGTAATATTTTTAACTCAATTTTAAACCTGTCGAAATAAATCATCCTTATATATTTTTTGTGTTCAGTAACAGGATTAAGAACGTTAGGATGTAGTGTAAAAAATATTTTGTCAGATTTTAATTCTGATTTGTTTAAACTTCGCGTTTTATATTTTACCTTTTATGGAAAATTATGAATTTCTCAATTCCATGCGAAACATAATAAATACGTCTAAACTAGATAAGCCAGTGCTTAATACAAAGTCATTGATTAGTACATTACACCCGGTTACTTTACACCCGGGTATATTACCCGGAGTTTAATTCCCGGGTAGGTCCGTAATACTCGGCTGCATCTATTGAACATTAATCAGATTTAATTATGATCCATAACGGTGGTTTTAGCCCACTACTGTTAGCGTTGTAATTATTGTTTCAAATACACGGAAATAATTGGAAAGTGGAGTTTTAGGTTTTTTTAAGGCTATTTTGATTAGGGTAAAGCGATAATGGGGGTTAGATTGAAAGTTACAAGTTGCAAGTCGGCTAGTTTAAAAGTCGCAATGTCTTTCAAACTATGTTTAACTAGCAGTGCCTCGCGGTTTTACCCGCATTGTGTCCGTCCCCGTGGGAATTCCGGGATGAAAAATAGCTTGTAACCATTACATTAACTGTGGCTATAAATTACAAAAATATTTTTTCAAATCGGGTTGGTAGTTTCTGAGATTAGCGCGACCAAAAATACTAAATATCTAACTTGAAGAGCTTTCTTATATTGGTATAGATATTCGCCGACTTCTGGTTTCATAGCTCAATCTAAACCTTAGGTCATAGGTTTTTTGTTATGAATTTAAAGCCTCGCGTTTAATGATTAATGAAATAACCCTTCTCTCTAATAACGAAAGTGCTCTCGAACGGGTACTATCCCCCGGTACTTTGTCATGTCCACAGAACAAGTTAATCAGTAATCTGGCCGCCACATGGGCCCAACGTCACTCCTCATAATTATTCCCATTTCCACCGTTCTAACACAAACTCTCGCAATATAATTTTTGCAAACAACGACATTAATCACCGGAAGTCCAAAACATAACCCTCTCGAGCAAGTCGATTAATTGCCGTTTTAATTTAACACACATTCCGCAAAAAAACACATAAATTGCTCATAGCGTCGCGCGATGAAAACGTCCACGGCGAGATTTTAATTACACAAATATTATTAAGTGAGTCGTGGAATAAAAGGTGTACGGGGTCGCCGTTGGGACAAAGACCCAGATTTCCATACGTAAAAAGCATAAATAATTTTGATTGTGGGCAACCCTTACACATAAATAAATAGTACGCTTTGGCGCTAACACACGTGTGTAAATACCCTACGGCGAGCAAATAATGTGAGTGTCACACGAGGGGCCCGCCCGGGGCGGGGGCGCTCGGACCAAAAATAAATAGGTACACAATCTGAACCGCACAAATACACACATTTCGACGGTGTAATGAGTTTGCGGTGCTCCACGAGTTAGTTTTTATTTCGTTGTGACGAAAGTGTCGCCGCGAAGTATCCGCAAACATATCGGTTCGGTTTGTTGGGTCAATCTCGTTATTTTCGATGACAATTTACCTTAAACAATGTTCTTTTGTGTCCGGATCTGAGTATAATGTTGTGACATCGACTGTACTCTGATCAAACGGAACGAAAAGACGGTACGAAATGTTGTAAGCTGAAATGAAAGGAAGCGGAAATACTTGTAAAAATCGTATTACTTGAACTGAACTCAATATTTGTACTAAATATAAATTGAATGTTGAGCAATATTTCGTGGAGACGTTGAAGAAATTGTTAGGGGTTCGGAAATCATAGCAATGGTTGCGAGGAAGCCGCGGAAATGACTGCCTAGACCCGGCGCAGCCTCACCTCGTCTCACAAACTCAATATTCTTGTTAAAACTCCTCGCTTTATGTATTACTGTTTGTTTACTTTATTTCACGAGGATATGATGGAAAATAAATACGTACTTAGACAAACAATTGCTACTCCAATATGTATAAGAAGATCTCCAAACGCGAATATTAAAGCGACTATTATTAAATCGA
This sequence comes from Cyclophora albipunctata, assembly GCA_963082685.1. NCBI lineage: Eukaryota > Metazoa > Arthropoda > Insecta > Lepidoptera > Geometridae > Cyclophora > Cyclophora albipunctata. The sequence goes on from OY720119.1 coordinate 1,047,563, forward strand.
TCTAAAGTATCTATCAACTAAGTAATACTACACCCATACATATTTACCTTCCTCAACTTACTTTCTACAGTACACATAATCGCTTACGTAATATGTTTAAAACAATCTTGGCAAAGCAATCAATAACAAAGACCAACATTGAAGATGAACACATCCAACCACAAGTGAGTTCATCCCGACCCACCATTTACATAAGAGAAGGTCCTTGTTTGTTTTGACCTTACCGTACATTCAAGTAATTAAGTTAAAAGTTAAGTATGCTTTGAGAGAACTCTCTGATGCAACACTTTTAAGTGAAAATAAACACTGATTTAACTCTCTAATTAAAATTTAACTTTGATGTGACCAGCAAGATTTTGAATTTGGAATTGTTTGGGTTACTTTCGTCTGTTAAAGATTAATGAAGCTTCATATCAATATATATCACGTTGACGTAAGATCTCATATCGCTTCCCCAAATCTGAAATGATCACTTAAGAAAGAGATACAACTTTAATATCACCGTTAGAACATCCACTGAGTTTACAGCCGAAGTGCCACCTATATTACGAGCCTATAACCTGACTTAATAAAGTGTGCCCACAATAACGTGGTACGAACAAAAAGGCGTTAACTGTCCTATATCTCATTGCGACGAGGCATATGTTGAAGGCAGGACTTTACGACACACATAAAGCTTCGCAGAAACGCAGGCGTATACGCCATAATGCTGTACAGTCGAGGAAAAATGCCTTAATCACTTTGACAGCGAGATTTTTTTATATGCGCTCATGACATACATTTTTGTGCCGTTTTCCCGTCCAGAAAGATTTGCTTGGTGACTTTTTTGATGAGATTTGTCTTGAAATTGTGTTCCTTTGCATCGTATTAATATTATATTGTAATGCCTTTGGACCTTGAATTGTTCGTGATTGACCAATAAGGAAAATAGTTAAGGAAGAATTAGGATTAATTGTTTACTTGCTAAAATGTTGTAAACAGTGACGTTAACAAACAGTATTCATAATCATGTAATAATCAAACAGTATTAAGGCACAATATACAAAAAAATGATTAAACGCTAATCTGAAGCCTAACTATTTGTGTCCCTGACGTTACTAGCCATTACTTAGTCCCATAACTTCTGTTTAGTGAGGACGCACCGCGCCCGACATTGTACTTTAATTCATGACGTGCCGCCCCATACAAGTCTAATTCCGCCGTTTCCGCGGACGCCTTCAGTCTTTTTTATAACTTGTAATTTGGACATGACAGGTGACACACTTTTGAATGATCGTCAATTGTCTTGTTAAGGAAATGGGAGAGTTCACGAAAAACGTAGGTATGTTGCGTAGGGCGGAAGGCGCGCGTAATTTATATGTGACTGGGCGTTTTATTGCGTTTTAAGAAAAATGTCACGCGTTTTTTGACAAGCGGCGACATTTATTTATATTCAGATATTAATTTAGAAGCAGCCTTGGGTTTGGCTTTGTACCTGTAAAGGTAGATTTTTTGGGACATTTAGTAAAAAATAAATATGGTTTGGATATACGTACCACTTACCAAAGAACTTTATTAAGTACTTACCAAAGAGCATTGGAACTAATTTATCTAATAATGATGATATTTTGACGCTAATATGATTAATCATCTGCAGCTAGAAACTTGCAGCTAAAGAGCTCCATAATTTTACCTTTACCTTATTCTGACATATTATCCTTATTTCACTTTGAATTGTGCTTCCTTAAGCACAATTCAAAGTGAGTAAGTAGTACCTACTGAAAATAGCTTTGAATGGAAGTGTTAACTATAAAAGTATTGCAGTAAACTTCTACTACTATTTAGGAACGAAAATTCGTTAAAATTCTAAAATTGCGATTCAGAATTATATTTAAGCATAACCTCTACATCTACCCTGATTATTCTGGTGAAACAGTTAAAGCGGTCACACAACTTTCGATTTCCATTTCATAGAACATTTTGGCTGTAAGACGACATTTGTTACGCGAGTAGTTGTATAAACAAATTCTACGGTGTCTTCAAACTCTCGCTGTTTGGCGGCGCGCCAAAGGATATGCTTTGCCAAATCGCCGGTGACTTTCCCCGTAAAAATGTTATAAAAATAATATATTTGCGTGATTTTTGGCCGGTTTCAATGTCTGTCGGTTTCGTTTGTACTTCCACAGGTTTGATAGCCGCAGGAGGGTGGGTTGTTTTCGAACAAGTATTTCTAAATTAGATTTTTCCTTGAAACATGTTTGTGAAGTTAAACGTTTAACTATAAATTGGAGACGTAATTGTTTATCGGATCTGTAAACTGTAATACTGAAAACATGTTTTGCGAATAAAAAAATATTAATTTGAAACTGCTGAATCTCAAGCTGATATTACTATCTCTAAACAACAAATAACTGTATTGGTACTTACAAATAGAGAAATTCCTATTATTAGTTTTTTCAGTACATGTTCAATTAAAATAGAGTACGGACGGATCTATAAGCCTGTATTTAAAAATAAATTTTTTAAATTTATTTTGAAAATTAAGTATACGAAATCAATTTCAAATCGTAACTACGTAAAAAAATAAAATTTAGTCAAAACAAGTGCACCTTGCTTCTTAAAATAATAATAATAATACGTGTATCATTGTATCAACTTTGACACAGTTCCAAGTGTAACTTGATACGTTTGACTGTTACAAACGTAGCCCACGTAGTCCGTGCGTAGTCTAACTTGTACGAGTATTGTACGAAATTCACGTACTACGAACGTATATCTCTATGTAGTCGGAATTATTTTATGGTATCCCTAGCTGAACTAAACTTACTGTGTATGAAGTTGCACGTCGTGATATACGGCTGTGCAGTGTGGACAACTAATTTAATTGTGCTAAGTTTAAATGTAATTTCAACTTTGATTTTGGATACGAATGTGTTTCGTAGTAATGTGAAGTTGCTTTGCTTCAGGTATTCAAGATGTCATGTAGGAAAATTAGGAAAGCAGAGAAGTCATACTCTTTCTACATAGATAACTTTTTTAAACCTATATTGTCCCACCTGCTAGGCAAAGTTTTCCCCCACGCATCGCCTACCCCCTTTTACTTTTGCAAGCTTCCACCAATTGCTTTAATAGGTGACGAGATCGTAAAATAAGAATAGAAGTTATAAATATATTATGCATGTTAAAAATGAAATAGACATCTTGAAAGGTTTAACTTCCATTAAGTTTGTACACCCATTGCCTATTATTTCGACACATAATGCGATTCAAGTCATTAGTTTGCAAACCATTTGTTAGAAGTTAGATTTAACTATTAAATATTACCGAGCCGTAATAGGTAAATTCAATTCCTACTTATACATAATTTAAAATAAAATTGGACCCTGTAAGACATGAAGTATGTTAGAAGCCTCCCGCAAAATCTGTTTAATAATTATGACATTGATACGTAATCAAAGCTACCAAAGATATTGTTTAATTTAAATACCTATCAAATGTATAAAGCATTGTGCCCTCTAGTTACCCAAATATCTTGTATCATATAGAGTTATGTTTTTATTAAATGGCACGAAGCTAACCAATGAAACCAATTTAAAGTGCATTGGATAGTTTTGAGAGCAAGTTTAATATCAGATATGTATTACACGTTCCCGATATTGTATCACCGTGTGTATCCAGTTTATTAAGTACGTGAGAACCGAAACACGGCTTCAAAGTCTATGAACAAACATAAAATAACACGTAACTTTTATTACGTGTGGAGTTAAATTTATATTAGAAATACTCTCTATACACAAGTTTTGCTTTTGGTTTGGAATTTATTTTTTATTTTTATTGTATTTCTGAGATATAACATTTTAATAAAACTGTACTTAGTAATTATTCTTATAGCACTTTAATAGTAAAAGTAAAGTAACAGCAATGGTCACTTTCTAAAGAGTCGAAAGAGTACTAAAAGATAACTAAAAACAAAATATACCAACCAAATTCCATCCATACGCAACGTGCCGTTAAGAATACAAAACAAACATCAAAAACAAAAACCAATCGACCATAATTTAAAATTTTAATATAAAACCTAAGTCAAACACATTAAAACTTAGTATCCGTCGTACATGTTCGGTGTGAAGAGCACGTTCGCCAAACTCCGCGACCGTGTGTCCGCAGTGTTATTAGGTACGTGAGGGCGGTGTTATCATGAGCTACCGTTTGTTATTAAGGATCACGCTGTAATCAGATATGCTCGGTTAACTCGGTGGCCGTGTATCTCTACGATGTATGCTTTAGATATTTTTGACCGTCTTATATATATTAAGCGATGTAATTACTTGCTGGTTTATATTTTTACTGCTTTCAAAAAGCTGCTTATTAAACAGACATTGTTGTACAAAGTTTGTAAACGTATCTTTCATTTTATTTTAGGAAATGCGAATAGTTTTGGAACGAGATAAATGCGTCGTGATTACGTTTAATCCTCTTCACAGTACTGATATCTTCGGTGAGAAGAGAGCCCTTTGCCCAGCAGTGGAACGTTACAGGCTATTACATAATAGTGTGCTATACAGCTTTCTCTCTGAGGTACAGGAGAGAACATAGAAAATTCTAAGTGCTAAAAGGAATCATGTACAGTGAAAGCATCACACACGAGACGCCCATAAAACGGTTTACCAACTAACCAGCAGTGAATAAATTCCCCATGAGCCACTAAACGCCTAGGTCTTTGAATAGAGGTCGTAAAGGATCATAGAGCGAGGAGCTACCACATGACCCCACATTACTAGTCATACATATATATTAAGTTATTATGAGACGAGCAATAAAACGCACGCACTCTATACCGTCGTTATTATCTGGTACTTGGTAAAGTGTTCTATTCACTACGCGACACAAAGACAATACGCGACAGACATTCGCGTTAACGCGCTGTTTAAGACGTTCAAATCGTTAGTATTTTCGTCGCAATCAACTTCAATGTCGTATCTCGAATGGGTAGCTTTTGTTAAGTGTAATATAAATTTACTGAGTTAATGAACAGGATTAGGTAGCAACGTTTCAGAGACAACAACCGATTATATAAGGGGAAATACATTTAATGTTGGCATTCAATTTGTCTTGTAGTTATGGTTTTGACATGTTATTGGTTGTGTTCATTGATGTATTTTATCTTTTACTAACGGCGAAAGGTTCGCGTATAAATCTGGTTGTTTCTGCGTTTGAATCCGTTGAATTATCGAACAAAATATGACGTTAAAAATAAAAAAATGTTTTTTATTTTAACAGAATATTTTCGTCTCAAAATCACATTGTCAAAGCGTTTTTGTCTCAAATTGTATAATGAGTCCGCCGTCACTTCTGTTAAGTTTAAGTTTATGACTATTCCACTGGAGATTATCTAACAAAATTATCTCGAGTCGTTAGCCCAACTTACTGACTACATTGTTTTGAATATTATTTTGAATTGCAAAAAAATAACATTAATTTTTACGTTATTCTTATTGTTTTGAAGAATTTACATTTCAAATGTTTTCGGTGAATTTTGAACGATAAAAGTGACGTTTGTAGAAATCTTTAATTATACATATGATAATTTGGGGCTATTTTAAAAGAATAAATAATTTCTTATGTTAATAATTAAGTACCTATGGATTTTTTCTTACCTACTTTAAATTCCAGATAGTAAATGGTATGAATTCTGAATTTTATATAGAACGAACACGAAGAAAACTTGCCAAAACTCAAATGATTTTTACACAAAAAAAAACTTTCCCCCCATCACTGACAAAAATAGCTGACACCAGAGTTCTGTTTTCGATCAAATTATACGCCAAGCTCAAGAAATTTGCGTGATGAATGAAGAAATCGCGCATTAGAGAGGGATAGAGCTACAAAGGGTTTAGTAAGAGTAAAAGAGATGGGAGAACTTCGTTTTGGCGGAATGTTAAGTGAGTTAAATCCCCAAATAAAAGGTGGGTTGTGGAGTCAGCAGCGTTGGATGCTGACGAAGGCTGTGGGTAATGAACTTGTAGGTAGTGAGGAACACGCCTACAACTACGAAACATTTGGGAGTTATTCGATTTTGTTGGATTTTTTTTTGGATAGGGCAATTTGGATAGTTAGCAATCGTTTTGATACAGTGATGTTTATATGTATTTGATTGTTTTAGTATGATCTGAGTATTTAAAATCAGTTTAATCTAGTACTGTAATGAAATAGTTTTACAGTTTAAACTACCACTTGCATGCTTTCATCGCAAACAAGCTGAATAGTGATTTTTTGGGTTTTTTGTTTGTTTGAACACATCTAAAAACTACATATAAGAAAGGCACAACGCGGGTAAAACCCCGGAGCGCTGCTAGTCCAACTACAAACCAAATAAACAAGGCCTCCATTTATCGATACATCGACTTCACCTACGATATCTGACTTTTATCGATACGTCACGTCACGTCCCTATCGAGTGTCCCCTACGAAATATTATCAGAGGGATCTTCCAGGAGTGATTACCGACGCCTCCAGACACGCGATAACAATAACTGGACTTTGATGGCAGCAAATAAACACGTACTATACGAATACATATTCAGTAGGCAAGCAAGGGCCGGCAATCGATTCGGAAAATGTACCGTGGAATCGGGTGTTTTAATACCGAGTTATGGACGCCACTGAAATGAGGTGTTAAGTATAAGTGTTGCCCTGTATTGTCCCTTCGTTAGGCAAATGCCTCTCATCTCACTGTAGATATCAGTGGAGTGAGGAGGTGTTAATTATTTCTTCTTATGTATAAACATTTTTTACAAGTATTTGTCAAAATTAAATGAAATTAACAAGTAGCTCAATTTGAGTGTCATTCTGGTAAAGACATTTCCTCAAGTTTAGTAAGAAAAGTAAGTTCGTGTTAACCCTGGTGTTGGCAGTTTTTAGACTATCTTAAGGCCTCCGACGATTGAAAAAATTGGGACTGGCAGTTATTGTACGCTTCGAAGCGTAAAGGCAGCGCTCCGATGAAATACAATGTCAAGTAGTTTAAAAAGTTAAAAACGAAAACTGCATATAACATTAATAAATTATACCTACGACAATATTTTTCATTCAAAATGAATCCAATTGATTTTAAAAAAGTATTCTCTTTCATAAAACTTTGAGAAACTAAAGATTTTTCTCGTTTCAAATGTGAGTGCGGTTTCGTTGAATATTTTTTTACTTCAAAAACATAATGGCATTGAATTTTATGAAGTTTGGAAAGAAAATGTAATTCAATATCGAGATCGCATGGAACTTTAAAACAAGTTCAACGTTACTGAAAATGAAAACATTTTCCCTTATACTAGTTTACGCTTACTTTGTGCTTAGCAATACGAAGTTACGACCTTTTTGAAATATAGTCTTTACAAACATTTTGAATGTTATTTTTCAACAAAAGTCCTTTTGTAAAGTTCAGTATTTAATATATGTTTTTAATAATAGTCTAACATTGAAGTCTACTAATATTGGTGCCTAATATTAAAAGTTTTAACAAAAGCTTCAAATATTATAAAACTTTATCTACACTAATGTTATATAGAAGTAAAGTTTCTGACTTTGTGTGTTTGTAAGGGCCAAACTACCAATCTGATTTCAATAATTCTTTTTATAATGAATAGCCTCGTTCAACGCGATGGTTATAAGCTATTTGTCATCCCGAAATTCCCACGAGAACGGGCAAAACGCAGGTAAAACCGTGTGGTGCTGCTAGTAATACATATTTCAGAAGCTTTTATTCAGAAGTTTATTATTTTCCAAACAATATAAACCATACCAATATTCTTTAGTACGACCGTGAAAACAAACCATTAATTCAATATTAAAAATCCAATATCTTTGAAAGATAGCAGTTATCATATAACCTTACGTTAATATCAAAACTAAAACTGTGATTAAAGGTCACAAAGCTGCGGGGCTGCACACGAATTAGAGCTTTAACATCAAGTGGATATGACCTAAAATAGGGGTTAATGTAGCGGTGATCTTGTGTCGTGTTTATATCGCGGTTAGGATGTAATCTAACTGCGGTATGCCACTTAATGGGCACTCACTATTGAGCCGAAGAGGCCATATAAAGGCCTAAGGGTTTACGGACCGTTTTTCAATTTATAATTAAAATTGGTTAAGTTCCTTTGAAATGATGTATTTTGATATATAGAATAGAAAATAGGTGATATTTAATTCAATCACAGTTTTATTGTAGCGCTCGTAGCGTAGTTTGACTAAGCGATGTTAGCTGATTGCGATTGTTAAGCAACGTGCAGCTCGACTCCTACTAGGATGGGTAGCCGATAGTGGCATTACTATAGGTGATAGGGCTCGTAAAATTGTCAGTCCCGATTGTTTAAATGGTCAGACCATGTCGGAGGCCTTGAGGCGGTCTAAAAACTCCGACACCAGGGTTGGCCACTAACCCACTCGAACTTACTTTACAGTTTTGTTAACGGTTCGCTATAGAAATCCTACACAAGGAGTATCCAATGATTGAATCTCTTTAATAAAGTACTCGGCTGAACTTTGAAGCCTCTAAACAGCAGAACTAAAGCTAGCCAATAAATACAAGTTGGCTGAACCAAACACTCGTTACCGAAACATAGTCTGGCTATAGTTTGGTATGCATTTGACTCGTGGTCCGTGCGCTGGGGGACAATCACCGTTAACTTAAAGACTAATTAAACCTCTAAGGAACGGGAGAAACTTCGAGGCTTTGAGGATGAAACGATTACGTGGGGTTATGGGGATGGGACGCCAAAAGTATTGAGATGTGACCTCTGGTTTACTAGTGGCAGTGGATTGAGAAACTATTATAATGGTGACTAGCACCCCGCGGTTTTACCCGCGTTGTGTCCGTTCCCGTGGGAATTTAGGGATGAAAAATAGCCTATAACCTTCCCGTTGAATGTGGCTATCTATAGCGAAAATAATTATTCAATTCGGATGCGTTGTTAGTATTTTTATTTCAATTTGAAATATACCTAAATTCAGTAAAAGTAGAACATTTTGAACTTTATAAAATCTAAAACAAACATACCAAATCGTCGATGTTATGAACTAGAAAAGCGCTAGCTCGCATGGAACATACCTGTAAAAAGAGAACGATATTTTTAAAAGTTTCTCAAAGAGTCGTAGGAGTGCACTACGTAGGTACGTTTGTACAACACTATATTAGATCGTGCCGCGGTGCACTCGGTCCAGACTACCTTAAATAACAGTTAGGAGGAAATGATCCCTACATACAAAGAAAATCTCGCAGACCAAAGTAACACCGAGCTTCTTATTATGAACCAAAGATACCTTTCGTATCTTATTTCAATTTCTTCGCTCCATTGATTGCAGATGCCTCGAGCGTTCGTTTGCAGTTTCACAGACAGAGACACAAATATCCAACGTCACTGTGCGAGAAAGAGATAGCCTCTATTATTCTTAGCGAAGACGAAAATATCGAAAAAAGTTATCGCATCAAAGTCTCGGCGCCCGTAAAGGCCTCATTAAAAATGCTTTGTGGAAGAATTCGCTCCAATTTATAAGTCAGTCGGGTGAAGATCGGACGGGGGTAAATACCCGTATTTTATATTGTTTTAGGTAAATAAAACTTTGTCGAGTACATTACTGGGTTAATTTGTCAAACTGTAAATTATGGCTTTGTTGTGGAACAAACATTCTCGTATTTTTATTTCTTATTGATTTAGATTACGGTGTTGGGGATGATATACGGATTAGTTTACCGTTATAAAGATATGTAACTTAGCTTAGTTATAATAGTGCAGTGCTTACGCTGTAACAAGCATACCGTTATTTATTTAGTTATTTATACCGTTCATTAGATAAGAATATCAAGCAGAAGAGTTCATATTTCACAATAATGTGCGTTCTCCGAGAACTTACAAAGCAGATTTAACTTTGCTTGGCGAATACGTTTTTCATTGGCTGCAAGTTGAAAAGTTGACAGTTTTACATTACGCGTTTCTTTTGTAGACCTCGAGCAATTCCCTCGACTCTGTCATATGTCAATAGCGGGATTTACTTTTAAAACATGTCATTATTTTTTTATATCACATGGTGTGCGCAAAAATGTACTTATTTCGCGCTCCGGTGGTCTGAAAATGTGACATCAGCGAGTGCGAAGGCGTACTCCGCCGTGCGTGGGGATGATATGTTTTGACTTATATCGATTTTGGTATCGATGTTTGTTCGTTCACTGAGTTTTGATACTGATTAATAGATTATGGGGTGAGTTTGTTTGTTTTAATGTAGTTCTGGTTTCGCTTAAACGTAAGAAAAATATGGTTTTGTTTAGTTCATTTTAAACAGATTTGTCGGAGTATTTCTCATTTATTAGTGAGAGAGACACAGAAGCTGCAATAAAAAAAAACAGAGCCAATTGAAGTGCAATCCACTCAGATATTTATTTATATCATAGCAGAGCTCACAAAGGATTACTAAAGCGATTAAAATAAAACAAAGCGCAATAAAAGCGCTCGGAATAATGCAATCCACCATGATTTCATATCGATATTTTACTGTCATAATCGACACATACTCGCTGCACGTCCCTACTTTTATTGCGAATTTTTACGAGGTGGTGTGATACAGCACTCAATATCTGGCCTCTTCAGTTTACGGTCACTGGTTTTTATTCGGTTGTACGTGAAATAAAACAACGTGGGTAACAATATGAGCCAACTATTGGATACGCCGTGCGCCACAGTGCAAGATAGTGAAGTAGGTCAAGTGTGATTGACGAATGTTGAGATGTTTGACGTTGCGATTTGTTCTTGTGATTGGTGACGTCATTGACGAGATGGCGGTCGTTATAGTGATATTGCGATGCCTTTGTTGACGGAAACCGTAATAAATCTGCCAAGTTTTTGTTTACTGTGGAAACTGTTTTGGGAAACGTAATGGTTGAAACGGTAAGTCGAGTTGAACAGAGTTAAAAATTAATTTCCTGTCACATTATTTGTCCTACAGAAATGTTCTAACATTCTAGTCGAAATTATAAGTATGATTTTAAGGACTGCAGGTTCTTTTGCAGTAAGAAATTCGCCGCATGCAAAATACGTTGACAACTAGAGTTTCAAACATTAAGTTTATACTCGTATTGTATCTGGCATCATCCACATATTTCATGCGGTGATCGACTAACTCTAATTACACATATAATATTTTTATTAGATGCATCTTTAGCAACAATTTTACAAGTTTATTAACCGTTACACTTGAACTGTGCCCGTGTTCCGTACATCGCGTGTTGTAGGTGTGAACACAGCGACACAACGAGTCGCGTGCGACGCAAATCGTTAGATTTCATTGCACGACCCGTGAATTTTGTCAAACGGTTTACGGCACTCACTTTGTACTAAATATATACGCAGTTTTACATGCTCCCTTTCGATATTTAACTGTAAATTATTGTGATTTAACAGGCCGTTGTGGCGCAGTTAAATCGACTGCGATTTACGTAGGTTTTTGTTACTTGTTGATTTAGTGTTTGTCGCTTGAATATAAGTTTTCTTAGATAATAGTCGTTATAGCTTTTTCTTAATTGTGATATCTTCTGTGTCGTGAGAGGCTTGAGAGTGAGTGCAGTGAGACATTTTAAACTACTGAATCTTATTTTCAATTCATTCATATTATATTTATTACTTATTATATTAAAATTGCCAGTTTGGTACAGACTTACTAAAGAACAGATTTCAACTTTCACTAAAAAATATACTACGAGTTTAAAACAATAACAAACAAAACATTAACCCCACAAGCGCATACTAAACACAAAACCGACATCATAATGAAAATACGGAAACACTCACTAATCAACTCAACAGATACACATTACATTATTATCTTCAAAATAACGTATTAAATAATTAAATTAATACATAATCCGACACAATACCTCTATTACGGAGGCCTTTAATTACGAACATGTTATCATGTAGGCTCGTTTAAAGCGACAAGGTTCTCTGGTTACAACGTGACTTAACGCGTCATTACTTGTGCCTTTGACACCCGAGCTACCCTGTGTCACCAAACATTGTCGCAATCATTTTGTGCTCTAATCATTTGAGGGTTAACTTCGATATTTTCATAATGATGTTCTATTTTCGCTCTTGTTAAATATTTCAATAGACTTTTGACATGGATTTTTAATGTGTTATGTTACCGTTTGTTTACGTAAATTGTGGTCTTGTATTACATTGTTAGTGAAAGTGTTAATTCTGAGCTAATTGAAATGGGTGTGGATTGTCTATTCAATATTATAAGTAGCCATCGAGATAAGTACTTCCGAGTGTATATAGGCAATAATAGATATACTTAGTTTTATAGTATTTTTATTATATTTAAGCTTATATGTGTATTTTTGTTGGATTTGTTCGAGTCTCATGCTCCAAGTTCAATAGAAAGCGATCCTAACAACATGTCAAATTGTAAGTTTTGGGTCTTATTCGTAACAACATTCTATCAAATGGTTTGTCCCTTTTCGACATCCGCTATTTTTCCAAGAGCAAAAGAGACAAAAAACTTTAGAAAAGTATTTTAATTATAGTAGTTATGAATAAGGTGGTGGGTCTTTAGAATTCGTCAGCTCGCAGCTTGTTTACTAGCCCAATGTCTACGATATCGGTATAAGGGTTTGTTTTCATATAAGCGGAGCGGAATGACCGGAACCCGAACCACCAATCACAGCGCATTAGAATTGGGCTTTTGAAAAAAAATTTTTTTTGTGATAAATGGAAAGATTATATATTAGTTTTATAACAAAACTATTTTTATTTTATTTTTTTCGCAATAATTCAAAAGTTATTTCAAAATAAAAATTAATTTTTGAATCCAGTACCGAAGACACGCCGACAGCTCCCGAACAAACCCGAGCGCGTGTGACGTCATAATGTTAGTTTTCACTCCGCCGTTTCAGCCGTAAACGTTGGACTGTTTCTCAGCACAACTCCGCTCCGCTTCGATGGAAACGCCTCCATACGTTAGTTCCGCTAAACATCAGTAAAATCACAAACTATTAACCCTTTCCCTAAAACATATTCATCGCTTAAAATTCCTTCAAAATAAGTAAGAATTTGCTTAAATCTTGGCGGTTACCTGAATTTCAAGTATATTTAACCCCTTTACCCTTTACGGGGTGGGAGGCGCGAAGTCGAGCGTGAAAGGTCGAGTTGTAACATTCCTAGCTCACGTTATGACTAGTGATGGACGGGTTACGGGTTAACACCGTATCGATATACACGTTAACATTCTACAGTATCGATTACGATCACTGTTCTAAAATTAGAATTTTTGTTCCGTTAATTTGGATAGGTTAATGGTCCCAGGTCTGGCGTGGGTTTCATTCATAATTGATTGGAGTTTTTAGGAATTGTATTTTAGCTTTTTAATGTAGGTGTCGTGATTTTATTAGAATAACTTCGTTAGCTAAGCTTTGGCCTTAATTCTCTCATTATTTGATTAATTAATTAACCTGAATTGTAGTGAAGCTAAAATTTTATTTTTCATCAAAATCTGAAAGTACCTAAAAATCTATGAAAGAATACAACCATACTGTTAGTTTAAAAAAAACTATAATATATTATGTATATTAAACATAAAAACATTGAAGTCATATTATTTTCGTTTAAAATAATCTTAAGTTTGAAATTATTTCATATTGTTGTTTTATAATTCACTAGCAGTGCCCCGCGGTTTTACCCGCGTTGTGCCCGTTCCCGTGGGAATTTTGGGAATTTTTTTACATAAAAACCTTCCTCTTGAATCACTCTACCTATTACTATATAACCGCATCAAAATCCGTTGCGTAATTTTATAGATTTAGGCATACAGACAAACAGACAAATAGACACGAAACAGAGACGACTTTATTTTATACTATGTAGTGATGCTAAACCAATTTAGTTCAATTATGTTGTTATTTGTATCCGTAAACAAATGTTTTAATTAATTTCGAGGTTGTTTGTCCCTTCCCTTGTTGGCGGCATAACTGTGACAGATGAAGACGCACACATACACATTATACTTATATCTATATATATATCTCGGGCCCGAATTGAGTCCTTTCATCCGACGAGTCCCGTGCTCAATCTATTTATTTCTAAATGACTTTCATAGTAGTTACACAAAATGTTCCGTCGTACTGTCTTTATATACGTCTTTATGTACTCAGTGTCTTAGTTTTCTTTGAAGTTGTATCGTTGGAGTGACCTAATTTGGTTTATGGGTACTGAGGGTCAAATAGACTTTATGGGTAAATAAATGGACAATTCGTACTTGATGGAGTTTACGTGTGCTTTGTCAGAGAAGAGGTTTTGCCAATTATGGGTGATGTTACGGGTAAGTGCCAGTTACTGTAAGTTACTAGGTACATTTAGGTTTATGTTCCAAGTACACTACTGCGCTCACTTATGCTGTGACCAAAATTATTTTTATTTGACTGAAGTGGTCAAGAAATATCGACATTATACTAGACTGTATGCTGACTGTGGCCGACTACCGTATCCTGTGCGCGTCTGTGGTCAGAGACGATAAATGCTTCTTTTTAATGAGTGATTTCGACATGTAATATATGAAAAATTACGTCAATTAGTTAAGTGTAGATTTAATGGACGTTGCTGGTCGCGGCAGTTTATTGTGATCGCCGCATGTTACGTGGCGATCGATTGAAAGTGATTGACTTCTATATTCCAGAATAACAAAATGGCGTATTCACGAGTTCTATATTTAAAACAAACACACAAACCCTATGAGAGCTTTAACCAAAATTACAACATAGAAACAACCTTCCATATTTCAATAAGCTATTTCCGAAATTCAGACATTCAGATACAGAAATTCGGCTATTTGTGAATTTTATTGCATAAATTCACGGCATACCCAAATATTCTTAGTCGTAATAAGGCCTTCGCACAACATATCGAAATTGTCTGACGGTAATAAGGCCTACTTCACACCTGCACAGGAACACGTAAAATATTGGTGAAAGTATTTCCCTTGATGCAAATTGGCCCTCAGGCGGAGACGAGCGCTGCACTCGATTATGTGACAATGTAGTATTTTACATAATACGCTTTCCTTTACCATTTCAGGAAAAAGGGAACATTTTTCTTAGTTTATCACTGGCCTTTTTAGACTGTTACATACGTAGGTAGGTAAAAAAGAATAATTTTATGTGTAGTAGATGTGTAACTTTTGAAGTAGTTTCCATGGATGGATCATAAATGGAATATTCTGCCATAAATATTTAAAACAAGTTTCGTACATTTTTATGTCTTAGAATCAAAATTGTAACACAGATTGTCTTAAATTGTCGAAAAGCTTAAAAATCTACATATTCAAGTTAAGGTATGTAATAGAATTTATCTAGATTCTCTTAAATAAACTCTTTTTCTTCTTATATCGCTTTAACAGAGTATCAAACGTAGTTCGTAAACAGCAATATTTAAACTAATAAACACATCAAAGTGTAAGCCAGAACTCCAGGTGTAATATTGTTTTAAAGAACCTTTTAAACGTAATACTATTTTTGTATAAAGTCGATGTTCCTTTTTGTGACCGCTTTCTGCAGATTAAGGGCGTTGAGGTCGGCGGGGTGACCTTAGAACTCAACTTACTGTCTAAATCTTATTTTAAAGCAGCGCAGTCAAGATTTTAATTAAAACAAATGTATACTACTTGATTTGAGATGTGTTTTCGTGTGGATTTTGTACGTTTATTAAGTAAGGTAATATAGTTTTGTAAATTAAATCTCAATGTTGTATTATGAACACAATCAGCTCTTTATTGAGTTATTCAGGTTTATTAAAACTTGAAATAATTTGATGTGAATTTTCTTTACAATCTATTACTTTATGGTCACGACTACGGATAAGTAACGGTACTAAAAGTATAATGAAAAACAGTACTCTCAGAAGAAAACATCACAAGTGCCAATATACACAAACCTCAAACACTCTTATAAAAGCTCACATCAAACATTCCCCGATGAAAATTTCAGTTTACCACAGTACATAGATTATACAGAACGGTCCGACCAATCATCAAGTCGGTCTCAAATAAAATAAATCAAACATGTAGATAATAATGTCTACAGCCGAATAAATTTCCACCGCACGAAAATAAAATCCATCTTGAAAGGAAAAAGTAAGATTGATCGGGAAACTCCAATAAAGTTAGGCATGTTCGATTGTGTGTGTGTGTGTGTCTGTGTGTGGGGTGCAGGCTCACGAATATTTATAAGGTGTTTGTTTTAGTGATTTGTAGAAAAAATAATTCATAACGAAATGAAGTACTTCTGACTAATTATTGTATTTATAATTTCAGTTGTGTTTACTTTCGAAAGTGCTAGGGTACTAGGGTTAGCAATCATTTTACAGAGACAGAAATGGACATTAGTGTTGTGTTAATAGGATTCATAAAGCATCGTAATAAACCTCTGACAAAAGTCTAGAATCAAAATATAAAATAAAAAATCACTATTTTAATACCAACAATATTGTATACGTTATTTACACATGTATAATACTGAGTTATACGATGTTACCATAATTTGCAGCCAAATTCGCATTTCACGGTTGGCAACACACACCGACGTACGATATATAAGTTTTTCGCGAGAAACTCCTCTGAGATGGATAGGGTTGCCGTGTCAATGAATTTTACCCGAATTCGTGGGAGTTTGGAAGTACAAGAGTTACAGTATCACATTAATTAGTTTGGTTTATTCGTTTATTTGGTGTTATTTGAGATGGGTGGTTGTTAGTTGTGTGGGGAGTTAGTTTAATTAACTTGTTATGTAGAAATATTATTTGGGAAAGTACTTTGAGCAACTTATCGGTATGATTGTATATACATCACTAATTTATAGGACTAGGACACGTAACTATTTCGTTTTATCAGTTTGAAAATATTTTCTCAGTTGATTCAATTAAGAGCATCCTTTACACATAGAATATTTAAGTATGTCGCTATTAACACTGAGTGAGTTTACGAGCTGTGAATTGGCGAGTTATAAAGAAAGCGAGAGTCACATGTGATAAACATATGTACTTTATTGTTAAGCGGCTGCTTCGCTCCGAGATCGCGCAAGTGGAGATGCTTCTCAGGCCCACCACGTCACGATGTATGTTATATTGAACCTATTGTAGGCTGTTTGCCTCAAGTCGAGGCTACTTGATCCAACGCTGCCTCTAGTTGATACCCAGCTTGAGAATGCGTTTCGAAAGCGAAGTGGAGCTGCACGGAGCTCAATTGTCTAGCGCCTAGCTCAATTGCCATCACATTACGAAAATATTTTGACAATATCAATGCGTTCTCCGCTTGACTGGGAAACGCACCCTTATGCTTGCATGTAACTCATTTGAAGCGTGTAAACTCGCTCTAAACGAATCGAGTTTCCAAACCGCTACGAGTCTCGTATATGACGTTAATACCCAACACGATCTACCCATGTACGTCCCAACCCAACAAAAACCTTTTAAAAGAACATAACATGGAAAAATCTGTTATTAAATTTTACATATTTTTGACGACAACCCTAATACCCGTTCAGTATCTAGGGACGGCAGCAGATTGATATTTGATCCCAAGTTGGGTAAGATCGGGACTCCAAGCTTTCACTATACTATGGGCCTTATGTTTGTGAAGACGACATCGGCGATTAAATATTATATTAAAATGGAGTGTGAGAAGATGTAGGAACTTTAGTATGTTTTAAATGAAGTTTTGTGTACGTTAAATCGTTTTATAAATAAAACAAACATAAAAAATAATAATTCCGCATAATCTTTTCCATGAATAATTAATCTTTATGATTTCAATGTGGCGCAATGATTAATCGATTTGTCATTAATCATTGTCATTCACTGGCTTTGACCAACAATAAAGCAGGAATCATACCAGTTCTGTTCAAATAAGTAAGCTTTCTTTCATAGAAAATCTGAAGCGAACTAACTTCATTAACATCTCTATTTCGTTGTTGAAAAGTGCTCAAGCCGGACGGGCTCAGTGTCGGATATATCATTAACGTATGCCCCACAAACAATGACTTTACACTATTTAATAAACTCTATTATGAGAACACAACTTTTTGTGCTTATCCCCAGGGCAAAAAGAGGGATGTTATAGTTTTCATGTGTGCGTGTGTTTATTTAAGTTTTGTAGCTCTAAAATACAGGCAGGCTACAGGCTAATACTTTTTAGCCTGTAATGTCCCACAGCGGGACAATGGCCTCTCACCTCACTGAAGATATCAGTACAGTGAGAAGGATTCGGCGTAAACACGCTTGCCTAATGCGAGTTCAATGTCAATGTCGAGATAGAAATTAGGAAGAAACATTTTATCACGTAGCTCCTATCGTCACATGGCTATCGTATCGTATTATAATTAAAGCTACGTAGGTCTTTTATATAAGGAACATCAACATTGTATGTTGGCAGAATATACGCACTCTTTAGATTCGAAAGAGGTTAACGTTGTCTTTCTCTGGTACTTTCTCTGGTCTCTGGCACTAAAAACAGTTCATTTGTTACTATAACAAATATTCTGTATACTTCTTCTTCATCGAGTGGATGGTCAACCTGACCAATCCTGGTGTCAGAGTTATTGAGCCGCCAAAGGCCTCTGACATGGATCATGTAAAGACTGTTTACTTAAAAACATTACATAAGTTTTGAAATCATTAGTTGTAGACAACCCAAAGGAGACGGTCTTCAAAGTTCCATCATCATGTTTATCCAATCTAACTTGAACCGACTCTTACTTTTTTAACCCATACTGTCCCAATTCTAAGTAATGATCTCCCTCAACAGCTTCCAAACGTCCCTGTCCAACTCTAACTTACTTATCATTGAATGTCTTCACAATAGATGATTGAGTCGAAGAAGATCTATTTCAATCGAGTGTAACCCAAAGACCACTCTAGAAATCCTTCAAATGATTAGAACCTTCATGTTCCCTCCCACTGACTTCGGGCAAAAGCTTAAATTTAAACATAACATTTTAATTACGATTTAATCGGTCCTTATTTGAGTTTTAAATGTTAGTTTAGGGTTTGTTTAAGCATCGGACTGTTGTTCTATGTTCAACCGGCTGATGTTTGGTTTGTTGAATTAGATGATTTATTATTACATGAAAAGAATATAAATGATCTATGAAACAGGTTGGAGAGGCCTTTGCCCAGTAGTGGGACACACTAGGATGAATTTATTTTATTTAATTAAGGTATTTTCTATTATTTCGAAACGTAATAGTAGATATCATTTTACACTCAGAATACACAATAAAAATTTTGTGTTATAATAAAAACACACCAAAGGTTATTCATAAAATCACATACAAATGCTACTAAAAAACTAAAATTAGAAATCTATTAAAACTCGCTTCTACACCCACTCGATAAGAGAACCCAGCCGCGTCAATTAAACTTCCATAAATGTTAAAAGAGTTAAATAACAAGTCATTAATCATAGTAACCTGTTGCGCGCCACTTCAGTCGCGAAAACTATTTAATATTAATGATTACGTGAAAAATTCACTTCGGGCTGAATTACACTTCATTTAGTCGACGACCCTCGGTTTATTGTTGCTTTTGCTTAACGATAATTATCATTTAGCTCACGATATTACGAGGCCTTGCTATGAATTTATCATTTTGTCAGCTTAAGTAATGATCTTGGGTTGGTACTTGATTATGAGTGATATTTTTGTGTAGCTACGAATTTTGCTACGACTTTCTACACCGTAGTACATTTTGCTACGCCGTAGTTTTATGACTGAAAAGTTTTGCTACGCATATTCTATTCAAGTGCCTTGGTTTTCGCTACATCAAGGCCATTGTTAATCAAATCTTTAAAAAAATATTACAAACAGATAACCAATTTTGTAACATTTTCTATCAAGTTTGGTCAATTCATAAAATATAAGTGACAGTCCAATATTAGCCATCTCAAGTCTTGAAGGCGATTTAAAGAAAATAACAGCAAGGATGACAAAGTTATAATTACTTTTTATTTCCTCAACGCTCAACGAAATTACAAAACGTTTATTATGCTCGGAGTACATGGATTAGCTTGAGAAGCGGAAGATGGCAATTTTTGCGTATTTTTATCTTCTATTATTAATTTAAAAGAACATACCTTAAGCCCATTTCTAAAAATAAAAACAAGAGATTAACAATTTCTTTCATTCATCTTTATATTATGTTGTTTGAAAATTCTAAGATGTCTATAGATTAATTTGATTAATTTACACTGGAACATATATATATATATGTATAAATTAAAGGCTCGTTTCTCTGAACAAACAAACATCTTAATAGCTTACAACTCTAAACAATAAACTGGATCCAATACCTCCTTAAGCGTACCCTTATAAAGGCACAATCACGCCTTTAAGACTGTAACGTAATCGTTTTACACAACCCCGCCTTTGTTTGTGCGCAGTCGGTTAACTATATGACTAGGTATATAAATTCATTAAAGGCTGTGTCTGTGATACGCTAGGTTGGCGACAAACAAGGCCCGGGGTCGGACAACACAATAAACATAGATTAATCGCCATCGGTTCTATGTACCTACTGTTTTTCAGGACACCGTTTTATTTATGTACAGGTGGATATTGAAGCTCTGTAAATACTCGGTTTTAACGGTTTGATCAACTTGGCGTTATTACAGTTTAGTTTTATTCAACTTTGTTACGCGGTGACTTACCTATATAAAGTTATTCTTTGAACACTGGTAAAATATTGAAGTGTAGTCATAGTTAAGTAATACTTATTCACACATGCTTAGGTATTAGGGTCACGTCAGATCTGACGGAAGATAATAATATGCTGAAGCTCTGCTTACTAAGTATAATATAGTTTTGTGTATATGCCTGTACACTTTCTAAACATATTATTTTGTATTGAAACTATATTTACGGATACGTTTTGCTTTTATGTTACTAGTGTGACCACGGTTCTTGTAAAGGAGCCGACACATCTGACAAAAAAATGAAAAATAAAAGCGAAGTGTATCCGTAAACTTAATTTCAATTCAAAATGAATTGTGTTCGCTTAAACTTAAGAAACCAGTATATTTTATTTGTACTGAAAAAGTATTTTTTCAATTTAGTACAGTACAGTTTCCAATTCCATTTATAAATACACTTTAAACTCTCGATTCTCACTTCATAGAACCACGCAACAGTACACAGATGACCTACTAAAGATTCAAGTTATTAAAAACGACAGCTATGTTAACACAAAGTAACTTCGAATGTATGAAATGAAAAAAAACTAAATAATACAATACCTTTTAATTAAAAACACTATGTACTAGTGCACAATTACAATAGGACCGAGTGTTTTGTACAATTAACTTTTTATGGATATTGAAAGTGGCGTGCCATGGCGCTATACGTTAACTGACACCGAGCAGTAAATAGTTAGGGATGCCAATGTATTCTAATTAGTATTCGTATTCAGCAATTATGGTAAAAGTGTTGTCGTGTATTGACATTTGGGTGGAATAACGTTATTAAGTTTCTTTAAGTGTACACCCCATTTTCGAAAACAAACTTACTGTTATTTTGCATGTTAAGGTTTTAAAAATTAATATATCTATACTACATAAACATATTTTTTTGTCTATTCAACATAATGTTTGAGTACGACCCCACTAAATTGGGACATTAACGTAAGTGCGATCTACGAAAATTTCACACTAGCGCCATCTATGGCAACGGGGGAGGAAAACCGCGTGGAGGATTTTATTATTATACAACAAACGTAAGTGTTTTCTATTCTTTTTACGTCACCACTCGTACAATATGGACAAAAGATCTTCGACAGATTTTGCGATAACTTTTCAAAGCGTAACAGTTAATATTCGCGCACTTGATATTTGATCAAAGACATTGTTCAAAATATATCTTATTTTCGTGCCACTGTCAATTGATGCCGTCAATAAATGATCTCTTATTATTACGCCACAGTTACATTCAAAGTTAGTGATGTAACGACTTTGATTGTCAGCCCTACAGCCCTGTGTCGCGGTTGTTACTAATTAACGGGATACTGTTAGTGGACACACTGCGACTGTTCATGCTAAATTATTGCTTTTTAGCCATTACCTGCCATCGGCTTTACGTCAGTCGTAAACCTGCCTTTAAAACGCTGTCATTTCATTATTTCCTGATAACAATCATATGGGGTACTAGGTCTAGTTAATAAAAAGAGAATTACTTTTTACAGTGCGCTGGTAATTATAGTTATCGTATTTCCATATAGATGTGATGTTAGATAAGGTTTGTGTGTAAATAATATTGTTTTACTATGTTTTTTTTGTATTTTAAGGTAAACACAAAATAAAAATGTTTGTTAACTTTTTTAGAATTTAGATGTGATTGATAGCATACTGTCAAATATACATTTGCTACCGCAAAATAAAGAAGGTAAGTGCTTCACTCTTATGCGTGTTACCAAAAAAACATTCAATTATAGTTAAATTTTAGACTTTTATTATTGTTATTTAAAGTATAATTATTAACCCATACACTTCGTAACACAAACTCTAAACATTTCTACACAATACCAAAGGACAAAAGTGAGGAGAATTCTTTAAAAAACAATACGGTCCAAAAATCTTCAGTACACAGTATCGTATTACTCGTGTCAATATTTGCGGGTTACATCAGTCCCCGAGGTGGAACTCGATGCATACGTTACGTGTAAAACATATCTCGGGAAATGGGAATATGTAAAAACACACGTGATTTATTTGTCGCGGGTCATAGTTTTTGGCGGTTATTTATAATTGAACTGTGGTTTTTAGTTTTAATAAACTCCAAAGTTGGTAAAAATGCATGACTGATACATACATGATATTTTTGGATAGATTAGGATAGTTTATAGTTACGTATCTAACCAACGTTATCATTCTATATGCTAAGAGTAGGATCATCAAAAAAAAAAGTATTAGCCTGTAATGTCCCACTGTTGGGCAAAGGCCTCTCGTCCCACTGAAGATATCAGTACAGTGAGGAGGTTTCAGGCGTAATCACCACGCTTGCCTAATGCGGGTTGGTGATCTCAAACCCGAGCCATGTTTGAAAAGTAGGAAACATGTTTTCGCTCGACCTGGGAATTGAACCCGGGACCTCAGTCTTGGCAGGCAAGTGCACATACCACTAGACTACCGAGGCGTTAATAAAAAAAAGGCTCATAGTAAAAAAAAACATAAGAATATAATAAGTTTTATCATCTTTTTTTGCTGTACATATTGTTTAGAACTACAAAATAGAAAATTGCCCATTATTTGCCACGTATAAAAATATGAGGTCTGTCTTACAATTATAATACCCGTTATTCATGAAAATCAATCTATACACCTTACTTCTATTACCTACATTAAGCGTTCACTTATTTCAAATGCACCAACACAATAAGGAAACATAAACCGGTACAAAACGTTCACCAAACTCAACATTTAAGGTAGAGTTAATTCGGATTTCTCGTATTATATGCACATATATCTCTAAGGGTAACCGCACACTAAGTCTTTCACCTAACGAGTCTCACGTAGTAAAATGTAAAGGGACGCTCTGAAATTTATCTTTGGTAGGAGGTTGAGAGTGTTTTATTTAGACACTCGCTTTTAGTTTAAGGGGAGCCTTTATTAAAGGAGGTCTGAGGAAACGAGGCGCGATGATGGCTGAAGGTATGAATGGTGCTTCGTATTACGTGTACATATTTATTGCGATGTCAAGGTGGGAAAGTATTGCGATTGTGTTTGTGGGGAATATTGGATGGCTGTTGTTTTGGGGGTATGTAGTGAGTTAGTGAAATAGATTTTGGTACGCTAGAGTTACTAGTAACTACCCAGTGAATATTGAATATTATACCTATACGAGAATTTTAAATAAATTGATCATTATTTTTTTTATTGAGAATAAAGGAACATGACAATTAGTAGTATTCAAAACTATTATTAATTACTTTAATTTTTAAGTTCATGATCGTAAGCCGTGATCAAAGTGCCGGCTACTTCAAAATCATTTTAACATTGTGTGTGTGTACAGTACATGTCAGTACATACTAATTCCCCCGATTTCCATACTCAGAGCTACCTATTCCCACGCTAACCTAATACCCGCACCGTCCCCTCATTTCAAACCCATGCCGGATATTATTAATCAGTTTTGGCGAAAGCAACTTCAATTTGTGGAGATCGTAAAATTTACCAAGTACCGCCTAGGGCGCGACGTGTCAACCGAATAGGGTGTTTGACAACCCGATACGATTTACCGATCCCATGCCATGATTTCGATAATTTAATAAATGTATTTTGTCGATCAACAGGCGCGACCTATTTACGAGTAATATAACATTATGTAAATATTTTACGATGTGTTATATTATTATATAACATGCTGTAACGTAAAACATTTTGTTACCCTACGGTAAAGATTGCAATTCTAATTTTCGTTTATGATGTTGTATAGAAGAAACACCATAGACAAGAACCTATCTTTAGATTAAAAAGAAGACATGATCGTGTTTTGTTTTTGTCATAATAAAACCTTATTTCACCACTAACTGTTTAAAATGTTAGAAACCGAATAAAATATTTAAAACGTGAAAATATTTCCAAAGTTCGGTGTCCGCTCAATGTATCCGAGCTAGTTTTATGGAAACAAAACGGATCAGTCCCTATCTCTTGTTCCTAGGGAGTGTGCAGCGCGCGGATTTAGACTTACTAGATACGACA
Organism: Cyclophora albipunctata; assembly: GCA_963082685.1. Classification (NCBI taxonomy): domain Eukaryota; kingdom Metazoa; phylum Arthropoda; class Insecta; order Lepidoptera; family Geometridae; genus Cyclophora; species Cyclophora albipunctata. The sequence goes on from OY720119.1 coordinate 1,072,316, forward strand.
AGTATTTGAATAGCCGATTTTCTTGGATTCCGCATTTCATTCAGTAGCAGCGCTTGGCGAAGCTCCTCTTTTATTTTAGGAATATTTTTGGAATGTTCTTGTTCAATATGTAACTGCATCTAGAACATTAAGTAGATCAATGTAAGTGCTTTAGATATACTATCCTTTGTTCAGATGGTAGATTTTTCAAATTATTCAAATGATATTGCAATATGAGTGTGGGATATTGTTTACCCGTTTTTGATTTAAAGTGTTTCTCAAACACAAGACTAAATTTTTATTTGAATATGTACGTGAAATTATATATTTTCTTGCACATTTCATTGAGTTATTTGTTATTCCAAAATTAAAAATAAGAACAGCTACTCAAAAAAAAAAACCGTTAACGCCTCGGTGGTCTAGTGGTATGGGCACTCGCCTGCCAAGACTGAGACTGAGTCCCCGGTTCGATTCCCGGTTCGAGCGAAAACATGTTTCCTACTTTTGAAACATATCTCGGGTTTGGCAAGCATGCTGATTATGCCTAATCCTTCTCACTGTACTGGTCTTCAGTGAGATGAGAGGCCTTTGCCCACCAGTAGGACATTACAAGCTAAAACTTTACTTTTACTTATAACGATATTTCAAAAGCATTTTCACCAAAAACCGTGCATCCAGAATATACATATCAATGTATAAACTCGGCGAGCGGCGGGCTATGTACGAACACCTTATTTTTCGCACATTACACTTTGAAATTGTTTGAAATATGTTATCGCCGTCATCGCTACAGAAACTTGTTTAAACTTGATGTTCTTTCTGAGAGAGACGGGAACGGCCTCCGGCGCTGAACTTACACTAAAAATGTAACGTTGTTTACGTTACATGTTATAATTATGAACTTTGTTTCGTTTCGTTATTAACGTTAAATCTACCTGTCCTGTAGTTACTTCATGTGTTCATAATTTCAGTTGCGTTGTTTTGTTGTGTTGGTGAGTATAGAATAGATGGTGAAGTTTTAAATATATGTTGCGAAATAATGTAGGACGTTATTATTTATTTCAACGGGAACTTACGTACGCGGAGGTTACTGTTGAGTTGTCCCTCAACACGTTTCGGTCACGTACGGTGACCTTCATCAGGAGGTGGGTGAAGCGTTCGCGACAGCGTCTCTCCCCGCAAAATAAATAATAATGTCATTAACTTACGTTTCAATTAATAGTAAAAATAATGTAGGACGGTTTTAAGTTGCTATTAATTGAAGAAATATGATTGATTATTATTCTTAAATGCCTCATGCTAACTTTTTTACATGCCTGTACGTCAGAGACGTTGTATTTGCATCTTTAGCAGAGATGTAATCAGTTTTTATGACATTCAATGTATGAAAAATAACGTCAATTAGTTAAATGACAATTTAATGGATGTGTCATTTTATTTTTTTAGTGGAAAGATTGAAAAGAAATAATTTACTCTAGAAGTTTGTAACGGGACAAACTAAAAGATTTTCATGACAACTATCACCAATGCTTATACCATACCTCATTTGTAACCACGAAATAGAGAAGTAAGTGCTTCGCTCTTTCGTGTTTGTAACAACCAAAAACAATTTCACTCTCGAATCATAAGCTACAAAATCTGAAGACCGAATGGTGTTAAACACAGAATTGGAGCACATCAAATAAAGTATTCGATAAAGTTAACGCGACATTCTCGATAAAGTTAAAAAAATCCGCTTGTCATCGATTCGTAAGTGTTTTGGTAACAAAGATCTGAAGAGATATGTCGAGTCTCTTACATGCTACAACTTCGGCTTTGACGCAAATCAGAAGCGAGGGCGAGTTGAAGCGAGTAATTGGAAATAGTCTTAAATAACAAGTGATAGTAGAGTGAGATTTTAGATAGAAATTGATCTGTAAGAGTGTAGCTATAAGTGACTAGCAGCACTCCGCGGTTATACTTGCGTTGTGTCCGTAGGAATTTCGGGATGAAAAATAGCCTTCCCGTTGTATTCAACGGACTGACTGTCTATTGCAAATAATTATTCAAATCGGATTATGTCTAATGCTCCTCACTGTACTGATATCTTCAGTGAGATGAGAAGCCTTTGCCCAGCAGTGCCACATTAAAGGCTACAAAATGACATCTGTCAAAACGGGCGTCGCAGAGTAATTTCACTATTATTGTGTCGTTTCTACTTACCAACTTCAAGTCGTTTAGTTCAAATATTATTTGTTTATCCTTACCTGAAACAGATAAGAGTTCGTTAGCATTGTGTATTGTAACTAATATCAAATTATTAAATTCCCTCTTTATAATAACTAATTCTTTAATTAAAAGCAAAACATATTTAGCTAACTTTACATTTAACAACAGTTAAAATAAATAATTATGTAATTAATTAGACCAAAACTGAGCTCTAAGCTTCTTGGAATTTAACTAAGTGATATAAATACGAATACCTTAAAAATCAACATACATTTAATAAAAACAAACTAAATACCTCAACAGTAGACTCTTTCAGAATAAAACTGACACTTACACAAAATTAACCTTTAAACGCTCATGGCGTGTACCGTTACACACACAGTGTCATTTTATTAAGTCTCTCTGCAGAATTGAGATCGGGACCAGATAGCTGACATGTGTCGCGGACGCGATCGATCCAGAAAGTATACTTTCTTCTAATGTTCTTTAAGTTATCCTTGTACTTGGATTGGAATGTTGATTTTGAGATCGTCTTGTGTTTTATTTTAGGGTGATGTTAACGTAAGTAATTTTGAGTAGGTTAGTGGCCGACACTGGTGTCGAAGTTTTTAGACCGCCGAAGGCCTCCGACATGAATGATGTTATAGAAACGTTTATTTATTTATTCTAAAAAGACCACTAACCAAGGTTGGTCAATAACTAGGGTTGGCCGCTAACCAGGGTTGGCCACTAAGCTACTCAAAATGAATGAATGGATGAATGAACAAGATATTGTTTTGGGTTGCACACTGTGAATTTTGGTAACTTTTTTTTTAATAAGGTGCTAACTTCATAATATTGGAACGAAGTTCCTTATCGCGCGTTGCGAAAGGGGGCTAGATGGAAAAAATTAAGACGAAAAGTTGTAACGACACTTTTTGCGTTAGAGACAGACAGACAGAGAAACATGCGCTTTCTATTTCGCATTGAACAGTGGTGTCGCGACCATTATTTCTGTTGATAATAAATAAACTTCGTTCCATCCGGGTGTCCCTTGACACCTCTCAAGATTTTTTTATTTATGTTGAGGAATTTTCATAGTTAGAAGTGACCTTATTGCCATGTTAAAATATGACAGTTATTTGACGAAGTTACCAACGAGCAAAGTATCTTTATTTCAACAAGATCAACATAATATTAGCGTTATCATAAATACTATAAAATAAACTCAGTATTACGAAGAAGATTTCAACTTTGTTTTATACATTTTAATAAAATCAATTTCCTGTTTTTATCGGCTCTCAACGCGGCAGATTGAGGGTTAAGATTTCCTATTTAGTATTCAGGAAGTGTTTCTCAAGTCAGGTAACCCTTCGCCCGTCCGACCGGCACACTGAGCTTTACTTGCTACTAAACACCACCAGTTACAGTTTGTTATTAAATTACCTATTTTGTTTTAATTAAGAAAATATTTTATATTGCTTTTTGGCACGAAGTAGATGTTCTATGTTTGAATTTTAAATTACGAAAATTATTTCTATAGGCGTATCTTTGTATTCCAATTTAAAAAAAGCTTATTTTAAACTTTAGGAAGGAATTTATGGTTATGGTTTAAAAAGAGTATCAATGATTAACCAACTTCAAAGAATAAGGAGGTATTCGACAGATAGATGTTTTTAAACATGTTTTAGCATTTTAAACATTACTTGTATTATTTTTATCTTATGCTCATTAAAACTATTGTATTCTGCAACTAAGTACTATTTAATAGCTCGTAGTTCTAAATTATTAAGTGTTGATGCATTTAATATCAAGACAGGCGAAACGCGTGTCTCGTTGAAGTAATCAATACTGCATGGAACATTAAGGACGGCATTATACTTGCTTTGTGGCTTATGAACTAAAGCAGTCAACTTAAATCTAAGTACGAGTGGCTGTCACTTCAGTAAATTACCAACTTGTCTACACTATCTACACTAATATTATAAAGAGGAAAACTTTGTTTGGTTGTAATGAATAAAAATTCTTTCACCATTCGAAATCTACATTATCCACGAGTAACATAGGCTATTTTTCATCCCGAAATTCCCACAGGAATGGACACAACGCGGGTAAAACCGCGGGGCGCTGCTAGTAATCTATAAAATGTTAAGGTATTAAAGAAGCGATTGAGCCTTTATTATTATGATTATTTCTTACTGTCCCACTGCAGGGTACTGGTGTAGTTTGACTAAGCGATGTTACTTCATTGCGATTGTTAAGCAACGTGAAGCTCGACCCCTACTTGGATGGGTGGCCGATAGTGGCATTTCTATCTTTCTGTGCGCTATCGTGCTTCGGAGGGCACGTTAAATTGTCTGTTCCGATTGTTACAATCGTTAGACCATATTGGAGGCCTTTGGGCGGTCTTAAAACTCCGACATCAGGGTTGGCCACTGACTTACTCGAACTTACTGCATGGCAAATGCTTCTCTTCCGTCATTCATTTAACAGCCTCCGTGGTCTAGTGGTTTGAGCGCTCGGCTCACGATCCGGAGGTTCCGGGTTCGATTCCCGGTGGGGATATCTCACAAAAATCACTTTGTGAGACCGTCCTCAGTTTGGTTAGGGCATTGCAGGCTGAATCACCTGATTGCCCGAAAAGTAAGATGATCGTGCTTCGGAGGGCACGTTAAGCCGTCGGTCCCGGTTACTTTCTACGGTTAGTAGTCGTTACATGAGCCATGTCAGAGGCCTTTGGCGGTTCAATAACTCTGACACCAGGATTGGTCAGGTTGACCATCCACTCGATAAGAAGATTCTTTTCATTGAACCTTATACTGCATAGTTATTTATTTCTATAACTACACCCTACAACTATCAGCTCCGAAATGAGGGAAATCATATAGCTACAAATTGCATGTGACACAAGTCCAGCGTACATTAAGACTAGTACAGTCGACGTCATATTACAAAGGCATAAAGTGAAAATGTGTTTCATATTGTGTTTATTAGACAGGTGCTTGTCAAGATTTGCCCTGTGTCCTTTACTGCATACTTTTTAATAGTCAACCGACAAGTACAATGTAAAGAGGAATCATTTGTACGCACCTCCATATAGATAACATCTAAAAGTTTTGAACATGGCAAATAAAATGAAACTTTTTACATCAAAACTTTATTCTCTGTTCGCTGATTCGTACGTGGTATATTTTCGCGTTGATTATTAAGGATCCCCTCTTCACTGTTTTAGGTACATTTATCATATTTATTGATGTTATTAGGTTTTTGTTTGTATGTTTAGTAGTGAAGACCCGCGGTTTTAACCGTATTGTGCTTGAGTAACTTGCTTGAAGAATTTCAAGAAAGAAGATGCCTAGATCTATTCTTTTTTCAAATCTGTTATACCACTATGAAACTAGTAATTGCCTGAAACACAGGTTCCTTCCTAGTTCAGGCTCATGCTTACTCCTGGCTAGAAATATTTATTTTTAGACTTATTAATATGTAATAGAAGTAAGTTTGTATGAATAAAGATTTTATTTATTTATTTAAATACACGTTTATATAAATATTGTAACAACCGGGACCGAGTACCTTCCGAAGCACGGTAGCGCTCAGATACTAATGCCACTAGCGGCCACCCATCTAAGTAGGAGTCCAGCTGCTTAACAATTGCAATGAGGCAATATCGTAGTCAAACTATGTCACGAGCGCTGCACAGTACACGAACCTAGTATATTGAAACGATATATAAAGGAACAAGTGAAATTCACTTTGCATTTTCAATTCTTTAATTCGTCTCGTACATTTTTCTCTTCACTCACGTTTTGCTTATAGTGAGTTGCATTTTACGAGTTCCCAACGGTACAGTAACTCAGTTGAATGAAAATTGTTTTATAATTTTGTGACTTCGTTTTTACCTTCATAAAAATTTTATGGCGTCAAACTTTGCGGTATATTCTTCCAATTTTTTACGCATATAAAAAAGTTTTACTTGCGTGTTAAATTACACATTAAATGTACGTTTACTTTGCTACGAAAGTGTATTACGGAGTGGGAATACAGTCTTTACTGTATTTTATTTAATTTTTTTAGTTTTTCAGTTTCAGTTTTTACATGGAGATGTTTAAAATTTTAATCAAACTTCAAAAACAATATTTTCTAATACTAATTTATTAAAATGCACCAGTACATTGAATTTTAAAATAAATATAGCAAGAATTCATTCACAAACAGTTAATTAAAATTCTAAACTCTAAGCTTGTCTTAAACGAAAAAAATACAGCAAAATATGATCAACCGAATTGTTCGGTAACAAAGGACACATCAATTCGAACTTATCAATTTAAAAATAGAACACTGAAAGCCATTACTGACATAGTTTGGCATACGTCAATATTTTTTGTTCAGAGACAATTGATGATCGAATGTTATACTTTCAAAAATAGAACAAAGGTATACGTGTGAGAAAAAGTAATATTGGTACAAGTAACCCTAAATAAGTATTCTTCTTCTGCACTAATGAGGTGTGAACGAAACAGAGCCTATTACATGTCACTATTCGTGTCACTAATTTGTTACAAAGCCTCGTCTAAGGCTCGTTTTAAACGCTGGTGTGTCTGTCTGTACCCTGTTTACGTCCTACCTAATGAATTTTAAATTAAACTCTTCAATTTGATTTGGGTTCTCGTTTTGAGACGGTCTTTTTATAGTATTCTGATGGATTTGTTTTCAACAGATTTCGAGGAAGCTTTCCATTTTTTGTGATTAACAGATTTTATAGAAAAAGGTTTACTTTGTTAGTTTTTTATACTCCGAAAATGATTTGACGAATAACTAGAACGTTTCATAATTTGTGCTCTGGTTTAGTAGTAATAGTAATTAACCTCAAAACCACATTTGTTAATTAATATGTGATGCCAACAAATTAATACAAATATGAGCGGCAAAACTCATAGAACATAATATGGATAAAATAAATTACTGTGCTACATAAATAGAGCACTACAATAGTAAATTGATACGTCATGTAATATTATTGTCATATGATTGTAAAGCTGGATATTCACTAGCGGCATCCTGGAGTCAAGCAGCCTTGAGACTTGAGGCTAATATTCAACAGTAAGTAGAGAATATATACCGTGTCGCCGCGGGCCTCAGAATAAGGCAGAATCTTTTAAGAATAACAAAACCATTATTATTTTCGAATTTAGAATGACTTTTTTAAAGTATCAAATGAAAATGTGTGTTCATTCATTCATTCATTCATCTCAAGGAGGTAGGTGGTCAACCCTGGTGTCGGAGTTGTAATACCGCTTAAAGGCCTCCGATATGTTCTGACGATTGATTTATAATTCAAAGCGCCAATTATTTCTAAAACAATTGAACGACACACAAGTAACCATAGATTTCAATATTCGAATACGCGTTACCTAGATGCATTTGACCATTACCGTTCATTGTGTTAAGCGTAATGGATTAACCGACAATCCCGACAATCCTGACAATACAGCCATAGTGACTGGATGTCACTGTGGCAATTTTAGCGATATTAGCCGAAGTGGTAATGTATTGTCGGTCGATGGTGTGTGAAGTATGGGTAGGATGTGACAGTATAACCACGGGTATAACGGTACCTATGATGTATGATCCATGTCTTATAATTATAATGTATATTATTTTCTTCTTATGCCATTGTAATACGGTGAAAATTTGTAGCAATTATATTTAAAAATTTATATATGAACAAAGAAGCAAAGGAACCAGCTTTTTATTGAAAAAAATCTCATCAAAATCGGTCCACGCACTAATTAATAATCCAACATTGAAAGCAATTCCAACAAATAAATCCACATTTGAAAACAAGCCTCTATTTATCGATAATATCAATTCAATTTGAAAATTTGCCAACATTTCTGTACATACCAACGAACTCAAGAATTTAATCAATGTACTTCGTTATACCGAGCCCATAGTTCCGAATATTCCATTAAATGTCGATGAATAGTTTCAATATTAAAATATATTTGTGTATCAATATTTTGAACGGTAATTTAATTAATATTACGTGAACTCCCGTTTCGATAGAAAATCAAACTCAATTATTTTGTGGGTTAATTTTGAATCAAAAATCTTTTGTTCATCATATTAATTTCGTTGTTATAACGGTATGTTTATTATGTGTGAATTGTTTAATTCCGACCTATTTAATTTAACCAGTGTTGGCTATTAACTAAAGTTATCAGAAATAGCAGCAGCCATCTCCATATTTTTTCTTTTTTAACTTTAATGGCAATAAAATTGTATTGGGATGATATCTGCCAGAGCAGCCGACTAACATTTTACTATAGTAAACAAAATTAAAACAGATTAAACACTTTTTTCAATAATTATACCTAACCTCTCTAGAATTCGTGCCGCAGTTTAGCTAAGTGATGTAAACTGATTGCTATTGCAACGCAGCTCTGTTCCTACTTGGATGGCTGATAGTGGCATTTCTATCGGAGCGCTACCGTGATTCGAAGGGCATGTTGATATGTCGATTCCGGTAATTTCAATCGTTAGACCATGTCAGAGGCCTTTAGGCGGTCTAAAAACTCCGACACCAGGGTTGCACCTAACCCACACAAACTTACTTACTGTTGCCTAACCTTCATATCTAACACTCACCTACTTCTTCTTCATCGAGTGGATGGCCAACCTGACCAATCCTGGTGTCAATGTTATTGAGCCGCCAAAGGCCTCTGACATGGCTCAAGTAACGACTACTATCCGTAGAAAGTAACCGGGACCGACGGCTTAAAGTGCCCTCCGAAGCACGGAATCATCTTACTTTTCGAGTAATCAGGTGATTCAGCCTGCAATGCCCTAACCAAACTGAGGAAAGTCTCAGAAAGAGATTTTTGTGAGATATCCCCACCGGACCGAATCGAATCGAACCCGGAACCTTCGGGTCGTGAGCCAGGCGCTCAAACCACAAAACCACGGAGGCTGTTACTCACTCACCTACTAAGTAACACCTACTTAAACATAATAATTATTATGTTCTTCCTAGTAAAGAAAGTTAGCAGAAGGAAGGCCATGACCTTATAGATTACAAATATCAATTCATACAACCATATTTCTAGTACAATACTGTCCATACCGAACTGAAACATAAATATGTAAACAAACGGTCGCCATTTTATAAATAGTGACGTCACAGTCCCCAATAATGAAAGTACATCATTAGCGAGAAAGCACTTTTGTCATTGTTATCGCGGCTGGTTCGATCGGCCCGGTTTAATAGCTTGTACTATTCCTGTGCATTAATAAGCACTTAAATAAAAAGCATTACTGTCACCGTTATGGTTTCAGTAATGGTATATTGCTGTATATTCTTCAAAATATAGTACTATGGAATTAATAAATTCGGTTTTATAATAATAGTTTTTATGACCGCGTTTTATACGATTGAAAGATTAGACACCGGAGTTTGAGTAACTTAAAGTGCCATAGGATAAAGAACACGCGTCGACTCGTTCCAATGTAAAATAATGATGATGTTATGCGACAGACATCAACCAAGTATTGTAGACAAGAAACAAATGAACCTCGCAGACCCACACAATATTATAACTCACTACGAAAGTGTTTCACAACACTTTCATTCATTTTTTTCATGAACAAAGACTATTTGTATTCATTCCGCGCCTTCACACATAAAAGAACAAGGAAAATATATAAAAAATATATATTTTATATATTATGTCCCGATTAGTTGACGAACAAAAGTCTAGGGAAGTTTCAACGTTGTTATCCGGGACCTTTCTTAATTGGCAAAAGTTTCTTCACGGGAAAAACTGGGGGACAACGTCACGAACGAATGAAATGAATGAACGGATGAACGAATGAACGATCACAGAGTGGAGCGCGAGCGAAAGGTGTAATTAGTCAAAAATTCACGGAAGGCACAAAGGATATGAACGACTGTTTTAGATAACGTTAATGAAACTGACAATTACTTTTATTTGTCGCAAGTTTAGGAGTAAATGTCTACCTGTTTCGACAGCTAGGGGCCACCCTTGAAATAATTTTGAAAGTCAAGTTTGGAAATTAAGTCGTCTTTCCATTGAAATTTAGCGTAGCAACCGTGGACTGTAGATACGCAAATAGACAATCTTGGTTGTAAATACCCTTCATAACCAATTTCGGTTACAGCGACTGCAATTTTTGTTTTTTTTCTGTAATCTACCTATTAATAGTCGTTTAGGTACTTTTAAAAGGTATCAAACCTAATTACTTAGACTAGTCGAAGCCTACGTAAAAACGAACTTAAAGTTCTTTAATGACTAGTGATGTGGTGATAGTATCTAAACAACAATTTCGAAAGTATTTAGAATAGATCCCAATTATTATCATAAAACCTATCTAGTAGATTACATTTCATTAAATAAACCCATATGACTCGTATCCGGAATACTAAGTACTACTGATCACAAAATACGCGGTAATAAACTAGACAAACATTAAACGTTACAACTCATACGTTCAGTAGCTTTGTTATTACGAACAATAATATCTAGGAAATGTTTCTCTGTGACATATTATAGCTCGTAAGCAATAACACCACTTATGGCTGCGATCAAAAGTTAATGAGGTTTATACTCGTGCAGGGACATTATTACTGGAACACTGCTGCTCGTCACACAATAAAACTGTACAAAGTATATTCTGAAAAATGTTCGCAGCAAGATGTACAGTTGCTCTCATTACCCTCTAATTACCGGAGGCCGTTGAGCGCCGACCGCCGACGGAAATTCAAATTTCGAACGTCCTCGCTAGCAAATTACGATTTTTTTCCCACCAATAAAAAAGGCAATACCGATTCGAAATTTTAAAACGGTTATTGTTTCCTTTTTATGATAATGATTCGTATTGACGTAACCGGTGTTCGACATTCAAACATGACAGAACAGATTCCTTGTTCTTATTTTGTTTTTCGTTCGAAGTTCACGTACCTAATTATAATGATGTTACAAGCTCAGAATACAGAATAACCAGAACCCGTGAGCGCGCATAATACTGTAGCTACTCAAACTAGCCTTAAATAGTGTAGTTTGATGCGCAACCGATCAGTCACTTTGTGACCGTCGGAACGCGCTAACGTGTTTTACCCGTGACCAATTTCACGAAACTATGCCGTCTTGTGTCATTCCTACCTGTAAAAATGCAGTGGGTCTGAAAAAGAAACAGGATGGGATCACATTTCACGTGTAAGTATCGCATTTAGGTATCGTCTTATTTAAATATTTAATTATTTTCTCAGATTTCAATTGTCATAGAGAGTGATGCGTCAATCTATGCTAGTGTTGCCAATATAAGAGTTTTGATTTACCCTTCTTTTTATTACCTTTTGAGGGCTTTAATTCGTTGTAGAATATTAATAAGTAATATAATAAAAAATAACCAACTTGAAAAAATAAGTATAAAGCGTAAGTGCGGCTCCTATGTACCTAACCTAACAATCCTATTAAATAGTAAGTATGTTAGTCTATAGGATTTCTAAACAAATTTTTGGTGTGCGTGTGAGGTAGAAGGGGAGAGGGGGAGCGGGTATAAAATTATGTTTCTATATTAGCCATCTTAGATAGTGAAAAATTGTAATTGGCCCTAAGTTATTATTCTTTTTTTATGTAACTCTTGTACCTAGCTGTAAGTTTTCCGAATACTTTAAAATAAAATAAAAATATATAATTTTTCCATCACCCGATAAAAGTGTGCAAACATCCACCTTAACACCGTGTTTTATTTAATATACCTATCTATTTCTTGAGATAATCAGGTAGGTACATAGTTATAAAGAAAAGGACAATTTTTATTCTATTATCATATTACCTTCGAAACTCCCAAAATTTACCCCAAAAATGGGCAAATAATGCGAGAGCTAACAACACTACGCGAGGGACTTTGTTCTGTTTTTGGACACAGCGTGTAGCTTGTAAATACATTTGAATGCTACATCTAGTACTTTCTATAATCTAAGGTTACAAGGTTTAGTGAAACACATTTTTTTCTCATCAACTCGTTCCCGCTTTTAATAAAAATAATCCCTCTGCAGAGCGCTTCATTAAGACTATGAAAGAGGCTCGGGAGCGATTATCTACTCTGATAGCGTTTAGGATGGCAACACCATATTATATTAATTTTTTCGTTGGCAATATCATTTTTGACCGCGGGCGAGAGGGCCCTGCTCTACTCTCATAAATATCACTCCCCGTCGGCGTCGCAGTTGAAATCTCGTGTCTTTAATTTAGCTGCAGAATTTCTCGCGTATTTCTAAAAATTAAGGTTCTCTGCAAAGCCGCTGTTGGTTCTTATTAGCGATGACAGTAATTACGTTTGTAAGTGTGTCAGATGTTAAGGTTCGGCCCGTTTAAGGTGAGGTTTACTTAATGAACACGGATTATTTATTTTATATATTTTCGACGTTAAATGTTGTTATTGGAGCAAGCTTGTTATTAAGTTAATGTTTTGCTTAGTGAAAGTAATTTTATTTACGTCAATTTGGATATCTTTTTTGGATTAACGTTTGAAAAGGTAAATAAATTTTATTATATAAGGTATGTTGTAATGTCGTTACTAGGGTTTATTTAGGTAATTAATGTAGGCATTTCTGTACTCAAACAGGGGGCATATTAATTAAGGGTAGGACATTTGTATATATTACAGATTCAATCAATAAGTGTAGGTACTATTTGGACAGAACATTGCTGTTATAAATTACTAGCAGCGCCCCGCGGTTTTACCCGCGTTGTGCCCGTTCCCGTGGGAATTTCGGGATTTTTTTTACATAAAAACCTTCCTCTTGAATCACTCTACCTATTACAAAAAACCGCATCAAAATCCGTTGCGTAATTTTAAAGGTTTAAGCATACAGACAAACAGACAAACAGACGCGACTTTGTTTTATACTATGTAGTGAAGTCATATGATTTATATATTAAACCAGATCCTAAAACTTTTCACCTCCTATTTTTATATAAGGAAGTTTTTGTTTTCGTTATTTAGGTCATACATGACTTGTATCTTATTTATGTAGCTCATAGGTCATCACCAATAAAAACCTTATGTACTAAATTGGGTACTATGATAAGTCATATGACCCGATTAGTACACAAGTCATTTAGTAGGTAGGTCACGTATGACCTACGCTTATTGCTGAACATCCCCACAGTGCATGATGGACATTAAAACCTTCCGCGCGGTCTCCCGCCCCGCCATGCGTGATCTCCGACTCGTAATTTTAAAAAATACTCACTTTTTGTTTACTTTTATAACATACCTTTGACTCGCATACGTTTTTTGATTCGTTTTTTCACAATTTTTATGTAGGAATCGTTCTATATTTTTATTTGTTAACAAAATGTTGTTTTAAAATTGAAAATATAGGTGCAGTGCAAATTTGAAGAGGTTTTATTTAGTACCAGTGATATAGTGTTCCTGGAATGTTATATTGGAGTGTTGCTAGTAGTTGTAAAAAGGTTTCGTGGAAATATGGCTCAAAACTAACGGTTTTGTTTTGTTCAGTTCCAACGTTGTACTACCAGAGCTGGATCCAGAAGAGAGATGTGAAGAGGTATCGATCGGTTTTTCATCACCTACTAACTGTGCCTCGCGGCTTCACCCGTTCCCGTGGGAATTACGTTTCTTTACTTATTATCCAATTCGAGACCAAGATAAATAAAATTAAAAAAGAATCATTAAAATCGGTCCAGCTATCCTCCATTTATAAATGGTGTAACTAACACGACTTTTTTTATATACATATATGTATATTATATAGATAGTATCGCATGATATTTGAATATAAGTCTATTTTTCAAGAACATAGGTAAATTTTATTATTTTTATCATACAATTGAATTGGTATTGTTATGATTACAATAACCATATATTACTATTTTACGATTACGTTATACGATAAAGTAAGTATCATTTACTTTACATTAACCCATGGTTCCAGCTTATAGGATGGGGTCAGTATTTGACGGCCTAAGACACAATTGAACTTACACTCTATATCTCCCACATTACATTCGAGCACTCAAACCTTAAAACCCACCCCAGTCCACACATTCACGCCACATACAAAGCTCAAAACAACCAGATTTCTGTACAAACAGGAATATCGTTAAAAATAATTGTTATAAGTACAAATATTGATGCGATAGTGCTCACGGTGTTTGCTCTGCGGTCAATGCGCGGGCAAAATGGTCGTATTCACATGTACTACTCATTATTTGACACGTTCTCTTTAAACCAACGGCTAATGGTTTGTTTAAATCGGAATGGATTCACTGAATAATACTTTATTCAGTTAATCCATGCCGTTAACACATAACTATGTGTTTCTATGTATAACTCATTTATTTTAAGTACGTTAATGATCTACCGGAGTTTTGTGACCGCCTAAAGGCCTCTGACATGGTCTAACGATTGAAACAACCGGACCGACAATTTAACGTGCACGTTAAGTAGTCGGTCCCGGTTGTGTGACTTGCCCATTTAATTTTTTTTTATATAACCTATTGTGTCCCACTGCTGGGCTAAGGTCTCTCTCAACACCTTCCAAGTATGCTTATTCTGTCCTTTAGGTTTTTAAAAACTCTTACGCCAGGGTTGATCTCTAACTTACTCTTCCTTACTTATACAAAGTGGTCATGTAACCAAGTCAAGAATAGCCTAATACATCCCATCACTAAAGTTGGTTAAAAATATAACTCAACTTTTTGCACAAAAACAAATTGAACACGAAACGGGTCGAGTTACTAAAACACAAGTGTTACAATTTAGTTGTCAAAATAAGAGATTATTCTGAAGTTGGTTTTATTTACGCCCCTAGGGCCCGTTTTTACAATGACTCAACTTGAATGTTATCGACTTTTGTTGACTTTTAACGACTATTTTATACAACAATATGATAATTAAGGAAGCCCAGTTGCCTCTAAATGTAGGTGCCATTACGCAATGTTTTAGGGTATTCGTTTGACGGAACCTCTTTTTCTTTTTACTTGTGTAGTTTGTTTTGGAAACTTTTTGACTTGTGGTAAAGTAACATTTACATAACACTGAAAGTAATACAAGGTAGATAAATAAGTAAACATATGTATGTAAATAGTACACAAACAGTGGCTTAAACAATCTGAAACATTTAACCCTCGAACGCCCGCCACAAGTTTGATCGCTAAGTATCAATTTTTCAAGCTCATCTGACCCACTCACAGTAACATGATAATACTGTCCATTTGATCGGTTCACATCGCTCAAACGTCATTATTTATGCGCCGACTCGGTGACGTCATCACTAATTAATGGATAGCACACATCACCGTCCGAATTGTCCGTGTGGATGTTTGTCATTCACTATTTTGGTGTTAGGTAAATTATTTGGCGGTGCTTTGTAGTCTAATTTCGCAGTGCTACTCGGCGTAATCAATTTATAGTCTTTAGTACGAATAGATAAACCTAACAAGTGGATATTAAAATGTCTCCTATCTTGTTGCCGAGTTTTCTGGCATTTTAGAGATTTTAATAAAGTTTTCAGAAAATTTACCGATAGTGTGTCTTAGGATTAATTCTGGAAGTAGCCGGTGGGTTAAGCGGGTCAATATCGGTCTAATTAATTTTCGTCTCATCTGGCCCGCAACGCGAGGGTTGAATTATAATCATGAAATATTGGAACATATTTTTTCATTAAAGGTTACTTCAAATTAATAATAAATTTTAAGCTTAATTTTATTACGTTTCAGGAATTTAATGAAGAATAAGATTGCAGTGTTTTTACGAGGTTAAGTAGATTTTTTAATTAGAATAGGTTAGCTTCACTTTTTATGGGTTTTACGAAAAGTAATTTTTACTTGCTCAATTTTCGTTAGGGCGTAGTTTACATAAGGATTTTCTGTTACGCGGGAACAAACTGAAGTATAAGGGGCAAAATGCAAACTAAATAATTGAATGGTACCGTGTAGAGCCTTTCCTATGACGTATAGCTATAAAGCTGGGGGCACACCACTATCCGGGGGAGATTGTCTCAGCATCAATGTTGACTTGATCCCGTTTTATTAAAATTCCTTCTTTGGCCAAAATCCCCGCTTTTCCCCTTCGATTTTTTCTTTATTCTTCCTCTAGTTATACGGGGTACTTCGGGCCACTTAATTAATTTCTACTAAGGTTTACTCGATTCGTTTCTTTATTCCAATATTCTTAGTCAAACAAAGTTTTTTGTTAGCGACCTTCGCTTTGGATTTGAGTTACGGTTTGCGTTCAATTTATTGATCAAGTGCGAGGTTTGTTTTGTGGGAAGGAATGTTTTAAAGGATTTTTATGAGATTTCAATTTTATTTGCTAGCGATTCAAGATTTTTTGCAATTTTCTTCTTACTAGAAGACTGAATCTAGCTTTCATTTCGATTCGATACTCAAAGAGATAAAATATATATTTTCATACCAACGTTCTTGATTATATTTCAGTATAGCTTGTGCTGTATATATTTACAGCACTTACTGATATTAAAACAATCTTTAAAAAGTATATGACATTTGGTCGCATTGAGCGAGTATACAAGCCAGTAGGTTAAATTAAACGCAAGCGTCACACATGTCACATTACTCGCTCACTTTCCAGCTTACAGCTTGTAAACTATATAAATACTAGCTGTGCCCCGCGGTTTTACCCACAGCACACCCGTTCCCGTAGGAAATACGGGATGAATATAGCATCCTATATCCGTCTCCTGGTTCTTAACTACCTCCCCACCAGTTTTCAGCCAAATCGGTTCAGCCGTTCTCGAGTTATAAATAGTGTAACTAACACGACTTTCTTTTATATATATAGAAGATAGATATAGGAAGAATGTTTTGAAACATATCTATACAACCTTAGAAATAAACTAGGTGTCCATATTATTAGTGCGAATATTCTGCGGTGTTAAGCGGAACATTGTGTTGAAACTGTGGACAGAGCTGTCACCGTGTAGAGCCGCAGTGTGTGGTCCAAGTTAGAAGAGACACGCGATATATTATACGACCTTTATTATTCTGAACATACCATGGGCTTTAGACGGTCTAAAAACTCCGACACCACGACGAAGTAAATGAATGAATGAATTTGGGTACTTTATTTTATTTTGTAGGTTTTTAATGAGACAAGTTCCTCATGGTTGTCTACGAAACGCTCTGCTCTGCTGCTATTAGCAGCAGAACAGATGCTGCTTTAATACTGCTATTCACTTCTGTTGCGTCGTCTAATTAAGCATCAAATATAATGTAACATAAATGTCAAAGTAAGTGTCAAATCTAATTTTATATATTTATTAATATTTTCGACACACTTAATAAGCAATGAATACTTGTCAAACTACATAACATTACAGGATCTCCAATTTTTTTAAACAACCCTTACGTCCTTAAATGACCTTGTATCCTACCCCGGTGGTAAGGTCAGGTCGGCCCACACTCATAACAGTAGAACAAGGCTCTAATTAATATACTCGTAATTAAGACACCGCTATCAGCTTACACGTCGTCCCGCGTCAAATGTCACGCCATGTCCCCGCATTGTCACCCGTTAACACTCAGAACATTGTTTCGTGTCACGCCCGTGCGAAGTTACCTTTAATCAACCCTCCACTTTATTGATTACTCATTAACTATACGATTAATTGTGTGTTAATTAGTTTCGTGTTGGCAAAGTTTTGCTTTGTTGTTGGTTAACTGATGTGTATTGGTCAATATTGGCGTGTGGTTAGAAAGATAAGTCAAATTCAATGATTGATAAAAAAATGTTCGTGTAGGTTAATGGCCAATCCAGGCGTTTTTAGACCACCTAAAAGCCTTTGACAAGGTCTATCGAATGAAACAACCGGGACTGCCAACGTGTAGGGCACGCTTAAATGTCGGTCCCGGACGCACAGTCACTAAGAAAGTGAAGGCAAAATAAACTTATTTAATTCATATCTAAGAATGAAACAAAGAAATTTGACAAAATATTTACAAGCAGACTTAAAACCCCATAAAATTAAAAAAACCACAAAACCATCATTAACCTTCAAAATCTTTCCAAAACGCGTCATGAACGCCCCCGAATTAATACGTGCGAACAATCAAACCGGCATGTTCTGTTAGACCATAATCAAAGTGAGAATGTCACAGTGATCGCGCCGCAGCGCACAGGTTAACTGCCAGTCCATGCTAATCAAATACCGCCTCTCATTGAAACCATTAAACGGGATATTAAATTATATCTCCCTCGGGCTCAAACTTTAGCCGACAAGAGCTAAAGCGACAATTCATTACTTGCAAAAACTGTAGGAATCCAACGTTTCACTTAAAGTTTGAATTTACAATTGTTTTATGATTTGGGAAGGTTTTTGTGGTTTTTCGGAGTGTTCTACTTTTAGTACCCGAGGCGATGTTTGATTTTAAAGTTACCACATATTTAATGCTTACGATAATGTATATCTCTTTCAAGGCCATACCGTTTCAACTATTTCAATGATAGGCATAGATATGGTAAAAAAAGTTAATTAATTTTACGAAAATTGCTACTTAAATCGCGAAGAAAGTAAGCTATACCAATATTATTACAGTCTTAAAAAATATATATTTTTACAACCAAAGTAAATGAAAAACCAATTTAAAATTTATTACACAAACTAAGTGTTTTAAATAAAATAACACCTAATTACTGAACAAAACGATAAAGAAACTCATCGATATCAATATACCGGTTATTTGCGTCCATCAATTCGAATTGAGAGTGAGTTGGCTTAAGGGCCTTTCACACCGTCACGATGACGCAGCGTTACCGCGACGTTTTCCTTACGACGTGAATTAATCGCTCCATTCCTTTCACGGAAGGAAGGGTACTTAAGAGTCGTCAGTTATGTTGTTTCGACTTTCAATAGCTGTTTCTTAATTTAAATCGCTTCTTTTGTTAGGGCTTTTTGAGTTAATGAACCGTTTTGAAAGAGGAGATATAGTTTTTAATTGGTTTTATTCAATTATTTATGTTTTAGGAATTTAACATCGAAGTGTTTTAGTCTTAAACTAAGTACGGGATCAGAAACAAACCAATTTTTTTTTAACAATGGTGCATTTCTTAGCCATGACATATATAACTCGAACTTACAAAAATACTTTATTGAAATATGACTGAAATCGAGAACTCCTTTATTTACGCTCAAGGACTTCAACAGAAGTAAAGTTTTGTGAAAAATTGTAAAACAAATTAGCCAACCCTAGACCAGACTCGCATTCAAATGCCAAAAGTAAACAGAAACACAATTACAGACTTTGAAACAAAAACTTTGTTACCGAGAATACTTTGGAAAGCGGTTACCGGGCCACTTGGAACTTCACTAACTCCGCCTCTTAATTACGTTACAAAACTAAACGTGTTTTATGAAAATGTGTACTCCCCTTTATAATATCGTGTTAATTTTACGGCCTATATAAATTGCTTGCGGATGTTTTAACTTCAAAAAGTTAATAAAAGATTTTTATGACATTTCGTCATCGGGTGTAGATTTCATATTATTAACCTTGTGTGAATATAATGACCATGTATAACATTCCTTAGTTTACGTCCATACTCAGAGTTGTCAAATGCTTCTTTAGTACAGATTTTATCACTAATTTTGGCTTGTTATTGTGTGAAAAATTACCTCAATTAGTTAATAGTCAATTTAACGAACGTCCCTGACTGCGACGGGTTAATATATTAAGTACAGTTCATATAATAATGAAGTTTAATGCATACTATAAAGAAGGGTACAGAAGAAGTTAATCTTTTGACAAAGACTTTCACTTTAATTGCTTAATTTATTTAAATCACAAAGAGACAGAGTGATCACTTAAAACAGACGAAACAAACAGGATCGTAAAGAGGTATTTATAAAAAAGTTTTTCAAGTACCAGGGATATAGTAAAGGTAAATAAATGATTGCTGAGCATTGAAAGTTTTAGATTAATCGTAGAAGACGTAAAAGAAGGCATTTGGATATCAACAGCGTTAATAATAAAAAGTTATCCAAAGTATAACTTGTATTTTGACATTTGTGTCATTCAAATTTGAAAATGTTGACATTACTTTTATATGATTTTAAAATGAGTATACCAGAGTATAATTATTTGAGTATAACCGAAGTACAACTACTTGAGTATAACCAGAGTGCAAGTAAAACCACCTTATTAATAAACGCTTGTGTTTTGTCTCTTTTGCTCTTCAGGAAAATTGCATATTTCAGAAAGTGACAAACCATTTGATAGCTAAAACGTTCTTTAATATGGCCCTGCCAGTATAACCCTAGTACAACTATCGGATCTAAGTATTACTATACCGAGTATTACGCTTTTATTGATAGTGGTTAACCTCTGTTTCATTTCCTTCCCTCATTGTCATGAACTTCAGTTACTAGGGTAATTAACACATCCGCTAGTAATGTCACAGAATACCTAACAATGCCTCGCTGCCCTACAAACTGACATACAGACCTATCTACTGTAAATACGTACGTAGTAATTCATACTTGGTCGGTGGACACTTAATTGCCATTGTGTAGTGATGATTAGAAAAATACAAGATGAAAAAATGTTGATTAAAATGTTGTGAGATTGAAATAGTTTTTATATTAAAAAGTATCCGTTTTATGCAGAAAAGAGGTTTGAGAACAATCTCACATAAATGTGTTAGCAAAAATGTATTGTGACATATCTGTGACATTGTAACATCTAAATAGGTGGACTCAAGAGTGGACCCCATTTTAAATTATTTTTTATTTAGAAAGCAAGCGTTAGGGTTTTACCTATTCCTTCTCACTGTACCGATATTTTCATTGAAATTCGAGGCCTTTGCTCAACTGTGAGACATTTACTTTTGTATGAAATGTGACTTTTATTAAGAATTACAAATCATTTTTCTTTCGACACACATATTCTCGAAACAAGAAAGATACTTTTAAATTGAGAACCAAACGATTTAAATTACACGCGTGACAGCGTCACGATACGTATCCTTGCCTATCCTTACCTATCCTTTGTCACAAACTTCGCCAATTATATCACATCAAACAAACAAACTGAAACGAAATCAACATTGACGAATACTTACAAATACTTCTAGTCCAATTATAACAAAACATTCCCTTTTAAAACAGACTGTTTTAAGTAAAATATTAAATAAATATCACATTTTTACTTAATTAAATTCCCATTTCGTATTTAAAGGGTGGAGCACAAAGAGTAGAATTATTTTTTTCATATAGTGGAGCGCAGAACACTTTTCTGGCCTCGGGGCGGATGTTTTACGTTACAAGGGTAATGTTACGATACCCATGGCAAATATGGCAGCGGAAACCATGTTTGGCAACGGTTAATTTAATAATATTTATATTACTGTATTACATACTGATGTTTGCTGCATTAAATGGATTCATTTAGGAAATGTATATTTTTGTGAATGTATTGTGTGTGTATAAAATTACTTTGATCAAATTAGTCATAACAATGTTTTTAATCTAAAACCTGTAGGATGAAACGAAAGCGTTACAATAATGGCAACCCTGGTAATTTTTAGACGACCTCAAGGCTTCTGACATGGTCTTACAATTAATACTACCCGGACCGACTATTCACCGTGCCCTCCGGAGCAAGGTAGCACTCAAATAGAAATGCCACTATCGGCCACCCATCCAATAAGCCGAGCTGCAAGTTTCTTTAACAATTGGGATGAGTCAACATCGAATACTTACACCAAAATGTCTTCTTTCTGTACTAAAGTCACAAAGGACCATTAAACTATATCAGTGTGTAATCCATTGAATCTGTTCGTACAGCCAGACCACCACACGTCATTTGGTTGCGGCGCGCGGCGCGTCGTGCTAACACTGTGACACACGGCTTGACAGTTGTGGCAACATGCGGTCCACGGGACAGCAGTAATGAGGCCGCGGTAGAGGTAATTAAGTTGTTTTATTGCGATACCTATTGCTCTTTTAAACCGACTTCAAAAAAAGGACGTTTTTCAATTCGACCGTATAAGTATATGCTTTGTTATGTAAATGTCATGAGAATGTTAAAACAAATATAAATAAATCACTGATTTGTTATATAGATAACTCATGGCACTGTTTATAAACTGTTCAGAACCCCGTTGAATAACAATGACGATCCTATAATTGGATAAATAGTTATAATTTTTTTTTGTAAAAATTAACCTAAATTTTGCAAAGATGTCTCAAATAATAAATACTTGGATAACACTCTAAGTACAGCTCAGCTGTCAAAAATCTATGCTCATCTCGTTTCACCTAACGAAAACACCCAACACCGCTACGAGTATCTCCAACGCCTCTCAGGAATTCACATGTCAATACGAATTTTACACACTCACTTAACCCACTATATTAACGTGAAACGAGAGAACGGAACGTATAAGTAGATACTCGATAAATATCGGCGCCTAATACTCATCAGTGCCGAATACGATGCAAATAAAGGGCAATATATATACATATATTTCCCCATAGATTTAGTAGATCATACGCGGAGGCTTGGATGTAAATACCGCGAATCGCTGCGTCACCTGAACCCTTGTTCAGATAAATGAGATTTCAATTTCTACACTCCACATATTCAGCTTTTGGGCTTCGGGATGGGACACACGGATTGGAATGTCGGCTAGACAATTAATTTTGTCAGTTAATTGGATATTGGTTAATTATTTTTTTGCTATCTCACGATTTGATTATAATAATGAATATTTGTTTTAATTTAAATGTTATTAATACACAGGATAGTAGTCGTGACATGAGCCATGTCAGAGGCCTTTGGCGGCTCAATAACTGTGACACCAGGACTGGTCAGGTTAACCATCCACTCGATGATGATGATGATGAAAAATCTGTAGATATATTAGAAATTAAGTGTATGACACTGTTAACTGTTTCATAGTTCTAAGATGTACCAACCATTTCGTAAAAAATGCTTAGAAAAAACATAGTAATGCTTGAAAGTTCAATTATTTCGTTCCTATTTCTAGAAAAAGCACCAAAAAACACAAGAAAATTGACATTTTAATACAATTTCGTTGCCCATTCCCCTCACTGGTGTGTTCACGCCCATAAAATTCTCACATAACCTCGTTTTGAGCTTACAAAGGACAGTAATAAATATGGACATGTATCTATTTCGTTCCTTTGCCAAGATTACTGTTACGGGATCAGGGGTAATGTATGGGACTCGAATGATTTATTATTTTTATTTTGAAAAGCAGGTGTTGCGGCGGCAAATGTAGAGATGTAAATATTTGAGTGGATTGACCAACTTTGAAATCTATTTAGCGCATAAATATGTATAAAAAACAAAAGACGTTCGTTTAAATAATGTTCTATGTAGTGCGAATATGCGAGCGATGAAATGGACACCATATGGACACCATATGGACACCATATTTTATTCATCACCGACTATAAAGTAAAAGTAGTAAAAAACCTGCCTCTAATGTCCCACTGCTGGGCAAATACCTCTCATCTCACTGAAGATATCAGTACAGTGAGGAGGTGATCTCAAACCCGAGCCATGTTTGAAAAGTAAGTAACATGTTTTCGCTAACTATACGAATGGTTTAAAAGGTAACAAATACAGTTCACCTTTACACAACCTTGTGAAATGTTAAAATTGAAGCAAAAACTCGAGATACCAAATACCTTTGACTGTCCACGTTAGGAAGCGACAGTGTTCATCTATTTCACACTGAATATTCCAGAATATTCATATTTTACGTAAAATGTATGGAAGATGAGACAGTAGGGTATAAACTACAATGTTCTGCACTATGAGAGGACCTTTTAGAAAAATAGCAAAATGTGTACACTATGATTTACATCTGGGGACCATTTTAGCGTTATTCTATAGGTTTGTCGGGTTGTGTTTTAGAGTTATTTCCTTCAGAGTGTGCCCTGGTGTCTGGTGTCCATGTGGTAGTATAGAAAGGGTTTTCTAATAATCTATATATATAAAAATGAAACCCGTTTTCCTTGGTCGCGGCATCACGCGTAAATGGCTGGACCGATTTCCACGGTTTTGCATTCGTTGGAAAGGTCTCCGGCTCCGTGAGGTTTATAGGGAATAAAAATCAAAATTCCCACGGGAACGGGGGCGCTGCGGGTGAAACCGCGGGGCACAGCTAGTATCCAATATAAAGGAGAGTGATTGTGGATAAGATACTTCCTTGTATAAATCCTACTAATATTATAAATGCGAAAGTTTGTGAGGATGGATGTACATATGCATGTATGTATGCTTTTTACTCTTTCACGAAAAAAATACCGGACGGATTTAGATGAAACTTTACAGGTTATACATTAGAACAACACATGGAATACATTTTATCCAGAAATTCCCGCCGGAACGTGGTTAACACCGCGGGGTGCGGCTAGTAATGCGTCCGCGAGACGATCAAGTGCACTTGACAAGTCGCAAATGAATAAAACTTGTCAAGTCGCGTCAAGTCGCATCAAGCTCAAGTTGGTTCAAATTTGTTGTCAAGTTATCATCAAAATTATTGTCAAGTCATGTCCAGCACGTAGATACTTGACGGGAATTGTCAAGTCAACGCTGTAAACGATCAATATTCACTTCAAGCCCGTAGACTTGTCAAGTGCACTTGATCGTCTCGCGGACGCTTTATAAAGTAAGAGAAGACGTGTACAAACAGTGACAACTGTAATACCTATGCATTATGGTACATATTAAACTAAATACCCATTACTTATTACTTTTAAAAGTATATAATTAATTAAAATATAATGAATAAAAAGCTTTACCACGTGAGTACATTAATGTACCTATTCCTTTGTGTAAATAACTAACAGCAAACTAAACGAAATAAAAACGAGAAATAAAGCTCGGAACTCGCCGAAAACTTCAATATTAAAAAGCCTTAAAAGCCAAACCTTAAAAGTACACAGCGAAGCTATTGTATTTGTTCCAAACATCGCGAAATGGGATTACTTGTTCCCGGAGTGTTTGTAGAAAATTTCGTTAGTAAAGCGAAAAAGGTTCCCGGGAATTACGAGATTATTGTATTCTGTATCGTTAATAACGAACCGGGAACTTCAGTGCAAGTATAGGCAGGATTACTGCCAATAAAATTGTTCAACAACAACCCGCAAACTCGTGGATTTAGGAATATATTCTGATAAGTTGAGTTTATCGGTTTTATGGAGTATTCCCTCAATTATGTGTTGTTCGGACTTTTTTGATGGACTGTCCGAATAAATACTACGTATTACCTTAAGGTGGTATGTTATTAGGTTACTGCATTTAGTTTACTGATGGTCTACCTACATTGTTTTCCCTGCGTCTTGGCCTTTATCCTGCATATGAACTATATTAACTGTACTTAATGTTCCGTAATTCTAATTTTAAATATAATTCACATTTTAAATATTTAACGGTAACGATTCTATCAAAGGTTCAAATCATTCATCGGGCACAAAATACTTCAAGGCAACTGTTTATTTGACGTAAGTTTTTACCAAATTATTTGCTTGCATTGTCCATGTTTCTCTTGAAAGTAAAAATATAAGCATTTTAATATTCGCTGCAAGTGACTGCCGACTCTCGACACAAAACGCTATTCCGCACCCGACAACCATCATTTGTTTGCAAAATAAGCACAACAAAAGATTCCATGTAACGTCTTAGGAATTTCAGAATACATATTCAGCAGCGAAGAAAATTTAAAAATAGAACGATTAAAATAACACAAGAAGCGTCCGCTCACGATCTCCATAGCTCCGCGGAATTTATATTGAATAGGGTAACCAAGATATAGGAAGGCGATGTACAGACTTCGGATATATCTCGATTGTCTTAGGCACATAGAAAAAAGCAGCGTGTGCCGACTACCTAACAGACACCTAATAAGCGCTGCAGCGCTGGTAGAAACGCGAGTTTAAACTGTCTGTGATGTTCAGCGCATGATGGTGCTAATTTGGCACTTTGTATAGACTCTCTACACTGCAGCAATGGTTACAAACACTAGTTCAGATAAGTGCTGAAACACAGACCACTTGCTCTCTTTCTGTAACTGGCCTTATGAGATCAATAGTTTTAAAGAATCTATGGGCTTTATCAACTTGTTCACTAGTCATCTTTATCATTCACTTCATTTATGCAGTCAATGACAACAGCAATCATTTGAAAGTGATTAAATTGTGCATAATTAATTTTCTTCATTGAGCTATCTTCCTTTAAATACAGGAATATAATATATTATACTTTCTCTTTCTCTTTCGTTATCTACTAATTCATCTAAGGGCCGATTTTTCAATCACTACTTTATTCGCTTAATAACTATCTAGCCAATAAGTTTATTAGTCTGTTTATTCGACTCATAAGTCGTGTTCGGTTTTTCAATACAGATTTATACGTAGAATAACTATCTGCCCAATAAAACCCTCTGTACAAAAGCTAACTTCAGACAGTTGAAACAAAACTATACAATATCCACGCGTTAGAGAAGGATGTCTAATTTTCACTTTTCGCTTATGTCACTGTCATCATTGTTGGTACGAAAATCTCGAAACTACCATTGTGAGTCATTACACAGAGCTCAATGTTGTGAGAACGAATATTTATTTTATCTTTACCTGGTTGTTTTGTGTTCGATTTTATGCCTGATCATTGTAAGTAAGTACAGCACGGTCTTTTTTAAGAGTCTGAAGCGCCGATGAAACTCTTCCGAATCCCACATAGCCATAGGATCAGGTCTTGATCTTATTACTCTGGTTTTTCTTCGTGGTGGATTCACATATTCATTTATTGCATCGTCTTCTGCAATTGCTATGTCATCAATTACGTCGAAAATATCCATAATAATCACTAAAATCTTCGTAATTTGTGGTATTTTACTGATTTTGTACGGAAATGAAATAATGTTCTTCGTTTTGACATTAACAACACAACACTTTTGACAGTGTCAATAATTTATTCTATAGAATAAAACGCTATTTGGCCGTTCCACCGACAAATAAACTTATACCTCAGATAGACGAGTTATTCGTCCAATAACTGTTATCTGACCATTGAAAAACAGAATAATTTGCTATTCGTCGAATAAACACTATTTGTTTGCTTATCTGACCATTGAAAAATCAGCCCTTAATCAAATAACAACTTAATAACAACCCTTTGTAACAGTTTAATTTAAAAATGGAATGTTTGCAGCGACCCTTAAAACACGCCGATATCTACCCCATGGGTATTATTGGTCCCCGCTTCGGGTATTCAAGCAACGGATCTGTAATGTGGCTATTTCCAATGACGAGAATGGCCTGTTTCCTTACAAATACCATTTTTATTGCATTTTCATATACATGTGAATATAGCTTAATACAGTGCTTTGACCTTACGGAAGACGTTTGGACAGATTTGAACTGTTTTACATGATAATGGAGAGTTTGTTGTGCGACTGTCGGGTATTGTCAGCTTGGTTATTACGTTTTTTATTAAGTTTCACGGTTTTTGTTACGGCTTCAATGAGGTTAGGTTAGTCTTTGAAGAAAGCATTGTCAAACCATTGAGACGTTACAGGCTGTAATATCTTTTTATCTACACTAATGTTGTAACATTCTACTTTATGTTTCCAATACTTGACTTATAATTACTACTGTTATAGCGCAGACAACTAAAACACTCAATTTAAGCAATTGCACATGATGTTATAATATCCACATCGATATCGTAAAATCTCATTATAACATCGCGCCCTGCGCGGCGCGCGCCCTGCGGCCCTGCGTGCGCAGCTGCGCTCTCATTGGTTAGATTTTAATGGCGGCAAGTTCACTGTGACAATACACGTACGCGTGAATTTAATGTATCGCAATGTGTTTTGTTTTTAAAATTTTGTTTGATTAATTGCATTAGTGAAGATAAAGTAGTGTATGCAACTGCATATAACACGGGTATTAAAACACTCGTTACTATTATGAAACTCGCTGCGCTCGTTTCATAAACTCACACTCGTGTTTTAATACCCTTCTTTATATGACAGTTGCATAAACAACTATTATACTACAGCTTTATAGATTTTTTACAAAGTCTCTGATATTTTAAAATAGTAGCTTTTTTAATACTACAAACAATTTTACAATAATGACCCTTTACTTCAGATAATTTAAAAGATTTATTACTTAAAAATTCTAATAAAACTAAAACGAAGATCACAGAGCATAATGCTCCAACAATTTAATTCTATTACAACATTTTATAGACCAAACGTTAAGGTACGTCTACACTGTCAACAAACGTTGGGCCAGCGTGAGAGTGTGAACTAAATCGGCGATATTTTACGAGACTGAACATTACGGGGCTCGTAAAGAAACGCGCTGCTCTTTATGACGAAATTGTCGTGACCCCTAGCCCTTGTTACGTGAAGGTCAAATCCATTGTGTGTTAATAAGTATCTTATATTTTGACAGGCGAATGAAAACAATCTAGATATTAGGACGTAAATAATGTACTAAATGTAAAAATAAATAATATCTGTAGACTTGAGATATATTTTTAACCGACTTCAAAAAGGAGGAGGTTTCTTAATTCGATCGTACATATGTTTTTTTTTTAAATTAATTTTGTAGTTTGTAGAATACCTTATCTCAAATACCTCTTTTTCAATACTTATAGAGTTGCAGAGCCAAGACGGTTATTTATTTTCTTGGAGTATTTAGTTTAATAGTAACTAATTACAAAATCTTTAAAAATATTATGTATTATGCTATATTATCGCTTTGTCAATCTACACCACAAGTGCTTACAACGTGTTAATAAGAAGTTAATTATACCTTTCACCATATCACTTAAAAGTAATATCTTGACGAAAATATCTTCATTTTGATCCGATCATATCCGCGACGTGAGACAGCGAGATAACAACAAATTGCGAATTAAAACGCGTTTATTGACCATAACGCCATTTTGCTGCTCGACCAAAAGTGATTCGGTACTGCGTTTAACGAGTGAATACACGGCAGAATGGCCTTTTTATAGGACACAAGATTAGGTTTTTTTTTTTAGGTTTTCTTTTAGCTCAATTTTAGTGGTATAGTAAAGAATTAGGGCTGGGCGCTTTCGTGAAGTTATTGAAGGTTTACGCGACTGCCTTAGGAGATGATGCGTCTTTATATTATACCTGTGTTTATTTTCGAACCTTTTGTAATGTTCTTTGATATTGATATATAGTATGATATTTCTTTTCAATTCAAATATTTTCAGTTGTCAGTCCGTTTTTCAGTTTGTTCCTGAAAAAGAGCTTTTGTGAATGAGAAAGGCAAAACTTCTTTCTTTTCCCTATTATTTCTTATCTACATAAAAAGCGAAACTCTTAACAAACAACCCCCCTTATTTTAAAATTCAAACAGCAAAGACGTAAAAAGTGTACATTATTAAATAAAAAGCGAGGAAAGACTGTATTCGTAATCATTGTACGTTGTAATGAAGAAGTAACCAATTAACCCTTTTTAAGGGCTTGGCTCTTTATGGCAGCTAGGCTCAGCAAGAATCTCCTTCAGCGATACTTTTCTAATTACACCCCTTTTTAGAACGTGCTAAGTGAACTCAACGACTCGCGACTCTGAACCTTAAGCTCAACAAGCTACCACCTAATTTCCATCAACCGTAACAGTCTTAAGGAAAAGCGGTAATTTAATAAAACAAAAATATGCGTAATAAGATTTTATTTAGATTTTTTTTCTTGTATTAAAAGCTTCTGTCTTTGTTCCTTTATAGATGGAAACGGGAATTTGTTTTGGCTTTTTAATAATGGACTTGAATGGTTTTAGTGTGTCCTAGTCCTTTGTGTTTGACAAATAGGAGAGAACGAGTTTATGCCTGTTTATTTTCTTCTTTATGAAAGAACCGTGTTTTAGGACTATTGAATTCTCGATTCAAATCTTAACGTTTATGGAACGCAAATTAATTTGAATCTAAATTATTTATTCGTTTATAACCAAAGGTACAAAACAAGATCTCAAAAATAAATATAACAATAGCCACGTTCACCTTAGAGGCAACAAAACGATACGTAAAAAATATTTATGTAAGAAACTTTTTTTAAACTGACTTTTTCAGTGCTTTTTTTCTTTGTCATCAAAGTAAACTAATGGTCACAAACTGCAGCTAACTTAAATATTTTGTAAGATATTAGTTACATTTAGGGAGTTTACACGTTGTGATCAAGCGACTATAATAGATAGCGAGTTTAATAATTGTGACTTAAGCGAGCGAATTAGACAAGTGATTTGAGCGAGCGAATTTGATAAGTGAGACTTGCGAGAACGAATTTGACAAGTGTGACGCTCGTGTTCTACTGCACTCACTAATTCTCAAGCTAGTACTTTCAATTTTTACGTCTTAATCATAGAAAAAGTAACATAAAACAACAAAATCACAAGCGAAACCGTAAACCCAAACGCGTCAAATTCAGCAACATTTTATTAATGTACATCCCGGCCCTAAGCGCTCCCGAGATTAAAGTATATTCGCGTTAATTTACAACAAGAAAACATTAATGATAATGTTGCTACAGTAAAAAATATTTTATCGTTCCCCTCCAGGCTTTTCTAATTAAGCAGAATTAACATTCGGTTGTTCTGTACGAGCCGTTACTTTATTGTTTGATAATGATTGGAGTGGCGATGCTTTTGACATTTCTCTCGTTGGATTTAAGGTGATTTCAATAAGATGAATTTAGGTACTTTGTTAGAAATGTGTAGAGGGTACTAACGTTTTATTACACTCCTTAATTAACTCTAGCTGACCCGAACTTCTTCAGGTCAGCTAACGTTTATTATGTAGAATTGAAACTACAGATACACTTCGCTTCTACTCGTATTTTACATTTTTATCTAACGTTTCCGCCTCTTTACTGGAACCGTCTTCGGTGACCACGGTAGAGTTTGCTTAAACTTAAGAAACCAGTAGAGTTATATAATCAAACAAAATATTACTGTTTTTAAGATACACAGTGTCAAACTAGTGTCCTCTCGTATTTATACACGTAATATTGTAAAGCATTCGTGAGTTAGGAACTCGGTATATTTTAAATATGAATTGTTATTCTATAAAATGTGTAGCGAAACTTTATTCAGAAAAACTAATCCAGAATTTATTGGAAGTTAAAAACTTGATGAAACAATAAATCTGAATCACGCCTCCAAAGTTTCCAAACTCCATCCCGGCCTTATTTCACTATATAAAAATCTGGCATTTATTAGACGCAGCGTCTTTTAGGCGGGCTACAAACGGACAGACTTTACGGTCGGATCCCAATTAAAATCTAACAATTTTACTCGGGAGCGGTGTACGAAATGAAAATTAAAGTTGCGTAACTCCGCGTCGAGCTGTCACGTTGGCTTAATGTGACGTAATACGTCGTTTACAGAGCTTTCACAATTGAATAGCCTATTATTTCGAATAGGCAATAGAATATCTAATATCAAAATTTTCACGAGTAATTTTGGTTTTGTCGCGACATAAATCTACGTGTGTGTAACGTGCTTTATTTTCGTTTATGATTTGATGTGTTTTAGAACTTTGTCTAGTTAAATTCGTTTGTGTGACGTCTCTATTAATTTAACCCCAGTAGGGACACGTTACATTGAAGTCTTGCTTAATGAATCTTGTTGATTTAGTTACTGTTCAGAATGAGCGTTCATTAATATGTTAATTTAATAAATACATAAATGTGTCTTTGTGTAATGAATAAGAAATATTTGCATTTGCTTCTGCTCTGTTCCCTTAATTTACTCATGAAAGACGTTTAAACAAAATTATCAAAACATATCTACCAATGAGGACGCTATTCGAGTCACGTCATAAAAATGACAGAACCCTATTCGTCATTTAAATAAATCTTCGCTTTGCGTTGCTCAGCGTTAAAGAATATCAGCCAGTGAAACACCGGCGTGGACTTTGTGAGAATATTCAAATGTCAGCATGTCTTCGCATTAATTTCAGGTATTATGTTTAATATAACGTCACAGTTATAATTTTATGGTATATTTCGGAGGAATGGGGATCGTAGTAATTCAATTTATACCGAAATTGCTTTGTTTGTGATCTGGTTTACTTATTTTAGGTGTTGGACTAGACTAACTAGGTCATATGAAGTCATACTTAGATTACCTAATTTATGTCGATGCGGTCATTTTTATTGAGCAAGTTTAGAAGCTAGATTTTGAAGGTAATATTTGAAACACGTGTGTTATGATTGCTTTGTATGGGAATCGGTACAAGCTGTTTGATAACTCATTTTGCGTTAGCGAAGTTAAATATGTAATAATTATTAACACGAAGAAAAGTTTTATTCCAAAAGTATTTTATTATTAAAACGAGACGTGAACGTAATTGAACCAAAAGCGAATTAACTTTAAAGTTATTGCGTAACTAACTAAAACATAATACAATGCAGAAAATAATAACATAAACAACTCCAAAAATATCGGATTTCTGAATAAATTACAGCGAGCCTCTAACAACAGACACCTACTTAGAGAAAACAAAACCCTTCCCAACCAAAGGTCCAACAAATCCGAAACTAATAAAAGTATGGGCTTTAAAATCAGTAATTCATTTGTGTCTCCTTAAAGTGGTAAAACCTTATTCTCCTAACGAAACTCCATAGCCATTTTATACAGGCCACCTATCTTGAAGGTACGAATAGTTCGTAAATAATTCATTGGACGCCCACATTCGTTACTTTCACCTATATTCCTCGACACAGTGTGTCTGTGTGCATATCTTGTTATTTATTGTGTAAAGGAAAAACACTGTTATCAGAAATGGTAAACCTTTGACGTCCACATGAAAGAAAAGGTTGCAGGTTCAGAAATTGGCTACGGTCTCTTAATTCCATTGTTTTTTGTTGGAAAGGAAGATTTGTGGGAATTATTTTGTTTTGAAATATGGTTTTGTGAATAATATATAAGTCCATTTTCTATTAATAGACTTAGGTTCACTTTAACTTGCTTTGTGAAGGGAGAAAAATAACATCCGGCTGATTTATTTATTCAACTATAGACTAAGACAATTCACCTTTTAAAGAAAAGTACAAATAAATGAATATTTGCCCATTTAGATACACACAAAGATACGCCTAAATTGAAACATCCCTCTGTTTGAGTCAAAAGATTTTTATTAGACCGCCTAAAGGCCTCCAACATGGTCTGACGACTGAAACAACCGGGACCGACTGCTTTACGGGCCCTCCGAAGCACAGTAGCGCTCAGATAGAAATGCCACTATCGACCACCCATCCAAGTAAGGGCCGAGCTGCTCGTTCTTCTTATCGAGTGGATGGTCAACCTGACCAATCCTGGTGTCAGAGTTATTGAGCCGCCAAAGGCCTCTGACATGGCTCATGTAACGACTACTATCCGTAGAAAGTAACCGGGACCGACGGCTTAACATGCCCTCCGAAGCACGGAATCATCTTACATTTCGGGCAATCAGGTGATTCGGCCTGCAATGACCTAACCAAACTGAGGACAGTCTCACAAAGTGTTTTTTGTGAGATATCCCCACCGGGAATCGAACCCGGAACCTCCGGATCGTGAGCCGAGCGCTCAAACCACTAGACCACGGAGGCTCGTTGCTTAACAATCGCAATGAATTAAGATCACTTAGTCAAACTACGCCACGAGCGCTACATAATTTACCTAGTAAGGTTCGTTTGTAAGCTTCCTAACTGCACTGATAATAATATCAAGATGAGAGATGCTGCTTTATCCTATAGAAAAACTAACGTAAAAGCACCAGTACTGTAGTAAAAACGAGGAGATCGTAAAAATCTGTTAAAACATAAAACCGTGTATGAAAAACTTTCTTTTTTCGACGTTGATTAATAATACAAAGAGACATTCATATTCAACTATCTTGACTAAATGTGATAGCGCACGAGAGCGGTGATATGTCACATGTTTCTTTTTTGAGATAGAAAAAATATGGACAAGCGTGACTCGGATTCTGTTAACAAAGTTCCGTACGTCAAAAACCAGATGTAACTTGCTACGTATGTATATTCAGTTCTTATTTTCAATACATTGGTACCCTTTGAATCAAAAGAAAGTCCTTCTTCATTTGTCTGTTAGATTGACAGACCGACGTGCCTTATTTACAGTGTTTCAGGCTGCAGAACCCTAAAAAAAGGTACCTGTTATAATTCGTGACGAGATTTCATATTCGCCATATAGAGTAACGAGGAGGAGTATTCGTGGGCGGGAAGGCCGAATGGGCGGGCGGAAATTCAGTAGGTACCTACTTGTTATACCTACTCAAGTGAAATGAGGGGTATGGGTCACTACGGATATCTCATTATAGTTATTGACAGAGTGTTTTGTGTCTTTGTCCGGTTCAGGTGACTCCGGCGTAATGTAATGTTCTGTGAGCTTTCCTATTGTTTGATTCTTTTATTACATTGGATTAGATACGCGTACAGTAATTATTTTTTGTTTATTGTTAAGCTACTTACAGTGATTTGTTTGAATTGTATTTATTTTAAAATGGCGAATAGCCTTTGATTTGGATTTGTTAATCAAGATTGCGTAAAGTTGTTGTAGCAATCACTACATATTATAAAACAAAGTCCCCGGCCGCATCTGTCTTAAATACTATTGCACAAATTTTGACGCGGTTTTTTTAAATAGATAGAGTGATTCAAGAGAATGGTTTATATGTATAAAATATGTCCACCCCTTAATTTTTATATGGCAAAACAACGTTTGCCGGATCAGCTGGTATCTTATAATTTCTTCACCTTACCTTTGCTTGCACCGTCTGGACCTCGGAGTATTGAGCACTCTTCTATTGTGCCAAACGGTGTAAACAGCTGACGGACATCTTCTTCGGTCTGTTGTTTGCTGAGCATGCCCACGAACAGCTTTCGATCTGCGGGAGAATTTCACCATTAGAGGGCGTTGGGGTGGATTCGAACGTTTGGGCTGTATGATGATTACAATATATGTTTTTTTGTTTAGTTATTTTCTGTTTAAGTTGGACATATACGTAAAATATGGAGGTATAAATTTACTATTCTCCAAAATATATTGATGGCTATATATATTTTATGTGTGTACAGTCGGCAAGTCAAAAAGCTTGCGCTTTTTAGTGTGTTGTCCAAATCTAAATTCGAATTTTTCGTATTGACATTTGTATTATGGTCAAACTTTGAATATGGAACGGTTATTAGTATGTTCACCAATTTGATTTGCCGACTGTCGTTACTCCATTTTGTTATAGTAACTTGAAGTTAACAGACTAAGTCTGGAGGTACATTGCCTTTTCTGCTCCTTGTAGGTATAGTTATTACTTGGTAGACGTTGAGCTTTCTCTAAATGTGATGCACGAAATAGTTCTTATGTTTGGTTTTCGTGATCTGGCAGTTGTTATATGTGAATCCAATTTTAGTGAGTTTTCATGAATCTTTGTTTAATTTGGCTTTTAATGCACATCTAAATACGAAATTAGATAATTAGCCACATCACATTAAGCCTAGCATGTGTGTCTGAGAAACTTCAGCTTTAAGAACATTGTATTTAAAGTTCATATTTCTTTGAACAAATATTCATAAATATTATTATTTTCATACGTAACATCAGTTTCTCAAACAAAGTTACAATTAATTTTTGTTCACAAAATGTTTGTTAAACATCAGAATAAATTAAGTTCAGAGTATCGTAAAGGTTTGTTCGAAACATTTTGTCAAAAATAAATTATAAAAGAATTTATTTGCAACCGCGCATAGTGACCACTTATGCTTACATTACTTGTTAAAAATGCATATGTCATGTTTGTTTTATGTCATTCTGTATTAATTTATTGCTTTATATACAAAAATATGCGCGGTTACAATATGTTCGTAGCGCTTTGTGCGCGCACTCTAACTCTACTGTTGTCAATGTTAAAACAAAAATACAACCTACAACATTGTGCATTCAGAAATATTGACAAAACGACAAATAAAAACAATTGTATTCTGAATACACCTTCAGTTTCAATATTCATCCGTAGTGGTCCTATAATGTCCCCACGTCCCCCTAATCCTTCTACCACCATACAAGATAAATGGTGGACAACAACCATAGCTCTATATAAAACACAAAAACACACAGTTTTAGTTAATTTTACAACGGTAAAACGCACAAAATTCAAACCCAGGTAAGAAACACATAAAAAAATTAGCCACATTACACTAAAATGTTGCATGATTCGGACGAGGGTCCCGTAGACAGGTTACATCACTACGGAACCCTCTGAGGGTCACTTTGGTAATTACGACTTCTGTTCGAGCGTGAACTCGCGTCATATTGGGAACACAGAGGCGGACAATTGAGAGCGTCATTTTAGGGCTCATTACAGAAATCACTTTTAATTTCCACAAAATTAATGAATAATAACATAAATTCCACACTAATAACGCTTTGAAATGAATAATAAAACAAAAATGTTTACAGCACGACCATATCTAATGTGCACAGTGAGCGGTACAACACTACACGTCGAATCGGGATACTCGAGTGAGACAGTCAAAGAGTTAAAACATAAACTTAAATAGATTGTTCCGCGGAACTTCAAAACAGAAAGAAAACTGATTTTTAAAAGAGAATGTAAATAAGGTAGAGTTATGAAGAGACAGAGTAGCTCGTCTCACTCGATTCGAAGTGTAGCTGTCTCACATCGCGCGCTATCGACAGACAGTGACAACAGTACAGCCTATTGCACGCACAACAAACGCTACCTGTGTCCGTTTATGCGCGCCGTCGGCCCGCGCCCCCTGGAACACAAATAAATGCTAGACACGCTTATTCTAATTGTTTTTAGCTCTATAATAATATGTATTAAATAATGTCACCATCTCGTACAATACTTAATAATTCTGGAAAACGTTAGGTAGCGTACATAAAATATGAATATGATTAATGGACTCCTGTAATTATTATTGTAAATTCATAAATACAAACAAAACAAACTGAGGTAAATCTAAATAGAACCAAAACGTATCAGCCCCTAGTGACCCACTGCTGGACAAAAGCCTCTTATTGAGGGTAGTACAGTGAGAAGGAAACAGAACATAAAACTAAAAGAACTAAAAATAAAATAACAAATTTTACAAATCTTGCAAACTTCTTGAACCTAACGTCTTACATTTATAAGTCCCCAAAGTAAAATATTCATACAGTTTAAACTTCGTTCTTTTTAATCGTTTTAATAACTTCCCTTTTGGGTACAATGAGGGTAATTTTTAACCCTTTTAAGCCAATAACGTCTTTATTGTCAGGAAATTAAAGTCAAATATTCCGGAGTTGAAATTATGAGAAAATTGTTATGTTATGATTTTATTGCTTTATTATTACACTTTTTGTGCGAAATTTTGTCTCTATGTGTTGAGGAGAGCTTCATTTAATGAAAGTTTCTAGCGGAATAGTGCTCATAACTGACAGTTTATTTTTCAAGTGGTTTATTAATTTGGTTCCGAATATCAATTTGAGAAAAAAATTAAGATGTTTGTTTAAAGTCATATCTAAAATGAATAATCGTTCATTGCCCTATTAACGTAAATAAAAACAAAAAGAGTTAAAAAGCATAAAAATATTGTCAAACAGTAATTAAAACACGAATTTCCATATTAACAAGCTACGAACATTTATAAGTCCCATTACAATAAAACCTTTGTTATAAAATTTGAGCTTAAAAAACAAATGGCAACATTTAAATAAAACCCTTACATATATCGCGACAAATCGTAAAGGTGCGGGCACACCAGACAATGGGGTAAAGTGGCCCAGTATCGGGGTAAAATGGCCCAATGTCGGGGCGAAGTGGCTGGAAGCAAACACGACTGTTCCGTAACATTGTTCGGAAATATCAAAACCGGTTGGGTCGGTCATTAAATTCAGATTTATACCCGGCCACTCGGATATCTCTCCCGTGCGACTCTGCTAATGACCATCTAAATTGAGATAATTTCACAGCGAACTTGGTTATAAGGCCCGAGCACATTACACGGCCGACTAGATTAGTAATAAAGAAATATGTCACCTAGAAAATTGCGTCAGGTAATTAGAAAGAGATGGGTTATCGAATACTCGACTTTATAACTGTTGTTGGTAGGTCCTATTTTGAATCACAGCAAATAACCAATTCTGATCTCGTTAGTTTTATACATTTTATGTTTCACAAACCAAAAAAATATAAAAATAGTATGTATAGTGGTAAGAATTTTGCATTTAAATCATCCACTCGTCATGAAAACATTTAGAAAAAAGTCATAATCTATTTATTGTCTAGGAGCTGTAATGGCACGATTAAACACAAACATACGTTTAAATTACACAACCATTCTTTTTTCATCTTTAAAGTTAATAAAGAGTAAAGTAAAGTTTTAAGCCTATAATGTCCCACTGCCAGGCCTCTCACTGAAGAATCAGTACAGTAAGGAGGATTAGGCATAAAAGTAAAAATGTAATTTAAAAGCTAGACACACACATCAAAATCAAACCCACATTTAGTCCACCTTAAAATACCCAAGTTAAATATACGACTAAGTTAATCCTTTTAGTTCTCAGAATTTCCTTAATTAGACAGTCTACAAAGCTGACCAAAGTAGATCATGGCACGGGCCGGATCGTAACTTCACTGCAGCTTAGCTATGTAGCAGCTCATAGCTGGGTAATCCCCCTCGCGAGGTCCCAACACTAGCCCTCATTAAGCGCTAATGTGACGGCTCAAACACCACGTTAAATAAACTAATTAAACAGCGGTTAGACTTCAATTCTTGGATTAATTAAGTGGTTTATCAATATCTATTTGTAATTACGTTTGGTTGGTATTGATTGGCAGATGAAGTACTTTTTAATGGGAGAATAAAACAAGTATACAATTAAGTATATAATAGTCTGAAAGAGCTTTAGATAATTTCGTCATATTTGTATTTTAACTTATTCCTCAATTTTCAAACTTTACTTTCTTTTCCCTCTATAATCAAAATCAAAAGCTTAACATGTCTACCAACATCGAATGTTACCATAAATCTTTGAATACTTTAAGCTCCCTAAACACCTAAAACAATCGAGCAGGTTTAATGTTTCACGAAAAATATAACAGGAAGCGATCGCCGACCAATCAACTCGCTAATGTTGCATGAGACCTATCAATAATATCGCCTACCCTCATAAATTCACGGAACATCGGAAAATCGCCTTGCAACCTAACAATATGCTGCCATGATTGATTGGGGGACTCTGCATGCTTTTATGCAAGTTGGCAAGTTTTTCTGCCTTTATTAGGAGAAAATTAGAAAACGTTGTATGGTTATACCCGTTATTATACCCGCTGGGTTATATTGACCGCGCCATATTGTGGACGGCCCTTTGTGAGTATGCACGCACATTGTGCTCATGTCCATTCTAATTGTGTCTTGTTAAAGTGGGTCGCTGTATTCTTAGGGCTTATGGTTTTATACTACTTTCAAAGTTACATCTAATGTACTTACAAGGGTCGCCGCGAACATTTTAAAAGGCTTTCACAAAAAACCTTTTGCAAGATGTTTTTATTTTATAAAACGTAAACAAACATTCGGTATGGAGAGAGCTTCGTTAGGAGAACAGAATAAAATGTAGAGACAATTATACTCCCATTACTCACGGCTGTAAAACGCGAAACTTGGAAACAAATCAAAATTGTCAAACAGTCTCGTTTTCAAACAATTTAACGGCAAATAAATTTATTTTGTTTAACTACATCGATTTATCTGAACGTTTGTTATCTGCTATGGTTGTTAATCAAGGGGTCCAACATTCAAGGTCGGCTGTAGCAATTAAGGGACTCCCTTTCAGTTTTAACATAAATTCGTTTCTAAATTGGTCTGTAGGTAGGTTGGGCGCGTTCAAGCGAAAATTTCAATGTTCAGCTGATTCCATTAATTAGCAATCCCGTGCCCGCTCCATCGCACCGAGTTGAATAGCCAATTACATTGATAATTGGTCGCGCAGGTGTCTTGGGAACAAAGACGTCCCGGCACGAGTTGCGAACTGCGCCCGCTTGCAACTACTACAAACTAAACACTCGATGTGACGCCCATCCACCCAGAAACAGACATTTAAAACTCTACTATTATCACGTTTTTATTACTGTTAAATATATAAGGCTATAATTTCCCACTGCTGCCTCAATTCACCCACAAACAACTGTCTTTACTGCCCCTACGGAGTGTCACAGAACTTACATTGTAATGTATTATTATGTAATTATATGTGCTAAGCAATATATTTGAATTTGAATATGTAGGAATCATAATTGTTGAAACTTCAAATTCTACTTTCCTCAGTCTTCTATTCCATACGTGACTTTCTTTAGAATCTGAATGCATAATTGCATAATATCTATTAACAAAATTCTGAAAACATTAGCTTCTTTTAAATCAGAAA
Organism: Cyclophora albipunctata; assembly: GCA_963082685.1. NCBI lineage: Eukaryota > Metazoa > Arthropoda > Insecta > Lepidoptera > Geometridae > Cyclophora > Cyclophora albipunctata. The sequence continues at coordinate 1,112,988 of OY720119.1, forward strand.
GACAATAGCAACCTATTTTCACTCAAGCTTGAATCTCCTTATTATCACTTCAAATTGAAATTATTTAAACCAACTTAACTCACACGTGTCTCATTAAATTCAACATACAATTAACCCGAACTTAAGACGCCATAAAATTGAGCAAGAATATCTTTTACCTGTTTATCTAGATGATAAATTTTCGTGCTTTGATTACGAACAATGGGAACCTCTATGTTGTTTAAGAGCGGTATATTAGAGATGTATACCCTGTAGAGGACACAAGGACTCACCTACATATTCATGAAGTAAATACGAATCCTTTTCAACCCTTTTGTGAATGTCCTTAAGTCTTTACGGAGAGGTGAGTAAATTGATTGTAATTGGAATGTTAAGAAATGGTACTAAGAGAACGTAACGTGTATTGAAATTGTTAAAGCAATGTAAAGTTGCTACTTTGAAAGGTATTTTAATATGTGTCAAGTCAAAGAAGTTTTAAGTATTTGAGTACGACGTAGTCTATCATTGTACGACAGTAAAATATAAATGTACACCGGACAAATTCACACGCGGTTAATTACTCGTAGATCCAAACTCAGTTGCAAGCTTGTATGATGGAATCTAACTAACTATAAACATACGCAAATACTGTATAAGAATAAATAATTGACATGTAGATGTTGTCGCCAACAACTATGTCTGTGCATATTTTTTAATCCGGGCGGGAATCGAACCCGAATCTCTCGACACAGTAAACGTTTTCAAATACTACTGTACCAACGGGCTTGTATTTATTAAAGAATATTAGAAATAAAAAAATACTGGTTGTGTTATTTAAAAATGTTAAGAGGAACAGTACATAATGGTCTAACGTAATCCTATAATAGCTCGTGAGTTCGTATTCGCCTTTCAAGTAAACATACTCGTAGTATACCTTTCCCTCCAACTAGAGACTGAAATTCAGTTCTCGATATATCGAATTTATTTAGAAACAAAGCCTAGGCTAAGAGGATTTGCGTGGGAGGTGTAAGCCGGTGCTATTTTACACTACGGTGCATACAATACCTAGACTATAGCCACGCCTATTGTTTCAAACTACCTCTCCATAACGGTTTAATTTTCATTTTAGAGTTAATGGAATCAAAAATAAGCGGCTTTCCGAATACATTTTATAGTCTGTTTACGTTAGGGTTTATTTGAATGTGTTTGAAGCTTTAAGACCTAAGCTTTATACCTTATAGCTTAACCTTACAGGTTTTAGGAAGAATAAATCAACATGGCGGTAAAAGTTTACACATTTACTTCTTCATTTAAAATAACATGAAAACTTTTATGTAACTCGCTGGTATATGGATTTTATTTTTCATATACACATGTTTGTACTCATGTAGCGTATTAATACGTATAAACGTTTGTTTGCATTTGCACATCGTAACGAGCATAAACAAATTGAACAGGCTTTAAACTAAAAAAATCCTTGTACTATTATATCCAAAACTTTAATCACAACCATGGTATGGTTGGCTGTGTTGTGATTAAAGTACTTTATAATAATAATTTACGTCGTTCGCTAAATAATCAGAGCTTAGCATTGGCGGTGTTTTGAATTGCTGTCAATGACAGGGCGGTGTTTGTGACAGGTGGTTGACCGCCTGCGTTGAGACGGTTACACTGACGGAAGATAGCTGTGGCGTGTTTGTAGCGGTAAGCTGTGTGTAATGTATACAGGGTGGCTGTTTTAATACGGTCAGTAGGAGCAAGTCTGAATCTCTAGAGATAAGAAGATATTTTCTTAGGAACCATGTCACCCCTCTTAAAATATGAACTGTAAAACATCAAATTCTAATTTTCTCTGTCTTGTATTCCGTACTGTGACTTTCTTTAGAATCTAAATGCAATCTGAAAGATTCAAATCCTGAGGTCACCAAGAATATTTTCAAAAAAAGGTTCTCGTATTCTTTGTTGTTTCAAACTTGCCTACATTGAGTGGTTTGAGCAAGCTACCCTGTAGATGTATTAGTTTTAGGGTTTGTTACTATTTTTCATGCCAAAGTTCCCACAGGAACGGGAACAACGCGGGGTACTGTAACCGTCTACATATTACACAAATTAAAACATTACAACTACACGGAATAATACCATAATGACATGTTTTGCTTGAAACCAATGCTTCGGATGAGGTTAGTGATGTAATTACAAGCCCGATTGTGGTGATTAGTAAGATATTAAGATAGTCCTTTAGCTGTATTATTATTGTGTAATTAGTTTAACTAGAATAACACGAGTAACGGTTTTGATATCCGTATCACCTGAGCTTTATATGAATTTGGGTTGAGAGATTATTTATAAATATTTAGAACTAGCTGCGCCCCGCGGTGTTACCCGCGTTGTACCCGTTCCCGCAGGAATTTTGGAATATAATGTATGCCATATGTTATTCTGATGTATAACCTACATTACTGTAAAGTTCCATTAAAATCCATTCAGTAGTTTTTGCGTGAAAGAGCAACAAACATACATCCATACATCCATCCATACATACATCCATCCTCACAAACTTTCGCATTTATAATATTAGTAGGAAGTAGGATGTACCAAAAACTTAATACCTCTTTTTATTTAGTACTACAAACAGGCACTAGTTTCTAACGCATTCTGTAATTTTTTAACCAGCGTCCTGTCATTATTTTCCCTTTTTAAATGTATTTACCGAAATCAAATACAGATGGTACTCTATTTCATATTAGTTGCTAAACTATCAATAGACGTTTAATTACTATTCATTTCCAATATAAAAAAAACAAACAAAAATATTGACAGCACTTCTCATCCATCGCTGGATAGAGTAAAACAAGCAATTTCAAATACGTAGCAGATTTGAAAAACCAAATATGTTACTACACCATTGAAATACACATAAACCGTACCCGCAATCCATTTGGTATATTAATATTGCTCAAAAGCAATACCATTTGGGGGTAAATTAATTTCATTGGTCCAATTTAGTTTGTACCCGGTTGAGGACAGCAGCAATTATGACTATTAAATGAAACCGCGGCTCTCGGAATTTGACTGAATGCGCTCATATATTTATGATACGCTGAACTGATATGCGAGTCTGCGGGTTTGGACCTGGCCGGGCCAGTTATACAATTCAAGGCAGATTTTAATTTTATTGTGTTTTCGAGTTTAGATGGATCTTTGTTGCGGTCATTGTTAACCCTACGCGATTTTAGAAATTGCTTGAGATATGGTACAAGCGCATAAGCCACCGTGGGCTTGTTACCTTTGAATATTTGATATATTGAATATTTAAAATGTTTATCTTATTATATAGTAAGGTGTTAAAATAATAAACCTGCCTGTACTATAATTACACCTCAAAAAAATCAACAGATTTACATATTAATTTCTTGTTGAAGAGATCTAATGGCGAAGTAGAAAAAAACGGCGGAATTCAGTTTGGAAGACCAATCAAAGTAAATTTTTTATCAATCGTAGATCAATTTGTATCTGTTTTGTTAAAACAATAAGTAAGAAGTTCGTAAGTATTAAAACAATCTATACTAATATTATAAAGCTGAAGAGTTTGTTTTGTTTGTTTGTTTGTTTGTTTGTTTGTTTGTTTGTTTAAACGCGCTAATCTCAGAAACTACTGAACCGATTTGAATAATTCTTTCACTGTCAGATAGTCTATTTATCGAGGAAGGCTATAGGCTACATTTTATCCCGAAATTCCCACGGGAACGGGCACAACGCGGGTAAAACCGCGGGGCGCTGCTAGTCTAATATATACAATTTTCGTGTCGCGGTGTTTGTAGTTAAACTCCTCCGAAACGGCTTGACCGATTTTCATGAATTTTTATGTGCATTTCAGGTAGTATTGAGAATCGGACAACATCTTTTTTTCATCCCCCTAAATATTAAGGGTAGTCTTCCCCTAAATTTTTCTATTGCAAAACAACGTTTGCCGGGACAGCTAGTCATAATATATTTTATAACAATGTCATCAAATTCCAAAGCAGGGAATTCCAATCAAATTAAATAAAACAGTAAACCGTGGCTAATCCTCATTAATTGGCTCATTAGGGGATGTCTCTAAGTATTGACCAAGTAAGTTCGTGGGGCGTGACTCGGAACTACAAGTTTCCTGAAACGACAATGATTTGGGTACAACTCCTATTGTATTTAGATAACTACCGAGACTAATTTCAAGTTCAGTTTCGTGTGAGTGCCTCAGTTTTTTCTTGTTAACAGACTTGTTAGGACAACGCTTTTGGGAAAACTTTTTTTATTAACTTTGTGAGCTTTTTTTTTGTAATTCGTAAATGATTTTGCGATCTCTTTGATTAGGTTTTGTGTTATTGGTTCGAATTAAATGATTTAACAATACATATTGCTTATTCTAGGATTATATAATGTTATTATTTTTAATTTACAGAGATAAAAGTGGGTACTCATAAGTAGGTGATAGGTGTACATAGTTCAATTCATGTTAGCCAGCAAAGTACGAGTGAGCGAGTGTACGAACGTTTGTAAATATACAACTTCCATTTATTTGATAGGAATATTTCAATATTTTTTATCGCAACTTTTTTGTACCTATCCAATATAATAAAGGTGAGATTTTTTTATCTTTTGTTTGACCGCGCTAATCTCATAAACTATCAATCCGATTTCAATAATTGTTTTTGTAATAGCCACATTCAATGGATAGCCACACTCAAGAGGAACGTTATAATCTATTAATTATCCCAAAATTCGGGACACGAAACACGGGAACGGACAGAATGCTGGTAAAACCGTGAGCGCTGCTAGTTACACTTTTTCATAACAATGATATGAGGTGAAAAATCGTAAACAAAACACATATGTCGCCGACTGTACCAGCTGTATCAAGAAAGGTTTTATACACATAGAACCGCACGCATAGAGTTGAACTATTTCCGAATTTTCCAAGCCAGTTCTAGCGGCGTCTCATTTCTCAAAAGCCCTTATATTAGTTTAATCATAGTCAGTATTAGAATGTTCCGGTCGAGAGCCGTCTGCCCACCGGCCGGCGCCCTGTCTTGGCTGATTAATTTACGTGCCCGGATCCGAGACACAATGATTTATATATTAATGCAATCGGCATTGTGTATTGCTTTCTTTATGTTTACTTATTTGAGATGATTTTTGGCGTGTAAGTTGTACCGGACCTTCAGTTTTATGAAAAAAAAAAACTTATTTTTTCCAAACTAGTTATTCCTTACTTGTTCTGTGTTTTTGAGCAGATATTTCCGTTGTTTATCACCCGTTTTAAAAAATATTTCTGTATTATAAAAGGCTTAAAGATTAGTCCATTTAAACCTATTTAAAAATAGGGATTTGTTCTCATAAAAATCTGGATAGAAGTCGCTATGCTTGCAAAATTTATTTTCATTTACAATCCACTCACTGCTTGTAAACTCGCCCAATATCGACTTACATATTGAATAAATTAACATAATGATCATTATCTCTTAGCTGCAGATAATCATTCCAAGACATACAAGCTCTTTAATTACGTTTCAATTATTTGAACGTATTGAGCGTAGAGGTATAATTCAATACGACTCCTGGATACGATTATGTTAATTGGCCATTAATTGACAGCAATTGTTTACGTTAACGTATCCTGATATGGTCAAGTTGGTCGATCAAGATTAGTTTGTGATTGTAATGGTAACTGATTAGTTAGGTTTTAATTGTATTGTTCTGAGATTTCCGTATTAAAGAAGTAATATGCCTTTGGTCACTGTTTTATTTGCCTTAACACATTTTTTTACAAAATTTAAGACTGAATTATTAAAACGACGACTAAAAGTGGTCCAATTGAAGTAATTACATTTTACGTACCTACAAAAAATCCATAAAATAAACAATTATTCACACTAAAACTTTCGCTTAATTTCTTTACAGTTCTCTTCCAAGGCTCTACAGGATTAATTATATTAAACAAATTACCGAAAGGAATCGAACACCACACTAAATTACAGCACTCGATCGTGTTTAATGAAACACGAGCAAACCCGAGTTCAACCGAACTTAGCCGAAGGTTGAATGGTGATATTAAATCGTTACGTGCAATACGACCTACGTGTCCTTTCGGCTATCAAAGTGGAAAGTTTTATCACTAATTCAAGGGATGATCGATAAGAATCGTTGTCTGGAGAGGTATGTAATAATAAATGATACGATGTGACCTTTATCAAACATTTGACGTTTGTCTGTCGAAGCCAACTATGGCTGAACCTCCTTTACTGTGCTGAAGTTAATACATATAGTTATGTTATAGTTGTCATATCTAGATGTTACATTTAAGTGGTATCGTGTAAAGTTGTAATTGAGTTGAATGTTTTGAATGTGACTGTTATATTTAGATGCTAAAGCAACTGCAGCATTGTGGCAAAGTTTTCGGATACCGTAATTAGTCATTTATTCGAATATAGATTAGGGACAATTTATAACTGGACCTTCGAGTGTCTTTGGTCGTATCAAATATCAAAACCAAAAAGGTATATAAATAGAATGTAGGTAAAAAAGTGATGCAAAATTCGTTACGTTATCTTCTTTTAAACATCACAAACTTTTATTCTTTTAACAGCAAAAACTAATCAAAAACATTCTGCATTAACATTAATAAGTACGAGACCACATGTGCAACTAAAAGCCTCTAAATATTCGCTCTACAAGTTAATAACTTGCCATTCAAAGCAATGACATAACCTAGTTCCAATATTCTCCTATAAGATGACGTCACGGCTTCACCAGCGTATATGACGCAACGGCTAATAATTTCTAATCTATGCACCGAACGACTTTAGTTACGATCTCATACTAGGTCATTGCGAAGTTCTAGATTACCTATATAAGCGAAGTTTTTATACCTTTAAAGCCACAGGGACGGACTATATTCAATATTATTAATTTGGATACCGACTTGGCTGCAATATTGTTTTATGAGATGTGCGTTTTGGAATAGGTATTTGGAAACCGAAACTATTTGCAGCAATTTATTTTTTAAATGTACGTTTGGCTATGATATACCAAAAAAGTGGTTAGTAATCCATTTAAAAAAAGAGGTTTTGTATACTGATAGGTATGGGCGTTTTACCTGTCAATTTTCTCAGAAACAATTATTATAAAGTACCTAAAACCCGCACTCAGACATCCAATGCTTCATTAGTAGAGATTTAATGAGTAATTTTGACATGTAAGTATCAAAAATTCGTTAATTAGTTCAGTGTCGATGCAGCGAATGTCTCTGAGATCGGCAATAAGTATAGCTGTGTTTGAAAAATGATCACAAACGACATACGTGCCTAAGGTTGATTTTTACTTATTTCCTATTCAGTATTGAAAGATCGTTCAGTAACATTAGCGAAACTTAAGAAATATTGTGCTTCTCTTGAATAGACGCAGCGAAGCGTCTAATTGAGTCCTACGAAGTTGCCGAACGATTTGTCTCATAATTTCTTTGTTAATTGATCTTAAAAGCAATTGATGACGTAAACATGTAGTGTTGTTACGTGCTTGTATGTATTGTAAATGTCTGAACCAATTTAATCTTGTAGTGATGGCTTTGAAATGATTGATTTAGCTTGAAATTATTAGACTCTGTTTGTTGAACGATTTGATTCTTTAATTGATATATGTTGAGTTTATAGAGAGACTCATATGGTGAAAGAAAAAGTAGTTAAAGAAGGTTTTATTAAATATATGTACATTTATTGTAAGTCCTTTCTTCCCAATATCCAAAACTCCAATTACAACTAACAGTAATAAAAAAAATAACCCCATTTACAACAAACCTTTCACTCCCCAACAAATAAGTCTATCACAATGGTCCAGAAAAAACTGGAGACTATTATGGGAACTTACAAAAACTATTCCACCAAGAACAATGTTCCGTGAGCAATGGGAATAACTCCTCTGTTAGTCGGTTAAGACATTTTTACTTTCCCCAAGGAATTAGTGATGGGGTCCACCGGCCAACTCGAAAGTTGGAAGTTCAAGTCGCGTCTTGTTAATTGTTTAGAGTTTATTCTACTGTAATTGGCTAATATAGTTAGTGTATTTGCATTTTGTTTTAAGGCTGTTCTATTATGTTGTTTTAAATTGATTAGCCGGTTGTTTTAGAAGTCTAAATTGCTGCTATGAATTAAATCTATTTCCGAAATGTGAACACAGCAAATACTCATTTGTGTTAAAAATGCATTCGCAAATCTATATAAATATCACCATACTTATCATAAGTTTACGAACCATCATGCTACATATTACCCACTTCACCAATGATGCTCCCAGCACAAAACCATCTTGAATTCAAGCCCCGTCCCGGCCCATCACTAGCGCATTCCGTGCGTTACCATCATCACGTTAGATGCTCACTTATTATTTATTAACAGATCATAAGTGCTAAAATGTGTACAATTCATAAGTCCGGCGGCACGTGTGCTCCCGACACTTATAAATAATTCAGCATTATCTGGGTGCTAGCGCGTTTCTCACTAGATACCGACGGACATACACTTAACTTTGTATATGTGGTAGCTTTTTTGTATAAGGAAATTTTGTTTCTTTGAGTTTTGAATGGGTATTGTGGTAGATATTTTATGGGTCATATTACATGACATGAGTATTGGTAAGGTGCCGTTTAACGTGAGCGACTTTAAAAGCTGTCAGCCGGCAATATGATGCGAACTAATGAGGGACTGATTTGACATTATGTGATGCTGTGTTGTATGATGATCAAATTCTTTGGCTCAGTTATTGCTCAAGCTAAACGAGTCTCGTGCGTTTCTGTTGTAGCGGAGCTGAGCTGTGGAGCTCAATTGACCGATGTGTTACGAAAAGATTTTGACAGTATCAATGCGTCATAAAACGCTGTGATTGGTGAATCGTGATCAGCACCGCTCCATTCCGCTTCTATGGAAACACACCTTTAGGAATCTTCTCAGCGTAATTGAGGAAGACCAATTAAAATTATCGTGACCTAAGTCAAATTTTTATATAATTAAAAAAAAATTACCCGCGAGTAAGAGCATACATAACATAAACAGAATTTATTGGATAAACCTACCTTGAAATGTTTTTAAAAGGCAGCCCAACCCCACATACATAATGACGGTCATATTTATTACTGCAACTAAAGAAGTGCCAACAAAGTAATATCGCAAACTCAATTACTAACGTATTTCACCGTAACCGCATAAACTTTTAGGCTTATGGTCCCAAAATGGCAAACTAAAAAGCTTTAAGGACCGTCCAAAATTGAATTGACCGAAAACCTTTCTTCCTAAGCTATTTGCGAGTGGGTAACGTTCAACAAGGACAGAGCGAACGAAATTATAATTAGGATATAATACGCGAAGTTTGGGGATCACAAGATTCGGTATTTCGATGTCCCACATTTTTACGGTTCGGTTAATTTGTCCTTTCGCACAGAACTGATTTCGGCCTGTGACCGGATCCGATGGCATGTGAAATAAGGGTTAAGGGAAACCTACTTGTAACGTCTGAAACGAGAAGTTGATTCGTTTTTTATTTACAAAATCATTGGGTTTTATTTCATTGATGTAGCTTTATATTATATGTGTTTTAGGTACTTGATTTGATTTTATGTCTGATAACCTAACATTAGAAGATTTACTTTAAGATGCGAACATATTTTTTGTAAGGCGTAGAAAGAATGTTGGAAAGACAACCTAGTTTGCAAACTCGCTAAATATCGACAATGTCCGCCTGACCCATTTATAATATCGGGTTTTACTAATTTGGTAGAAAACTATGTTCGACAACAAAAAAGTGTCTTCAGTCCCTACTAATGAAAAAAAACTTTAAAAAACCCGATGAAATGCATCGAAAAACAAAATGGTGGTAAACTTTTCTATTTTCAGTTTGGGAGTCTGTTTCGACAGGGCTATTTCGAAGGCACAACTTTGGTCACACTGTCGAAGTCCTAACGTCAATTTTCCGCAGAAACTTTAAAATATTTACGAGTTTGCGGTACAAGAAATATTCCTTACGGTTCGTATGGCGAATTTATAGTTTGAAAATGTATCTCGAATTTTATATTAGAGCATTATCTTTTCCTTGTTATTTAGAGAGTTATTTTTGAAGTTTAGAGTAGTTTTCCTGGTCAGCTTTTTTAAAATTATTATTTACATGTTTCTCCTGAAATATAATTTTCCTCTTTCTTATAACATCATCCTCGTCACTGTACTGATCATTGAGATGAAAGGCCTTTGCCCAGCAGTGGGATATTATTTTATTACTTATAACATCATCAGTTGTATCATCAGGGAGAGAGTTGCTGGCTTACACTTCAACAACGAAAGCCGCATTTTGTTGATTACCAAAAGGGGTTGGAAATTATTATTTATTGTTTGTTTGATAGATAGTGATGTAAGCGGCTTGTTTTATTATCTAAGCCGTGTTAGGTGTCAGCGGAGAGTGAAGGAGGACAATGATAAATCGACGAGCTCCCGACTTGAGAATCTACAACACGGGCGTATTGTAATCTTAGATGTTATATTACTCTGATGATTGCATCGGGGTTTAAGTAATATTGCAATATTTTATGTACAGAGTAAAATCACTTAATACCCGGAAAGTACTTGAATGACTACAGTTAGATTTTTATACTCAGAGTGATACAAATAACTGATACTGAAGTTAGGAAATTTGAAGGATCCCTTTCACATAGGATATAAAAGTAGCTGCACAACATTTTTTGAATAGTTTAGGGGCTATCAAAAGCCATCACATATGTATAAACATAAAACCCTCATATAAAGTATATTTCACTTAAATCAAATCACTTAAAAAACTCAAAATTGCCACACCATAAACCAGCTCATAAAAATAATAAAATTACAATCAAAATCACCATCCAAAATACAAGAATGTAAGTTAAAACGTAATAAATTAAATTATTCTTCGCCCGTAGCACCTACAAACGTAACCATGTTTTATAAACTGCATAAACGAGTTGAGTCACGCAAACTTTCCCTCATTATTATATCATTTGTTACAGTCTTGGCACTGAACACTCATGTTTTATTTCAAGAGTCAATTGTTCAAGCTTTTTGTGAGAGGTAGCTTTATTCAGACGTAGATAGATAAAGGTCAGGTAAAAACTGTTTAAGGCTTTGAGGCTACACTATTTCTTGGTATAAAAGGAGTATATTGTATTAGTCTTGTACTATTAATTTGAATTTCGAAGAAACTGATTCATATTGCTATTTATCAGTACTAGCGAGGCGAGTCCTAACACTATCCCACCACCTGAGCACTTTTGTGGTACACTTTACTGAACAACTATAACGCCTATTGATTTGTGCTTTAACATAGTAACTTAAATTCATTATGTCGATGTGTATTATTACCTTATAAAAATAAAGATTAACAATTTAGATTTTTGGAGTATTATAACTACGCAAAGCTTGGCTTTTAGATAGTCTAATTTAAAAAAAAACATCAGTTTTATTAAACTAACCAATTAGATACAGTAAATAAATACTAGTTCATTTGTAACCACATAATTTTGTTTATATAATTAAAGATCTCCTATTACTGAGTGTTCATATGCATAGCCTTGTATCATTCATTCATTTTCCAAGAACACGCTTCACCGTTCAAACTAGTTCCACACACACGTACACAAAGCAGAACATCCAACACAGTGTTTATGCTCTACAAAGCTGAATTGAATCAAACGAGTCTTCAAACGCTTTTTGAAACATATCCATTTAAGAGCAGAATTCAACAAACAGAATGGAATTCAAAAATAACGGATGACGTCACATTTTAATTACGTCCCGTTAAGCAAAGCGTCAAAGTGTTTGATTGATAAACCTTTACGTTTATAAAAGAGGATTTTTTGTTTCACCCGCATTACATTTGCATGCTTAGCGAATTGAAATAATTAAGTAATTTAATCGTGTGCAATGTTTCCAAAATAAATTGACAAGCCCGGTGGCACAGTGGCAGTGAGAGCGCTTACTGTGTTGGGGGTTGCGGGTTCGATTCCCGCCCGGAGTCAACAATATGTGCAGACATAGTTGTTGGCGACGAACGTCTGGGTGTCAATTATATATTCTTTTAAAGTATTTGTGTATGTATAAGTAGTAGTATCAGTTAATTAGATTCCATAACACAAGCTTAGAGCTTACTTTGGGTCTAAATAACCGTGTGTGAATTTGTCCGGGTTTATTTATTTATTAAAAATATATACAAATTTGTATAGCGATTTATTAAAGCTATTTATGAATTTTAGTTAGTGTGACTTGTACAATACCTATAATACTTCTAAATCTCAGTCCTCAAACTCGCTAACAACAGACTAAACTATTCAAGTCAGCTCTTTACCGTTTAATCCGTCCATTTATATTAAAATTTCACACTTAAACTCAAGTGAAATAAGTAAGAATAAATGCGAATAATGAAATCGCCTACTTTCAATCCAGCTATTAAGACGCAGTTGAGTTGAATTTAAATAACAATTTAGCGAATAAACGGGCAACTTCATACGTGCGCTCGATGTTAATTGCCGGCGTTAAATGGCAAACGATGCCGCGGGGCGGTGCTAGCTCACCGTGATGTAACTTTATGACCTAATTAAACACGGTTTTTCTTTTAAACTAAAGAAGGTCTCGGTTAAAGATACGATCGTTTCAGAGTATTTTTTCTTGCGTTAGTATAATGTGAAGCATGTTTACGGAACTTTTCAAAGCTTTAGTTTTGAGGTTATTCGAGTTGGACAAGTTGATTATTTGTCACTGTCTACATTCATATTAATTACTTTAGTTAGAGCGAGAATACTTTATCCAACAGCGGGATCTAAGAAGTATACATTTTGGAGATTGCGTAAGATGCAGCACGAAAGAAGCGTAGAGTTGGGAATATCTGTATTCACAAGTTCTAATTACAGACTTACAAGCTATACTTACAGACAGAATTAATTTATCGTTTCCAACAGTAATTAAACAGTGAAATACGTTATAAATACTTAAATAATTTCCGTTCAACATTGTTCAGAATGTTTGCCCAAATTAATTTTCAAATTACAAGCGATCAACAATGGATCCAACTTTGTGAACAGTATTCGAAAATACTCTAAAAGTTTAGAGTACCATACTCCAATAACTTTCATACATCGCGTGTCTGTGGACGGAAAGTATTCTAGTGATGGGAAACGGCTATCGATTGCAAATTTCGATCAAATTAATATTTTCGATAATCTATCGATGCGGTATGCGATCCAACTATATCAGTTGTATAATATAATGACTTCGGTTATTGAAAGATGACTTCAAAAGAAAGATCTAAGATGGCTTTTTTACTTTAACAATTAATAGAGTGTAAAACACCTTTATTTTTTAAATTCCTAAACATGTCTGATGTTGTATGAAATACCTTAAATAGAACTGATAGTATTGTTGTTCTTTTTTATTCAAACAGTTACAAAATAAAATGTAACTTTAAAGTTATAAACAGGCACACAATAATTCAATTCATTTAACACCTTTTATTTAATGAAATAAACCAAAATACGGACATCGCCTCACTATTTAGCTCATTCATGAAAGAATTCGGGGTGTGTTCGTGCCACTTATATTTACAACGCAATATAATGAGCCCCGACATCAATTAGTACGTTTCACGTGCTCTGTTACGTTGTAAACTTAACGGTGTAACGTGTTACGTAAATTAAATTACGTAGATTAGGATCTCTACGTGTGTTTTAGTAAATTGTTTGTTGAAATGTTTGTTACAAAACATGGTTGAGCGATAATTTGTTTTATCGCAATTTTATAATATTTGAATTTGTTGACGGATTTGTGGTGGAGTGTTGATATGTTGATTGTGAGTCGGTACTCGTTAGTCTGCGGTAGACTGATCCGTCTCTTCCCTTTCTGTATTCCCGTGACCATTAGTGGTTTAAACCACTCACAAATGTCGATTACGTATTTTTGTATAATACGATATATTTTGAAAGCAATTTTATCCCGTCCCATTTTTTATGAAACTAGGTATATATCAAAATAACTTACCTAGAAAACCCAAATTTCGTAACATTTTGTTAACCATTGAGTTGTACAGTCAATTCGATTAAAAAGCTAAAACTTTCTTAACCCGTAAATATTTTATTTGATAGAGTGAACTACATTGAAATGTCAGTCAGCTAGTGTTGTGCCTCATCAATACATTTACGGATTAGTTATCGATGAATTATGAATAATATATCATCACGCCAACCAGCAAATGATTGACGGGCTCGTAATTATATTCGGATTATCTATTGAGCTTAAAATTTGTATTTATTTGGGTGGTATTCATAAAGAGTATCCGTGAGGTGCTACATTTTACCTTACCGTGTTAGTTCTGTTCATTTAAGGTAAGTATTATTATTCAATTACAGGGAAGGCATTGATATAAAATTTTTAATTGTAAGTGATCTTATTGCAGTTGCAAATAAGATTCATCTTATCAAATATTGTGTAAAAGAGTATCTATTCATTGAACATTGAGACAGTTAAAATAACGGTCATATAGAATTAAACACACAATAACAATAAAGACTTCAGTTAAAGTCTCGCCCAAAGCTAGTAACCGTTTTATAAATCATGTAAAGAGCTTATAGTACGAAGAAAAATATAAGAAACAGAACAAACTGAACTTCAAAATCCATTGTACGATATCGAAGTAAACGGTCGAGTTATTGTTATCCGGATCCGTATCCGGCTGAGCCGTTATGTCCCCTCACTAACTTATTCCGTGTTTAAGTTTCAATAATTTCCTTTGGGAACCGAGATGTATTTGACGATGGCCATTGCTTCTGAATTATTAACCTCACCGCGGTAGGGTCATCAAGATCCTCAAATTAAATTACATTTAAAATTGATTTTGATATACTCTGGTTCAATTTTAATGTTACAGTTAAATTGGATCAATCCTCTGGTTTTATAGTGAATTTGATTATATATATAGAACTTAATTGATGTACGAATTTGATTAAAGTGCTTTCAAAAGAATTCATGCCAAAAACGTGATAGTGTAGGAAGGAAAAGTAACACAAAATTGCTACGGCCTACGCGCTACGATATTGCTACGATGCGTAGTACCGAGTCATAGCTCGTAGTAACGGCGTAGTCCTATGTCAGCTACGAAAATTCATAAGTAGTTTTTTTATTTAATTCATCAAATAAAGTAATCCAGTTAACTGAACAATTAACTAAAGAAAAATATAGACACTAACAAACTGCTTTCAAATGTAAAGTTTATTAACAAATGTTTTTTAAAGCGAATGCGCTTTTCATAACAAAGTTTCCGAAAGCCTCGTGCAAGTGAAGCCAGTTGGTTGCAAAAGAGATATTGTAGACTTTGCAAACTTCCCGGCAGATGTCTAATCTTTGACAGGTTTAATTAAGTGGAAAACGTTTCTAAATGAGCCGCTTCCACTTTAATAAATTTATGAATATAATGCATTTTTAATTTAACATCAAAGCTAGTTAAACTTTAGACTCATTATTCATATTTTACTATGTAGATAGAACGATCACCATCGACTGTTATCTACAATCGTCTTTGTCTTTGAAAGAAACTGGAGCTTTTAATTTGACAGCAGATTTTAAATGACAGATTCATGTTATTAAAATCAATGAAATAATAAAGTAAAAAATATATCATACTGCATTTGGTAAATGTGACTTTAAATCAGATTTTGACTTTAACTCTAATTTTAGTGCGATAAACTTACCTCCTCTGTTTTCACTATCTGCCGGTTTCACCTGTATTGCACGGTTCATCTGAAACAATAAACAAGGAAGTAAATAAATAGGTGCATAATTATCACTCACGGCCAAAAATAACCGTTCTTTTAGTTGCTCAAAGTTTGTGTTTGAGTGTGTGTGCATGTGTCATCATTAACATAAGCTGTGTAACTTCAAGACACAGTCCGTATTTCGAAAAGGTTTCTTAGAGACAAACATACGTGTCTCACAAATCTTCTTTTCATAATTATCATACAATTACAAACAATAAATCAAAATCAATTTAAATTCAAAACACGACCAATACAACCCCCAAAGCTCTAACCACGAAGTTAAATTTCCACACATCAAAAAACAAAACTGCAACATTAAAATCCGCATGCAATTCCAGATCTTTTCATCAACGCTCCCGTTTCCTGCTGTGGCCATTCAAAGCATGTAAGTGTGTAGTTCCATATTGTAAACTAAACGAGGCGACCGCAGCATCGCACGAGCGACGAATATCCCACCAGCGCTGAATATCCCGCCCGCGCCGAATATCCCGCGAAGCGGTAATACCGGTTTCTATTTGTAACCAGAGTGAATTGGTTATGTACGAGTTGGGAATAGAACGAACACAAGACGTATGTTGCCGCGGTTAACTCGGAATTGTTAAAACGTTTTAATTAGATTTTATTTGTATTTTCAAAAAAGAACGTTCGAATGTTTGTTTTGAAAATAAATATTGGAAAGTTGGAGATGGGAAAGTAATGTAACAGTTTACAGAAATACTTACTCATTATTGATTTTATTGTGGTATAACAATGAAGTTTAACCGATATTACTAACGTTTTTCAGAAAGTGTAAAGATTGATTGATGAAACTGTCATTCGATATAGATACCAAATTCTTCAAGGGACGTTTACCAATCTAATTTGGTAAATAAATAATAAAATACCTTACCTTTATCAAAACACAAAAGCATATCCTTATTTTGAAATTACTAAAACTTAATATCGTAGTATCGACCAACGGACCGCCCCAAAATGTACTCTACAATCTTTTCACGAGTACGAGCTCAAGCAATTCGGTTGAAAATGTTATGTATAATGTATTTCTCGAACTATATTCCTGAAATTAGCAACCGGGAACGAGTAGAAGCGAGATAGATGTATATGCGCCTTGCAATGGGCGGAGCCAAGTTATGTACTAGGTATGTTTTAACGTATAGTATTTCTTTGAAGCCTACATCTGCACTAGGCTGCTTTGACCAATGAGTGGAAGTTTTGTTTAGAATTCGCTATTTATTTGTAGGAAAGGTATTTTATTTCAGTTTTATTGGATTCAGGTATTGCTAGGTATTTGTTTTCTATCGTTAAAAGGAATATCGGGGTGTTTTATTTTATATTTGTTTGAAATGACAAAGGCGACTGTTTTTAAATAAAACTTTATGTTTTTTCTATGGTTGGTTAGGTTTCATTCGTAAACAATTTAATAAACTTAAATTAAATGTGTTCTAACATATCTTCACTAGGCTGCTACAAAGTTTAGAGTTTAAAAATTATTGAACATAAACTTACTAATAAAGTAAAAAATAGGTCAGACTTCTATACGGTAAATTAAACTGTAGCACACACAATTTAAAGCTTATTTCCCATCAAAGAGCCATCAAAGAGTGAATCATAAATTTATCTATTGTCCACGTGTCAGAAGTGACAGTTATACGTAACTTTACCAAGTAATTACAAGATAGATAACATCGGTATTAGGGTGTCTTTATATCAGATGTTTACTATGCTACGATGTAATTCCGCATTTGATATTATCGGTAAATAACGCTTCGAAACAAGGTTTTGGAAAATAATTGATTTTCGAGACTAATGTCTGATAAAGATTTTTTGTAATAACTGTTTTGATTAAAAAAAAAACTTGTTTCGAAACTAGTGTAAAACTAGTCATGGATATTAAATGTAGCATATCTAGCAACATAGAATAGCATAGCTCTGATGAAAAGGCCTTACGCATACGATGCTTTCAAAATGTCAGTGAATGTTAATAGACTTTTAAATATAGAGTTTTAGTTAATCTAGAAATAATCGGTGGGTTCCTTTCTAATGGTTTAAGTGATGACTTTATTTAACCGGCCAATGTATAGGTTTCATCTACAATATAAAGTATACTATTATGTATGCTAAGTATGTATGTAATATTATGTATGCTAAACGAATCTGTTCTTCGAATATGAAACTTAATTTGAAGCGTGCAAAAAACTAATAATCATAATAAAATTGGAAATATTACAATAGCGTGTTTTAACTTGCATCCTGGCGTCATCTATAGGTCCCAGGTGGAATCTTGAGGAACAGGTTATTTAAAAAAAAAACGAGTATTTAGCACAAGAAAGATCAACGTATAATCAATGGATCACATTAACGAAATTATTTATGAAGCAAAAAACCCTAAGGTATGCCTTAGGGTTTTTTGCTTCATAAAACATCTTCACTACAGAATAAAAACAAATATCGTTCCCAAATAAACACTATTTGACATTTAACTTAGACTAAACACAAACAACATTAAAACTACGATGTCACCTGTCACATGTCATATCGTTAAATAAATAAACATCGGCGGTCAGTGATTGGTCAAAATGTCACCGGAGTCACCAAGCAACCAATGAGACAACACTTGAAGTAAAATATTGTGACATTTTTGTAATAACTTCCAATTATTATTAACTGTAGCATTTTGTATTGAATTATAGAAAGTTTTCGTGTCAGAACAAGTGTTTTTTATCATACTTTTATTTACATCCGTCCCAGTGTCTGTATTCAAAATGTATGACCTAATTTCCCTTGTTCCTTTTTTTAATCGATATATTTCATATCAATGAAATAAGGTATCAACGTGTAATAGACTAAAATGAAAATGCAAAATATTTAATAAAAGCTTTTATTAACGAAACTTTTTTTAAATATTTTATAAAATGCTATTCATTTGTTTTAAGCTTAAAAATCAATAAAATAAATGTTAATGGTGTTAATGGGTAGAACATATACCTAACTATTACACTTACATAATGGATTCAACTTTTCGTAGTCTTTAAAAAGGTATACGCTTACGCAAAATGAATATGATAAAATTATTTTAAAGAACAAAGAATACATAACAACGAAGTTAAATTGTACCGAATCCGTCATCACTATTGATATAAATTGTGTCTATGAATTTGAGACTTTATTTTCATTATTATTAAGGTCACATTGCATTAACGAACGCTCATTAACTTTGGCTCTCACCTCGTTATTTTAAATATATTGAAACGATTTTTTATACAAGCATGTTTGTGAAAAATAAACCTTGAGATCACCAAGATATCAGGTATCGATGTACCTATATTTATCTCTGTATATTAGGTTGCATTAATATTATCTTGGTGGAAGAAGTTTTTTCTTTTTCAATTAGACTATGTCAAAGTCTATTTGTTAGGCAGTATATTCAAAAATGAAATACAGAAGTAAAGCACTAATTGATACGAGGTACCTATTTTATAATCTTTGCTCTACATTTTCATTTTAATAACACTGCATTACGTAACTGTCCTAATTGTACATAATATTTAATATCTTTGCAGAAATTCCAAAACTCGCCAAAGGAAAAGCTGAACAACTTTAAAAGTCAATGTCCACGAAATTTCGGTAACAAAATTATTATCTTTTGTTCAAAAGTTATACCGATCATAAATTAAGAATCCGTTATTCAATCCGGGAACTTAAACAGATTTTATAAGTAGGCTACATGTTTAAGGCGCTTACCGTACTGTTAATAACGTGATTGGATGTGTCATAGTAAGAGAGGTAGAGAATAGCGAATAAATCATTGTTGTAACTTCAAATATGTAACAGACTCAGAACGCTGTATTCGCCTTAAGTTTGTATTTTATAACTTGATAATACGAAAGGTGGCTCATTTTAAAAACATTACTTTAAGCACGTACACCGTCAGAATTTTTATGACTCTTAATAAATTTCATTTTTATATTAATGTTCGGAATTGCAGTCGGATTAATGTTGTGAACTAAGCTTTGGATTTTTCATGTTGTTAATTCATTTTTCTTGTGCGATAACGTATTGTAAGCTTCAGAGAAAAGGAATGAGTAAAATATCATGAAATCTTGCTTTGTTACTTCATATTTTAAGCTGAACAAAGATAATTTTCAATGTACTTTTGTTTCTGAAATGTTCTGTGTTTTTTATCATTCTACACGTTATTACTACTTAAGCTATAACATTACACTGATTTTACTCAATAGATTTTACATGAAAAACATACGGTCGATTAGTTCCAAAAAATAACCGTTACACTGCCAACAAATTATAATAATTTCACCTAAACTAGGGTCCCAAAAAGTTGTGAATTTTTTTACCCGACATAACGCAGCGAAATGAGGCGAACAAGGAATTTTCTTCCAAGTTAGGTAACCGGTCGGGTTGTGATAAAGATTTTATGTTGTGCTTATGTCGAATAGGACAGTTTCAGAAACCATAACACGTTGCTTTGCCCGTTAGTCTATAAGGGAAGAAGGGACGGAATTGGTTACGATGTGGTAGTTATAACCCGTTTTGGTAAAAATCGAAAAATTGCTTATGTTAGGTGCGGGAGGGGTCGCCCGCTGTTACGTGAGGCGGATTTTTTTAAGAAACTTTTTGGTATTATTTTAGTGTTAGCTTTTATTGGTACAAACTTAGTTTTCTTGAAGTTTGGGTGATTATTTTATTAAAATCTGACGCAAATAAAGTAATATCTTTTTTTAAGTACTAACTCAGAAAGCAGGGTGTTATAATTTTGATGTGGCTGTATGTCTATCTGTAACATCTTAGCTTATAAGCTAGACTTAGATTGGACTCCAAGTATTTTCTTGTAAGAAAGTTTACGTGATCAGATGGTTCTAGCCACAATATTATGCCAGGAGCAATTTTATATTTTTATTGTTTCCTGGCTATTTTATACCTATGTATATTATATTAAGTTCATAGAAAAAAATTAAGTTTTTTGATGTACAGACACAATAATTTTAAACTGTTTCTTATTGTTCAATTTTAATTATAAGCAATATATCAAGTTGTTAAGTTAATAACTTCCAATAATAATTGTGATAAAGTCCGCACATATCTCGTATTACTTCTCTTAATTATCACTTATTTTTTTCAAATTGATTGAAACCCAATTCTGAACACTGACTTATTTTTCGAAGAATCCGCAAAATACCTTTAAGCGTTGAATAAAATGTAATATCGAGAAGTTTTTCATCGAAATTGAATTTATTGAATACCTAGTAATTGAATTTCATATAAATCGGATTACTTTACGAAATACGCTGGGACGTAGGTAAGTTGACGATTCAGAAAATACGAAATAAATATCAGTTTGGAGAACTGAGTAACTACTTCTATTTAAGAAAACGTTGCTCGGAAAATATCTTGACAGGATCTTGATATATAATATCCTTTCTTAAAACACTTTTCTTTTAATTGTGTTTTTGTTTGAGTTAATAGTAAGTAGGTATTAATAAATAAAAGTACCAATTGTTAGTGGAAAACAAATAAAAATCAAAATAATAAAAAACTATTTTATTCCAACAAAACCGTTAAATTACAAACACAATAAAAGTTTCAAGTGAAATAAAAAAGCTAAAGAACTAAGCGTCGGTAATAAAATAAAGGGGAAAGCTCCTGATTCCAGTTGTCAATAACAAAGTTTCAAACGCTGATCATACTCTCGCAAACACTGTGTTGAAAACAAACAAACGGCGCAAATCACTCCTAATTAAACAGGCGCCCAAATATTAAACCAACTTCAAAAAGTGAGGTTCCTGAAAAAATAAATAAAAACAAAAATAAACAAAAAATCAAAATCAATATAAATAAAAAAATAATTACAAGAAAACATTTGTAAACAACATATTTTACTCACAATAACAGGCGGCGGCGGGTATTCGACGTTCGCTGAACGTAATATATCCACGAGATGAACCATATGGACAGATATAATTGTTCTCAATTGATAAATAAACTCGTAGTTGTGTGATAAGAGACGGCGCGGAAGGATCGCGGGAGCGCGAGCGACAGGAGTTGACGGCGCGGCGGTCGGTGCTCGACTGAGCCACCACACGCAAGCGGGGTGGCTACGCACTCACGCAACGATGACAACCAATAGCGTGCGTGCGTCGCGCGCACCCCTCCCTACGCCCCTCGAGCCCGTCACCTCACAATCGATGCCCTATATTGCATTAATTATTTAGGAAGCACGCAATAAGATAACGCGAGGTGGCAGATAACGGATCCCCGACTAACTTTAAATAAATCATCGTGTCTTCGTAGCGCCCGATGACCGCTCGCGTGTCTCAAACCTTGCCTTCTGATAACGCGTTATTTACGCACCCCCCGAATAGTTTTTGTTTTTATCTCTCGAGTTATTTATAGAAGTGTTATGTTAGTTGTAGAAAAAATGTAGATTCATTCATCAGGTCGAGGTATTAGCTGTAACCCCTATTCCACCTCGGATCCGGCTTGTTTGTGTAGCGTTCGCTTGTGAAAACAAGCCGATATATATTTTTTGGAAGGTTGTCAACTTGTCGTTTGCCAATATTAATATATATGTGGATAACGACGGTTTTACTGGCGTTTTTATTTCGTGTTTTCCTATGATTTTATGATTTAACGATCTACATACATATATTTAAAACACATTTTCTTTTACTGACAAAGCAAACCTAACTTTCTTACAACAACTACACCTAAAACACCAGACTAATCTCTTTTTAACTCTGCAAAAACTCCAAGCATCTCAGTCGAGGCACTAAGTACCAACATCGCCATTACCTGTACATCAGGATTCAAGACGGGTCGGCGCGGCTGCCACCTGCGCCGGTTCAGATCAAACGTGACCGGACACACAATATTAGTGCTACGGAATAATTAGCACTATTGTTTACCAATTGTGTCCACTTACCCTTATAAAGAGACGTATTATGAAATGGAGATTGTAGGCTATTTGGACAGAATATTCAATGTAGAGTTTTTTTTACCATAATTATTCATGTCATATTATGTTACCTATTATTATTTCGGGAATCATGATTTACAAATATAGATGAGGAAGGTTTAAGACGCTAATGGTAGAAAACTAAAATATAAAAGGCAATACAATATACACGAATTTGTACTATGAAATTACGGGGGCGTCATTTACTTTGAAGGAGCTTACAAGCTTTGAACGAGAGAACCACAGAAGAGATTAATATGTCTTTTAAACAATTTTTTTACAGTAACCTCCGTCGTACGTAAGTTAGTGTAATCAAATAATAATAACATTAACGTACGTTTTAATTAATATAGTTAAATGTTTTTAGAGTTCACAGATTCGTCGTTTGTAAACTTGGTAATATAAACCACGCCTAAACAACTGGATATTATGACGTTGTCACATTGTTGCGCGGTCAGAGCACAGCTTTATCGTGTTTACACTTATGCCAAAGCGGTCGTGGCACTACTGCCACCGCGGTGCCACGGCATTAGTCTTCCTTGAATTTGTATGAAGTTTAACATACGACATCACAGTGGCAGCGTCGAGACTCCGTACAAATTGTACCACTGCTGCACCGCCATAATGGTATGATATGTAAACACCCAAATCCAATCAGCTGATCAAATGCATAAATACCTATAAATGAGGTAATAGAGGTGCTACCTTGATTAACTTTCACCGATACAATATTTTATTCATAAGTTGACGCTTAGCGCTCTGATCAAAATCCTAAATCAAAACTTGTTCATAATTGACACAGTTTGAATTATTCATTTACCTTTTCAATGGAAATCTAATTGATAATCGAATTCTGATATAAGTTTAAATACAGCTTTGTTTATTTGAAGAGTTGGTTGGATTATTCGAGTTAAAGGCAACTATTTTATATTGTACTAGCAGCGCCCCGCGGTTTCACTTGCAGCGCTCCCGTTCCCGTGGGAATTTCGGAGTTTTATTTCTTATTTTTTTATATAAAAACCTTCTCCTTACAATAAGGAACACACAAAAAAAGAATCATCCAATTTGTTGCAGACTTACTGAAGTTATGCGCTTAGCAAAACATTCAGCAAATTCATTTTTATATTATAGATTCTATAAAAGAGATTAGATGTTCTGTTGATTACAATTTTAGTTCAATACCTATGTCATTTCTACCAGAGCGCTATTTTGATCTGGAGGGCACGTTCAGTTGTCAATGGTAGTTGTTCCACCATGTTATTAAACCATAGAGGCCTTTAGGCGGTCTAAAAACTACGGCACTAAGGTTGACCACTAACCTACACGATTTTTTACCTAGTTGAGTGTCGATTAAATGGATGATGTACAGTAAGCAATCAGTGAGGAGACACAAAGTTCTATCTAAAATCTTCTATCTATTTGTATAAAGTAGTAGCTTTACAAATTCCAGAAAAACATCAGACTAATACAAAATAAAATGATTTATTCATCGTAAATAAACGTATTTCCCTGTATTTGACACTGGTTGACCGATTTTTCCCACCTTCATCAATACTATTTGACACATGTCAAATTGCTTTAAAATAGGCGTGACGAGGGACAAAAATTAGAGGCATAGTTCCGAGTCAACAGTTCTATGTATTTGAGGGAAATCGTAGGAATATATTTGAGGACAGCTCTGTTCCAGACCTTTAGGTGACCTAATAGGTATCACCTAAAATATTTGTATACTCGTATCCATTTAATCATTGACACAGTTTGGCCTGTAAAGTTCTACAATAGAAGGCTTCTACGCTCACTGATAGATGTAAGCAATTCAGTATGGGGAAGGATTAGGTGTTATCGCCACGCTTGTCTATTGTACCTTAGCGGTTTGAAATTCGGACAATGCTTGAAAAATTAAGCAAGTTTCCATGTGAGCTCGCGAACTCGCAGCTCGGAGACTCGCTCAATGTAGACTGCGCTATAAACTAGTATTACTTATTTCTCCTTACTGAACTTATTTCTCCAGAAAAAAAAGTAAGTAAATCCGAGTAGTTTAGTGGCCCACCCTGGGTCGGATTTTTTAGACCGCCTCCACCTCCGACATGGTCAAACGATTGATAAAACCGGGACCGACAATTTAACGTGCGCGCGTGCGCTCCGAAGCACGGTAGCGCTCATATAGAAATGCCAGTATCAAAGGGCCGAGCTGCACGTTCCTTAATAATTACAAACACAAAACAAGTTAACACTGCTCAGTCAAACTATGTCACGAGTGCTACCATTTCTTCAGAGAAAGATAGCTATTTTTGCTTCAATAATCACTACATAGTATAAAATAAAGTCGTCTCTTTTTCGTGTCTGTCACACTGTTTGTCTGTCTGTATGCTTAAATCTTTAAAATTACGCAACGGATTTTGATGCGGTTTTTTGTAATAGGTAGAGTGATTCAAGAGGAAGGTTTTTATGTAAAAAAAAATCCGAAATTCCCACGGGAACGGGCACAACGCGGGTAAAACCGCGGGGCGCTGCTAGTATATTATATACAGATCGTAACTTCTATTTTCTTTTAATAACGTAAAAAACAGCTAATTCAAAATAAGTTATGAAGTGTAATCAAAACCAAAAGTAAAATTATACCTTCCAAAGTAATAAAGTTAAACAACATTACGTAAAGTGCAAAAAAATAATATTTTACGGTTTATTACCCAGTTTTATCATTTCGCGGAGGTGCAAAGAATAAAACGGGAGGAGACGAAATATGATACATATTACTCACATAGTGGCCTTAATGCAAGAAACGGATTCGGGCGATGTTCCCAAAATAATACTTAACGTTTTATAAACTAGACGCTTTCTTATACTTATTATTTTTGTTAGTAAAAATCATAGTACATATTTTACGGTTTCTCCTGTACTTTACAGTGTTTTATTTTTAGTTTTAATTTATTCTCTTTTAGAGGTTTAGGGTCTCTTTTGTAAAGTGCGCAGACTCTAGGCTAGATCTTTGGGCTGTCTTCTAAACTTTAAAAGAACGTATACTGAAGACAATCAGTGATGGCCCTAAAGGCTGCGATTTCAATGAAACGAAGCGGAGGTCAAACGACCGAACACAGCGCATTACGAAAAGATTTTGACAATTTAAATGCGTTGTGTTCAACCAGATTGAGCTCCACACAGCTCCACTCCGTTTCAATAGCAACACATCCTAAGTGTAATGCTAGGCTTTAGAGTTTATATTATCTGTGGCTTTAGAGTTCGTCCCTAAATAATTCCAGGTTACATTTTAACCTTTACATTCTTCTCCGGTCAGTCAAAAAAGTCAAAAAGTCAAATATTTGTATTCAGTTTTGGCCCCATAGAGGCTCTTTGGAACGTAGCAGTCTTTATCTCTACATAAGACATTGACTATCAAGTAAAATGTTTCATCAAACTAAAGCTTTCAATAGAACCATATGACCGAGTTCCACCAAAATAAGTCCTACTGAATGAATTAACTATACCTATGTGTACGTACACGAGCCCCAATCTCATTTTATGAGGGTCGCATCCACCCTTCACAATTTAATTGACCCAGAAATCTCGAAATGGTTTATTTATTAATAACCGAAATGCTACCAATTATTTATATCGTATTTAAGTGAAATAAACTTATTTATTTTTTAAGAATAAGAATTAAGTATTACTGTGTAAATATGTGGAAAATAGTCTGTGAGGAAATGTAGTACAATTTTATGTTTAATGTCAGTATTTATTTACCAAACTTTGATTTTGATATCTATTTTTCAAAATTGCTCAAACAAATGTACTAATACTTTGTAATGTACAAACTTACACTAAACCATGTTATGTGTTTACATGTGTTGTTATGTGTTTACATTATGCAAAGCGATGTCACAACATCGCTTTGCATAATGTAAAGCAAACAGATTACAGCTTTAAATTAAGTTGCAAGTTTCTTATTAAGCTGTAAAGTTACGCGTAATCTTATAAAGCAGAAGCACCCAACTTGCCTCACCTTTCACGTGATACCATTAAACGAAAAACATTATATCTGCCTACCGAACACCTATCGATCAGACAAGCTTGTTAAAACTTCACCCAGTTCAGATGGAAAAAAAAAACTTTTAATGATCAAATGATAGGTAACACGATTAAAAAGATAAAAATGTATCAAAATATTTACTTTTTAAACTTATTATACACCGGGATTTATGGAAAATATCAACCTTAACTAACTTAGTTGATATAAGAAATATTGAGATGAACTTTTCTACTTTGTAGCAAATACATCTTCTCAAAATATGGAAAGTTATTTACAAGTTTTTTGCTAGTACGTACGATGGCACTTTTGAACTTAATAAATCAGAAAAGGCTATTATTTAATATGGCTAATATTGTTTCTATTTTTTTAAAATATAGTTAATATTATTTCTGAGTTTTTTTCAACCATGGAGAACACAGCCAATGGCTATGTAATATGAGCGAATTGAAACATAATGGAAATTGGAACAATTAAGTAAAAACAAGCTTTTATAAAAAGTGTGCTTTACTCATCTGCTTTAGTCATCATTGGGTCTCACAAATAAAAGACGTAAAGCGAAATGTTAAACGTAATGGAAGTTAAGTTGCCTACTTGCCCGCATACCATTCAACTCGCCAACTCGCTCCATCCCAACGAAAGCCTCAAACACCAATCGTCACACTCCAGGTTCACTTGTAATTTCTTATCACAGACCCATTCATTGGAACCGTGCCACCATAAAAACGTGAACATTTAACGGCTCAATAAAATCACACCGCGAAAAACCCTCAGAGGGCAAACTATAAAATATAATTATCAACTCTTATTTCAATGGAAATTCCTCCGAGTTTATATTGCGGAGACATTTTTAGGATTATTATTTAATGTTTCTTTGGGACACTTAACGGGAGCGTTTTATAGGAATTTAATGTTGTTTTAGGTATGTTTCAGAAGTTATGTTTGTGTTATTGTGCTATAATGCGTCCGCGAGACGATCAAGTGCACTTGACAAGTCTACGGGCTTGAAGTGAATATTGATCGTTTACAGCGTTGACTTGACAATTCCCGTCAAGTATCTACGTGCTGGACATGACTTGACAATAATTTTGATGATAACTTGACAACAAATTTGAACCAACTTGAGCTTGATGCGACTTGACGCGACTTGACAAGTTTTATTCATTTGCGACTTGTCAAGTGCACTTGATCGTCTCGCGGACGCATTAGGAAGATAGTATGCAGACTTTATAATGTGACAAAGGCCCTTGGTTTTATCCTCTTTGTACTCGTTTTTAAGGGAATATTGAGATGTAAATATGCTTATAACTTTTTAGACGTCGACTAGTACCTAACTCCCCAGACTAGCGCATACAAGCAAATATACAAAAAAAAAAATCCGTTAAGTTTTATCTAATGTTTGTAAAGATTACTTTCTCACTCTACTTATCAAGATTTATTTTATAAGATTTGCAAACAAAATTAATAATAAAACACTCAACTAGCTTTTATAAGTATACACATACAACTAAACCTTAACTGATTTCACTAGTACAGCAATATCACAACACTTTTCTACAACATAGAACAAAGATCAAACCGATAACCAAAAGCACAATTCCATTTCCCAAAGAAAAACGTAAAAAAACAGATTTAATCTTAATCTCATTCTATAAAAAACTGTGTCAACATCGAAACTAAAAGTTATCTAACGTAAAATGAAGAATGGCAGCGGAGGGCGACTAAATAAGCCGGAGTCTTAATGAGATTGAATCGAGATAACTCCATTCCAAAAGTGAGGTACCGTTCTGATGATACCCTGAAGTTATTTAACAAAAATGATGGAAGGGTTTTGTTTACAATGTTTCAATTGTTTTATGATTTTCAAGTTGAGCTATGTTTAATTTGTAGGTACTGATGTTAAGTTGAAGAGTTTGGACGCTCTGGAACTCTTACATCCGTACTCAGAGACATCAAATACTACTAAGGAACAACCGGGACCGACAATTAAAGTGCACGGTGACGCTCAGATAGAAATGCCACTATCGGCCACCCATCCAAGGAGTTGCACGTTGCTTAACAATCGCATTTAGCTAACATCGCATAGTCAAACTACGCCACAAGTGCTATGATATCACTACTTCTTCAAAACACCATAAAATCACAATACAAAAACAAATCTAAGTTAGCATTTCAACGCAAGTACTATCTTACTGTCTCGTATTCAACAGCCGCGCCCCATATATTATTAAGTAGCAATTTAGACTCAAAGTCGGCACTAAAGCGGAGAGCACACGTGCTAAATAAACATTATATTAAAATGAAGCCTAATTAAACTGTCGACTAAGACTTGCCCTGACAACAGAAGCAAAACCGCTATATTGCTTCAGTGATTTGTGTAATTTAACGTTGTTGTATACGTTCTTATAGTGATTATAGAAACGTTCATTATTTTAAAATAATTTAAAAGCTTTCATAAGTAGGTACTGGAAAGGTAAACGCTTCGGTGGGTTAGTGGTATACGCACTCGCATGCCTTAAATAAAAAAAAAATAGTTAATCTGTTTGGCATTTTAAATACATAAAATGTATCTATACCACCCTTCTTTTTGCAACGGAGGCAAAGCATTATACCCACGGAAGACGAACGTATAAATTTCATTTCTTTTTATGTTTCGTGGTTGAAGTGGGTATCGCTCCAAAAGTAAGGAAAACTTTCATAATTTTTCGGATATTGTCTAAGTACAATAAACAATAAAACAAAGTAAATGAATATACGCCTGTAATGTTCCACATGCCTAGGTGAAGGATTATTTCCTTACCTTCCTTCCTTATCTCAAACCAATAATAGTACAAAAAACTTCAATTCACAATTCTAAAGTTCAATTATTTTTTAACTACTACAAACGTCGTTAACAAAAGTACACTCGCGCACAGCACCTAATATTAAAACTGTAAAACTAGTTACAAAGTTGGGTGTTAGTTGTCGCAGCACAAAAAATGTACGTAACCACAAGTATGCCAGCTCGTGTTTGCGGTTTCCTTTTAGTTTCCAACCCTAAAATTAGGGAATAATTTTGTGGCTAACACTCTGTATTAGTACGAAGGCCAATTCGATAACATAAGAAACTTGGCTCCGAAGATTCTTGTATAATATTGTGTTGGGCTACAAGATATACTAGAAGTATGATTGAACAGTCTTTCTTACTAATATATATTTAATTTCTCTTTTCTAATATTCCGGGATTGCTGAATTATTATACTACTAGCAGCGCCCCGCGGTTTTACCCGCGTTGTGCCCGTTCCCGTGGGAATTTCGGGAATTTTTTTACATAAAAACCTTCCTCTTGAATCAGTCTACCTATTACAAAAAACCGCATCAAAATCCGTTGCGTAATTTTAAAGATTTAAGCATACAAGACAAGACAAGCATACAAGACAAGCATACAGACAAACAGTGTGACAAACACGAAAAAGAGACGACTTTATTTTATACTATGTAGTGATACATATAAGAAGACAAACCAAATCGTTATCAGTACCTACTGTACTCGTTCACATTCACATAATTTCCCAAGTTTTGGTAATTAATGGTAGTAAATGGTATTAAAATAAACGTCAAAACACGTCAAAAGTGTTCATGTCTTATCGATAATTTTATGTTAATGAGATTTCCGCTCTTGGAAGTTAGTTAAACAGTTGAATGAACACTAAATTGCTAAACAATCAGGCAGCTTAACAACCTATACGCCATGTAACCTTCGATCTATTAATCCCTCTCAGGTGAAATTAAGCAAATCGCATTTCCCGGTTGCCATAGCAACCACTCAGACTCCCGTAAACCGAAATTAATCCTACACTATAGCATAAAGACAAATTTAATTAGCTTCTGTCCGTGATTGTACTTATGCGTAATGATTAGATTATAGTTCGTATTAATAGGCGAGGCGAGATCGATAGCAGTGTGTGCTTAATGGAAGAAGATATTTGATGTGGAAGCTTCTCATAGGAGGTCTAATTCTGATCTACTCGTATATGTACTAATATAATTAAGCTGAGGAGTTTGATTTTTGTTTGTTTGATCGCGTTCATTTCAAAAGCTACCAATCCGATTTGAATGATTCTTTTTTTTATGGATAGCCACATTCAACGGGAAGGTTATAGGTTATGTTTCAACCCAAAATTCTTACGGAGACGGGCACAATTCGGGTAAAACCGCAGAGCGCTGCTAGTTTGTTACAAAATAAATAAGTTCGTAAAACATAACCGCTTCCTACTAAATAAAGTTAATATCTATTACACATTAAACTGCCCAGTAATCATCTAGTCCAGAATACGTTTATAGAGATCATTTGATGCTAGGTTCAAAGGATCCCATATACAATTTATACTATCTATATCATAAGGTCATATAAAACTAGGTACAAACTAATTTTAGTCCCAAGACCCCTTGACAGAATTAGGGAATGCCTCCCTGTGCACGGAGAGAGACGTTCAAAGGACTTCAGAGTCGGAACTGATCTGCAAAACTCACTACTAATCCAATTAGCTGATGTATTGTACACTGACTGAAGAGCTATTGAGGGCTAAACTGTGGTTGGCGAAGTTTAGACACGATTTTTGGGGAATATTAGGAGTTTAGTTTCGTTAATGTAGGTGTGTATTGTATAGGAGATTTTATGTTTGCATGATAATACTAGTTACCCACGTTGTACCCGTTCCCGCAGGACTTTCGGAATAAAATGTATGCCATGTGTTATTTTGATGTATAACCTATATTACTGTAAAGTTTCATCCAAATCCATCGCGTAGTTTTTGCGTGAAAGAGTAACAAACATGCATACATATCTACATACATCCAACCTCACAAACTATTGAATTTATAATATTAGCAGGATATATACATAAAACCTTCATTACCGATTTCGGCTACAGATACTAAAATCTCTATTAATTTATGCACTGGATGCGTCCTCATATGACTGATGTAACCAATCTTTGCATAAATATTCGAGCACAGTGGTTACATGCCAGGACTCCATAGATATAATTACATGGGATGATAGTATAGTACCTGATAGTATTGAACATGCGATTGAATAGTATCATTACGTAATAGTACCGAAAATCTCAATGATACAGACTCCCGTACAAGTAAAAATAAAAACGTAACAAATTCGCTTTAAATCAAGTACCTTAATATTATTTCATAAAACTTGAAGTATGTTTTATTCGAGTTACACTCAGCTAAACCAACATCCCTATTTAAACACAGCAAATGGCCCACATAACAGCGGAACACTTAAAAAAATAACCCAACATAACACTGACCGAGGCTATAAAAATGTATCTACAAAAACTGTTCATTAAACATTACACGGGGAAAGCAAAAAATTATATCCCTCATACGAAACCACTTCATTTTGTGAGTGTCATTAAAGTCGAGAGAGCCTGGGACCTTATTACGGTGGAATAAGGTCCGTTATTGGCCTTCTACCTGGTTATTACTAGAGTTAGAAGTCGGAAGTCCAGTGTCACGCCGGACTGGACCTGTTCACTTGAAAATGAAACCAATTAAGAGTTTGGGCCGTGATGTGAGCGGGAGCGATTGTGGGGAATGTCAGGTCCAAATAGAGATGATACATCTACATAATTATGTAGTGGATGTTTGTTGAGTTTGTTCAGTTACTTTTTCACAGTAACATGGCTGAAAAAAAGGCCATTCAATTCCACACAGAGTTCACAGTCCTTATTCACACAATTATTATTTTTCTCTCACGATTGACTCTTAAGACAGATTTATGTATCCTTCTATAATGGGATATTTATAAATTAAACCTATTGTTCCGAAAAACAAAATTATTCCAAAAACATTCTTCTAATCGCTCTCGTTTCATGACTTGGCACGTTTCAACTAACGTTGAAATGTCCGCTGTCAATTTTAGCAAGTTCGACATTTGTCTCATAGTCAAACATTAGAGTTTTAACAAACAAAAGTTAGGACATACTATAAAGCATAACAGATACTTATATATGTGTAAAAAATATTGTAGTACTCAGGGAGTACTCTATTTAGTACCTACAAATATGTTTAAGAAAGAAAGCTGAAAGCTGAAATGAAAGCTGTTCGACCAAAATTGTATTGTAAAATGCACGAAATAGAACACAATTTCAAACTAACGTCAGTTGTTTATTCAACATATTTAGGCGCTACAAAAAAGAATGCTTGTGGAATTCGTCCTCAAAGAGGTCAATTAAATTTACACTTTACTGGTTGATGTAATGTTTGTACATTACTTGTCAAAAATTACTCATTAACCTCTTCTAAGAAATCATAAGTCATTCTGAGTATGTACTACAGTTAAATATTTGTAGATTTGTACATTCAACTCTAACCAAAAATTGATTTTTTACGTTGATATCACGTTTATTACTTTACTCTTAAAAAATTTAGTGGAGACGTCAACTAAGATTTGTACTTGAAGATCCAACAGAGATAAAACAGTCTTACAGTATCAAAGTCTCAAGTAACTTACCGAAAAATAAACGAATGTGAACTTTATACGACCGAATTAAAGTTTTTTATTGGTCGTTCAGGATATCATAAAAGGTGGATTCAATTAACCTTCCCTTCTAAAACATGGGACACAGGAATGCTATAAAAAGTAAAGATACGAGCAATTTATTCTGAGATCTAGAAGTACAGAGATGAATACCGGATGCGCGATTAACTCCACCTCATTGTACTCTCGTGTATTAAAATTAATTCGAAATAAACAACTTTATTAACTAAACTAGTGGTCCCTCGCGGTTTAACCCGCTTTGTGCCCGTTCCCGTAAGAATTTCGGGATGAAAAATAGCCTATAATCTTCCCGTTGAATGTGGCTATCCATTACCAAAAGAATTATTCAAATCGTATTGGTCGTTTCTGAGATGACCTTCTAACAAACAAACTAAATCAGAAACTTTACCTTTATAATATACGTCTTGTATTAGTATAGAAATATATGTAATGTACTCAATGTATTTATTATGTTCCCTGTGCCAACATAATCATGTAGTACTTGGTTCCTACTGGGATGGGTGGCCGATAGTGACATTACCTTCTGAGCGCAACCGTGCTTCCGAGGTCATGCAAACTGTCCCGTCGTTGTCGTTGTTTCAATCGCCAGACCATGTCGGAGGCCTATAGGCGGTCTAAAAACTCATCGCCAGACCATGTCGGAGGCCTATAGGCGGTCTAAAAACTCATCGCCAGACCATATCGGAAGCCTATAGGCGGTCTAAAAACTCATCGCCAGACCATGTCGGAGGCCTATAGGCGGTCTAAAAACTCATCGCCAGACCATATCGGAGGCCTATAGGCGGTCTAAAAACTCATCGCCAGACCATATCGGAAGCCTATAGGCGGTCTAAAAACTCATCGCCAGACCATGTCGGAGGCCTATAGGCGGTCTAAAAACTCATCGCCAGACCATATCGGAAGCCTATAGGCGGTCTAAAAACTCATCGCCAGACCATGTCGGAGGCCTATAGGCGGTCTAAAAACTCATCGCCAGACCATATCGGAGGCCTATAGGCGGTCTAAAAACTCATCGCCAGACCATGTCGGAGGCCTATAGGCGGTCTAAAAACTCATCGCCAGACCATGTCGGAGGCCTATAGGCGGTCTAAAAACTCATCGCCAGACCATATCGGAAGCCTATAGGCGGTCTAAAAACTCATCGCCAGACCATGTCGGAGGCCTATAGGCGGTCTAAAAACTCATCGCCAGACCATATCGGAGGCCTATAGGCGGTCTAAAAACTCATCGCCAGACCATGTCGGAGGCCTATAGGCGGTCTAAAAACTCATCGCCAGACCATGTCGGAGGCCTATAGGCGGTCTAAAAACTCATCGCCAGACCATGTCGGAGGCCTATAGGCGGTCTAAAAACTCATCGCCAGACCATGTCGGAGGCCTATAGGCGGTCTAAAAACTCATCGCCAGACCATGTCGGAGGCCTATAGGCGGTCTAAAAACTCCGACACCAGGGTTAGTCTCTAATTTACTCTAACCTACTTTTTATAATTATGTACTTAGATGTTTGTAATGATATTTCAATTCTATAAATCGAAGATAATGAGTTTGTATCAAGCATTGAACAGTAGTTTTATTAAAATCGTAGTTCTGTTAAAAGTATGTATATGAATTTCCAGAATGTTATGAATTCTTCGAATGCATACTTCACTAGGAATACGGATATCGAATATATTTTTATACACAATTTTTATAAAAAGAGAATCATTTCAGAACGAACACAGCAAATACTGAGATTCCACGAAATTCCGTTGTAAATAAAACATATCGTTTTTTCTGAATGTCGACTGAAAAATTGGAATTCTGCAATTTTCCGGAATCTGAGAACTATATTTTATTTTAATAAATACTCGTAATACGGTACCTGAAGCGCTCAGTTCAGAGCATAAAATATAAAAATAGATTAAAAATAATCTTTCCAAGAATTCAATGCGATATCAAACGTACATTTATGGAATATCATATCAAGTTCATAATAACAACCAGAGAATAAATACATTAACTACTTATTCTTAGCGTATCGATAATCATTTCTCTTTTATGTGGTCTTGCTATCATTATACCAATTAAAAAATCTGAAACAAGTCTTCAAGTGCAAATAACAATTCATTCTTCACAACTCCAACAAAACAACCAATTCTTATAAAGAACTTAACAAGATTATTGAGCTTTAAAGCGTAAAACATCTATAAACGGTATTACGAACAAATAAATCTAGGAGGAGAAAATTCGCTGGAAGCCCCCCGCCCACGCTAATCCAGAGCACTCTCGAATAGGCACGTTGTGGCAACAATTGTTCTCAGATCTTAGAGCACGCATTGTGTGTTTGCATTGAAAATCACAGCCTTGTCTTGCCTCAAACATGCTCGGAATATAAGAGGTTTAAATTGTTTCAGTGCAGTTTGAATCGTGTCAAAGCGTTTTTGCTAATATGGAAGTTGTTGTGTTGCATTTGTTTTTGAAGAAATAATGCATTGGTTTTATGAATAACTGGTTATTTATATAGGTTAATTTGTCGTTGAAATGTGTGGACTGAAGACGCCTATGATGTGATTGAGTAATCCAAATAAAATAATTAGATAATATCAATTGATGAATATACTCGTATTTACCCTCTAGCTAGGCACTCCAGGGATTACTTAAAACAGTAGGTCATTTGACCAACATTTAAAAGCCAACTAAAAAAGACAGAACGCGTAGCCTTAAAAACTAAAACGGGAATTGTCGTAGGCGCGGCGAGCAATCAATTAACGTGGACCCCACCTCACTGTTACACTATATGTTTGTCCTGGGTTTTTCCTCATTACTTACTACCACAATGCCGCACTTTCTTGTCGGACTTTATTTATGCTCTGTGTATAGACATGGCCTTAAACGAGCAACTGAACTAGTTTTTATCGTAATCAATGTCAACTTTCTGTGTTGTGTATGGTCAACAAAGTTGGCGTTTGTCTCATATCGTTTGATATCTTGACGAGACGTAGAAACACTTTGATCTAATACATTAAGAGAAGACATAAAGATATTCAATTTCTGACCCTATCGACAAAATATACATACTATTACCAAGAATGTTTTGTTATTTAATTTTAAGTGATTTTTATTTGTAAGAGCATAAACATTTTCGTAATAAATATCCTTCATTTTTTTGACTATTTTCAGGTATGGTTCAGATAGTATTTAGTATGTTTGTACAGTGATAGTTGGACCCTATTAATGGCAATATATTACATTGTATATGATCGACGAAACTAGTACTGATAGTCCTAAAGTGTTCTATGTATCTGTTTATTAACTCGCACTGCAGGGTTAAGGGGGCAGGAGAGCTTTACGTCCGTTAAAACCATCAGTGAGGAGGATTATGCGTAATCACCCCCGAATAAGGGCATTTTTATAATTCACCCTACCTTCGCGCCCTTGGCACCCCTTTCATTAATTACGCACTCGAATTTAACTCGCCCATAAACTTGTAAAAAGAAATACACTCCGAATTTAAAACAGACAAATTCTTATTTTTCATCAAAGAAAAAATATACTGTTTTGCAGAAAAGTTAAAAGGCATTTGTTATCTTAAGTTTAATGATTAAGAGAATATTTTTTGTTGCCTTCTTGGAGAATGATGTCGAAAAATTATTCGGACCTAAGTCGGTAAGGTAATTGTTTTATTAATTAGAACCTCATTCGTACAATTAGAAAGTTTTTCTTTGATATAAACTTCGTAATGAGTATTTCGCAAGTTGTCGGCTAAAATAATTTTGTAATCATTGTGACTTCTGTACGTTTCAATGTTGGACGTCGGGTCCACTCCGGAAAATTTAATTCCTCATTATTTTTCTGTTACTTTGATTTTACGTTTCCTTAAAACGATTTTTATGTGCCATTTATTTAATATACTATGTATTTTATGACATAACTAGCTGCTAGCCGCGGTTTTACCCGAGTTGTGTCCATTCCCGTGGGAATTTAAGAACAGCTCGACCGATTTTGTGCAAACTTCACATAAATCATCGGCTAAATATAGTCCGAACAACGCCTAAACATTTGGTTTGGATAGGTGAGCCCGTTCTTGAGTTATATAATTACATCGAAAAGTGGCATTGCTTTTTATATATAGAGATTAAGGTTCCCAAACGTTATACATTTTATAAGTGATTAATCACAAACTTGAATTAAAACTCATCAATACAAATAAGCATAAAAAAGCAGTATGTATGTTACTTACACAACATACATTTCCATCAAAACATGCTATGTTTTCGTAATTCAAAACCAAATCTGTATTTCGAGGAAAATATTCCTGTATAAATCCAATACGAAGAGTACAAGGTCTATGATAAAACCTGAGTTACTGAATTCTAATTCACTGAGAAGATTTGCATCAGCACAAAAGCGAGATTTGAACCAAAGCTACTCTAGTGGTCGGTTATTACGAACACTGGCCGGTTATTATCAACATTTCCCGATACTGCTGTCAATGCCTATGAACTGGTCATTTTGTATACCCCATTCAACATGAGACTTGGAAATTCTTCGGGGTTATTATGTACTTCGACTGAAGGTCCATTCAATCGGGAAGTACGAGCAAAGTTTCTGTTTAGAAATGTTCCAGTTAAAGATAGTTGGCTTGAGTTATGTAAATACAATGTTGTGATCTAAAAAGTATTTTATAAAGAGAGTTTCCTTAATAAAGTACATAATTTTCTGTTGTTGATGGTACGAAAGTTTTTGGGTTTTATCTGTAACACTATGCAGAAATCTTTAGGAATTTCTCAGTCAGAAAAAACAGCCTCATTTTCTTAGATAAATGACAATGTATCGCAGTGAATTTGGGTTTTTACTGTTAAATTGTATAGAAATGTCACATGATCATGACACGTTCTTCTTCTTCATCGAGTGGTCAACCTGACCAATCCTGGTGTCAGAGTTATTGAGCCGCCAAAGGCCTCTGACGTGGCTCAAGTAACGACTACTATCCGTAGAAAGTAACCGGGACCGACACGTTCTTAGTCTCCATTATTAAATCAAGAACTATTTGGTTATATTTTTGTGCGAGAAGGTTTTTTAATGAACAATTTTTACGAGAATGAATGGACATAAGAATGATGTTGTCATCACAGTGTTTGGTTCCTAAAAACCTAGGTAAGTTTGTTAAAAGCCTTGCCTTTTTCATGTTAATTCAATATCCTGTATTAAAACAAGACAAAGATAATTTAAAAAAAGCTTTACTTTCAACTGAAAATCGTTAAAAACATCCTTCAAAAAACATCGTAACTGAATTCTCCAGCCACTTTGACCGTGTCCGAGTCAATAAATTCATTTTATTTAATCAGGCGAAAGCACTTCCAGTGAAATAGACGAATATTTTACAAGTATCCTAATAAAACTTAGCGAGAGTTCGGAAGAAGGCCAACTTGGTCTCGAGTCTCGGAAATTATTCAACAAATTCAATACTTGCCGATGAACACGATAATAGATACAACTTTTGGGTATTTCACAAAGTATCTTATACTGTTTTTTGTTTGTACTAATCGTTGTGTGAAGCTAATAAGTTTCAAATTAATTGGATTCACTCTGGTTTTGAACAATTTGTTGGATTAACAACAGTGGGGCAAGTGTAATAATGAGCAACCATTTTTGAGAAAAGGCAGTAATAATTTTATGATAAAACGTATGCAATTAAAATATACATTTAATAAATGATTAGGTATCAAGAGATGAACATTAGTACAACACTTTTTAATATCATTTATTAGCACCATTTTCAATGCAGTTCTCTAAGCTGGTAAACCTCATTTTTATACCTACATAAACCTCAAAAATACACAGTACATTTTCATATTACTATAACGATCATTTCAAACTATATTTCGTTAAACAAATAACATTAAAACACAACCAGAATACGGCAATAATTCTTTAATACCAAATAAGCAAAGCTTTCACACTTAAGTGGCGAAATACTGAAAAATAAAAGGCCTACAGTTAGTGTTGCTATATTTCACCGCAAGAGAGCGCGAGTGTGTTCGTGACGCGCAGACCGCGCCGAGAAGGGTTTAGCAAACAACACTACCAGCCGGAGAGTACTTGTGTATACGCACCTTTAGCGCCGCTTTTTCGTATTTATTTTAATAATTACGCTTTACTTTATGTACTTTTTGGTTAAGTAAAACTGTTTTTTTATGTTATTCTATTCATCTATTTTGGGATGTTATTCTTCTTCATTTATTTTTAGTTCTTTTATGAGCAAAGGCTGAACACCTCTACTATGCTTCTTCGTTGTACTTCAACAAATGAATACTTAAAACAATAAAGCAAAGTATTGGTCTTTATTATCCCACAGCTGGGCAAAGGCCTCTCACCTCTCTATAGACATCAGTATAAGGCTTAGGTGTTGAGCTTATATCTTAGTTAAAACGAACACAAATCGTTCCATAGAATATGTACTAGATAACAATATAAAACAGTAACTCCAAGTCTCGAATGAGTTTCGAACGCAGCCAGCTGTATGTAATCCTGTGTAATTAGTAAAAGACTTGCTTCGACAAGTTTACTAATAAACTGGAAAGTTAACTTGTGTACTGCCTCAAGTTTGACGGTGTATTATGTACGTGGATTTTCATATACGATACGTGAAATACTTAAACAGGGTTGTGACATTACTTAAATTAAAGTAAATAAGTATGTTGTAAAGTAAAAAATTGTTAAATCTATGTATCTATACTAATATATTAAAGTTGAAGTTGAGTTTGTTTTTTATTTTTTGCTTGTTTGAATGCACTCATCCCGGGAACTACCAATCCGATTTCAATAATTCTTTT
Organism: Cyclophora albipunctata; assembly: GCA_963082685.1. Classification (NCBI taxonomy): domain Eukaryota; kingdom Metazoa; phylum Arthropoda; class Insecta; order Lepidoptera; family Geometridae; genus Cyclophora; species Cyclophora albipunctata. The sequence continues at coordinate 1,153,187 of OY720119.1, forward strand.
TGCAACCCGGGAACAAACGGGGGTAAACCCCCGGGCATTGTTTGTGGGGTAAAAGCGTCGTTCATATTGAGCGATTTCAAAAGATGGCCAGCAAGACCATAGTTAATACGTTACTGCGTCAAATTAATTTTATCCGGTTATTCAAATCTACCGTGCTGTCGAGTGTTGCCACTTCTAAGACAGTTTTAACGCGAACCATGTAACGTCAAATCCTGTCAACTGTACAATAAAATAATGTGCACCTTTAACTTGAATAGAACCAAAGGCCCTTGTGAGATAAACCTACCATACTAAGGAGGTAATGATCACAACTTAAATGTGTACCTATAGCATACAGCCTTCGATCAACAATACACAACTAGATATTGGGTCACGTACAAAATCAAAGCTAAATACTGTCCGCATGGATGACGTATGACAGCTTATTTTTTTTACTACCGAACCTCAACCTAATTATAACCATGACACCTAGCAATAAAGTAGCAAATCTTAGGAATAAAATAAGATCTCACTTTTCAAATGAGGCCTTATTCACCGAGACGAATTTTTTGCGCCGACCCGACATCTAGTTGTGTATTGTTGATTGAAGCATACAGCACAAAAAAACAAATAGCTCCGTAAAACATGAAACAAAACAATTTCCTCCATCTTAAAATAATTTGCGAACACAAAACAAATGACGTTCAGTTACAATGTGATAGTTTGGTTGGTAAAAGTGTTGTTTGGATTATAATTGAAAAACGTCAAGCGCACTGACGCCCCGTGGTGACGAGAGAGTAGGGTTCTTGTCACAACAAACACAGACTTACAAACACACGGAACATACGCGCGGCGACGGAGATTCGGAAAAATCATTTTGTGTACGGAGAATTAATCATTTTGTACGTATGTAGGTGTAACTTAAAATAATGTAATAAGCGCAAGAAAACAATGTTAAACTAAGTTATGGTAAGAACTAACATCTTTTTTTTAAGATCGGTTGGTGACCGGATCATTCTGTAAGTAAAAATTTTAAAATCTATATATATGTTACGGCTAATACCCGAAGTGCGGCTACACCTAGTTCTAACCGGCTAAAACTAGGTGTAGCCGCACTTCGGGTATTAGCCGTATGTCATTTTAATGAAAAGAGAGAGTTTAAACATGAAAAAAAAAATAACCCTAACCTACCGAATTACTTACTATTCGGTAGGTTAGGGTTATTTTTTTTTTTCATGTTTAAACTCTCTCTTTTCATTAAAATGACATATATATGCACCTAGTTCTAACCGGCTAAAACTAGGTGTAGCCGCACTTCGGGTATTAGCCGTAACATATATATAAAATTCAAAGTCCTGACTGACTGACTGACTGATAATCAACGCACAGTCTCAACCGCTACACTAGAAACATGAAATTTGGCAGGAAGGTTCTTCAAGTGACGTAAGTGCACACTAAGAAAGGATTTTCGAAAATTCCTACGGGAACGGGCTCAACGCGGGCAAAGCCGTGGGGCGCTGCTAGTCTGTCCATAAAATATACAAACAATCAACAAAAAGTGTTCAATTTATTTTTCAAACATAGCTCGAGTTTGAGATCACCAACTGGCGTGATGATTACGTCTAACCTGCTTCACTGTACTGATAGCTTTAGATGCCTTTGCCCTACCGTGGGACGTAACAAGCTAATAATACTTCTAGTAGTAACTATGAATTACATAAAAAATACTACTTTGTCGTTACAGCAAGTTTTTTTTAAATCAAATCGTAGTTTATTATTCTTCCGTCAAATATTAAGCAAGTACAAAATTGGATTGAAGAGTTCTTTTAACTTAAACCACACTACAAAAAGGAAATTATTAGGTCGCATTCATATCTTGTTACCTTTTGAGTCAAACTAGCTAATCACAAGCGTATTTTTAATAATAAATGTCATTTGCATGAAGACTTCATTTTCGTATAAAGCTTTGAGAAAATAATTAGGTTCCTCTGGGACGGATGTACTGGGAAGTAATCCGTAATCGTTTTCTGAAATGAGTAATTGATTGGTTAAATAAAGAGAAGTTAATGGAAATAATTTATATTGTAGTTAAACAGGTATTGAGAGAAGATTAGAAGATAGATTCATTTTTCGCTTTCGCTTTTTTTTTAGATGCAGTTATACGGATACTGACGTACGAGTGTCCAGCATATCACTATTCAAATGTATATTTACTACTTATATCTCACATGCATAATTATAATCCCTATAATCTATGTAAAGTATTTTTTCGCCTCAACTTGCTGTGTCCTACGATTGGATATGGATACGGCTACGACTTTGTGGCACATCACTATTTGTGTAATGTATTGCGTTTGATATTAAATAGGTACAATTCGGTGAAGTTATGAAAGCCAGGCTTAGTCTATAATTTTTAGCTATTTAGTCCAATTTTCAGCATTTATCTAAGTCGTCCGTTCTACTTAATTAACTATGAAGTACGAGTAGTCTCCTAAAAAGTACAGTCAACAGGAAACAATAAAATGTTACTGTAATTGCTAAAAGCAAACTACCGTCTCAAAACACAAACAACTTCATTTTTAATTACTTCAAAGGTATAATGTCTTAAAAAGTAGAATAAAATGCAATCTTAGAGAGCCCGTGAAGTAATAAAACAATCCCGGCGAAATCGTCTCGTTCGTAATAGTCCAAGAGCTATTTCTTTATTATTTCCCTTAAAGCAAGAGCCTCTTTAACAAGCAATAATTGTTTCTGTATCTAAGTTACAAACGCTCTCTGCTTTGTAATGATTTAGTAGGTACCTCTAAACGGCGTCGGGTAGCCTATTCACAGTGAAACTCTCTTAATAAATTCTTGTGTTGTAATGAACTCGAATTTTGTGAGGATGTCGCTTAGGTTGTAATATTTTATTAAAATTAACTGTTCTACGTTAATATCGCGCTGAATATTTGATGCTGTTGTAAGATGTTACTTTACCTAGTCGTTTGGATTTGTCTTTATGTAATTTGAGCAGTATTTTGTTTCGCATAATCAATTAAGTATTTTATTGTATCAAATTAAAATGCCATTACTTCATAAGATATCCAGAAACGTACCCACATAAATGTAATTATACTAATCGAGTATTACAAACAGACAAATTTCCGTTGAAAGCACACGTAATGAATTTAAACGTTAGTTAATACGCGAGTTGTCAACAGAACCTTTCCGGCCCAGGAAGCGCTATAGCGAGCATCAAACGAACGCACATAATTACGCAAAGGTATTTTACTTTCATCCCATTCAATAGTTGTCCATCCTGACCGCGATGTAGCTGATCGAAAAAGGGCCGAAAGGGCACTTTCCACGCCAGTTAATTGCCACAAGCATTTGTCCCTATGGGAGCGAAACAGGCAAATTGAATTTGAGCCGGCATACTCCGCTCCTTTGACCAAGAGTCACTATTTGACATTACCCCGGACAGTAAGTAACTAGATTACTCGTCGATTTCATAGAATCTTTCCTGCGCAACTTTGTTCTGGTGTGAAACACTGTTTTTTAATGGACTATGCACTAAAATTGATGAAGGGAAAATGGAACTGGATTTTTTGGGTGTAACGCTTTTACCGGCGGCCGTAAAAAATAATGATCGTTTTTTGTCTTTTATGTATCGAGTTTAATGTTTTGTGGCTTTGCTGTAATTATTATTTAAACGTTGACAAAGTTGAGCCCTGTGACAAGATGAGTTAAGTACTGAATATAAAAGAGACTGAACAACATATTATACTTCAATCTTCAAAGTTACCAACGAAGCAAAACCTGAATCCATAACAAAAGTCTCAAACAATCTGTAACATAAAAGGTAAAGAAAATAATAATAAAAACTAATTTAAATTAAATTCATGAATGAGAGGCTTCTCATAAATCTACAAACCAGCACGAAAGAACAACTTGAAAATTGTACAAACAAAATAAGCATCAATTTCTTGATTCAAATTAATTAAAACGTTCCAGAATTTTCTTTAAACACGAAATTTAAATCAATGTTAAGTAAGCGAACCATCCGACCGTGAACTAAAGGAATAATATGAAGTCATAGCCAAACAAATCGGGGTGCCCTATTGAAACCATCGCGCCTAGTAAAACACAACTCAGGAATTATTAAAAGTTAACTCTCCTTTACGAAACTGAAAGCTATTTTAAATATTTATTACAATCATTTCGGGTAATAACTTCATTATTTTACTTTCTATATTTTAAAACGTTTTTTGAACTGATAAAGAAAATGAAATACGTTCTAACGTGTATCTAAACTAATACTCATATAACAAAGCTGAAGAGTTTTTTTTTTTATTAAAACGTGCTAATCTCAGAAACTACAAATCCGATTTGAATAATTCTTTTTGTAATGGATAGCCACATTCAAGGGAAAGATGATAAGCTATTTTTATCTCGAAATTCCCTCGGGAACGGGCACAACGCTGGTAAAACCACAGGATGTAGTTAGTCGTAAATAAAAATGTTACAGTGTGTCTAGATTTACGTATCTAACGTAGTGTTAAATTATTGCAACATATCAAGTGTACGAAAACGTAACATTAAGGTTGTGAGACTACTTTTTATAACAATTTTTGGTATAAAGTCTGAACTCACCTTAAACGAGTATTTATTATACATTTTCAAGTAAGATACAACAATTTTATCATGAGCTGGTGAAAGAAAACAGACAAAAGCTACAAACATTACTAGAAGTCAGTGAGCTTTGTAATGTAGTTTATAAGCAATGTAAGTCAAGATTTAATTATATGAAATACCTCTGTAATATTATATTATACGTTTTAATTTGGATTTGCAACATCTAGAATCGACCCATTGCGTAAACTACTAAAGGGTTTGGATTCGATTTAAAAATTGCTGTTCTTTATTGTTACACCCGCCACACTTTCGATCCAGTGAGAAATTTGGGATAAAAAGTTGTCAATGCCCGTTGCCAAGATCTAATGACAACATTTATTAGAATCAGTTCCGTAGTTTAAACGCTGTAGATATAACGTTACTATCGCATTATATCGGAATTAATTTTCATATTTTTCACATGCAGATATACGTTGTATACTTCAAAATCACACTAGAAAACCCTCCGAAAACCTGGCATCAAAATAAAAAAGAGAACCATATTTTCGCAAACAAAGCAAGGATTAAAAGCAGTTGGTGAGCTTAGCTCATATCTTCAAAAGAAGGGGAGGTGTTTGCCCGCCATGTACGATGGGCTTAGTTGAAAGTTACGTAGATCCAAACTACGTGACGTAATTAAGTTTGAGCTTCGTACCCATTGAAGGGCTTAAGTGTGAGTCGGTGAAGCGCGGCCGAAGACTTCCCCGAAGTTAATTTATGTAGTTTGATGATATCTGGCTGGGTTATTAAAATGTAAGTTTCAGTTATTTGGGTACTCGAATTACACTTGTTTTGTATAACTTTGATGGGCTTATAGGCAGTTTTAGAAGTGTATCGTAGAACAGGTTGTGGTATAGTTGGGATATTGTATTGTACGAGTATCATTAAGTATTTGTCGTAACAAATATGGATTTCGGCAACAGTTATTTTGAGTTGGTTAGTGGCCTACCCTGGTGTTGGAGTTTTTAGACTGCCTGAAGGCCTCTGATTTGGTATATCGATTGAAACAACAGATTTAAAACTTTACGTGCCCTTCGAAGCACGATAGCGCTAAGATGGAAATGCTTCCATCCAAGTAAACTATGTTACTGGTTACTAAGATTATTGTTTTAGGTTTTTGATACTATAGAATCGTGGTTGCTTTACATTTTTGAAATAGGAACAAAACCATTGCGTATAAAGAATCGACCGTGTCTCCGAATATTTGAATAGTAATCCATAAACTCATTCGATTAAGGGCCGACACTGCGTTAAGCGTGCGCCCGTCGCGGTTCCATACAAAAGTGAACCGTCGCGGGCGCCTGTGGCGTGCGGCCGCATGCGGCTTCATACAAAAGTGAACCGTCGCGTGCGGTGTCATACAAAAGCGAACCGCCGCGTGCGCCCGCCGCGTGCGCACGCGACGGGTGCACGCTTTGAACGCAGTGTTGACCCTTAGAGTAGAACTCATTCCATTAAGTGAAGAAATTGATAACACAATAAACTTTTAATAATCATACAAACTAATATGATTATGGAACATACAATTACACAAACTAACCAGTCCATATTTGCAGACGAAGCGTTGAAGCAAATATTTACCTTTATTTTACAAACACTACTGAAATTCCCATTTGTAATCATTCTAACCGATATTATTACTTTGTACTAACGTTAGTATCGTGGGTTTACCTACGTAATACATATTATATAATGAAGTCCTTGAAAGTTTGTGTGTATGTTATTGATTTTCTCAAAAACTAATTAACGAATTTTCAAGCGGTTTACTAACTTACGCCTCGGTAGTCTAGTGATAGGTATGTGCACTCGCCTGCCAAGACTGAGGTCCCGGGTTCAATTCCCGGGTCGAGCGAAAACATGTTTCCTACTTTTCAAACATGGCTCGGGTTTGAAATCATCTACCTGCATTAGGGAAGCGTGAATGTCCCACTGCTGGGCAAAGGCCTCTCATCTCACTGAAGAAATCAGTACAGCGAGGAGGATTAGGCATAATCGCCATTGACCACCGAGGCGTTTACCATTACATTTTACATTTTATTTTGCAAAAATATTGTTTTTTTATGTTCTGTAATTTTTTGTACCATATTTTAAATATAACCTTCCACGTGTATTTTATGTTTACCAACCAAAAAAATGCGTCACAAACCATTAACTAATAACTAAAAATAATTTAATCAGGAACCAAACCAACATATTAATTAGGGCATCCAATTAACTAAATCTAAGTTGATTACTAAATCACAGTAATTCTAAATGTTTGCCTTTGTGAGGTTAATGGTCAATTCAAAATAAACAGAGGTTAACTATTGGGTAGTGAGGTTTGCCCCTAGAGACGTAATGACATGCCAGTCTCTAATGAAGCCCCGACTGACCTGGGGTTAAGACACAGTTTAATAATATCCTTTAAGCCCGTGGAGGCAGCGTCACACTCACGACAGATTACTTTTACTGCCTACATACGTTTATAGCAGGAATTTGGGCTGGTTATGAATTTAATTGTTTTAGGTGAGCGTTTGTTTAGGAAACGTAAGCAGAGAGCTGCATCATATAACAGAACAAGGTATGATTGCAGCTAAAGAGAGAGAAAGGAAAAACGTTCGAGAATGTTGGTGGACAACTCTGGTGTCAGAGTTCTTAGATAGCCTCCGGCTTAGTGTATCGATTGGAAAATCCGAAGCACGATAGCGCTCTGATAGAAGTACCACTAAAAAAAGTAAAGCCTCCGTGGTCTTGTGGTTTGAGCGTTCGGCTCACGATCCGGAGGTTCCGGGTTCCATTTCCGGTGGGGATATCTCACAAAAATCACTTTATGAGACTGTCAGCTAGTCTTTTCATAATGCGTTGTGATTGGTCCATTGAACTCCGAAAAGCTCCGCTCCGCTTCACGCATCGTTACGTATAATTTCATACGTTCATTCACAAGAACTAAATTGATAGAAGTACCACTAAAAAAAGTAAGTTTGAGTAGGTCAGTGACCAACCCTGATGTCGGAGTTTTTAGACCGCCTAAAGGCCTCCGACATGGTCTAACGATTAAAACAACCAGGACCGACAATTTAACGTGCCCTTCGAAACACGGTAGCGCTCAGATAGAAATGCCACTATCAGCCACCCATCCAAGTGGGGCCGAACTGTATAAGAAAGAGAAACGGAATAGCATATGAACAAAAACCTATACTCTCCCTCTCACTCTTGGATTTGCTGTAGTCGGGAAAAAATTTTGCAGTGATACTGAACTAAAAGATTTAAGTAGAAGAAACAGAAAACAAATGTTCATGTTTAAATAAAAAATTAAAAAATATATTTTGTAGTCTAACTGATGCCAAAAAATGCCTAGACTAATGTTAATAATGAACATAATAAATATTTAAATAATAAATTGTAACTACAAAATACATACATCAAATTCTAACATGAAAGTAATTCACAAAATTCATACAAAATGTAAGTAATCAAGTCACCAAGCAAGTACGCATCCAATTATGTAAACAAGAAAAAAATATATTCATCGAATCCAAGAAACGGATTCAATTTGCGTGAAACGAATGAAATTTTTCAAAGAATAAATGTGTTTTGTAACTTGATACCTCTTATGTCATTAGAAAGAGAATTTTAAAATTGATGAAAGACATACATAAAAATATGAAAGAAATTATTCATGAGACTGATTATAAATTTAATCATATCAACTATCTTTCTATACATCAAAATAACCTATACCTTCTTTTTGAATGACGCTAACTAATTCACAACAGAAATAATATTGAATCGGACTAGTATTTCTTAAGATTAGCCCGTTCAAAGACAAACAATCATCAATATTTTCAGGTTTATTTCATTAGTATCAGTATATAGATTTAAATGTATGAATTTAATCATAGAATCGCGTTACATATCACAAATTACATCCAAAAAATTTGCGCTATTTTGATAATATCATTGTCTTTGTCTAACAAATGGAAAAGCGTTATTAAAATGAAACAAAACATAGTAAAGAAGGTGTAATAAACGTTATGAATAAGAAGTATACGGTACATTCACGTTATAGTTATGATCACAATATGTTGTGTGCATAGTGCTTTATTATTTGTCTACTGAAAGAGGAGCTAACTAAATAAAACTTTATGTTTAGTATAATATAAGGTAAATGTGTAAACATGACGCTGGTAACATGTTATGAACATTTTGTTATATAACATGTCTGAGTATAAAATAAACTAAAGGTCTGTATGAACTAATTGCAGTCGAAAGGCCTGTCGTTAAGTGTATGTTGACTTATAAAATAGGTATAGACAATTTACTTTGAAAAAAACATATATCCGGATTGAGAAACCTCCTTCTTTTTACAAAAACACCTTTTAACAAAAATCCTAATCATATTCGGTAATTTCAATAAGGAGTTACTATGCCACATACATATGTCAAATTTAAAACACTCTTATTTTTGCGTAAGATATTTAAAATGGCATTATACACATAATCATTCATGTATTTATCACATACATGTATTTTAAAGAAAAAATAGTAGCACTACACAATAAAATAGTGTCCGAAAGACATCTGATATCTGCTTTGTGATTCAAAATAGAGGAGAATAATGCCTCTCGGCTGATATTGTGATGCAAAGAGGTGCAGCTTGATAGAATAGCATCGGCTCCCGCTTTGTGGGGATTAGGCTTAGAGCATAGGATCGGCGAGAATATTGGTTTATAAAATCTATCAGCAGTACAAAGAAAATCTAGAAAAACTAATCATCATAAGTTCGAGCACGTAAGTGGCCTATCCCGGTGTCATAGTTTTTACACCGTCGAAAAGACTACATGGTCTAGTTGAAGCGACCGGGATCGTCAATTTAATGATTAATCATTAGTACTGTGAAATAATCATAACTAACTAATCATATAGTTAACTCTCATGACAATTATACAAGTAAACCGTACATTACCCGAGAGATTTTTTCAACACAGTTAATATTACTAAGTCGTTTGCGCTTCCGATTATAAAAAGTGGCGTGAATAAAGTATTTAGGTACATAATTATTACATTACTTTCGATTAAATTACTATAGGTCACCACCTACCATCGACAGCACCAAAAATAGACAAGCGCGATAAACTTATAACACATCTCGTTTAAAAATTATCGATAAATCGGGTTAGTTTCCTATTGTATTTGTTTCATACGTTGAAAAAGGTTTACAATGCATGTTTGCATACTTAAGCATAAAGGGTGTACCTATGCATGAATTCATATCAAAAGTTTACACATTCTTGCTCTTTAGGTACAGTTTGTCGAAGAATCTTCAATATTTTCAGTTCAATACTGCTATTATTGCTCTTCTGCTCAATTTGCTCGCTCCACCGTTATTCGCTATCGCTACCGCTCGCTCAAACACTGAACACTAAAACACTTATGCACGTTCACTTGCGGAAAGAGCGAAGATTTGTAACATCAAATGCGTTTAATAGATAAAAAGGCTCCATTTTATTCAACCCGCATATTTTATTCAAGCCAACGTGAGTGCGACCAACAAACGGCCGTAATGAATTTTGCGAGGTGCTTCTCAAACGGGACACCTTCCCAAATGACATTACTTTCAAGAGAAATAGGTTATAAATGGTTGCCATTAGATTGCGACTAAAATGTGCCTTGTTTTTGCGTTACGAGTTTTAATAGGCGCAAAATATTCCAGAGATTAGTAGCAACAATGCAGCATTTTAGCTGTCTTCGTGCTTTGATAGTGTTTTGTTATTGCGTCAATATGAATAATTATAGTTTGAGATGAAAAAACATCTCGAATATGATTCGTATCTGGCTCAGTAATTTTGCTTTAACACAGGATACAAACGAATAGCAGCGGACTGGTCATTAGACGCAGTGCGATTCAAAGGCAGGCAAAATAAAGAAAGAGTATCCAAGCTACGGGAAAAATCCCGCAGACATTTCACAGTTTCTGTCCTTATTACTTCAAGTTGCCTGCCGTTTGTATAAGTATGTTGTGGATGTATAAATAAAAAACAGCGTTCAGATTGCAATTTTATATAAATTCTTCAGAATGACTAATAATATATTTCATTTCAAACTCAGTAAAATTTCTTATTTATCTTTAGTGTTTCTCTTTAGCGATTCTTCTTTAGAAATAAAAACCATCTGTATATTTATTTGACCTGAAACATAATTAAATATAACTTTATAAAATGTGTCACTGAATTGCGTACTCAATAACAGCAAATTAGTAAATAAAACAAGAAATTGCGTACATTATATCTGAAGACCTACGAAAAATTCGAGTTACCTAATAAAATTCCGCACAAAAATATTCTCCATTTTTTCCGAAATCAAAGAATCACTTCCAGTGAACAATGCTCCTGGAACGGGGGTAAAAAGACTCATTCTTTTGACAAACGTGGAGTACAAGTTGCCGTGGATACAATTTGCGCTAAAGGTGCTGCGGTTTCTTTCTAGCGCGACAAGGGTAAAGGTGTGGCCAGACTTTAAGCGGGGTATTAACGTTATTAAATCATAGGGAATAGTGCTCGTATTAATGTTTTGAGGTGTGTCTATGAAAAGTACACGTCAAAGCGCGATCCGTCCCGCACTATGTGTGCTTTAGGGCCTAGTTTTGAAGTACTACCTCAGTTTGAGTACTATTAACTCATAGTAAACTTTACTGCTATGTAATCAAAAATATTCATTAATTTGTGAAATAGTCAATTTTCTATGATAGAGCAGATGGTGTTTTTGGGAGAGTACCCATTACAGATAAATATGGAAGATATGATGATAGTTAAGAAGCATTTTGAAATAATTAGAGTATAGAGTTAAAACAAACATGTCAAATCAATGAGAGCAATATTCAAACATTGTGCTTCCGTAGTCCAATCACATTAGACAGGACTGTTCAAAAATCAACACACAAGTTAGTTCATAAGTTTACAGCAAGTTTTACTCACTTATGATTCCCACCGACAGACGAACCCCACAAGGTGGCGCCGCAAGGAACTGAGCATTTCTAATGCAAATGTGGATACGTGGTTCATTATGTTCTGATTTTAGAGCGTTTAGTGCGAGCGAGATTTCTTCGCGTTTGTGTATTTTTGTCGTTTGCAAACGAGACGGTGTTTTTAAGTAAAGCAAGCATAACTTGTGGCGGAGTGACTGCGGAATTAAATTTTGTTTCTGTTTTGTTTTGTAATTGAATTTTTTTTTCGCAGCGAGATTTGCGGCGGTTGGAAGTGACATTTGTGATTTTGCTTAACTACAGTCGTTTTATGAATAGTGTTTTTTAAGTTGCTGGTGAGAGATTTAGAGTAGGTATACACTAACATAGTAATTGAGATGAAATACGTTTTCTACTAAAGACCTTTGATGTAACAGGCGGTGTAAAAAATAATACAAGTTGATCAAAACTGAATCCTGTTAAATTTAAAATGTACCCAAAAACCTAATTGTATTTTCATTCATACGAAGCCCAACATAAACCTAATGCCACAAAACCACACACCAAAACATAAACAAACACATAGACCCACAAATGAAAATCTAAACTTTATTCCAATATAATTGTTCTGTGTCACATGCCTTAAGAAGAGGCGACGTTTTTGCCAACCGAGCGCCTCTCTAGACCGCGAGTAATTCAAAACATTAATTTTCCTAATGGAGTAAAGCCAGCTAAGCTTGGCGACAGAAAACGAATGTCGACGCGAAGTCGGTGGGCGTTCCGTGCGTAAACACCGACTGTTGCGCTTTGCCCCTCTTCCCCGCCCCCGCCCGCCCAAGATTCTTAATTAATTAAAATGCAAACCGCTCACTGAACTGTCCGTCTTGTATTACGGTTGCACTGATTTGTCGACGGGGACAGGTGAGTCTTATTGCTTGTTTACATTAGATATTGATTGCTTTTTAGTTCAAGGATTTTTTAAAGGAATTAACGGTTTTTATTTTAGGGTAACATCTCAGTTACGGTATAGATATGGTAGGGATATAAGTTTTGCCAAAAAATATTCATGATTCGACTACGATTTATAACATGACCTCTGCAAGGATAGCCACAGTCTTGCTATCCTAACTCCAAGACTGGTTATTGTCTCTGCCAGAGTAAAATTCTGTCCCATAAGTTTAAAACATTGTAGCAATATGCCAATCGTTCTATTGAACTCGCCACCAGCTTGTAATCTCACTCAATGTCAACGACACCATTTATTTTCCGTCCCAAAAATACATAGCCGCTGGCCCAGAAAACTACATACTGAGAATATAAAACATGCACATTACTGAAACAGAATTTAAATAACATAAACATTCTGGCATCAATCCGCAACACTCACACATTACACTCGGAATGTGACATGCCATTATAAATCTCATTGAAGATACACCGTCATCCATCACTGAAAGGAAATGAAGTCTCCGTGCGACAAACGTTCTCGGTCTACGTGGTGTAAGCGTTTGTGGACCTGACTTTAGTAAGGAAATGTTGGGTTTAAAACTAATGTAAGAGTACTAGTATCTAAGTAACTTTTTAAGCTAATCTTACGCGTCTTTAAGATTGAGCGAGTAAACGTGGGCTTTATTGAGCTCGCCGTTTCATAGTTAGTTATAGACGTCAATCAACAATTACTTTATACCACTTTCCTCAGAGAAATCAAACTATTCCTTATGAAAAGTCAACGATTTTGAGGTCAATAAATGAACGTAATAAGTATGAAATAATCGACAATTAGTTAATGTTTAAACGCAATACGTAAGATATTAAAACGACTTACTTACGACATCATAAGTAAGTCGTTTTAATGAGTTCGTTCGTATATTTCGTTTTAACATGAGTACATACTCATGTTATTTCTAACTGATTTCCATTCGGTAAACATATGAGAAAAGATTGGCGTATTAACGTGTCCCTATCTACGAGTAAAACGTTATGGAAATACGATCGTGCACATTATTAATAAACATAACACAAACTCCACAAGTACCATCGAGATCTAATCCTATTTTACTCAATCATACATACGCAATAATAACCCTCTAATACTATCATAACCGTCGCACATAAAAATGCTAAAATAACTCAGTCGTATATACAAGTGGTTGGCTGGTATCATACAATAATCTCGCATTATCTTCTATTTCTACGACATTTTCCGGTTCGGTTACCATTGAGGAGTTTCGCATGTACTAAGGAGTAATGCAATCATTGAGAAAGCAGGAAGAGAATATATTTTTTCCCTTTTTCGCTATGAATACCGTCCGTAGGAAGTCCTTATGTATTTCATTTCCTGCGAAACGTTTGTGAGACGTCTCTATTGATAGGAACGTACTTTATGTTTGTTGTGACGAATGGTTATTTTGATACGGTGAATTGTAAGGATTTGTACACGAGTTTGAATTATAAAGCAATTTATCGGAATATTTCGCGATCTTTTCTTGAAGATTTTGCACGATTTCTTTTTGTGTATTTGTCTGTCTAGGCTTATAGTTAGTTGTAGTTATTGGTTATGTTCATACTGTGGATAATAGGTAGTATTTAAATGTGGCTTAATTATGAGTGTTGGGAATGGGGCAGGTCTTTGCATAATAATGAGATTATGCAAGTACTAAGAAAGTAAGTAAGAAAGTAAGAATAGTCAGAGTTTCTAGACCGTCTCAAGGCCTCCAACATGATCTGACGATTGAAAGAACCAGGACAGACAATTTTACGTGCCCTCCGAAGCACGGTAGCGCTCAGATAGACTAGCACTAATATGATGTTATTGAAGAAGATTCAATTACTTTTAAATATCATACATGGTTCCGAATATAACTCAAAGCTATCCCCATATTTAATAAAATATTAAGTTCCCAAATAAAACCTTATAAAATACCACATACAAACCATAAATTAATTGCTTCAAAGAAAGAAGAAACCGTAAAATAAATCCAAATTGTTGGACATTTGAATGTTTTCTTTCAGCGGAACAAATTGAAATACTTCGTATTACCGGTGTTGCTCGCTTTCTGTTTTATCAGAGGTAGAGTTACGCGGCTACAAACGATCGCGGCCCTTCGGCAATAGTAATAATTCTTCACCTCAACCCACCTAGTTATTGCGTGCACTTCATAAAAATGAAGTATTTTATGGTGCCTATAGTAATATAGATATAAATACATTTCGGGGTTATGGTTTATACGGACGTTTTCACGTACTTATTGCTTGGAGAGTATAACTTTTGTGGCGTTCTATAAATTGTATGGCCACAAAAACGTTGGTATTACTTTGTTGATAGTACTACCTTGAAACACAAAATAAATACTCCCCTGCCACAATTCTGATAACTTTTCAAAACAGATGCACATACGAGTATATATAGACGTGCACATAAACATATTATAAACTTTGTATTCGTTGAACACTAACTAAACTCTTGTAAGTTGACAAGCCCGTTGGCACAGTGGCAGTGAGAGCGCTTACTGTGTCGGGGGTTGCGGGTTCGATTCCCGCCCGGAGTCAACAATATGTGAAGACATAGTTGTTGGCGACAACGTCTGGGTGTCAATTATACGAGTATATTCTTATAAAAGTATTTGTGTATGTATATGTAGTAATATCAGTGAGTTAGATTCCATAGTACAAGCTTAGAGCTTAGTTTGGGTCTAATTAACCCTGTGTGAATTTGTCACGGTATATATAAAAAAAAAAAGTGCGCATCTAAGAATGTGCGCATTTCCTATAGTTGATTTTTGTACTTATTATTAATTTTGGGCTTAAGCTCGTTGCGCTTCCGCATTGTGTTACTACGAAATAAATAAATTGGATAAAAGGTTTATATAATAAGAAATAATTCCTGTAATGTCTCACTGCTGGACAAAGGCTTCTCATCACACCGAAGATATTAGTAGAAATAAGACAATAACTCAGACATTTTAAAATAATCTAGAATACTGCTTATAAAGTTTAAAATGTGGATGCAATAGAGACATGTACTCTATTTACGAGTATTTATACTTATAACTTTGTTCTATTTTCAAAACTACTCGAAAGAACCGTACACTAAAATACACTCAAAAAGATTTCATTTCAAATGCAGTACATTATCAAGTTACCCCGAAGCAGCATGTTTGAGATACCTCACGGTAAACTACGTACGAGTATATCCTACAAGTATATTTACCGAACTTAGATTTGCAATTTTGTTTGAATAAAGAGTTATTTTACGTTTTAAGGCGTCACATAATATTGCGACTGGCCCGAAAGCTGTATAATATTTTTAAATGACAATTTAATGGTCTTGCTACTATTCCAAAATCTATTAAAAAAATGGTGGTTTCTTAGGTTTCTTTTTCGTGGTCTTCTGTGATCACGGTTCCTGTAAAGGGGCACGTCAGATAAAAATGTGAAATAAAAGCGAAGTGTATCCGTAAAAGTAGTCTCAAGAAAAAAAAATACTTTTAAGTGCTTTTAAAATAATAGCCCGTAAACACAATTACAACAAAAATTTCTCTTGTACAAATATAATTTTATAAACAAAAGACGTACCTCCATAACCGCCATACATAATCAATCCAAAAAGTATCCTTGCTGTCCCAAGCTTCTAACCTAAAAACCTACAGGTATAATGTAATTGGAAGGGGTCCGGATGGCCGACGATGTTCAAGTAAAATTTTCTTAAAAGGTTGCTTATAAGAGAACAGTACCTTTTGCATGACTTCCTCCCGTAAAAGTATTGTTGAAGTAATCGAATTATTTACGAAAAAGTGTAGGGTATAATGGAATATAGGGTATTATGGAGTACAATCAGTGTCATTTTGATTAAGGATCATAGTCTTCTTATACCTTAGTATAGTATGTGTCTTATTATTTAAGCTAACGTTTTACGTATCTTATTTCTAAGAGGGGTAAGTGTGGCTGAGGCTTCATCATGGTAGTTTAAAGTTTTCTGGTGAGTCTGCATGTGTTCAAGATGACTGCTTGTAAGAGACTGTACGGGTATATTGATGGTTGACATTATTATATAAGCTGCAGGTGTCTCACTGTTGGACAAAGACCTCCAACATTGTTTCCACTTCTCTCTATCAAGAGCATCACGACGTCAACCAGGTAAAAATCCGACGAGTTCATCTCTTCATCTCCTTTTTGGTCTGCCACGGTGTCACTTTTTTGGGTCTAGATTTATATCTATCAAATATGTTCATCACATTGGTGCTATGTTAGTGTGATCTGTATTATTAGCGCCACTTATCTTAAGACCTTATCATGTTCGACTCGAAAAAATTGTCTCTTGTCAGTCTACTTACAGTTATCAATGCTATTTAGTCTTACAGATAAAAACAGTCTATTGCAGACAAAGAAGTCAGATTTCTTGTCTCTAGTGCGCGCTTCATATGTTTTGAGATACCAAAAAACTGTCTAACTGTATAACCATTGTCTCGACTATGGTCTGCTCAGATTCTTACTTTCATATTCCGGTACAAACTCCTAGTAGGGGTTCAGGGAACACACTATTATTACTTATGCATTAACTCGGTACCTCTACGACTCCCCAAAGGGCAACTGGCTCATTTTATTCAACCGCTCATTCTAAGCCATTATGACAACGTAAGCGTTAACGTAATTGTTTTTTTATTGTTTCCATAGCTTGAACGTAATCTTTGTAGGGCGTTATACAATTTTCTTTACATTTTAACTGCGATATGAAGATTTACAGTGATATTTTTTATTAGTATAGCATCAGTAGTAAGTAAATAATAGATCTATTTAAGAGAATCTATTTAAGATTAGTAGAAAATGATATCATTTATTTCATAATGTTGCATTTTATAAGACGGAGGGATATACTGTCTAAGGATATGGCTGAGTGTAAGATTTCCGATGATGACGTCGACAATAGAGTGAAGTGGAGAAGCCAAACAAGGAAGGCTGACCCCACCACCCCGTGGGACACATAGCCAGGAAGAGAGAGAGAGCATTTTATAAAAAAAACCTATGTTAAAATTAGTTAGGTTGTTTTAATACCTTACAGTACTGAATGACTGAACATACCATATGAAAAGACTTTGCTCTACAAACTCATTATAGAGTGATGGAGTAAAAATGGAATTAAAACACCAAACCTTCTTTCCTCTATAGAAGAAATTGTAAGCGTTAGTATGTATGTTCCGCCAGGAAAGCACTAAAACGGCATAATATTTCAATTGCAACATCCTGTAAGTTTATATATCTCAAAGAGCCAAAAACAAATATCTTGCTTACAGCGTCTACAATCGATAGATCCCGTTCCAAAGAGTATTCGCTACAGGAGGTCTCTATTAGCCCTTCCGTAGTCTGAAGCCAAGGAGTTTAGACCTCCTACGGGGACTATTTGCTCCAGATTGATAGGATGCTGGAGCAGCGATATTTAGGAACTGATATAGTGAATTACGAGATCAGGTTTGGAAGTTATCTTTTGGAAATGTGCTAGAATAAGAAGGTTAGTATTTTTTTGTAAGGGCGAAGATACTTTCTATATTTTATTTTATTTACTAGGGAACACATTAACAGATTATACATACAAATTTTACAATGTATTGTACTTATGTACGTTCTGAATGATTTCGGGATAACCATCTTTATAAATGATTGATTTGTTACTAATCTTGGAATTGGTAAAAAGATCCTAATTAAATCGTTCAACCACGATCCTTAAAACGATACCCTTTTTGCTTACAATCATTAGTTTCATAAATAATATCTAGAGTCGTTTAAAATTGGTATGACACTTTTTTTGAGATTGAATTTGTTTAGGTTGTCAGTAAGCAAGTTTATAAGGAGTCTGCTTGTAGTTAAAACGTAAATTGAATAACTCCACATTATACAGGTAGTTTAACAACTGTGTAAAACAACGATTTCCTCCAAACCTAAGTATAGTGACATCATCTAACAGAAACTAGTCGACTCAAAATCCATTTCAAACAGCCAACAAACAAAAAACAAGTCGCAGCTACACTCACATTCGTTACACCGTAAAGCACCTATTACTAATAAGATAACTTTAGAACAATCACAATTTGGCACAATCTCAAAGCATGTACTAAGTTTGTTAGAATGTTCTGTAGAGACTAATAAACGGACACCTTGCCTTTAACAAAACTCCGGCAGTGCTATTGACTCCCTAGTGTCGTATTTGTTTGGTGTAACTTGTAGTATAATGGCGGAGTTCCGTAGAATATTGTTTTATTTATCTGTAGTACGTTTGCAGGTGAGCATTTCATATCATTAGATGGGCGAAATGTTTGGGCAAATGTTGTGGTTATGAAAATTAATTTGATGGAAGTATTATTTTCATGACCCAAATTAAAATATATATAAATATGTTGTTTAATTAAATAATTTGGTCTAAAACGTCAGAAAATGTAAAATATTTAGTGTAGTTGCAGTCAGTCATAAAAACTTCACTTTATCAAAAATATGACATAACAATCTCCAGTCTCTTGCAAGTTGCAACACGAGGTTATTGTGTAAACCTCTTTATGAAAGAGAAGGAGTGAAAGGGACAGACGGATGCTAATAAGAAACTGTATAATAATTGGCATCGCTAGTTTCAGTATAAAACTACATAAACCACTAAACTGCATCTTTTTATTAACCCTAAAATGTTTACGTCCAAAATATTTTATGACGGAAAAAGGTGTTTAAAATGGGTGGATGCGAGGTCAGCGCTGGAAGGGTTCTTTTTATTATTTTTCTCTTTAAAATTTTACACTCATGTAACTTTTAGGGTAATAGTTTGAAGATAAGTAATAAGAAAATGACACAATCGTAAAATTTTAAGTAAAGAACTTTGTATTAGTTGGGTGAAGCTGTACTTCTTTATTATTTTAGTTTGAATTTAAGTGACAATTCGTAATCATATTTAACTATTTCGTTTGTTACATAAAAATATCATATTTAATATCCTATCCCAACTATCCCTATCTATCCTAAAAGTGTCACAGAAAACTTTCCACCCCGGAAGCGATGTAAAATCACCATCTCTTTCCATCAAACTTTTTCAATACACATAAAAACACAAATAAATTCCAACAACCTATCCGTGAGTTTTATTTTTTCTCCTGCTGAACCCTAAAACAAGCAAAAACATGTCTCGTAGACGGATAACCAGAAATAAAAAAGTCGTCAGCGTAAACTGGCATCGTTGGTTAATAAAGGAAGAGGGAATCAGAGTACGGACTTTGGAGGAACACTTTTACAACCATTATTACGATTCTAATGTCATTCATGTATTATGGTGTTTTTTACTCGCGAGTTTTAGCATTATTGTTTTTTCTTCTTACATTGCGTGTGTTGTCATTATAATTGTGATGTCTGTTTTTAAGTGATGAGATCATTTTTGAAAGGATTGTGGGTTTTGTCTGACAATATACATGAGCTTTGGGCACCATATATGCTGAATTTCGATATGAATTCAGTTTTAGACTTGAGATTCTGAATTTCAGAGCCCTTGTCACATGCATATCTGTCTCAGTCATTGTTACAGGCCGAATCAGAATGTGTGAGGTCGGTAGATTTCTTGCGATTTCTTGCGTTCGGAATCTTATTCAGATTGTGAATTGCGATCGGAATTCAGGTATGGTGCCGGTATATATAATATAAACATTTATACTTTTGATGCCAGTTTCTTAGAGTAGTAACTAAGTAATATAAGTTTATTGTTAGCCTTAACTACATATAAGTTGATTTATACCAATGTAATTAAGGGTATACAATAATAAGGTACGATATCTCACTGGTTAAGGGCTTCTACGCTCACTAAAGGTTACAATGAGAAGGATTAGGCATAATCACCACGCTTGTCCACTGCGGCTTAGAGATCTAATGAGCCATATTCGCAATTTAATTGGAAACATGCTTTTTTTGACCTAGGAATTTAAACTAAGAATCTTGGTTTTGGCATACAAGTGCGTATGCCACTTCATCAAGAGATGGCGCGATAAAATATTTTCATGTCTTCATTATGAATGAGTATGAACATTTAATACATCTGCCCACTTTATAGCTGCAAATGTGCTTACCCATTAAACGTCTTCAATACCCTAAAATTCACATTGTAAGAGTACATTTTCTATAACATCTTGTAGCGTTTGATTACATCAATAAAAGTGTACATAAAGTTATAATGGATACGCATAAAATGGCAGCATTAAATCAATTTTAAAAAGGGTTATTGTTTCTTGTTCATAAAAACTTTGATTGCTTTCAGGACTTTATGAACCTTCCTTCAGTTTTGGGAATATTTTTGATGGTATAATTATTGTTTGTTATCAATAAAAGGGCCATATTATTGTGAACAAAACCTTCTTTAGTCACAAAAGTCTCGACTGACTTGTTTGACTCAAGTAAAAGTTTATGCCAGTCTCACAACATTTATCAGTACAAAAAGTAAGCGTGTTAAGGACCACTGCAAAATTGTTGTAACATACAGTTGCTAGTATTTTTCTAGTTCATTAATTCATTCATTTCTAGTAAGTTAGTGGTCTGACGATTAAAACAACCGGCACCGACAGCTTAACGTCCTCCGAAGCACGGTAGCGTTCAGATAGAAATGCCACTATTTCTTTTATCTACACTAATGTTGTAACATTCTACTTATGTTTCCAATACTTGACTTATAATTACTACTGTTATAGCGCAGACAACTAAAACACTCAATTTAAGCAATTGCACATGATGTTATAATATCCACATCGATATCGTAAAATCTCATTATAACATCATTATAACGCGGCCAATTAACCTGGCGAGCCTTATGTCAAAATCCTCATACTAGTTGTATAAAATTTTGATATTAGGCTGGCTTTTGAAAACAGTTGGGTTATACGTGAAAACTTCGTCGAAACTACATACACAAAACTCTTTGGTAAGATCTCGCTCGCTCCTGATTGGCCCTACGCGCAGCTGCGCTCTCATTGGTTAGATTTTAATGGCGGCAAGTTCACTGTGACAATACACGTACGCGTGAAAAACTATTGTCAGCTTTTACTCTTGTTGTTTGATTAATTGCATTAGTGAAGATAAAGTAGTGTATGCAACTGCATATAACACGGGTATTAAAACACTCGTTACTATTATGAAACTCGCTGCGCTCGTTTCATAAACTCACACTCATGTTTTAATACCCTTCCTTATATGACAGTTGCATAAACTACTATTTTGCTACTTTTTCCAGTAAAAAAGTGCTTATCGCCATTAAATAATTCAATTTACCTAACACCTTAAATTCAAAAACTGCTCAAGTACATTTCTGAGCAAATTCGCAAATTCTTCAAGCGGAGGGTTGCAAAAATCTAGTAATAAAATATCCTCATCCCAGGAAGGGGATACAAGGCATTTATACCTCCAAGAGTATTACCATAATTGTTATTAATGTCCCGGGTAAAGTTTAATTAAGCACGACAAATTAACTCAGTAGGTCTCGTAAATTGCATACAACACTATTTCGGTAATTTTAGCCTCTTAAATTACGTTTATTAGCCTTGTTCTAATTGTATTTGGATTTAGGTAATTGTGTGATGTTGTTTTTAGGAAAGTTTTAAGAGTGTTTTTGGAAAGTCTAGATTTATATATTCAGGATTTGCTGTGTGATTCATTTGAGCTATCTATAGTTAGGTGTGCATATGGTATTATTATTTGATAGAAATGTTAAATCACGCAAATTGTCGTTATGACTTACAATACGGTATTTGGATTTTTTTGTAATCTGCCAATTAAATCCATACCCTATTTAGTAATGTTAATAAATGAACAGTTAAAAAAAATCGAGTATATTCTTTAATCGAATTGTTATCAAATATTTTCCATTACATAATAAACCTAACACTGCCGAAAATAAAGTATTACTAAGTCTTCGTAACATTTAGGGGTCTTAAATCAAATTTGCCAAGACGCAAGTTTTTGTCTCCAGTGAACTCTGAACCTCTGACGTAAATGTGAAGTTAATGTCTTGGAAAATTTATAAAAAGATATGTGCTCATTCTCGTGCTAGGCACAATTTTGTTTTAGTAAAGGTAACACAGATTGAGTTTATTTGAACAATTTTTTGGTAAAAACATTTTGTACTCCCGAGTGACGAAACTAATTTGTAAAAGTATAAAGATTTAAGCGTTTCGTAGACTTTGAGCGAGTTTCATCTTGCACAAGATAAATAATTGTTTTTGAATTCGGTAGCGTCAGGATAGTAAACTCAATCAGTGTGAAAACGCTTTACTATGCCATATTAAAAAATAACTTAACAAGATTAATGAAAGGAAGACAAAAGACAAAACGAATGAACTTTGTGAGTATTCTTTTTCATAAAAGGGGCTTCTTAATTCTATCGTCTATAGCAAAAAGACACATAGAAGTAAACAGAGGAAGAGAAGATATGTGGATCAACTAGAAAAAAGAGCAAATGTCGAGACGTACGATCAGCTAAAGAGGATAGCAGAAGATAGAAAAAAGTGGAAAGAACTCCATCGACAAGAGCCCAGATTTTATGTTTAAGAAGAAGGCTACTTAAATAGAAAATTAAAAGGAATCATCCTCACAAACCCATACTTGTATTCTATCCATCGCTTTACCCGATCCAAAACTAGCAAGCATCCCCCAAACCGTATTTAACCAAGGAAAAATTCCGGCTCACGTCCAGCGAATATTCGGCGGAATTCGGTGGCAGTGACGCTCCGATATTGTCACGTACGGCGTTCAACAATTAAATCTTCATGTTTGATTTAAAAATAGAACATTGTGAATGACACTGTAGAAGAAAATATTGTTTAAGTAAAATTAGACCATACGGCGGAAGCGAGACAAACTGGAAATGGCAATTAGTAGCTTTAGATCGAGAAGAGTGGCAGGATTAGGGGGAGGCATTTGCCTAATAAAAGGGCGATACGGACTAACAGTATCAGTAAGTAGTAGTTGTGTACAAGGTGCAGGAAAATAAGTAAGCAGATCATCCTATTTAAGCACAAGTAAGTATACGTTCATCATATATAGGTTACTTTCTACGGATAGTAGTCGTTACATGAGTCATGTCAGAGGCCTTTGGCGGCTCAATAACTCTGACACCAGGATTGGTCAGGTTGACCTTCCACTCGATGAAGAAGATCATATATAGGCTTAGTTTGACTAAGCGATATTATCTCATATTGATTGTAAAGCACGGTGAAGCTCGGCCTCAACTTGAATGGATGGCCAATAGCAGCATTTCTGTCTGAGAGCTACCGTGCTTTAGAGGTACGTAATATTGTAGGTTCTGGTTGTTTCAGTCGTTAGACCACGTCAAAAGTCTAAAATCTCCGAGTTGGCCACTAACCTACTCGTACTTACTTACTTTAATTTTATACGTCACTAGCAGCGCCCCGCAGCTTTACCCGCGTTAAGCCCGTTCCCGTAGACATTTTCGAAAATCCTTTCTTAGTGTGCACTTACGTCACTTGAATAACTTTCCTGCCAAATTTCATGTTTCTAGGTGTAGCGGTTGAGGCTGTGCGTTGATTATCAGTCAGTCAGTCAGGACTTTGAATTTTATATGTCGGGTAACCTCGATAATCATCCCACTTCTGATGTCGGGTAACAGCGATATTTATCCCACTATATCGGGGACATGTCACATCAGGATATGCACGAGCATTATACTGTCAATACAACATCAGATATCTTAGGATTCTTAGGTCTTGATCTTGAAATAATAACTCACAGGACTTCGTTACAATGACATTGCTTGTATTTTACACACGATCATCATGGATTACAGATTACAGTTAGGATACGTCTAGATTCAATTAATTGATGGAACCTAAACGACCTCCCTACACCCCATAGTCGTCCTGTCCACGCCATAGAATCTTTTCCTAATCCTATACTCGATTCGCAATACGATCGTGATGTCGTCAACACATCCTTCCTCCAATCTACGTTCCAATGTAATCGCCATCCAACCATCTCCATTCGTCCCATCACGTCTAATGTACGCCATCTTTACTTATCATCGACTCCCTCACTCACTCACTGCCACAGACTACCAAACCAGCTCACATCCCTCTATCGAACAACTGTCATCTGTCATAGTGCGTAACACCACAGACTTAACATAGTCTATTCTCATACCACAGACTACACCACGAAGGTAGAACTCACGTCACGGAATAACAACACTACCGATTCCATCAGTCAACTGAATTTACAAACTACTCTTTAACTTCTATAGCTTGATTATACGTCCATCTCCGACACGGCCATCCTGCTAGCACACGTCCTCGTGTGTTATTCTGTAACAATAAAAACATAGCACAGTACATACCGTTCGGCTACTCCTGACACCCAACTTTAGTATTAACTCAACTTTGAGAAGGTAAATTGAAATAAACTTCTCGGCAAAACTATTGTTTTCTTTTGACTTAAAAAAAGACTTACAAAGAAAGAACAGAAAAAAACACTTTAAAGAAGTTACAATAACCGAAGAAAATGCTAGAGCAGCAAAGTACCACTTTCATCCACTATTTACAATCATTAAAGCAACATAGAGATACTTAAGCATACGGCAGGAATCTTATTCGTGGCCTGTGGCTTTTCACTAAGCCTCTCCATCGAACCTCATGTTCGTTTCCTTGCATTCCACGAATGCCGATTCCCTCGGAATCTATGGTCTCTACCAGACCCGACCTCCACCAGAGCCACCCGCTACCGCGCATCCACGGACTACTCAAAGCAGATACCGACTTCTAACGGACTACGGCTACGAAATGGCTACTGGTACTGACCAGCCGAACTAAGATTCCCCACCATCATCCCCAGATTCAGTCTCTTCTACCTCAAGTGGTACTTCGCCCTCGGGCATCCGTCTTAACCTATCATGCGCGTACTCGTAAGTACGTTTAGAGTTCAAAGCTTTCAACGTGTAACGATCACCATCGTTCGGTCACTCCTGACCTAATTAACTACTTCAACGAAAGACTTAGTAAAGCTCAAACTATTATTCTTTTCCAATCAACAATTTTAACTATCTCAATATTCATAATCACATTGCTTATCTAAACATTAGAACTAGAACATCGTCAGGCGCAAATACCCATTAAAATTAAATTAATCTCAAATCAAAGTAAAAGTCAAGTGTGTGTGTCTCTATTGTCCGGCTATCCCCGTAGCCCTAATACGCAGTCATCCCTGTGACTGGCTGTGATCATCCCAGTGATCACCCATAAACCTGATCATCCCTGTGATCAGCCACTCTCGCGATCATCCCAGTGATCACCCATAGCCCTGATCATCCCTGTGATCAGCCACTCCGGTGATCATCCCAGTGATCACCCATGACCCTGATCATCCCTGTGATCAGCCGCTCCTGTGGTCATCCCAGTGACCACCCGTGATCATCCCCGTGACCACCCAGACTCAAGAGGACACGCACAACTAGTTACCACACAGTCAAAAGTGACTACATTTCATCCTCACAAGGCTCAGAATCACTAACAATGGGTACTTGCCCTTCAGGCATTTTCCTATACCAGTCAATGACATTAGATTGTGTACTCGTTTTCCTTTAAACCTCGCGGCCACAGTAATTTGCACTCGCTCGGTCAATTCTTTCTTAAATTCTTGATTTCAATCAAAAATTAATTACAATTATTATCAATCGGGAATCATCAATGCTATGTAACACATGAATACTAGGTACCACGTCATTTTCAACTTTAACTTCAATAGACTATTAATCTCAAATGCACATTACAATATGAGCCATGAGTAAGTAACAGTAAGCTTGTCTAGTCACGTCTAGTCACGGCAACCAGCCGACGAGCAATCACATTGCTCAACAACACACGGTCTCAGCAGACCACTCCACAGTACGGTCAATCCAGACCACGATCATCGCCGACTTCGAACATTGAACTCAATAAGTCACATAGTCACATAGAAACCCTTACTCATACTCTCATATTTTACAACGGGATAAACATCCAGAATACTTTTAATAAGCTTTCTACTTTATCAAGTGGTACGAAGATTCACTACAAAACTCTCAATGTTAACTGACTCAAATATCACAAAATAGCTCACCGGATATTTCCCAACTAAGATACTTCAATACGCCAATTCATGCCAATCATTACCGCAATCCCTCATATTCCTCTGGTAACAGGATTGAGAAGAGAACCACTTTCTTCCCTGGACGAGGTTTATCAATGCTCACAATAATTACCAGCATTGAACCAACATGAAAATAAGAAAACATATTAGAACATATCACATTACGTACAAGATTAAACTTGACTCATTCGGAAGCTCATAATTACCTTCTTAACTCCACAATAGAGTAGAAAACTAACTAACTATACTCACAGAACATTCCAAGTTTTATAACCAATTGCAAAATAAACATTACGTAAAGCGCATGACAGTAGCGCTTTTGGCGGATGACAGTAGCGCTTTTGGCGGGATGATGATTCAGACATATCTCCGAATACTACGAGCTTCATAATCCAGGGGAAGGTACATGAATTTCAATCTCGTCGTCGTCGTCGTCACCGTCGTCGTCGCCGTCGTCGTCGATAACATGCACTAACGAGCTCAGCTTGCAGCTCTCAATATTCTTTCATCTTATCATAAGCCTAGCTCCGTGGTTGATCTTGAACACAATCCATGGCGATATGATATTCAGCACAGTGGGCAATCCAGGCTCAGTGGGCAATAGCGATCTTTATCATTCTCTGCTAGATGCACGGTGGGCAAAAGCGATCTTGATCCCACTTCTGATGTCGGGTAACCTCGATAATCATCCCACTTCTGATGTCGGGTAACAGCGATATTTATCCCACTATATCGGGGACATGTCACATCAGGATATGCACGAGCATTATACTGTCAATACAACATCAGATATCTTAGGATTCTTAGGTCTTGATCTTGAAATAATAACTCACAGGACTTCGTTACAATGACATTGCTTGTATTTTACACACGATCATCATGGATTACAGATTACAGTTAGGATACGTCTAGATTCAATTAATTGATGGAACCTAAACGACCTCCCTACACCCCATAGTCGTCCTGTCCACGCCATAGAATCTTTTCCTAATCCTATACTCGATTCGCAATACGATCGTGATGTCGTCAACACATCCTTCCTCCAATCTACGTTCCAATGTAATCGCCATCCAACCATCTCCATTCGTCCCATCACGTCTAATGTACGCCATCTTTACTTATCATCGACTCCCTCACTCACTCACTGCCACAGACTACCAAACCAGCTCACATCCCTCTATCGAACAACTGTCATCTGTCATAGTGCGTAACACCACAGACTTAACATAGTCTATTCTCATACCACAGACTACACCACGAAGGTAGAACTCACGTCACGGAATAACAACACTACCGATTCCATCAGTCAACTGAATTTACAAACTACTCTTTAACTTCTATAGCTTGATTATACGTCCATCTCCGACATATATATATAGATGGAAATTATAAGAAGGCTCTCTCCTTGCAAAAGATGACATATCATTATCATCATATGATACTTCACATGATGCTCACTGTTCTTTTATTGGTCAAAAAATATTAGTAAAATATGTAGCTTAGTAACATAGATACACATCATTCGACCTATATCTCATGTTACGTATAGCTTAGATCCTGAATATCTCAGACCAATCTCACACCAATCAAACTTCAATAGTACCATTAGAACCCTAGACAGAATCCATCAAACACAGAATACAAGCCAAGGAGGTAAAGTTTCTGATTTAGCGCAATACATCTGTCTAGCTCCGTCCTACCATACAGAATCAATTCAGCTCAATGAAGCGCTTTAACGCTATCTGGTTACTTGACTCACCTATTCTAACGTTGCCTCGAAATTGGTTGACATTTTAATGCTGCAGGTTTATTGAAAAATGTTGGGTGCTTTAAAGATCGTTTTGTTTTTAAATTCAAAGCATAACACTTAATTGTGGACGACAAAGCAACATTATTTTTGAATTCGGAACATAATTATTTAATAATAGTGATTGCGTTTTGTCTAAATAAGGATGCTATAGCATACTGGATTTTTTTCACATACAGAGTAGAGGAAAATTCAAACATAGTACTATACCACTAGACAGTACGAGCGGATAGACAAACACAAATACAGTGCAATCCCATGAATCAAACTTCAATTTTTACAAATTAATTCCGTCCACGAGTCCACTCACAGTTGAGGCTTGGTACACACAGCGATTTGTGTCAAAACATGCATCACCACGCACGTGAAACTGGGGTGAAACGTTTCATGTGTACACTAGGCTTTAGATCTGTTCATTAGCACTAGGGATGTGAAAAAATATTAAAAATAAAACGGACTCGGAGCGTACGGACTGAGTACCGATTGGATTTGCGGCGCGCGATTACATTAACAAGTAGTAAAGAACATTTCCGGACTGAACCGCTTCTAACCGGCTTACAGCTTAGGGCTGCCAGTTTTATTAGTTTAATTATGTTTTTATTGCTGTTTATTTTATTGAGTTTGAATATTGGAATTGAATACGGAAAAGTACGGCGGGTAAAATATTTCAATTTGATGGAAAGCTCAAGAACGTGGAAATTGATTATTTTGTCTATCATCGGTGAAAGGTGAACAATTTTATTTACTTACCATTTTAGAAATCATGTTGATTGGACCTTTACTATCTACTTCTATAATAATGAAACAAATATCGTTTTTTGAACATTTTCAAACAAACAACGCCAAACCAAGTGCTACAGTCCTCTTTTTAAAATTGCACCAAGTCAGCCCTAAAACCAGTTGTAGCTGGTTCAAGCCGCTTCTATAGTGTTGTTGTAATGTTGTATAGAAGTGGACTTAATCTAGTTCAGTGGTTTTAGAATGTGCAGCAGGAGTGTGCTGCCGTTACGTGGAAAATTAGTTAACGGTTCTGCTTGCGAGTTTTCGGCCATGTCTCGAGAATTACGTAGGGAGGGTTTTAAATACGTTATAGTGCATGTTGGTGGCTATTTTAGGTGCAGTTGGTAGGTAGTTGGTTTTGGAGTTTGTCGAATTTGCCACAAATATTCATTTATTTTCTAAAATCGATAGTTAGATAACTTAGTCTTGTTACCACTCGGTCAAATGGAAAAGAGTTGTTTATTTTTACTTGTTTAGCACACACGTTATTATTTGTTAAAACGGGAACTTACGTACGACGGAGGTTACTGTTGAGCGTTCCTCAACGCGTTCGTAAGTTCCCATTTTAACAAATAATAATGAGATTAACATACGTTTCAATTAATAGTAAAATAGCACACACGTGTTAACAACGTACACATTTACTATTTTTACTTCAAAGGTTGAAATATGTGTTTTTAATTCGTTGTAAACATTCTTACTTCTCTTACTGAATGTTTAATTATTCATTGATAAATCTTCATGTCAGGTGACGTATAAATGTGTATATTAATTTTAGTTACCATCTTCACTACCACACTAAATCTTTGTACACCTTTACTACGATAGGTACGATAGACTAATTAATCTTTGTACACCTTTACTACGATAGGTACTATAGGTACTAAAGGTACGATAGGAACAGGGACACATTTCTACCACAAACAGGGCACTGTTCCAACGTAGTTACCAAGACTAGGCCCGGAGTCGTACGGTATCGTTCCAAAGATGCAATTGCTCCGGTCAACGATTCAACTAACCGAGTCCGCCTTCATTACAATGCACCTCACTATCCGGAACAGTTTAACCCTACATTGGACACATTAAAAGTGTGTAATAAGTTTAAAGTTCAATGGACTTTGAGTCATTTGTTTTTGTGGGAATTTTGAGGTACTGATTTTTGAGAGCCAGATGTATAGGGAAGAATTGTTAAGTGTTTATAAGTATAATGTTTATATATGTAGTTGTATTATTGTTGTAATGTAGTGAAATTACTTTAAGATACTTAAGCTTAGGTATACGTACGTAGTATATATACGTGTACGTAGTGAATTTGGGCGCTAGAATATGAATTTTAGGATTAATGTTACATTGAACTTATAGCACTTTATAAAACATTGTTTTAATCAAATTAAAGGTTATTATTCCATCTCCAGTTCACAATAATAAGCTTATTCCAGCCACTATAAACCAAAGCTAATTTTCCAAAACGTAACAGATACTTCAAATTGCTGAAACTGAAAACAAAATCACTAAAGATATTACCGAACCGGACTACCGAAATGAAAATAATATTCCATTTTAATAACCACTCAAATATTAACGTCAAATTACATTATTACCTGTAAAGTTTAATTTAATGAAAGCTGAGATTGTGTTCGAGGAAGTAAGGCTTAATGTACAATGAGAGATGCTTGTCTATCGCACTCAGAGACATCAAATGCTTACTTAGTAGAGAGTTAATGAGTGATTTTGACATGTAATTATTTAAAATTACGACAATTAGTTAAGAGTCGATATAATGGACGTATCTGAGTGTGGTAGTAAGTGAAGTGCAGGGCGGGATTCCGAAGTATACTTATGTATTTTGGCAATCTAATTTATGGTCTGTATATCCATTAAAATGTTACATACTATCTTAACGAAATGCTTCAATTTTTCATCACTGTGCCTGCAACTTTATTCTATCCAAACCTGGAGTTTTGGTGGCGAAATCAAAAGTTACCAGCAGCGATGGATAATGGCGGTTTTTCTTTGTTTACGTTCTTTCTGCTTTAATCGCGGATTGACTTATACTCGTATTTTTAAAGCTAGAATATTACGCAAACATTTTAATGTTAATTTTTCAAATTCCTGATATTTTTGGAACGTACTGTTTTCTATTTCTTGTACCAGTTTTTAAAGAAGCTCGTATTTTGTGACAATGACAATGAAATCATAATCCATCATACTAATATTATAACTGTGAAAGTTTCTGGGGCTGTCTGTATGTTTGTAACTCACTCAAAAACTTCTAAACAGATTCGTACAACACGAGTTAAACCGCGAGGCACAGCTAGTGTAGTATATTTAAATCTTACTAGACCTTTAAGTGGCTTCTTGAATCCTTTAAACTTAGCTATTAACATCTTAGCTCCGTTTAATTTTGGCCTTAACTAACTCTAAACGTATAAATAAATTAATACGTTTTCCAATCAGAGTAAACAATGAACTAATCCCCCACAGTAATAACAACGCTAATTAACTGTTACTCAATACTTGATATTGAATCCTCAGTGAAAGTATATTGAATGAACATCGTACCAACGCTGTGGGGTGAAAGTTTTGTTTGTTTATAGCAAGTTGAACGATTGAAAAAAGAACGAATGTATTGATGAACGAAGATCGGAGATCCATTTTTAAACATTTCAAAAGATTAGATCGTTGAAACCGTTATCGGTTTTTAAAATTGGAACATGAAGTTTCAATTTTAAATTAATAAGAATAGCAAATGAGTAGGTACTTATTAAAACTCTTTGCGAATTTACTAAAAGATATTGATTAATCTATCATTTATTCCTTTTGAAGTGTATTCGTAATTTAAAATTGGAATTTCATCATTTCCAATTTTAATTAAAGTTAACTCTTTGTAGACATGGGGATACGTACTATAAAGATAATGCTTTAGCTAAGATCTTAGGCAAGAATTGTGACTAAATCCGCGTGACACAGCCAGTACCCTCCGGAACAGGTAACTCACGTATACATACACGAGTTAATTAAACACTACAACCTCTCTGATTAACATTTTCATAATTTTCTATTAAACCTCAGTCACGGTACGCCGACATCCTTCATTTTATGCTAACCCGGTTAACGTACTCCGAATTATAATTTTAATATTGTTTCAACAGTGATTTCGTGTCATTATTTTTGATCGTGTGATGATGCGAGGGCCTGAAGTAGGAGCTAAGTAGATTGTTATGAAGATCACGAGTTGATGACTTCACTTAAGGTTATATTATTCTATACCTACTAATATTATAAAGAAGTAAAATTTGTAAGTTTGTTTGTTTTTATAATCTAGGGAATAACCATTTTGATTTGGATAATTCTTTTTGTAATAGATAGCCACATAAAACGGAAAGGTTATTGCATTGCATTAGGTTATTCCTCGAAGTCTAGATAGTCAGATTAGATGTAACTAATCTAATGTGGTGAACAACAAATATTGTACCTATCCATCTCATGATAAACTTTAGCAATAAATAACTGAATTTGTTAAGAATCTCTCCAGCAATATCCAATTTCCAGTGTTCCCGAAAAAAATCTAATAGTGCCAAATCCAATATCTTAAATTTATATCTTATTTTTCTCAAAAAACTGAAGTCACCAAAATAGATAGACATATTTTGTATGATAAAAATAACAACAACACATACTTTTCCATTCCATTTCAATATAGAATCGTGACGTAAGCCAAATCGCAGGCATAAGGGCAATGCCAGTTTTCTTTGTTCAAATATAATATCAGAATGACTCGCATTATTCGAGAATAAGATGTGAAGTAGGAACGAAATCTTATTCGGAATAGTGCTTTTAGTTGGCACTAGTGATGGGGTCATCTGTTATCGCTTCGATGTCGATCATATTCAATCGAATCGAAATATAATGTTTGTGGAATTGGTTTTATTTATTGGTGTTTGTTTCGAAATGCGTGAGAGTATTGGATGGAATTGTACACAATTTATGGATGACTTTTATTTTATTATTTGATTTGATAGAGATGTCAAAAAGAACAGTTGTCATTGATATAATAAAATGTGACAATTTATTGCGTATGAAATGATATTTTTTTGAAGAGAATGGGACCAAACAAATAGGATTCTGTACAAAGTAATACATTTACGTCACATTTAGCACGTAATGATATCACAGCAACAGATATTAAAACGTAATATTTTGACTCTATTCTATAACAAATACAATACGCAAACTTTACCTTTAAATTTTAGCTCAAAAATACAAACCCATCAAAATTCAAATTAAAAAATGGAATCTCCCATTAATCCTTATAACACCTGAGATCGGTGCTCATAAATAAAGAATGTGATTTATCGATTCTAATTCAATCGATATCGAGTACGAATCACGTCACTAAAAGATTGGTCGTTGTTCCCAAGTGATACATTATGAGGGGATAAAAATATTTCACTAAAAGTACCTGTTGCTCACATGAGCAAGTGTAAAGCTTACAATGTTTTCGGGTGGATAGGCTATCTCACTCTGATCAATTCATTTCGACTGAAGCGTGAAAGAGAGGCGATATTATCGCTATAATGGTTAGCCGTTGAGCGGTAGGCGTTGAAGTGTTGATTTATATTTTGTACATAAAAATATGTTCCGTGATTTAATACTGGGTTTTGGGTGTAAATTATTACTTGTTCCGAATAATGGCGTTTACTTATTGTTGTTGCTCATGTTTCCAGTTTTGTCACTTACCTGAAACAAGTGAAAAATAAAATAAGCATTTAAGATTAACAAGGTACAGTGCCTTAAATCAAAGATAAAAAGCCCCCGCTCTTATAATATAAACTTAATAATCTAATTCAAAAAAATATACTATTAATCTAATGTCCAATCTAAACCTATTTTACAAAAACCCTATGCATTTCAATGGGATTGTCCAACCCAGATTTTGGCATTTTTAGACCGTCTTAGGGCCTCCGATATGGTTCACCGATTGAAACATCCGAGACTGACTGCTTAACGTGCCCTCCGAAGCATGGTAGATAGTAATTATTAATCTAATCTGTTATAGTGTTCGTATAATTAGTTCAAGTTACTCATAACATTTTACAAACTCATTTTAAAGCTATCTTAGAGTGCTTACACAAACATAAGTTGGCGTGCGCTTCCTTGCAACTTGCTCTTTCCTACCTTATTGCATAGAATAAATTAACATCCTGTACTTCAGGTATTCTCAACAAACTACTCCTAGTTTATCACTAACTACGTGCTGATACGCTAAAGGGGAACCTATTTTAATTTAACTAAGAATGTTTATTGTTTGCACGAGTTTTTTGGAAAGGTTGGATGTTGTTTTTTGCTTCGTGGTTTTCCGAAGTTGCGGTTTTAAGGGAGTTAAGTGAATACAGTCTGTTTTTTAATGTTTATTTGAATACTTTACAAAATCATACTTAAACAGATTACCCAAATCCTTACTTACCTAACTTAATACATGTTTTTTTTTTGTGAAAACATAAGTTCGAAAGCTAATCGCCTGAGTCAATTGAAACAGCTGTTTTGCATATCCGGTTTTGAGTTTAGTATTTAAAAATGAGCAGGAATTACGTAGCGGGCTGGTCCGACAATCGATTGGTGTCAAAGCCGGGTGTGGCAGGTAAAAATCGGTGGCTAGAGGCGTGCGACCGCGACACGCCAGTAATCCTATCGCGCCGGAACTCCGAACGCCACCGCAAACATTAAAAAACGGCGAAAATGACATTTCCAATTTTCTACTGTTGCCTCCAGCCAAATTCATTTTATTTCGTAGGCTCGGATTGTGCGCGTCACCCTACAATTGGTACCTAGGCAATATTTCATCGTCATCAAAGGAATTCACGCCAAGCGAGTTTATTAACGAATAATTTGAACTTCCGACGTAAAAAAGGAATTTTCTTAAGAAAATTAAAGAATTTGCCGGCAGCTTTTTGATTCCCTTTTTACAGCAAAATAAAAAAGTAAATGAGTTTGAGTGCGACGAGAGTGCGAATATTATTTTTTGTAATGGTTTTGAAATTTTATTAATATTTTTTGTCGCTCAGATTTAAATAGTAATGTCGGTCGGTTGACTAAATAGAAAGGCTCAAACGAATTGCTTGTAATAAGCAATAAGCTGTAGCTAACAGACAAATTGGGACCGGTTTTTATAAGTATGATAATATTTCATAATTATAGATTAATATTTATAAAATTCTAGATATTACCATAATTAACGAATGAAACTATAAAATAAGATACAAATCCAGAAATAATGAAACTCCACCGTATGCAATTCAATATAACTTGTATAAAAGTCTAGATAAAAATATGTTCAGTACTCTAAGGACCGGATCGTGCTGAAAGAAACGAAATAATACTGAAAAATGTTAGAGTATCAACATAAATCATTCGTAACAAAGAACACTGCAGATTCTTGATAAAAAACCGTGGACTATTCAAAATGAATGCACTGGAATTGATGACCTAACATTGTGACTACAAGTTTAATAATCACTTGCTGTTTTCTTTCATTGAAATATTTTATTTAAATTCGTTAATTCTATTGTTAAGGGGTAGAGAAATTGTAAGACATGAATTTACATGACGAGTATAACTTTTGATATAATAATATCCTACTTTTATATTATAAATGCGAAAGTTTGTGCGAACTACCTGACTGATTTGGATGAAACTTTACAGTTATAGTCTATACATCAGGATACCACATGGGATACATTTTATCCCGAAATTCCCGCAGGAATGGGCACAACGCGGGTATACACTGCGGAGCGCGGCTGGTGTGATAATTAAGCTTTAGAATAGTGTCTCATTAGGTGTTTAAAAACATTTTTTATATGAGCGATTTCGTCGTTTGTTTAAGCGATGTTACTTCATTACGATGTTAAGCAACGTGCAGCTCCTCTAATTGTATAGGTGGCCTATAGGCAGTCGAAAAAACTTCAACATCAGGGTTGGTTATTTGATTGGTGCAATTCCTATTGAACTCGTTCGCTCGCAGTTTGCAAACTCACTAAACATCAACGACGATTAAGTGAGCGTCTTATTTACACTGTACTGATATCTTCAGTGAGATGAGATTTCTTTGCCCAGCAGTGGGAAATTATAGGCTTGTACTTTACTTTACTTATTTACACTTATGTATTTAAAAAATAAAATTAAACTTAAACAAATTTGACGACAAACATCAAAAACATGTTTTCACCATCGCGCGAACTTCACAATCGGGGCAAACAACTCAGTCGAAAATGAATGACGAATCTTGTCACGGCTTTCATGTAAAATTCATGCCGTTGCCAACTCATCCCAACTTCCTGCAGAATTTGCTATAAAATTACTCGGGATCTAATCATATTAGACGCCCCAGACTGATTCGGTTCGCATGTATATTTAACTTAATATTTTTATGGTGGACGGCTTTTTATTTAGTTTTTATTTTAATTTCTTCAACTTCTGTAGCGCTCGGAGCGTAGTTTGACTAAGCGATGTTAGTTCATTGCGATTGTTAAGCAACGTGCAGCTCGACCCCTACTTGGATGGGTGGCCGATAGTGGCATTTCTATCTGAGCGCTACCGTGCTTCGGAGGGCACGTTAAGCTGTCGTTCCCGGTTGTTTCAATCGACAGAACTTTAGGCGGTCTAAAAACTCTGAACCAGGGTTGGCCACTGAATGAATAATATTCATAACTAGCAGCGCCCCGCGGTTTTACCCGCGTTGTGCCCGTTCCCGTTGGAATTTCGGGAATTTTTTACATAAAAACCTTCCTCTTGAATCACTCTACCTATTACAAAAAACGGCATCAAAATCCGTTGCGTAATTTTAAAGATTTAAGCATACAGACAGACACGAAACAGAGACGACTTTATACTATGTAGTGATTGTGTCACATAAATGTCACGTTTCTCACGAATATTTGAAAATTACTCCTTGTTTCACGAACTATTTTAATTGAATAATAAGTGTCCACTGTTCTGTCTTGTATATGGTAATGTAGATAATTTGTTGGACCGTTGACTATGAGACCTTGATGTGTCAGGAATTGATGAATGAAATTTAATCTAACTTCGATTTTTGTGACTATATAGGTATTATTGCCACCCGGCAATAATATATAAAAGGTTTTCATCTTACTACCGGCCACCAATTTAAGTAATAAGTAAACAGAAAAGAAAATTGTAATGTTGGCTTGCACACTTAACATTGTATTTAGTACTCAAATATGTTTAAAAAACAAAAACTAATCGATTTATAATTGTATTTTATTATGCATCAAATTGAACACATTTGTTTGTCATTTGTTTATAAGAGTTTTAAAACAATCTCCTAAGTCTTATAAATTAAAGCAAAAGAATATCATAGAAAAAGTTTGTATCAAATTCCAACCTTTGAAAAAACATTATGTTTTAAACACACGTATATCGGCTTTACTTATGTTTTTGTGAACAAAGTTCCCGTATTGTTTGTCGTGTGAAATAACAGTTGGGATGGTCCGCAACGTTATTTTGTATCAATTGTTTCGTGGGTCTTTAAAGCTTGTTCGAAATAAGTATTACAGAGGACTAGAAAAAGTAAACGTGTGTTGCTGACCGAAGAAATGGTGAAGGGAAAATACGTTTTGTTTATAGTAACGAAAAAAATAAGATCGTTTTTTAACGTATATTCTGTGGATTTTAAGAATACTTACTTACTACTTGTCGTTTCATAAATAAAGTAACGGACTGAAATATCCTGTCATTTTTATTAGCAAAATGTTTTTATCTAATATATAAAATTTGTGTCACAATGTAGGTTACCATACTCCTCCGAAACGGCTCGACCGATTTTCATAAAATTTCGTGTGCATGTCAGGTAGGTCTGAAAATCGTTCAACATCTATTTTTCATACCCTTAAATGTTAAGGGAGATCCACCCCTTAATATTTCTTAAATGGTAAAAAAATGTCTGCTGGGTCTGCTAGAATATATATACTCCATTGTTTTTTATTGTCACAAAATGGGGGCCAATGTCGTCAATTTTTCAGCCGAAGACGATTGCTCCTGAAGAAGAAAAAGGTTTAGTGATTTTATTTCATTCTTACCCTTTATCCTCTTCAGGAGTAGTCGTCTTCGAATGGAAAATTGACGACATGGTCTACATTTTGTGACAATCAAAAAATAGAGTATAGATCACTTCAAACCTATTACCTAAAACACTTAAGGACTTGCTACCTAATTCGCATAAAGCCAGAAACAAACCCTAGTTAAAATAGTAAATAAAACGTTGGAAACTCGACACACAAAACATCCCTACACAAGTACGGTAAACAAAAGTTTCTGTGGCACAATAATCGCATTACATCGCATTTGTGAGGGCAAATTAAAGTTTTCAACATTTATATGAATAGGATGGGACATTTCAATAGGTTTTATTTGAACAATAGAGTATTCTGACAACATGTTGTTCAATAAATGAGTTTTCAATATGCTACCAATGTTTTGTTGTGAATTTATTCTGTTTTTGGTCGAGTATTCATACATTTTGAAGCATATTTTGATATTGTAATGTTTTATTTAATGTATTATTTCATTGCGTTTTGTTTATCAGAAACTTTGTTTAATATTATGATAATGTTTTCATTATTATTATCTACCTACCATAAGAGAAACATATTTCACTTAATAATGATCAAGTGGTTGACAAATACTTTAAAACAGCAAAATGATAATTGTGGAGAAAGCAAAATGACATGGATAAAAATGTCTTGTCCTTATGTCCTTTATTGTAAACTGTGTTGCGCTGGATCTCGTGGGAATTTTGGGATAAAACATAGCTTGACCTTTTTTTAAAATAACTGCCCAATATAAAATTAATTATTCGAATCGGACTGTTTACCCCAGATTAGTCAGAACATTTTTTCTCTTGTCTTGTAGTAAAGCAATGTAAATTCTAATATTATAATATTAGAATTTACATTGCTTTACTGTGAATCTACACCAGCTTATGTATTTTATTTTTATATTTTGAATTTTTCATGATTTGCGCCACAACAATGAGTCTTAACATTATAAAAAAGAAACAAATAACAAACAAAGCACCCAACCCCACAATTCCTAAAATCAAAAACTCTTGAAAAATCTTCATTGACAGCCCTAAAACAATATTGTTACATTGAAGGAAGCACGCTTGATTGGCGGTGGGTGGCAGCCCTAGGTCGCAAATTAACCACCGAGGTGAGGCGAGGTGGCGCAATTGGATTTGCATCTACGGACTTACAATTAGGGGATGCGACGTTATGTCCGCGTCACTTCGTAATGTATTAATTTTGTTGAGAAATTAGACTGTGTTGGACGTAAGATACATTATGGTAGGTAGGTTATCTTATATATTGTGCTTTGGTTTTCATTAGTACATACTTTTTAAGCTCGCACGATTTGTAGTCATTATACTTAACTAGCGGCGCCCCGCGGTTTTACCCGCGTTGGGCCTGTTCCCGTAGGAATTTCGGGATAAAAAATAGCCTATAACCTTCCCGTTGAATTTAGTTATCCATTATTAAAATAATTATTCAAATCGGACTGGTAATTCCTGAGATTAGCTCGAACATACAAACAAAATTACAAAATTTACCTATTTATAATTTTAGTATAGAAATAGATGATAACACCGCTCGTGGTCATCCTGTGACCTCTCACGGTGTAATCATCTCGAAACGTGGGGTACGTATTTTAATAAATACGTTGTATATTCTAAGGCGATATAGACCCGTTTCCTATTCGTATAATTTCATAAGTACGTCAGTTTATATAATGAACTCTTTATACTAGCTGCGTTTCGCAGGTTAACACGCGTAGTACCTGATCCCTAAGAAATTTTGGAATAAAAAGTAACCTTACAAAACATAAATCGTAAATCACTCTATTAATGAAACATTTTGCAGTTTGAGTTTATCGTTAACTGATGGGAATACAGACGCGGCGACTCAAGTAGGCTTATAATAATGTTAGAGTTATTTCTTATCTTTGCAAGACTGAAAGACTGGAAAGAAGAATCTATCTAATATTAAAATTTGATTACCATCGAATGAATAATTTAGAAATGTGAGTATCTCTCAACATCTCTATCAAGAAATAGCTTTTTCACTTTTACTTTTCGGATCTAATTGATTTTTATACGAGTACACGTACTTACTGGTATAAGTTAGTGAATTGATCACTTTGTTAACGTTACTTGTCTCTATCGCCCCTGTCTTCTACCTTCGACAATCTCACACAAACACACCCCCTACCTTGTCGGACATTAGTTACTAATTAATTGGTAATCCATATACAAAGCAAATCAATTAAGGTATAATTATTACTGTATTGTGGTAGTAACGCTTTGATGGTATTGGAATGGTTTCAGTTGAAATTAAGACGTTGCTAATCTAATTAAAATTTGGAATTAGTCTCCACTTATGCCACAAGCGAGAATTGAACTTTATCCTTAACTACCTACGTCTTAAATAGCGATAGACCATGTCGGAGGCTATTAGGCGGTCTAAAAATTTAAAAAAAATCAATGAACTACCAATTTTGATGAAACGGTGTATAGACTATTTTCTGAGAGTGACTGACCTTTCGTTTCTGTGTTTTTTTAATATTACTTTATTGAAAGCTTATTCAGCTCAGATTCGAGAAGATCTGTTCAATAAGGGCAATACAATTGAGATTCACGAACATAAGAATTATTTTTAAGTATTATTTTTTTAACGACTGTCTTACAAAAAAAATAAATTCTTTGTTTACTAAATATAGCCACAGATTAGTTTTAGCTCCCGTTAACCTTAAACCATCAAAATACCCAACACAAAGTCTCAATAAATGTCAAATGTCCTACTGACCCCGCATGTTTGCACGCCGTCAAAACGGTGTAATTTGCACTATACATACGTATAAGGCTGAAGCTAATTGGCAATTAATTAGAAGACAGCCTATCTACCGGAGTTTGTAATAATGTACTCGTCTTTATAACAATTAATGTTGTTAACGTTTACGGTGTAATTACATACGACATGTGAATTGGTTAGGTTTCTTATTGGTCTTTGCTTTATGTTTGAGAAGTGAGATTGAAGGATGAATAATGTTTTGTTGATACTTGTCACAATAATCAATGGATATGATGGTTCATAAGGAAGTTCGTGTAGTGGCGAACCTTAGAGTTGTAGTTTTTAGACCACCTAAAGTGCTCCGACCTGGTCTACCGCTTGAAATAACCGGGACCAATTTTAAAGACCCTCTGAAGCACAGTAGCGATCAGATAAAAAATAAGAAAGAAAAATAAATTCTGGGTTTAGAAAAGGTCTTGAGATCTCTATAGAATTGAAAAACGTACGATCCTAGCAAAGACAAACGCATTTCAAACACTTAAAATTCCAGCACCTGAAACTCCATAACTCTACATAAGCCAGACAAGATAAAGGATCATGTAGAACCATAAAACAAACGTACAATAACAATATGGGTCTAGAATAATATCAATAAAACAATAGAAAACAAGAAACTCAATCCCTTCGCCACTATTCGGATTCAAGTCGAGAAAATTTATGTACATTCAAAGATGCCAAGAAAATTGTAGGTCAAGACTTGCAAATAAACAGCGGAGTGGATGTAGCAGGGATTCCGTATAATGTAGGATAGAGGGTCAGGAGGGTCGGAGGAATGGGTGCGGCTTAAGAGGGCACGTCCAAAGGTTTTACATACATTTGGAACTGGTGCCGCGAGGGTAGCTGATGTTGGAAATATTGTCCGCCATTTTTGGGCAGATTTATTTCAATTGGTTTGGCATGTACTGTACACGTGAAGATTACGTTAATTATTGCCCTGTCCTATTTGATTTTCTCTCACCTCTCACCACTATAGCGGTGTTTTTTTTGCGAAAATAACATGTTTCCTACTTAAAGTTTAGTTCTTGATTTACGTCGAGTCCTAAACGATCCTGTTACACGGTAAATGTCGGTAACGTTAACAGGTACCTTGTTACATATGGTACCTTGTTACATATTAAATTATAATCTTTTCGATGAACCATCATTTACCAAAAAATATTTCAGAATATCAATGTTAAACCAAATAATTTATACCTACAAAATTATTTGTATAGAATATTAAATGAATAGATAAAACTTCTACCTAAACCTCCCAAATTAAATCATGGATATTTGATGTAACCTATCAAAAAAATGTTCGGAACAGTTTTTCCATTAACCGATTCATAACGCATGCAATAAAATAAATATATAATGAAGGTACGACAAAAATACGTTAAGTAACTGAAAAAAATCTTGAGCCGCATCGTAAAAACAGAAAACACGCTAATGTAGGGCGTATTATCATGAATAATAAAAAAAGTACAGTTGAGTATCATAAAGTGATGTTATAGAAGTACCTAATGGGGGGAAAAACGCCCCGCGGGGGTATAGATGCGTATGCTTCCAGTCCTACTCGTATGATGAATAAAAAAATAGATATGCTTTTTGTAAACCTTTTTTTTTATACATACTTCAGTATACAAGTTCTTTTAATTGGGAGATGCGGAAAGTAATTATCGTAGGACCAAATCTACATTTTTATAATTAGAAGAATACCTGTTCTATTTCCAAAAATTGACGACGGGTCGGTAATTTAAAAAGGAATCAATTGTATATTTTAAAGTTAACATTGAAAGTACCGTATCCATAAAACGTATCGGCACAGTGTGAAGCAGATCCTTCTCAGGGGTATAGGGTAAATTCAATCTGGAGGCCGCACTCCCAAATCACCTGTACACTTCCAGCGAGAGTATTAGGTTTACGCATAAATCTAATTTGGGTACATTTTCTTACGTTTCAAAAGTTACACTGGCGTTTTTGAAGTTTTTATCATTTTTTACGTACAGTTTGAACCATAAAATAACTTTTGAAATACTGGTTTCGTAGGTTGAAGCCAACAGTAATCATTTTGAATTGAAACTACCGTGGTAACAGACGACTGACTGTTGTGACCACGGTTCCTGTAAAGAAGCTGAAACGTGAGATAAAAATATATAATAAAAGCGAAGTGTATCCGGAAACGTAGCTTCAATATTTTTTTTGTTCTAGATTGTTTGATCATAATATTACATTACTAAAGTTCATAATTTAAGTCACAATTCGAT
The DNA here is from genome assembly GCA_963082685.1 of Cyclophora albipunctata. Classification (NCBI taxonomy): domain Eukaryota; kingdom Metazoa; phylum Arthropoda; class Insecta; order Lepidoptera; family Geometridae; genus Cyclophora; species Cyclophora albipunctata. The sequence goes on from OY720119.1 coordinate 1,196,657, forward strand.
TTTAGAAAACCTTCATATTTCAATAACTTAATTTTTTTATCCCCTTAATGTTTCCTGTCACTGTTCACTAATCCCAGTTCTAGAGCATACTAATTTAACTACACACTCGTACATCTTGATCACAACTCACCACCATCCACGGTTATTGTATCCCTCCACTATATTTCTCACTCTGTCCTCTGACCGTTCCAACCTCGTGGTTCGCATACAAATACGTTACTTTTAAAATTTATTGCATTAACTCTTTTAGAAGGCATCTCTCTCACTTCATCGATAAATCTGTACTAAACTAAATTAATGTGACTTCTTAGCGATAAATTGAGGATTGTTTGGGACTGGCTTAAGACAATGTTGTAGGATTATTTAGTGGTCGGAGCAGAAGTTTTGTTGAAGTGTATGATGTTAATAAATTGCTTTCAATTATTTTTAAGTGATGAATTTCGTTGTTTTTGAGTAGGTATATGTATTATGTACGAGTATCGAAGTAATGTGAAAGCTTTATTGAAAAAAATTGCAGTCGATTTGAGTTTGCTAGATATTTTACGTATGACTATGATATGCCATAAAAATAAATTATTGAGATAAGTAATGACTCGACAGTAAACTAAACTATGAAAGTACAGTCACTCTTACTAACGCACTCAAACGTCCATTAACGGCACTTAACTAATACTCGTAATTTTTCATACATTACAATGTAATTTTTGACATTTCTTGTCAAAATCACTCATTTAATCTCTACTGAGGAAGCATTTGACGTCTGTAATTACAGGAACAAGTAAATGCGTTTACTATTTTCATTCCAAACATTCTTCTTGTCTTGAACTTTTGGTATCTACTTAGAAGATTAATTTATCTTACAGACAGACATATCTCAAAGAATATTTTCTAACACCAACTTCTCGATAATGTACCACGTTATCGAATGCAGTGCGCGACTTCGCCCAGTGAATAAGAAGTAATGAGTTTTCTTTTGTAGTCTGGTAAGTTGTAGTTGTGCCGTGAAAAAATAACTTAAGACTGACAGGCAGTATACAGGCAATCAATCTTTTTGTAGTGTTTTTTGACCAATGGTAGAGTTTTAATCAGGTACCTAGTGAATATGTGAGTTATGTATTATATTTATCAAATATAATACTGTTAAATTAATTTTAGTGATTTTTTGAGGTGCTTAAATGATAATCACAATGATAAATAAAGTGTTTACAAACAAAAAAAAAGAAAACTAAAATAACATTTTCTTTTGCCTTCAAAACATCTTTGAATGGTCTCCATTAAGTGCCAAGTAAAGTAACTTTATTTTTATTTTGTTGTGTGCAATATCTGTTGATGTATCTAAATAAATAAGCGTCAAGGCCCATCTTGTGTGCTGTCTGTGCCCTACTGCACTTAAGAGGATTTACTGAACGTATCAGACGCTGCCCTTTCGCTTGTGAATTACTCGTACTGGTCCGGGAAAATATGAATACAAAAAATATTTTGCGCCATTGACATGAATGAAGAAGTGTCAAGTACTACCGAGCAGAGTACAAAGTGCCACCTGACTCCTACGGTCTTTCCCTCAGACCAGGCGTCGACGTTACTAAACAAGATTAAAACCTTTTTTCTTAAACTTGTTTATTTTACTTCATTGGCAGACATTTTATGTTCCAATCCTTTAAATTTTATTGATCTAATCACTACAGCTTTTGCAAGTCTGTTAGATCTTATCGTTTAAGCATAGTGATAACAACTGCTTTTATCTGATAGTAATAACCTTAAGGGTCGTTGAATTTGAGCGAGCATTCTAAAGATTAAATGTCAAATTTGACATGCGCTCGCTTTTTTTTTATTCTCTGTCTTGCAGTTTCAAAAATCATTCAAGGGTGTATGGTCCCAATAATTATGTTGATACAATTTATGTTTCCATTTTTTTACATAAATGTTATTAAGTCTACTTGGAATTGTCAATTGGAACGCTTTGTCAATTACACTTTAAAAATATAGTACCAGCGATATCTATGCCTCGGGAGCAATTTAAACCTCGATTTTATCACACTAGTAAAAATTAAATAAAGACCAAATGGAAACCAGAAGGCGCATAATCTTGGCTATCCATATCCTTTAGAAGCAAGTTTGTGGCGTCGACGTTGCCGGCAATATTCCATTTGTAAACTATTTGTATGCCGGCGAGTGTTCCGAAGCCACTTTTCTTAGTTCCCTGTGACGAGACTCGATAGCTATATCTGCTATGTGCCACGTTGGGCGCCAAATGAAAATACAGACGCTGGAAATTTACTTTGAGAAAGGTTTTTATGGTGGAAGAATGTTTGTTTGTACCATTGTTTTTGCAGGTTTTTAATAGAAAAACAAATTATAGATTTAAGTTTGGATTTTCAAAAACATATTTTTTGGCGCCCAACGTGGGACAAAAAAGAACAAAACAATTATCAAAAAAAATATTTTGAAGAATATTTTAGGAATATTGCTGTCATAAAAATACTCAACTTATTCAAAACGAATTAATAATATTGGCTACTGAAACGCAACAATTCCAATACGTTAGTCTTTCTGCCTAGCTGAGCGTCTTAATGAAGCGTGCTCACTAAATCAGATTGTATCAGTGAGATCTCCTCAATGTCTTCACGATAACTTGATTGAACGGTATATCGGAACGAGCCTTGCAGTTACCACCTATACACGATACTATGCTGTTATTGATTTACAAACTCCAAACATTTTGATTCATATTTATTAAACTTTCACGCTTTGAACACATAATATGAACGAGGCGGTTTTTTCACGCAAATCGGCTTATGAAACAAGTAAACAACTTACTTTTTATTTGTAGACGTTTCGAGATCCTAATTTGATCTCAAGGTAATAATTCTACTAATATTATAAATGCGAAAGTTTGTGAGGATAGTATGTATTTTTATGAAACTTTACAATAATATAGATCACATAATATCAAAATAATACATAGAATACATTATATCCTGAAATTCCCAGAGGAACGGGTACAACGCGGGTAACACTGCGGGGCGCAGCGAGTAGTATAGAATGATTATTTTTTGTTTTCGAAAACATGTTTCCCACTTTTCAAACATGGCTCGAGTTTGAGATCATCAACCCGCATTAGGCAAGCGTGGTGATTACGCCTAATCCTATCCATAATATGGATAGGATTAGGCGTAATCAATCTTCAGTGAGATGAGAGGCCTTTGCCCAGCAGTGGGACATTACAGGCTAGTACTTTACTTTACTATTTTTTATTAAACTTTTACTTAGTTTTTTGAACCACTCGCTTGAAAATATCGTTTAAAATACCAATTAAAACACTAAGTTTATTTCGATTTGGTTTCAATCAATTTAAACCGCGTTAGATGGTAACCCGGCAGATATCCAAATATATCTGTTTGTAAGATATTGTGAATTGATTTGTTTTGGCAGCATTTCAGTTTGCAACTCGCTACTAGGAGTCACGTTTTGAATTGAATAGATAGTAATTACTGGTACGTTGTTTACAGAGAAATTGTAGAGGTAAAATTATTTAGGTTCTCTGATTTTCTCTTACAGCCAATCTCGTTTTAAGTCAAAGTCAAATAAAAGAGGTTTTTTGAACGTATCACCTATGAACAAGAACATCAGCAGAGAAGATTGGGAAAGAAACTCTTACTTTTATACGTACTTCTTTGATCATGTTATGAATACTGTGTATTAAAATAATAGAGCATAGCAAATGTTAGAGTATTTTCTAACTAAGGATATTCGTGCTTGGTACACAAGTAGTATTTTCAATAGCAACAATTTTATAGCATTATTCCTATAAAATCTCGCCGAAAACACCATCACGTATGTTTATTCGAAAACTATAAAATATTTAAACTATTCAAGATTTCCGAAGACACAGGAATAGAACTAAAACTCGTATAATTCAGGGAAAATTATTTGAACAGAAACGTGTCCATGAAATACAATAGTGGATCTAGTAGTAACTCTTATTTTTATTTGACAAATAAAATTTTACAGTCATGTTTGCGTTTCAGTTGCGACAGTTAACATTGTACGTGGTATGTTTTTTGATTGATATTTGTAAGCTGTTTATTTGTCAAGTAATACGAATATTACTTATTTAACGGGTTAAGTGGGGATTAAAAGTGCCTACCGGTTAAAAACTCTTTGCAGCCAAGGTTGGTCTATATTGTCGACTCTATCGAATAATGCAAAAAATATTTTACATTATTATCTGACATTTCGGACCCTTTACAGGAACAATGAGCCTTGTTCGCTTTAACTTAAGAAACAAAATAAGTACAAGGTGTTATTTCTAACATAAGTCGATTTGAATCCCAGTTATGTCAACGGTATTTTCAAAACCGTATTATTATTTGAATGTAGTTGTGTTTCTTTAAAAAATAAGGAATAGTTTACTAGTCTGTCTATAATATATAATATATATACTCGTAATAGTACATCGAGTACGTTTCTTTAAAGTGGTATAGGAAACCCTTTATATTGCCACAATATCGATGACGACGACAGTCTCTCTCTTCAGAATGAACATAAATAAATACTGATTACCGAATATGGTTCTCTTCAGCCGGTCCATTTCAATTTCCCCCAATTAAATCAAATTAGCATTAATACCGGAATGTAATATTAATTTTGTATTAAAACATTGACCGGTTAAATTGCTATTACTCCACGAAATAGGGTTTTTACATCAAATTATAACGTTAATTGGTTGAAATGTACACAAATGCTACCAAATATAGTTTCACCGCTGTATGGCGTGCGGTGATACACCGATACCGCTTCGGTTTAAGGTACAGACTGGTAGCGATATTCGTATAAACTAATGCATTGGTTTATTTGATTTGAATATCGTCGCTTTAACTTTCATGTGAAGCTATGATATCGTAGTTGACATTCAATGAGGTTCCTAGAGAGCTGACGACTCCTAGTCGGGTACTGACCGACATTATATGACTTATTGTAACATGTTACGCAGCGAACGTTCGTGCAGTCAGTACGAGGAAACTGGGCGTTGGTGCTGGAGCTGCTTAAGAAATTGCTCTTTGCTCGCTGTAAATGTTACATTACGCCTCGTAGCGTTTGCATGTGGGATTTTCGATCTTTCTCGCCAACTTGTAAATTGAAAACTGGTTCAATTTCTTTTATGGCTATTTTGCAAACTACAAATGTTACTTGCGCGTTTTCTTCTGTAATGTATAATATTAAATATGTATACTTTTTCTTTATAACTTTTTCCAATGAGTACTATAATTGTAGTGTAAAATAAATATTGTTGATGTAGTTTCCTTTCAATTGTATATTAAAATACAATATTATTTGATTCAATTTCATTTAATAATACATGTAACGAAAAACTCCATTTACTTTAAACTTAAAATTGGCTGTCGAGCAACTGTCGATACGTTGAAATGCAAAAAAATATTTTCGTTTCAATGAAATGTAAACTAAATTTTTCAGTTTGTATTTAAATATCGGAATCCATATTACTTATATTAAGTTTTTCAGTAAATACCCGATCCCGATGAATTGATACGCGCTACGTACAATTACTTTATCTTATATATAAAATTCTCGTGTCACAGTGTTCGTTCGCGTACTCCCCCGAAACGGCTCGACCGATTCTCATGAAATTTTGTGAGCATATTGAGTAGGTCTGAGAATCGGCCAACATCTATTTTTCATCCCGAAATTCCCGCGGGAACGGGTACAACGCGGGTAAAACCGCGGGGCGCAGCTAGTTTTTTATAAAATACAATTTTTTATTCCGATTTCATTCCATTTTTTTATTTATTTTAAGTTCTATTTTAATTGCAGTTCTACGGTTTGTTAGACTTGTGTGGAATAATTCAGGTGCAGGCAAATGGATGAGTAATTAGTGAGTTTATTTTACGATTCATTTTTATAACTGATTTTGATATTAGATTGCTTTACTTTTTGTATAAAAATTTATAATATTTAGTACACAATCTCGACCAAGTCAAGGCATGAGAAAAACAACTCTTTAATGAAAATTGACGCTTTCATAGTAGGTTCATTTAAACCTTAAATATCTTCGGTAAGATGAAATGCCTTTGCCCAGCAGTGGGACATTGCTTACTTTACTCATACATTATGACTACTCAAACCTATTTATGTATGACTGTCTGTTTTAGTCAAAAGTGGTTCTACCTAATCTCAATTACTATTGATTGTGCGGCTTCGTAGAGTATTTTTTTCAGGCTATTTTCATATTTTGACTGGCATCAGTTTTGTCTATAACACATATCCATGACAAAACTATTCTATGTATAGTAAGCCCTTTGCCCTTCGCTCAGTGTTAATTGTTAACCACAGAGTACATATCATCTCACAGCTGTCGTCGATCAATGTGCTACAGATTGAGGTCACCCGAGATTACATCTTGTAATGGATTGCAATCTGCATAGGAAATTACTGAGCAGTCATTTCTTTTCTAAGGGGAGATTACACTGCAGGGAAAAGTAACTTTCTGAAGATTTAAGTGAAGTAAAAAGTTAATGTCGACTAAATTATCGTTTTATAACAAAGACTGTAATTGGTTATCAATCAAATGTGTTCGTTTTATCAAAATAAAATCAATTTAATTCTTATATTTGTTAGGAAAGAGAGACAGACATTCGAAAAGATATTTTGTTTACACCTATTTTTTTAACATCATAAAGTGTATGCATTTGAAGACATTAAGTGATTCAAGAGGGAAGTTTATATGTATAAAAAATTCCGAAATTCCTACGGGAACGGGAACAACGCGGGTAATACCGCGGGGCGTTGCTAGTTATCGTATATAATACGTCCTAAATTAATTACATGACCTGGTGTGATGCGCGTTTAATTTTACAAAAATTGCTATCGCGCTCAATCTAAACGTCGTCTAAGGTACATTTTGCAGCCCAATCGTTCCAATATAATAATTAATTCATAACTAATCGAACCTGCACTTAGACAAGTGAGACTCGTAATTGAATTTCGCTCCGGAATCCAGGACTAACCATCACATAATAGCGGGAAGACTCCGCGAAGACTCTTGCACTAACTTGCACAAATGTTTGTTCTAGAGTACTGGGACCATGGTTTAGTGTGGTTAATGGACAATGACATGGGGAAAATTATTTAATTTATTAATTTATAGTGATAAATAAAGTAGAGACTGTTGTTCTTCAGGAACACTTCAGGACAATATAATATGGATTTTTATTCTCTCACACAAGTATAAAAACTGGGCTGTGGTAGATATGTCATGCAATTTTTATGATTCAGCATGTGGTTTATTACACAATGCCGATAAAAGAAAGTTAGATACATAAACTACTAAATCATATTTACGATATATATGATTTGTAGTTATATATTTCTGTCACTGCAGCCGAAAACGGCTAGGTGGTGGTTATATTTCTGTATAAATTCGAGTATAATAGGTAATTTAATATGAAATAATAGGTACGCTCAAATATTTCGTAAAATAACAAAACATTCGCGAAAATACGCGTCACATATTATTCCTAACATAAGAGAAAGTCCTAAATCATACCATCACATGGTCACCCGAAGACATCAAATGCTCAGAAAGTTCAGCAGAGCGCGGACGCCCGGTCGGTCTTAAGGTAATCAAACTAGACCGGACCATCTCACTTGGAATTGTTTAAACAATCTCTTTACTCTGTAATTACCCTCCATTCTTACAGAATTCTTATTGTGATGATAATTCACCCCATACTCGTATGAGTGCTTAAAGGCCTGTCCTTTGAAGTGGAACGAGGCTGTGGAGCGGAGAAACGGGCAAATATTATTATTATGTAAAATAATGGCCTTTGCTATAATTCTAAGTGAAATACGTATTTATAGACCTTTGTTCCTAACAAAGGAGAGAAGAAAGAAGAAGAAGCGAATTAAGTTTTCTTTGGTGAAATTCACTCTATCAGAAAGCATTGATCTTAGATCAGAATACTGCTATGATAACTATCGCTAACTAAAAATATTTTATTTGATATGTTATGTCCATGGGAATATTGGCTTTATAGCAACCATTGCTTTCATCTTGAATTACTTCGTAAACTAGCTGAACGTAAAAAGTAACCGACGAATCCTTTCACCACTCTACATGGATGCAAAAATATTTACAAAAATATTCCCAAACTTCCCGAACGCTACAAAATTGTAAACTTAATTAAAACAGAAATAGAGTTCGAATTCCATCGAAATACCAAACCCAAGACGGACAATACAGCTAGATTGCAAACAAAAAAAGCGTGCAAATATTTCATTGAAAATATTCCGCAAACTATTGAATGGCTCTGAATATCGGAGTGTCCTCGAATGGGAGTCGAAGCGAATGAATCGGGAGTAAATTAATAATCATATTACTTTTTCAATGAAATGCAAATATTTGATGATTGCTTTCTGTGGCTAGTGTTGCGAGCCGATACTGGCCGACATTGATTCAGTGGGCTCACTGTGGAAGAGGACTCATTTGTGTTTATTTATTTGGTTTTAGGTGGTTTTTTTCTATATTTTTATTTACAAGTGTCAAGTTAAATTCTAGAATTTTGATTAAATCGTTAGACTATGTCAAGATTGGCAGTGAGTGTATTTTAAAAGCAGAAGAGAATTGGGCCTTTGAAAAAAAAAAAATGATTTTTTTTATGTATTTTAACACTTTATTATTAATAATATTGATATTTAATGCAAAAAAAAGCGTGTTAAAAACAAAAAAAAATGTTTTTCAATTAATTATAAACAATTAAAAATTGATAAAATTTAAATAAAAATCACGTGACTATAAACGCGCCATGATTGGTCACCATAGTTGTGACGTCATAATGTTATAGCTATTTAATAACAGTCCAGCGTTTACGGCTGAAACGGCGGAGTGAAAACTAACATTATGACGTCACACGCGCTCGGGTTTGTTCGGGAGCTCTCGGCGTGTCTTCGGTACTGGATTCAAAAATTAATTTTTATTTTGAAATAACTTTTAAATTATTGCGAAAAAAATAAAATAAAAATAGTTTTGTTATAAAACTAATATATAATCTTTTCATTTATAACAAAATTTTTTTTTTTCAAAATCCCAATTATAGTTGTATCTTAAGTTTAGGCGAACACTACTCTTTTTTATGAAGTTTCGTCTCTTTTACAGGAACCGTGGTCACAAAAGATAACAATGTGAAATAAGAGCGAAGCGTATCGGTAAACGTAGTTTCAACTCAAAATAAGAGAAATACTTTCCTTGCAATTGAATTAAGTTTAGGTAGGTCATAAATGAATAATTTAACTTTACTTTTTTATATATTATTGATAAATATTGAAAGAAATGGTTATTAAAGCTATGTTTTTAACCAATACATTAATTAGCAGGAACATAAACATTACATTAATTAAATGGCCAATTCAAAAATTATAATTTTTGAATTGGCCATTTAATTAATGAAGAGACTAATCAATGTAATGTAATATGTACTAATCAATGTAATGTAATATGTACTAATCAATGTAATGTAATATGTACTAATCAATGTAATGTAATATGTACTAATCAATGTAATGTAATATGTAATAATCAATGTAATGTAATATGTACTAATCAATGTAATGTAATATGTACTAATCAATGTAATGTAATATGTACTAATCAATGTAATGTAATATGTACTAATCAATGTAATGTAATATGTACTAATCAATGTAATGTAATATGTACTAATCAATGTAATGTAATATGTACTAATCAATATAATGTAATATGTACTAATCAATGTAATGTAATATGTACTAATCAATGTAATGTAATATGTACTAATCAATGTTATGTAATATGTACTAATCAATGTAATGTAATATGTACTAATCAATGTAATGTAATCAATGTAATGTAATAACTAATAATTAATGAAGAGATTAATCAATAATTATTGAAGAGACGTTTCCGTTTGTTATTAATCTGTGTGATGTTCGTTCTGTAAGTTTAACTCAATTATTATTGTAATCTTTTTCTGTTTCACGCTTTGAATGTTTATATAATTTGACTCCTTGATAAAAATGGTTTTTTAAAGTCGAATTTTCTGAAATAAAAATACAAAGTACGTCTTCTACACACTGCAGCAGCACAATCTTTGTCATAAGCCATCGATGTGAAGTTTAATGTATTGACAGACTAGCGACAAACTTCACAACGTTAGTATGTAAGTCTCTTCTTGTTCTTCTTGAAGAAGAGAAGAAGAAGTAAGTAAGTTCGTCTAGGTTAGAGGCCAACCTTAGTGTCGGAGTTTTAGATCGTCTAAAGGCTTCCAAAATAGTCTGTCTGTAGACAATTTTATCGTATCCTCTGATGTACGGTAGGGCTCAGATAGACATGCTACAATAGGCCACCCACCCAAGTAAGGGCTGAACTGCAAGCTGCTTAGCAATCGCAATGAGCTAACATAGCTCAGTCAAACTACGGCATTAGCGCTATGATCGCTGTAGAAAACTATCTAGGCAACTATTTGGAAGTTTAGAGGCCGAGGCGAAAACCAAAAAGGGTCGTGAAGTAATAATTTGCTCCATAATATTCATCGGCTATATTTTTTATAATACTACATATATTTTTGAAACCTTTGCTAAACTGTTGTACGATCAAATATCAGCTTATAATATTCACGTTAATAATTCGCAAGAGACCTATGCCTATGATAAGGTACGGTTGGCAAAACAGGAGAATTCAATATATTGTAGGAAATAATTTCCATTTCCATTTACTATATTACAGTACTTTAATATTCTTTAATTTAATAGTAATGTTAATTTACAATTTGATTTAAATTTTATCACATTCTTATCTTAAAGTTTTAAGTTTTATAAATAAAAAGTAATACAAAAACAGAACTATATTCCTTAAAGTATCTTATTAATAAAACATTCGATATGTATTATTTTGTAAATTTCATCCAAAAATATGAAAACTTTAGATGTCGTATTACATAAATGTTCTATGTTCATAAATGTGATACATTCTCACGTGTTCTGCTATCCGTACCATGAATAGGTAATTGTATCTCGACACCCTCCAGGGAGGTATGTGTTAATCTTTCGTTTAATATACCATGAAATCGTATTTGAGTTTAGGGCCATATAATTATTACTGGAAAATCGGTATGAAGGTATTTTTATGTTCTGAATTTGACGCTGAGGTTTGTGCATCAGAGGTATTGGGTTCTATTCTCATTTTTAACTTAAAATACGTGTACGGACATACTTTGCTTTCATTTTACATTTTTATTTGACGTTTAGGCTCCTTTAAAGGAACCGTGGTCGCAGAAGTCTTCTGTTAATAATGATAAAATGTAAAATAAAAGCTACGTGTATCCGTAAAATATAGTTTCATTTCAAACCTGTTTAGTTATTCAGTCCGAACAAATATATATGTATATAGAATAAGACGAAAATAGTTTTGCAAACGAATTATGCTTCTGTGACCACAGTTCCTGTACAACGGCCGAAACGTCAGATAAATATCACTACATAGTATAAAATAAAGTCGTCTCTTTTTCGTGTCTGTCTGTTTGTCTGTCTGTATGCTTAAATCTTTAAAATTACGCAACGGATTTTGATGCGGTTTTTTGTAATAGGTAGAGTGATTCAAGAGGAAGGTTTTTATGTAAAAAAAATCCCGGAATTCCCACGGAAACGGGCACAACGCGGGTAAAACCGCGGGGCGCTGCTAGTGTAAAATAAAAGCGAAGTGTATCAAATTCGAAATGAGTAGTGTTCGGTTAAATTTAAGAAACCAGAACGATTTATAAGCTTCAATCTCATTAGAAAACGTAAAAGAATGTGTTATAAACATGTCAACGTAATCAAACTTCACCCATACAGTCGGACCGAGCTGAAACTTCACTGGACTCTCGTCCTACACGTTCTGAAACACGTGTCTCATTCAGGTCCCGGAAATATGGACGCAAACGAGAACCCAACACAACTTACAGTTTTAACATTTAATGCTTTCAGGAATTAAGTCGGTGAATTTTAAATAGGATGTGTTTAATGAAGTTATGCTGCAGGTTTAGTTTGAACATTTGGTTATTGAGTTTGGTGGAGATTTTGTATTTTGTATTTTGGTTTATCCTTACGGGTTTATCTTTTTTTTTTTGTCAAGCCCGTTGGCACAGTGGCAGTGAGAGCGCTTGCTGTGTCGGGGGTTGCGGGTTCGATTCCCGCCCGGAGTCAATATGTGAAGACATAGTTGTTGGCGACGACGTCTGGGTGTCAATTATATATTCTAATAAAGTATTTGTGTATGTATATGTAGTAGTATCAGTTATTTAGATTCCATATTACAAGCTTAGAGCTTAGTTTGGGTCTAATTAACCGTGAGTGAATTTGTCCAGGTATATTTATTTATTTATTTTATTTATTATTTATGAAGTAGTGAGACTACTGAGAGTCTTCTGTGACCACGGTTCCTGTAAAGGAGACGAAACGTTATATAAAATAGTTAAATAAAAGCGAAGTGTAAACGAAGTTTCAATTCAAAATGAGTAGTGTTTGTTTAAACCTGAGAAACCAGTAGATAGGCTACTTATAAAGCAAAAACAAAATCATGTCTGTAAGTAAAAAGTAAGTTATTACTTGCTTTATTAACTTCCTAACACGAAAAAACCCGTGTGAGTACGTTTAAACTATCATGTCTGTGTTGTTATGCTTTCGCGCTTTAACAACACAAAAATAAATGATTACAATGCAATATGAACCCCTAGAGATCATCTGCATAATTAATTAATGACTAAAACAATCATCAATTTAATGTGACTTCCAAAACACATCTCTAGTATTAAAACACAAATCAAATTTCAAAACAAGTTACCAAATGAATCTTAAGTTGCTACAAAAACGTGATTCATAAAACACTGTATCTGAATTGTCGGTAACGGCCCGTCCCGACGTCGGTGAGACCCCGCTTCGGCCCCGTTTCCACCCCGCGAGGCCGATACACGCCGCGCGTGCCCCCGCATGAAACACCAGGATTCCAAACCTGCCCTAAACATCCCAGTTCTAAAACAAACGTTTACCAAAGTTTTGCACTCAAAAGAATGTATTGATGTTTACCATACTTATGTAACCGAGTGCTTTTATAAATATTTATACGTATAAATTGAATAGGGAAAAGTACGTGTACTCCGGAGATAAAAATATTCAGTGATATTAACGTTTTTTGGGCTATAGTAACTAACTTGAGTAAACTTTTATTACGAACTATCTTCGCACCCGATATTTTTTGCCATTTCAAGATAATCTATAACGCTTCTCTTGAATGTCCTCTTGAAAATCCGAGTAGCGCGTTCAGAAATTTTATTTTTTTAAATTTTTATTAGATTCGTAAGGATAGTTCAAACATAGTTCTGAATAGATTCACTTCAAATCAAAAAGAACAATATACCCCCATTATGATAAGACAGCATATGCACCTACATAATACTATACACGTTTGTGTATATTTGTGTCCACCTTATGACGTTTAATATCGCTAATGGATACCATAGAAAGCTATTGCTTTCTACCACCATAGAAAACTATGGCCGTTAACATGCAAGACTCTACCCACCACCGATCGCTTCCAAAATCAATACTTTTTCTAACAATTTCAAATACAGGATAATATTGATAGATTCTCCGCGCATAACTCTTACGGATCAAAACGTAAACACAAGAATTTATTCAATTTGCTGTAAGATGAGATCAAACATGTATAATGTTATGCGACAAACATTCCTTATTTACAACCGATCGGGTATACACCGTGCCCATGCCGAGCCGATATTAAATGTTTACGCTAACAGTACGAAGGTGGGTAAACACACTGGTTCAATGGTGTTAGGGTTTACGCGCAATACTTCCATTCGAATGGGGACGCTGGGTGGGTGAAATACGGCCTGTATTTCAAAGGTGGAAAGAGCTGATATGTGGATTTTTATTCAAAAAAAGGTTACGTTATTGACTATTATATAATACAATTTTAGTTCCATGCGTCTTAATGACTACAATTTCAGGGAGATGTACAGGATCTCGAATGTGTACATTGAATCTATACGTATATTATAAAGCTGCAGAGTTTGTTTGTTTGACCGCGCTAGTCTCAGGAACTACTGTTTGAAAAATTCTTTCAGTGTTTGATAGTCCACTTATTGAAAAAGGTTATAGGCTATTTTTTAACTCAAAATTCTTACGGGAACGAACACAACGCGGGTAAAACCGCGGGGCGCTGCTAGTATTATACATAAGTATTTAGTTCTTCACTTAAGTCCTTTGTAGGTATGTTTATACGATCGTTTCAGGACTTTTCAACTAATTCATTGGGGTTTTTCTCTTGAATTTGAATCTGATAGTTCTTTGCTTAAGCTGAAACAAAACAACCCTAAAACCATTTAATAACAGATATTTCACATACAATTTAATCCCGTTCGAGTACAAATCTATTACATATTCAAAAATCAGTACCAAATTACTTTTTCAACGTCTAACTAAAACAATAACAAAAATGATATCTCTATATTATCTAACGTGAACTATGTTACTCAAACAAACAGTGTATCAGTAATATTTGTTTTGCATAAGTTTAATTTAATAGAAACGCCAAGTTTGTTACATGTTAATTAAGTAAGTATACCTCAAGATATGTAGACTATGAATTCTGAGCATATTGGTTTGGAAACTTTCCGTGCTACGCTTAAAACAATATTATTATATTTTATTTGAAAACGTTCACTTGTTTTTCTTGAAACAAATGAATAACTACAATTGGACTTAGTAGGACATGGCTCGGGCCTGAGATCACCAACAGGGTAAGCGTGGCGATTACGTAATCTTCCTCGCTGTACTAATTAAATCTTCAGTGAGATGACAGGCCCAAGAGTGAGACATTACAGAAAGGTATATGAAATGTATGATTGAATGTTTGTTAATGATATATTTACCTATTATTTTCCCACACTTTACCACATATTTTAATTCTATTTCAATTTAGTTTTAATTCGACGGCGTTAAGTACCAACAGTTTCTAACACAGCCGAAACATTAGTACATACATACCCGATTATCCGATCTGTAACTCCACCAGTTATAATCTATATAACAACAGCTACAGTCAATTTCGCCACAATTTTAAGCATCACTACACTTTGATAATTGACAGATCCTCAATTAATATTGACTCGCTCTGGGTAAGGGATCTTGGAACGTCTTTCAGCATAAATGTTGGAAAGTTTGTGTTTACCAGACCCATAGAGCACGTGCTGGTTTGTTAAATTGCTTGTGACTACGGCCTTGGTATTTAAACTATCTGAACATATTGTTTAACAACTTAGCTTTATATACTGTTCATATGATGAACTACAGAGAAGTATACTTAGTAGAGTACTAGTTATACTGTAAAGTTGTAGCGTTCGTGGCGTAGTTTGACTAATGTTAGTTTGTTGCGATTCTTAAGCAACGTGCATCTTAAAAGGGTGGCTGATATTGGCATTTTCTATCCGAGTGCTACCGGGCTTCGGAGGTTTCAATCGTAAGATCATGTTGGAGTCCTGTAGGTGGTCGAAAGATGAAATGGATGAATAATGGAAAAAAAAAGTTTAAAAAAAACATAAGTTGTTTTAAAAAAATATAACTTTGTATCATCGCTGTAAGATTACTTTAAGTAAGATGGCCGAGTAGTTAAATAGAATGCAAGTGTCACACAAATCTTTCAAAGTTTGTTTTGAAGTTGGTCGTTTGAAAACTTAATGAGAACGACAAATCATAATATAATACAACATCATTCAAATCTTACTTTAATTTAAGAATCTATTATTTTTTAGAAAAAAATATAGTTGTAAAAGAAGTAAAGTACAATTTAAAAACCGAAGACAAATTCACCCAAATAGAGTATCCAATAGCATTCTTTCTCTAACTAAACTCACTTAAAACCCAACTATTGGACTAAAGTACCGAATTAATTGTTTCCCAGCGAAGACTGATGGAGTTCAGCGAGACGTTTATATTGTCCACGCTCCATCGGATCCTCGGACAAGAATTGAGATTAACGAATAATCAATACTTGCCTACTCTAATTGAGACAAAAAACTCACCAATTTCGTAGCTGAGTTTAGTGGTAATTAAATGGAAACCTTTGATTTTATTTGTTTATCTTAAGTTTAGCTAAGGCTATAAATATCAATGGTTTTAGTGACTGTTTTAGCAAGTAATTATTTTTGGTGTGATTTGGCTATATTAAGAGGATATTTTTCAAAAATATTGTAGAGTGGTGATTATATTGGATAGTGTTCAAGTTTTCTTGGTAAATTGCTATGAGAACCTTTGAGATCACCAATTCCCAAAAGACAAACGTAGTGATTATGTCTAATCCTCCTCACTGTACTAATATCTTACTCTTACTCACTGTACTCCCAGCAGCTGGGGGACAACACAGGCTGATGTTTTTTTCTAATACCAACAGTCTTTTCTAATACCAGTAACATATACTGTTATACAGTCGTAACCTATAAATATGAATAAAAGCTACTACTGTATTGATACTTACATAATAAAAACATAAAATCTCACCGATGCGACTCAACTAGATGCATCTCACATAGAACAATAACCATCAAATTATACCCAATATTTTCTCAATGGCAATTGACAATTTCGTTCGCTACACCTACCATAGAAACTTTTGCTCGTTATACAGAAACGGTAATGGCTGGAAACAAAGCAATGTATAAAGACGACGAGTCCTGATGCCGATGCACCCATTGACCTCAGAGGATGCATTTAGTTGCACAATCGTATAAGACGTGGTACAAGTGGAACAACTTCGTTTTATTACTTTAATTTTGGAACTTAATTGGAAGTTAGAAATAGAAACAACGTTTGTTTTTGTAAAGAGTTTTAGGAGACAGACAAATGGTACGTAGCATTTCGTAGCCGTCTTCGTAGCTGGTTACTTGCTACGCTGCTACGCCGTAGTAAAAATATTGCATATTATTAAATTACATTGAACATGTTTTGCTACGAAAATATGTCACTTTTATGTCGAAAAATATGTTGCGAATTACAAATTTTGCCTTGATTTCACTGCATTATCTTATACTTTAAACCAAACGCACGAGACAATGTAATACCCTGTTGTGTGAACAAGTACTATACGTGAAACAAGACAAGAAACCCTTTGAATTGAGTCAACGTTTAACTAATCGAATACTTTGTGATTATCTTTTGTAAGGTATTATAGTTGCTTAAAATACGGAAGTAAGTAAGTAAGTCAATATGTTTTCATTTTGTTCAGTACCTTGGCGGCAAATTTGCCATGAATAAACAAAGTAAAGGAAAGTAGAGAATTAACCTGTAATATCCAACAGCTGTGCTGGAAAAAGGATCTCACTGAAGATACCAGTAAATTGAAGAGGACGTATTGTAATCACCACGCTTGTCCATTAATAAACCACATTAATATTTTTATGTCATTTTAAAAATGATTACTTTAAACGAACATAACTATAGATTCATGTTATAAACTTATAAACTTAGAGTTCTACACAAATTTATGATTTTGTTTTATATTTATGACTTAACCAAGCCAACGTGAACAACCACTTTTATGTAAAAACACTTTAAAAACAACTTCGTATAAATAATTAACACACTACGCGTGAAAAGAAACATGAAAAAAATAATTTACATGAACCATACATTAACGAAATAAGCAATCAACACGATTTTATGAACGTAAATTACACGTAAATTATTTGTCCGGAAATATAACTGTGTACAATAACCCCATTTTTTAATTTCAAAGTGGTGAAAAGCAAATAAAAATGGTTATAAAACTGTGAGCTTCAATTAAAGATGTAAAAAAGCTGTTAAGCTAATGACTAATGAAGTCCGTGCTTTTTTGTTTAAGCTATAGTCAAATATTGACACGAAAGAGTTAAAAAGATTTCATAGTTTTTGATACTATAAAAAAATATGTGTATTTGTGGACGGTTTCATTAAGCGACACATTGACATTTTAATGAGTTTAATCGCTAAAGGTTGATTTCAATTTCTATTAAAACTCCATTTCATTCGTAAATGTTAATACACGGCCAGATATATGTATTAATGCTACTGTAAATAACGTTCTTATTGCATTCTTTTTAATATTAACTCTGCCATAAGGGTTTTAACGCCCGTACTTACAGACGTTAAATGCTCACATAGTGAGGGATTTTGACATAATGTATGAACAATTAGATAGGTATCGGTTAAATGGATGTCTCTGATCAGAAAGATTTATATTTGAAGTGAATTTAAATAAAAAATCTCTAATATACTTAATATAATCGCCAATCTGCGCTTAAACGAAACGAGATCAAACGCGAACGCAACGAATTAGCAGTTTAGGCTGCAAATAGACGGACTGCCATCGAATCCGGGGGCTTTTTGCCGTATTAAACACAACGACGTTTGTCGCGTTGTCGCGTCGCCACCGGCCGGCCTATTTCCAATTTACGCCTATCAATCAACAGCAATCTCACTGAGTGGATTACGGCCAAATGAAATTTGCATAGGCATCAGTCCTCGAATGCGAGTTTGTATCTGATATTTACGTGTTTCTAACAAATGTTTCATCTGATTTATATTAAACTGGTAGTGCGTCGAGTATTACTTGTGTTGTGGCCTTTCCCATGGGAGCCTCGGGATAAAAAATAGCGTATAACCTTTACCTTGAATCTAATACAAAACTAATTATTCGACTCGGGTAGGTAGTTCCTGAGATTAGCGCGTTTAACCAACAACAAAATCAAACTATTCAGCTTTACTTTAGTAAAGAATAATAGATATAAATACGTATAGCTCGATTAAGTGCTAAAATGGGGAAACTGGGTAAAGATGAATTTTGTGACAAAATTAGTCATTAAAAATGCATCGACTAAATATAAATTGTAAAGCTAAACCTTTGTCAATTGTCATACCTGAACAATTAAATCACAATTTCAAAACAGAGAACTGTCTAGTGAAATTCGATAAATAATTAATTATAATGTCTCAACAACAAGAGATAAGTCAATATCTAAATGCAAAACGACTTGATGAGATTTGCGAAAAGGTAAATAGAGGTAAAGTTAAATTGTATGAAGTGGAGAAATGTTTAGACAACATTTATAATGAAACTGATATAACTTTGTATGGAGTAAGCACAAACAGATATAGTTGATATTCAACTTTATTAGTTTTCAGTTTCAATGTTGTTTAATATCAAATATTTTACGGGCAAATAATTTAACTGAAATGTGCTTCGCAAGTTTTAGTTTTCGGACGATTTTAATTACGCATGGCAACATTTATATTTTATGTATGACTTTTAAACCATTAGGTATACGTTTAATATTTCAGGCTTCAAATTTAATATTTAAGTGAAATTTAGAGAAGTTTGACAACCTGTCTGTTTTTCTGGTAAATTTGTATTACTCTGTTTTTCATGTCAGCTAGACTTTGTAGCTAAGTAAACATTTTTGGGTAGGGTTCATAAAATTCTATGTTTGAATATGGAGCAATTATTTAAAACACGTATTTATTTAATCAAAGTGAGTATTAACATTTTGACAAAAGCTTAAATTCCCTAAAATTAAATAACAAACAGTCAACATAATAATGGAAATCTAAACACACTTCCCACAAAACATCCATTCATTTCCTCTTTAGGAATTAACAGTCAAAATCTCAAACGTTCATATTTCGCAACTACAATATCGTTACCAAATAATTAAGTTTCAAGTACACAAGTGTCATTTCGTGTTACCCGTAGCCCGTTTTCCCCGTTCTACCCTCGAACGCCAAAATACTCAATTATGTTTTTAATTGAACAGAGTTGTGTATTTGACGGAAATGTTGGACGTTGTAGAGACATCCCAGGGTTTTAATTATACAACATTTTAATGCACAATATTGTAGTGTTAGAAATTGTGAATGTAATCTTAATTTCGTGTTTATAATTTGTTCGGAATTTGATTCAATTACGCTGCTGTTTTGAAAATGTTTTTGTTTTGTAGCAAGAATCAATTAGTTTCTGCTCCTGAATGTTGCCTCTTGCATTTTGTTAAAGGATAGTATTGGCTTGAATTATGTCTACAATTTTATTTGTTGTTTAGCATTCAAGCAACTCGCCATGCGGCTTGCTTAATTATATCAGTGCTGTGTTTTGCACCTCATGTTATCTCTTTTTTCGTATTATCTTATATGGTTATTGACTTTATGCTCTCTACTTAAAATGCTCAAGTGTATGATTGCCATAAAAGTAACAACAAAATAACGAAAATGAAGGCATTGGGTGGTAGATTCATAATAAGCACTACTTGAAAAAAGTATTTAAATATAGAAGGTAAACATATCCAAAACAAGCCCCACCCAAAGGCGAAAGTACATAAAATCAAGATTTGTGAAATCGGAAAACTTTCGTATCGCGAAAAAATATTCATTATAACTTCGGTACACACCGCTCATACAAATTCTTTGGGGACATGACACTGAGTAGACGCACAGACGCAAAAGCAATTTTCTATGTTATTACGGTAAGTCTTACTTCATTTTGCACCTGACTTATCATCAAACCTTGATCAAAGGTAATTACCACTCTATCTAAACAGTTATAGTGGTATCTTTATATAAATTGTATTTATGTATTTGGTAATATAATTTCTGAAGTCCTTTTGATATTTTGAATGAATAAGATACTTATTTGAAGTGATTTTGAATGATGTTTTTGAATGCCGCGTCTTTGAATATGTAATTGCGATATTTTACGATTAAAATTTCTTGGAAAATTATTAATTAATATATATTGTATCTATCTATCTTTATTATGGTATCTTTTGATTGTGTATTCAAAGTTGTTGGTTTATTTTCACTATCTAAAAATTCTTGTTTTTTAACGATATATTTTTCGCAATACAAAAAAGCAATCCTGTTTCTGTTTTTATGCTAAAGTTTGTGTTCATGCTTCAATCAAAAATTTGCCAGAATTTGGTTTAAGATTGACACCGAGGATTAAAGCGTTAAGCGTAAACGTAGTTTCTACTCAAAATGAGTAGTGTTAGCTGAAACTTGAAATAGAATATAAGCTATATTTCATTCCTACATGAGCGAGCACAATGCAGGGGGCATTGCTAGTATAAAATATAAGTATAATATATAGTCAGTCAAGATATACAGTCCAGTTTCAAAACTATAGTTCACAATATAAACTGAAATACTTATTGTTCAGCTACATCTAGAAGTTCTCTCGATAATGTCTAGATGGGAGTGCATCTCGCCTTAACTGTATCCACTTCTTCGTTATACACTTTTGTTTGTTATTGTTTTTAATTTCAGCGATGGATGCTGGTCAGTTCGAGGACTTTGAACTTTATTGTTAGTATATAGAAGGATGGAAATGTATTAATACGTAAGTGGCACTTATCTATTTACGATGATTGAGTAAAGACCCGTTTGCAGTACATTTTTCACTTACCTGAAAAAGAGTAATTTAATCAATATAAGTATTTCAATAAATAACTTTTTAATAGTGCTTTTTTAATGAACCAGGTTTTTTAAAATCAGTTAGTTATTGATGAAGATATCTGGTAACAGGCACACGATAAAAAACAACAAACAGTCGAATTGAGAAACTCCTATGGCTTTTGAAGTCGGCAGTGTACAAGATACTGCCAAATTGTAGTAGTAAAGTAGTAGTCTAAACCTGTAATGCCCCACTGCTGGCCAAAGGTATCTCCTCTCACTGAAGACGAGTGCAGTGAGAATGATTATAAAAAAAATTGTGTAAAAGTGTAGACCAACAAAAACAGTTTTACGTTTAATACACAAAGAAAAATATTAGATATTCTTGCTCAAATCAAACTCAAAACTAACAAATAACAAAGCGTAAAATCTACAATCAACCTTGAAAATGTATCACACGAAAATAAAAGATTCGTATGTATAAACAAATCAATCACATTGTCATTTTACACAGAAATACGCTTATCCAAAGCCGCGTTACTCGGATAATAACATTACTCAAAACAAAAGAAAATCTGGGTCCCAAGTTTACGATCACTCATATACTCAAAATTGATGTAAACGTACTTATGGCAGTTGCGTGTGGTGATACCGAAATAGCGCAAGAGATTGTGTGGAGCCTTTATTATATGACTAGCAGCCCACCACGGTTTTACTCGAGTTATTCCTGTTACTGTTTGAAATGAGAAATAAGCTTTAACTTTACCGTTGGATATGGCTATCTATACTAATATTATAAAGCTGAAGAGTTTGTTTTGTTTGTTTGTTTGTTTGTTTGTTTGTTTAAACGCGCTAATCTCAGAAACTACTGAAACGATTTGAATAATTCTTTCACTGTTACCTAGATAGTCTATTTATCGAGGAAGGCTATAGGCTACATTTTATCCCGGATTTCCTACGGGAACGGGCACAACGCGGGTAAAACCGCGGGGCGCTGCTAGTCCATTATAAAAATAGTAATTGAAATCGGATAGCTTCTGAGATAAACCCAATCTTTTGTTGGAAATAATGTTCATCGATTTTAAACGGTTAAAGTGTGAAAAAAAAACACTGCAGTTTTGTTGTACTAATAGATACTCGTAAAGTCAATTATAACGAATAAATTCTGCTTAGACATGATAACTAATTCAATGTCTTTAATTTACCAGGTCGCAGCTTGTGAATTGCCCAATATAAACTTTAACGTAATCAGTAAAATAATAATAAGTACAACACCGTTAACAATCTAACAAACAAATCGAGCCACATTTTTCAAGATATTTCCTAAAACAAAACTAGGAACTCAATGTTCCGTATTACGATATTGTTACAATATGACAGACTCTAAACAACTGCAGACCAGTCTACTTAGCCCCATGGCCGATTTCACTCGATATTTTTAAAAGGAATTTATCGAGAATCGAACGCTAGAAGGAAATTCAAATACTTGAACGGTAAAAGCATTTTTGATCACAATTTTTGTTGAGATCTGAAAATTGTAATATTTAAACGATGACATGCGAAACATTTTTAAATATTTTATTAATATTGGATATTTGGATTGCTATTGGATGCTGTCAATTTGTTTCAGTGAGTCAGGGAATACAGTATGACGTGTTAATATTTTTCATAGAGTATTAAAAAGTAATATTGCGATAAATGCTACGTTATGAATACAACATGATGATAAAAATTGTATCGGATTGACATTTGTCTTGTTATTTTTATCAAACCCGCAAAAACATTGAACTAACCTACCAAAATGACGTAACGTTTCTTAATTAACAAATGATTGAGTATTGGGCGGTAGCAGCGACATTTTACTTTTTCTTGTATAGACGCATAACACCTCAGTCCTCTGTGACCACAGTACCAGTAAAGGAGTCAAAACGTCAGATAAAAATGTAAAACAAAAATGAAGTGTATTCGTAAACATAGTTTAAATTCAAAATAACCAAAAAGAGAAACTAAAATTGTACTACTGTAAACACACTCAGAACTTCAACACTCAGATTTGCGTTTTAAATAGTGCTAAGTGAGTTATGAGTGCTCGCTGTATTCCCCTCGCATGTACCGCAGTTAAATGCAATTATCTGTAATACAGAGGAATGACGGCTGTCTTGCTCGAGCTAAACGGTAGAGGAATATCACACTGGCTTGTTCATTTACATCGTTTAAGGGCAACTGACTACCGTACAGTTCAAAAATCAAGACACAATAATGTTTATAGCGCGTGTAATTTCTAACTACTCGTACTATATGAGTTGTAAAGGACCTTGGGAAACTTTGGCCTCATGCTCAACAGTGACATGACGTGGACATGACTTATGTAATCTGAAAGTTCTTACAAGACTCTCTTTGACGGTTATATCGGTTATTCTTCAGTTTCATCCTTAACTGAAGAGTTTGATTTTCTGTTTGTTTGAACGCGCTTATCTCAGAAACGCCAAATCCGATTTGAATAATTATTTTTGTAGAGGATAACCACATTTAACGGAAAGGTTATAAAGTCAAAGTCAAATATTTTTATTCAGTTTTGGCCCCATAAAAGCTCTTTTGATTTATATATCAATATTTTCACAGAAGAGGATACAACGCGGATAAAACCGCGGGGCACTGTTAGTCTCTTAATACACCTTAAGTAATATGGTTGGGTATGCGTCTATGCCTAGCTCATGCAGTACACAGAATAACAGTTTTTCTTTTTGAGAACACATCCTTATAAATACGTCTATCCATAAAACTTAGTTTACAAAGCCCATAAGGTGCTACGGATGCAGTATGTTATTAAAAGTGCTATGCAGGTCTTCAACTCAACTATAACTTAAAATCAAGTCGAACCGACTGGAAAGTAGAAAGTGTCTCGGTAAGATCGTTTCTACTCCATTTCCCTTTTATTCAAAAACTGAAAGACAATTCAAAGAGAATATTCTATAAAGTAAAGACTAAACTATCAATAGTTTAAAGAACAAATGGTACCAATAACGCTATTCTATCGGATCCGACAAATTGGAGTCAAATATAAAACGGGATGTCATTCTACCTTCGTCGAGAATGGTACTCACTAGATTTTATCTTACAATATTACTGTCTGAAAGTCATTTTGGGGCTATGAAAGAAGCGTCACTTGGAAGAAAGAGGAAAATAATATTTTTAAACATAGAACAAAGATATGTATACATAGAAGATATGTCTATACATATCTTTGCATTTTTGTCAAAGTTTATATACATATTTTTTACTTGTTTGTTTCGAAATTCTAAGCTTCTTAAATTAAGCTCGTTTAAAATCTTAGGAACAGTGAAAGTAAATACGGTTAAGTGAGGAAGTATATTCTCTGGTTACTCTTTTATGAGTAGACGTAGGAGGTTGTGTTATAAAAGCCTTCTTATAACCCACATCTGGGACATAGCCTTTATATTATAGCCTTTTGCTATAGGCTATTCAAACTAGCTTAGGCCAACGTTTTTCTTTGGCGATCAATATTTTAACACAGATATGCGTAGCACACCCATTTCTAAGTAATTCACAAATAGGGAAGTGATTTTACTTGTCATATTTGGCATTTTTTGTTGTTGTCCATTTTCACTAAAATGATTTTTTAGCTGTCGTATTTGGCTATTTTTTTTAGTTGGCATATTTGACTAACTTGATTTTTATCTGACTGCAAAAAAAGAGGAGTTTTCTCAATTGGACCTTGAAATAGGCTTTATTACAGTTTTCGTCGACTTTAAAGCACGTTTAGTCGATGAAATAAGGCGTCTTTGAAAAAGACCTTTTGTGTCCGAATAATCTGATTTCACCCTCAGTAAAGTGTATACAGTCCAGTTTTATAGCCTCAAACATTTGTTACGGATGACTCGAAAAGGCATAAAGGAACACTTGTGTTCTGAGACAATGTCCTTTACTACAGAGACTGTTCGGAAGGTCTTATACAGAGGTCATTACAATTTGTTGATTGTCGTTTATGTACAACTGTGTGTCCTTGTATGTGTTCGGCAAAGTTAGGTAGAGAATGACCTTTATATTTATATAGCATCAGCTTTATTCGGAATACTTTCTAACGGTTTTTTGAACTAAAAGAATCTACTACGCTGTAAGAAATTGCGTAACTAAAAATAGAACACGAACAAATTCATTCCTAAGCATAGTTCACATATACAAAACTAACGCAGGCAAACCCTAGTTCCGAAACAACTTTCCCCGTACAAACAATTACTCGTTCCGTGTTTAAGTCGGCGCTCCCTCCACAAAAGAAATTACTTCATTCTTTCTAAATTTCAACTTCGCCGAGGCGAACGTCTAACGGGCGAGAGTTATTTATCTTTGCTACCGTATAATAGAATTTAATTAAGTTACGTGCGACATTGCTCGCGCGCTCGGAATTTTGCGAACTCGCGCCGACTCGATACAGTGTGTACATAGCGTTATGTACGGTTTGGACCAGTTTAAAGGTTTCAAACGAGCCTGTTTGATATTTGTGTTTTATGAAATTTTTGACTGACGGCTGACTGTGCCTACATTTTTATGAACTTTTTTGTCCCTTACTGCGGCACTCAGAGACATCCATGGAATCGACATTTTACTAATTGACGTATTCTTTAATACATTATTTGTCAAAATCACTCGTTAAATCTCTTCTAAGGAAACATTTGACGTCTCCGGGTACGGGCGTTAGTTTATCGTCATATCTCTATAGTTTCAGACTTGCCTTTATTATCTCTACTAAATTTTCCACCCAGTATAGAATTTTACAAAAAAATACCAAATTAAATGAAAGATCCTGTTACGACCTGTAGAACGACAGATCATATTCAGAGTATGAACACTCATCTGTCAAGCAGTGCCAGACCAAGATCCCGGGTTCGAATACCGAGTCGAGTAACGAGTACTTTTTGAAGATCACCAACTTATAGCAGGTAGAAAAAAGAGTCGATAACGACTCTACCCCTCGCTGTACTTACTTCAGTGCCATCAGAAGACCTTACAGGATCTTAAAGGCAATAGGTTTTATTATGCTTTTTAAAACAACGATTCCTATTTAAAAGATATGGCTACATTTATTATTCCAATAAACGTTATTTTCCTCGTTTTAATATCTGGCTGATCAAATTTCCTCAAACTTAAGAGGAAGCGAGAACTATTACTTACGGTTACTTTGTCCGTTGACTTAGTCTGAAGTGGATTATTAACTAGTATCCGTAGTTTGTTGGTTTATAGTAAAAGTTTTCTTTAAAATATTGTTGTTATAATTGTACCAAATTCCAATTTACTAATTATTCAAAGTATTTTCCACCTTACATATTTATTTTCCATGTTTTAGGCTTTTTCAAATACAAAAAAATCTTCTCCAATTCAGAAATGTTTCCGTACTTAAATTCCTTAATATACTTTGCATGGACAATGAATATTAAAATAATCACAATAAAATAACACATTAAGGACAAATTCAATAAGCTAAACAAATTACTATTGTTAACAAAACTATATAAATACCTACAAAATATCTTCATTAAATATTCGTCTATACCCGCATAAAAACTCTTTGATCCAACGAGAACAAAACTCTTTCAAATATCGAACGTTATAAATGCGCCGTGAAATGTCAAACAATAAACAGGTTGCACCGGATATTACGTAGTAGTTCCCTATTATGTATTTCCGGGAAGTAAACTACACGTAGAGGGAACTGGGACGAGAGACTTTGTGTACTCATGGAATTAATTAGTGATTTCTGTAAAAGGAGAGTGCATAGAATTAGTTCGGACGAATTTTCTATGAAAGCGTGTATCGATGAATTTAATCATTTGAATGTTATGTTATAATGATTCTGCGAATATTTCGGGTATATTGGTGGTTTAAAACTAGGTCATTTTGGTATATCCAGTAATGTTGAGGAAAATATTATACGGATACTTGCAGCACCCTATGGTTTTACTCGCGTTGTGCCTGTTCCCGTAGGAATTTCGGGATGAAATAAAGTCTATAACCTTTCTGAATGTAACTACAGAATACAAAAATAATTATTCGAATCGGATGGGTAGTTTCTGAGATTAGCGCGTTCATAAAAACGAATTCTTCAGCTTTATTATATTAGTATACACTAGCAGCGCCCCGCGGTTTTACCCGCGTTGTGCCCGTTCCCGTGAGAATTTCGGGATTTTTTTTACATAAAAACCTTCCTCTTGAATCACTCTACCTATTACAAAAAACCGCATCAAAATCCGTTGCGTAATTTTAAAGATTTAAGCATACAGACAAACAGACAAACAGACACGAAACAGAGACGACTTTATTTTATACTATGTAGTGATACATACATAGATACAACATTTTGTCCACAAAGTCACAAGTAGGGGCGATGCCTATGATTATACATACGACAGGACATAATATGCTGCTTTTAATTCCCACGGCAACGGGTATAAAATAATTAAAACTGCGACAAACAAATATTATAACAAAGCAAGTGGCATTTATACTTTTTCTCTTTATACCTTAATATCAATTATCAAACAATTCAACATTATAAATGCTTTAAACTCCAAAACAAGTATGTAAAATGATACCAAACACAAAAACTTGAAAATCGCACCACTTAAACTCTTTCTACGATAGACAGGAAAGCTGTCAAAGCTCTTTGACTGCTGAACTATTCGAAAGTGTCTCATGCAGCCTAGTCTGAGAGGCAGCGCCGGTAATTCAGAGTTATGTTCAACAAGTTTCGATCAGCTCGAGTGTATGAAATTAAACTTTAATGTTTAGCAGTTTAGTTTTAATTATGTTAGAGAATACACTTGTTTTGGATAGATACTATAGTATTAGGTACTTGATGTTCAATTGTATAAGGCCTCTTTTAATAAAAAAGGGGGGACTATATTGCGTTTAAAGTATAACGTACTCGTAGTTTGCAAAAATACTATATAATAATTAACTATTAAAAGATAAAGTCTTTAGAAAGCTTTATTTTTTATTTAAAAAGTTTGGTTATTCTTTACCATCTGTCGCTAAATACATTTTAAGCCCTATAAATAAACTCGTGCCATTTTTTTATTTAAAAAACTATTTATTTTTAATATCATGCTAATATAATGCCAAAAACTCCCCAAAAGTAGTCTAAGCATCACAGTCATTATTCTAAACACAAAATATTTGACTAATAACGGCCGTACTGAGCCCAATTCGCGCCTCTCAACACTCTGGTAATGCATTTGACGTCAACCGTTGTACTTGAGGTAATTTATTGCACATACGTGCTGTAGGGTTAAATAAACCCTACAAACTTTCTTGCGAACAGGAATATTTTATATGTAACCCTTACCATCGTTAATCGAGTTTTACCCCCAAAGACTTATTACGGAAAAAGGTACGCTTTATTGCTATGAATACTTAATTGAGAATAATTTCGGCTTTCGAGATGAATATTAGTTATGGTATGGTAATGTAGTATGTGTTATCTTTAATTACGGGTATTACGGGTAACTTTTAAGCAATATTAAAAACTAGTTTTGTTTATATTACACAAGTTTTTAGATAGAGTTTTGGAATTGACAATTAATTATTTTTTAGACAAATTGTATGTTGCCAAGCATAGTTTACATTTTATAATTTGCAAAATAAATAATTAATGTTTTTGTGGCATATGTAAGTAGGTAAGTTTGTGTAGGTTAGTGGCCCACCCTGGTGGCATGGATTTTGTACATAGTAAAAAAATATTTTTTGTTATTTTTAAGTTGTCTTATTGAGTAAGATATTACACAATAAATCTGACTATACCTTAATAAGCCTGTTATGATGGTTCAACAGATTTTGACCAATAACAATCAAAAATACATGAGTTATTGGTTCTAGTATAAACTAATACTTTTCAAATAAACAAGTTTGGTGATACTGGCTTTCAAATTCATACTAAATCTGGCTTTCATAGAAATCCTTTCCGATTCCATTTCTCTATATCGTGTATTAATATTAAACATGAAATATAAATAAAACTTACTAAACGTTTCGCCGACTTATTATTTACCCAGCGAGGTAACACGTAGTCTTTATGCGATCGCGTAGCGTTGGCTTCGCGTTATGAAAGTTTTCATATCGACGTCCATTGTGATACCGCTGATATGTTCATATTGAAATATATGTATTTACTTTGTGTTCAGTGGTAAATCTGATCTGTTATGAAATTATAGTACACATTAGATATATAAAATTCAAGTATAAATATAAATTAGGTATGTCAATATGTAAATTATATTATATTCTGTTTTTAAGAAAAATGCTAAATTTCTAATGCGTTTGTTACTGACTTGTTCTTAAAAGGAAAATTGAATTGGAGATAATTTGTCAACCAAGCAAATTTTAAAGAACGACTTATTTAAAAAATATATTTATATATAGCCATGAACAGACTTCACCAAGCAGCCTCGACAAGGCGTGCGAACATTCGTAAGAACTTTTATGATATGGTTTACCCGACCTAACCTAGAAGATCAAGTAAACATATGAGAGAAATCCTTAGTCCTCGTCACCCCCTTCGTTTAAACTATTAAATTATGTAATAATTACAAACCATCTCAATATTTTTTAAGAAACAAAGCTAATAAGCAGAGTTATCTTATCTTCCCCTATAATACCCTAAAAGATAAAACATAATGCGCCTAATGCAAATCCTTTTAAAAAACACTATAAAAATTAAAAAAATCAACAACAGAACCGAAAGAGCTTGAAATAATAATAACAGCATAAAATCGGACAATTTTGAGAACTTCACTTGGCGGGCCGCGGCCGTGCTCTTTGTCGGGGGAGACAGGGGCAATCCGCCCCTTGCCGTTTTGCCCCTACTTTTATAGTGAGATAATTGAATTTCCGCGCACCGGTACTAAACAGGAAGTTCCGCCGGGTTACTTTCAGCGCTGAATATTGCATCGCGATGGAGTTATTATTTTCAATACGATGATTAGACATGACCTCTTCAAGGGTAAAGTGCTGTTGTTTTAAGTTTTGTATGCTTTTTAAGCTTTTGTTTAGATTTTTAAGGCACCTCATACAAGCATAATTTGTTTCACTTTGATTCAAATGTTGAAATCTCGTGATTTTATTCCTTGCCTGTACGATATTTTCTCAATTCTGTTATAGCAAAATTATTAACATATTTACCCATAATTTGTTATCCAATAACTCTCAGTTCATTCTTTATCGCAGATGCCTTGGTGCTGGAATATTTTAAAACTGTCTTCCATATCAAACAACGATAAAACAACGACAATTCTCAAAAATCTTCAAAACGCCAACACGTTCCCAGTTATTGGTAAAAACATCAGCAATTGCCTTCTAAAGCCTCTTTAAAATAGTTTTTGAGAGCTTTATTTGTGAGGCCTTCTGTTCGCGACTCCCCCCCCTACCCCCTTTCCCCCTTCGAACCTCTCAAGCTTCCGTTCTTATTTACACAAGGCGAACCTTCAAAGTTACTCGGCACTTTCTTAAGCACCGGTTGTTCAATTTCAGAATGCGGTAAAGGAAATTGATAATCAATAGTTTTGGAAATTATTTTATTTGATCAGTTTTTGGGTAGGTGGTTTTTGGTTGGGCATTAATTACTGGTTTGGAAGATGTTTTTTTTTGGTTTGGATGGTTTCTTCATTTATTAACTCAATAGTTTTTAAATATATTTTAGTGTAAATGCTATTTATTCGAAAAAAAACCATCTGCCCAAATATTTTTTTAACGTTTTCGTCAAAAGCATTTTATCATATAAAAAAAACAGTTATTTCGACAAAATCCCAACAAAGTCAACATTCGGATAAACATCATTCAATAAACAACATTTAATTGAAAGACCGGACCCTCACATCCACCTGCCGTAATTCAATTGACATTCATACAAAGCAATGCATCAAAAGACGCCTTTGACCGCTCGCCTGCATTGGGAAAGCAGTCACAATAATCTGTACCAATGTGACTGCACTTACACTATCAAAAAGTTCTACTGGCATTATTCCTTTGACCAATACGGAGGGCGCTTTATCCCCAACCTCCCCTAGAGGACACGTGACTACTGAATACGAAACCCGGTCGGAATTAATCAATTTCACTCATAACTATCACATATTAACTTTTCCTTTGCCGTTCAAGTAAAACGAAGCTGGGTATTGTACAGTACGCTATTGATGTCGTGAGGCTTACTTCAGGATGTGTTTGTACGGGCTCTTATTGATTAATACGCCTTGACAAAGTATTAACGGTATTGGAAATTACTTATTTTTCAGTTCTAAGTATTTTGATTGAACAGATTTTGCGGGAACTTTGTAAGACAATTTGTGTTTAGTTTAATTAAATTATTAATTAAGCCAGATAAGGCCTTTGACATGTAATGAAATATGAAACCATATTACTTCGGTGACAAGTACTTAATTTAGTTCTAAAATCGTCTATATTTTGAAAAGGAAAAAGAGAAAGGTTTCTTATATACCTTTTTATAATTTAGCCGGAAGGAGGTCAAAAAATCACTTGTTACATTTTGTTCGTTTATGTAGGACTAGCCGTGCCCCGCGGTGTTACCCGCGTTCTACCCGTTCCCGTGAGAATTTTAGGATAAAATGTATCCCGTGTGCTATTCTAATGTTTAACCTATATTACTGTAAAGTTTAATCCAAATCCTTTAAGCAGTTTTTTCATGAAAGAGTAACAAACATACATACATACATCCTCACAAACTTTCGCATTTATATTAGTAGGATTCATTGAACATTGCTAACCCAATAATAGTTTGCTTAACAACTACATTACGATCTCTAAAACACATACAAGCTTTCCAAATTCAGTTCATCCCAACCCACATTTCATATTAAATCAATACAGCAGACTACTAAAACTCTCAATATTTAAAGACCGTTATACATCGTACAAGTCTGAGCTCTTTAAGCGACTTATACCGTCATAAAGAGAATTATTAACTCGCATGAGTCGCATGTCTGCACTAGTTAGAAAACGGGAGGTAAGCCCTTTAGGTGTTTGGGGAAAATCGTTCTAACTTCGAGTTAAGGAAACTTGTATGTTCGGCACACTGCTTTACGAATTAGTTTTAGGCTTGATTTTCATACTCTATATTAGGAAATTGTGTTATTTAACTTTTACTTTTGCTATCTTTAATGTGCTTATAAATATGTGTGATGGTTGTTTTTGAGCGTAAATAATAAATTTGGATAATAACTTAAGTTCCCTTTAAATACATAATTGTAGAGGACGTTCTTCGGTTATAGATAAATATTTGTTTTGTCATGTTAAATAAATTTAGTAGAAAATCCTATATCCATGTTGTAATACCCTGGGATGTACCACTACTTACTTCACTCTAGTATTGAAACTGTCAGCTGCTTTTAAATATCAACTTTCTATAGCAACGCCTAGTAACCGATCAAAACGCTTTGCATTTCAATGATTCGAAAGGTAAAATAATCATCTGAATTCAATGAAATTAACAACATTAACAACATTCAATGAAATTAACACAATCATAGACAGATACATAATGTATATTAGGTACGTGTCTACAGAATCCTTCTGCAATGTAAAAGGCTTCAAAGATAATTACTATAAAGAGGATTACACGCAACCACTCGCCTAATTAACTATTCAGAACCAATTCCAAAACACCCAATTAAATGGTATTTAACAAACAGAGCTTACAATTTTCCGCACATTTCTCCTTTAAAAGCTTCACAAAAAGTTTACCACTTAACAAAATGCAGTACAAATGAGAACACGATCCGATGTAATCCACAATTACTGGAGACATCGGTAAGAGATTCGGGATAAAACACATAATCCTCTCTAGCGGGAGTGGTAAAGCTCGCTCTACGGCGCGTTTGTAGCTAGACTTGTGTTTTGTTGAGTGTGTGATGCAATTTATAAAAAGACTAGTCAAACCCCGCGGTGTTACCCGCGTTGTACCCGTTCCTGAGGGAATTTCGGAATAAAATGTATCCATGTGTTATTTTGATGTATAACATAATATGTTACTGTAGGGTT
Source organism: Cyclophora albipunctata (assembly GCA_963082685.1). Lineage (NCBI taxonomy): Eukaryota > Metazoa > Arthropoda > Insecta > Lepidoptera > Geometridae > Cyclophora > Cyclophora albipunctata. The sequence goes on from OY720119.1 coordinate 1,230,239, forward strand.
TCATCCAAATCCGTCCTGTAGTTTTTTAGTGAAAGAGTAACAAACATACTTCCTCACAAAATATAGCTGTGCTGTGAACTTCTACATCAAAAATATCAATAAAATAGTTATAGAGACATTATCCCGTACCTATGTTGAAAACCCACGTTGAGGACCATCGTATACACTTAACGTTATATATATCTGCAACTAAGTTCGAGTAGGTAAGTGGCAACCCTGGTGTCGGAGTTTTTATACTACCTCAAGGCCTTCGACTTGGACAACGACAACGATTGAATCAACCGGGACCGACAATTTAACGCTCAGATAGAAATGCCACTATCGGCCACCCATCCAAGTAGGGGCCGAGCTGCACGTTGCTTAACAATAGCAATGAGTGAACATCGCTTTGCTAAACTATGCCACGAGTGCTACAATATCTTATATATCTGTTAAACCAAAACGCTGCAAGTGCCCACTTGTAACTTCATAAAACAAAAACAACTGCATTGAAATGAACCTATGAAATCCGGTATTAAAATTTAAACGAACGTAAAATATTATCGTGTAATCTGTTCGCATGATCAGTAAAATATCAGAGAGTGAACCCAGCAAGTGGCCGACAGCTAGTACCGGACTCCAATCATCCGTGGATTTTGAACAGTTTGCGTAATGTCAGAGGAACTCCCGGGGGAATTCGGCCGAGTTCGGATTTAGCCGATTGAGTACACAAGCCCTCTCGTACGCTTGTCCACAGAAATGGTTATCAATATTTTTGTAAATGTTTCCCGTTCCATTTGATTTTAAATGTTGGATGGTTTAATAATGTTTGTTGAAACGTTTTGTAGGCAGGTGTGGTTCTTGGTTGTGACTGTGTGTTGGTGTCTTTGTTAGTCGTTTTGTTTCTAAAGATGTGTTGATTTAAATGGTTGGTAATCGTAACATACGTCCGTTAAAAAGTTCACAAACTTTCACGTTGTATAATCTATCTATCTATCTATATCAATAAAAATGAATTGTTGTTCGTTAGTCTGCTTAAAACTCGAGAACGGCTGAACCGATTTGGCTAATTTTGGTCTAGAAATATTCATGAAAGTTCAGGGAAGGTTTAAACGGTAAGCATTGACTGAATAAATGCGGGTGAAACCGCAGGGCACAGCTAGTGTCTGATAAATATCGTTGTTTTATGAAATAACAGTATCATAAAGTTATTCGGGAGCCAGTGGAAAGCCTTGATTTTTATTTTCTTACGTCCGTGGAGACTGACATTTTGTTGTTAACGTTTACATTTGGCGCGTAAGTGAAATCTGAAGCACTAAAGGCGAGGTCCTCATGCGTAATTTCTAAACAGAATAGAGTTTTCTGATATAATAAGATATCGTAGATGAACGAAACGCTCAAAAGGATTAAGGATCGAGGAAGGACTGTAAACCGCAACTGCAAGCGATACTGCAGTTAATTTTTATGTGTCTTCATAACACTGGTGCAGTTGCGGTCACTAAACGCCGCCACTGCATATCTTGAAGTCGCCACGCTTGGTACCAACTTCACATAACGCAGTCTACAGTGACAGTTTTCTATCTATGTCTAGATTATTGTATCTTAAAATGTATTAAACTCTGTCATCAGGGTTGGTCATTAAACTATTCGATTATCAATCCTACTAATATTATAAATGCAAAAGTTTGTGAGGATGTATGTTAATTACTCTTTCACGAAAAAACTACAATTGAAACTTTACAGTAATAATCGTTGTACATCAGAATAGCATGGGTTACATTCTATCCCGAAATTTCCGCGGAAACAAGTACAACGGTAGAATATACTTTATAATACGTCCAATAACACTTATGTCCGGAACAGTCCTTCAAGATTGTTACCGAACTACAGATCCACTACTATTTTCCGATAGGGAGGGTTCCGTATCATTCAACTTTTTTATTATCTCCCGAAGTAAGAGGACTTCTGTTGGTATTGACTGGACAATATCAGTCCCTGTAGATATGGGTAGTGTATGTATATTGAAGATTTATTAAGTGGATTTATTATGATTTTGATGTAAGTGACTTATTACTTTTGGAGTTATGATACATTGCGTACTTAAATCCTACTAATATTATAAATTCGAAAGTTTGTGAGGATGTATGTTTGTTACTCTTCCACGCAAAACTTACTGAACAGATTTGGATGAAACTTTACATTAATAAAGGTTATACATCTGAATAACACATGAAATACATTTTATCCCGAAATTCCCGCTATTACGGGAACGGCGTGGGTAACACCGCGGGGTGCGGCTAGTATATGTATAAAACTTTGGACGTGTAAGTTACATTAATCATTAATTAATTAATTTGACGTTTTTTTAACCCAACCTACTTAATATACTAAAATGGTAAACAAAATAACAAACTTGTCACCGTATCCAATCAATGACAATCTATCCACAAGATTTTCAACTGTCAAAAAATTGATTTACTTAAAAATAAACTCTATTGCCATTGGGTTAGGTCACATTTTTTCAGTCGTCACACCCAAAAACATCTCTTATTTCATTATAGTAATTTCGAATGCAAATCACAAAATAAGCCTCATCCAAATGACGTGTCGTTAAGTCAATTACTTCAAGTCGAAGACAGTGACGTACTTTACAAATTCAATATTTCACCTCCATTCGGTTAATCTGAATAGCGACCGGCTAATTCTCATCCGGTCCGGCTAAAATTGGCTAAAATCGTATAAATCCGACCCTCACTGATCTGATTTCAGTCCGACTTTATTTACACTAACTGGCTTCTACTGGAGTGATGTTAATATCATTATTTCGTCCATGTGAAACGCTTTTTTGTTAGTGAAATTCGGTTTTCGATTGGAACAGAGTTTAAGCTTTTAAATCTTTGAAGGGAATCGAATTTTATGGGACCCTTTTAATTATTGACTGGTAATTGAATTCATTTGATATGTTAAGGGGTTGCTTAATGTTGTAAATATTGATGATTTGTCGGCGAACTAGGTGTATGTAAACCTAACCTAATCTGAACATCAAAATTCTGTTAAAATTGTCCAAGAAGTAGTGACAGCATGATAGGTTTGAGTAAACAGAGAAAAATCATTAGATGATTATTCTCAGTGAAGTATATGAAATTAATTTAAACAATGATCTTGCCGGCTGTACTGATAGACACACATAAAGACGTGAAAATACTTACAAGTGTGATGCCGAGGTGCTCGTGAAACAAAAAAATACAACTTGTGAAAATAAAAAAACAAAACACTATCGAACTTCAATAGACGTAATAAATTCCATAGATAGAACACATCCATATATTTCAGTGAATATAGTATCTGTGATACCTTGACTGCCGTGTCCTGCCTGTTTGCACTTAGTCTCATGTTGACTGATCACGGTCAAATGAACTTGCAAAGGAGACTAGTTTGACGCAGTAACGTAACGATATTAAATTCTACTGTAGCAATCGATAGTCGGAATTTGATGGTCTGAGGTAGATGTAGGAGTACACCCTTTTGTCTATATAAAGTAATCAACTTTCAAGTTTGAATCGCTTTATAATAAACTAGCAGCGCCCCGCGGTTTTACCCGCGTTGTGCCCGTTCCCGTGGGAATTTCGGGATTTTTTTTTTTTACATAAAAACCTTCCTCTTGAATCACTCTACCTATTACAAAAAACCGCATCAAAATCCGTTGCGTAATTTTAAAGATTTAAGCATACAGACAAACAGACAAAACACGAAACACGACACGAAACAGAGATGACTTTATTTTATACTATGTAGTGAAGAGTGGGATGTAGAAATAACATTTACATTTATTGTACAATAAATTATTTTATCCTTCTAATATTATATGTATGTATGTTTGTTACTCATTCACAAAAACTACTAGACGGATTTGGATGAAACTGGACAGTAATATAGGTTATACATCAGAATAACACATGGGATACATTATATCCCGAAATTACCGCGGGAACGGGTACAATGCGGGTAGCACCGTGGAGCGCGGCTATGAGGCAATAAACACACACAATAATAAGCGGTCAATTATGTAATCCTTTGAAACGCCGCCGGCGGGCACCACTACTGCCAGATTATTAAAGTAAACTGATCCTTGACGAAGTTTGTTAACAATTTAATGTTTCGCAAATATTGTGAGTATATGAAAATTGAGTTATAACAATTAACTAAATTGATAGGCAAATCTACTTGTATGGAACAAAACCATCGCGATTATTAAGCGGGTTTGTGAATTATTACTATAATATTACTTTAACCAAAGATGCACAAAATCTTGACGATCGAAAGATCTTGATCCTGATTAAGAAATCTAAAACGATTCTAATTCGGTACTGTACCACGTACCTTGCCTCGAATCAGTTACATGAGTCAGATTAAAGAAAAAGTGTCCGTCATGTCTTATAGAGATGTGAAGGAACTTGCACTGAATAGGAATAGATGGAGCAGTCTGCATCGGACTCTCCGACAAGAGCCTTGCTCTTAAATTTATGATGATGATGACCACGTTCCTATAAAAATGTATTTCTTGAATGTAGTTTCGTATTTAACAAATTTATGAAACACCTTGATTCATGGACACTGGTATGTTGTTAAATGCCGGCTTTGATCCACCCATCCAAATAGGAGCCGAGCTGCACGTTGCTTAACAATTGCAAAGAGCTAACATCGCTTTGTCAAATACGCCACGTATAATAAGTCGATACATTTCGATTTTGTTTTCACTAAGTCGATCCATTTCCATTCGGGTCGAAAACTCTTTCATAGAAACTCTATAGACAAGTTTATTACACTTCCCAACGACAAGGAGCTGAAACAAACAACCGATAAAAACAAAAAATGCTAATACTCAATAAGAACCGCTAATAATACTGAATTTATTAAACGACGTAATAAAGATATTATAGTCAATGAAAGTCCCTACTTTATTTCTGCTATTGTTTTCTTCGTAAACTCTTTTCGTTATGAGATGCAAGGTGCTGTTAAGTAGTATAAAGGGCATTTTTTACTGATATATAAAGAGGGAGAATGTGATGGTAGCGCTTAATATATTTTGAATTTTTTTATATTATTAGGAAAACTTTCAAAAATTATTCTTTCAAAAGAAATTACCTGTTAATGACACAAATATCAGAATGAAATTATAACTGAAATAATAGATTTCGTAATAAAGTTTAGAATATATTTTACTGCTGCATAATGCAGTTTAATTATTGATGGAGAATATTATACTCAAAGTACCGGAGAGGCAGATTTTTTTGGAACAAGAGTGAAATTTGAAAACCGCGGGGTCTTGTTTCTCATTAATGAATTCAAAATTAGAAAGAATTCATCCAAAAACTATACAGCTATTAAAGCGGCTGTGAGTGTGATGTAATTTAGTGTGTTTATAGAAATATTTAAAAGAAAAATAATTAATTTAGAATAAAGATAACCATGTAAACACAATAAAAGAACAACCCCGTCCGTCTATCAGACCGTAAATCTCAATTACAGTGTAACGCTACGAAAACCATTTTAATTCAGTTGGAGAGCATTCGAGTTCTTTTCTCGTTTAATTAGATCGGCTATTGGTGGCACCTGAGGCGAGCCTTTGTGTTCGCCCGACCGTTCGGCGCAAATTGTGTCTTCTTCAGTTAATGGTGGACGAATTTCCACCGATGCGTAACAAATAATTTTCTCTGAATTGCTTCTTTTGTTGAAATATATTTTTGATAGCGACATAAAATTGCGGATTAACTTTGTGCGGGAAGGTATTTTATTGTTACTTTCACTGAATAAGTTTCAATAAATATTTTTTTATATATTAGTTATTTGCGTGGCTTCGTACTGAAGCGAACATACATAATATACTTCTTCCATAAAACCGTCAAACATATTATTCTCAAGAAATTTCTCTTCGCGCAATAATATAATTTTGCTTTCATAAGCCTACTAGTATTTTCCTATAATGAAACATTCATCAAATATTTACCCAAAGCACTATTACATAATTAAGTAAACAGAGCGTCCGCCTTACAAACTCGAACAATTTAATTACGTCCATTCTCGATCAATGAACATTATTAGGGACGCAAACAACCTCTTACACGGCAAACTCTATATGAAAATGAAAATGAAAAAATGAAAAAATATTTATTTCCTAAAACCTGGTTTTTACATATAGTTGATTTACATCGGCCCTCACACTAGATTAATCTGTGTCGTGAGGTACCAGGATAAACGATTTCAGATTTAATATTACAGGCGTTCGGCTGGTTTACATTCTTAAAAGGAAAAGAAACATGAACTTAAAGCTAACATATTATAACTTAACAATAATAACACTCGGTTCATAAGAGTTAGGAAATAACAACAATATAAATGTACATTTACAATATGTTTAGAATATATGTATGATATATAATAATCAATGAATATTAATGAATATGGGTGGGTACCTCAACATAAAATATATTAAAGTAAAATACAATACAATGATTAATACATAAGATACATATTAAAAATAAAAATAAATTTAAATACAATCATAATATATGTGTTTATTTAGGTATCAGAAGGAGATTCTCAGTATCCTCATATGTAAGGGAATAAAGCCATTTTTTGATTTTAGATTTAGCTTCATTAACCCCTGATTCTTTAATGCAACAATTTTTCACTACAATGTTATATATGAAATTTTCAAAAAAGGGTCCGAGGCGACATGCAAATTTGGATTTTACTTTGGGAATCTCAAGACGATATAAGCGCTTTTTTAGTAATTCCTTGTATTTAACTGTACCCAGGAGGTTTTTATGCACAGATACAGCAATCTTTAAAAAGTACAGTTGCCGCACATTAAGTACTTGGCATTCCCGATATAGGGCTTCGGTAGGGTATCGGAAGTTTTTACTCAACATTGCTTTCAGCACTGACCGCTGCGCCCTTTCAGCTTCCAGCATGTGAGTTTTGACCGCCCCTCCCCAACATTCAATACAATAAGTTAAAAGAGATTGACTTATGGCATAGTAAACGCTTCTGAGTAGATCAAAGGGAGCACTGCGTGTTAGTTGCCTCAATATTTTAGTAGTAGATCTTAACTTATTGGATATGTAGGAAATGTGTGATGTAAATCTTAGGTTCTCGTCGAGTATGACTCCTAGATATTTGATGGTGGTAGCTTTTTGAATGCTTTCACAGTTACAGCTTTTTACATCCTGGTCATAACATTTATGAATTTTCAAGGTTTGAAAAGATGAAGGGGGGGCAGAGGCGCGTGTTTTATGAAAGCCAATGAATTTGGATTTGTTGGCATTTAATGTTAGCAAATTATATTGCAGCCACTGTGATATGACTTTCATACCATTTTGGGCAGAGACATAAACATCGTCCCATGTACAGCCGTCAAACAAAATAACTGTATCGTCTGCATAGCAGATTATTTCAGCATTCGGTAGGTGGAGTTGGTGAATATCGTTAAGATACAAGAGAAACAGGGTTGGCCCGAGGATACTTCCTTGAGGGACTCCGAATTTGATAGGTTCTACATCACTGCAGTAGGCGCCAACCTTTACACACTGCCTCCTATTCATGAGGTAGCTTTTAAACCAATCGTTAGCCAGACCTCTTACACCGGCTTTGTTTAGTTTGTTTAAGAGCACATGGATAGATACAGTGTCAAAGGCTTTTGCCAAGTCAAGAAAAACTGCCAGGCAACACCTATTCTTGTCCAGAAATGAAACAACCTTACTCGTTAAAAGTGAAACCGCGTCTGCTGTCGATTTCTTCTGCCTGAACCCAAATTGTCGCTCTGAGAGCAAGTTATGAGCCTCAAGATATTTAACTAATCTATTATTCATTAACTTTTCAAGAAGTTTTGAGAAGACGCCCAACAAGGAAATAGGTCGATAACTGTCGGGAAGACTACGATCGCCACCTTTAAAAATGGGGCTAACACTAGCCGTTTTCCATTTATCAGGAAAGACACCAGTACTAAAACTTAAGTTGAAAATGGCAGTAAGCGGAGCTGCAATGTGTTTTTTCACTGCTTTTATTAGTGCATTATTAAAGCCATCCAAGCCCGGTGCTTTATTTTCTTTTAGGTTTTTAATCAACTCTAAAACTTCAGAACAATCGGTGGGATACAGAAATAAAGAATCCGATATCTCGTTTTGACCTCTATTAGGTAAATTATCTTCTGTGCAATTAAGACCATCTAGAATGTTATCTGCAAGTTTTTGTCCAATAGTGGCAAAATATTTATTGCAAAAATTCAATGATTGTTTTTCGTTTTTCTGTTTTGGTAAATTAAGTAATTCAGTACATTTTTCTGTTGATTGGGGGATATTGCATATAGTTTTTATCGTTTTCCATAACCTTTTCGGTGATTTACGGTTTTTTTCAAGTTCAGCTATTTCATATTGGGTTTTTAAGTTACGCAAAATTTTGTTACAGAAATTTCTGTAGCGTCTGTAGGTTATAAGCAGAATGTCATTTCCTGGACTAAGTTTTGATTTTTGATGTAACCGATCCCTGTTTCTCATACATTTAATCAAACCCGGCGATATCCACGGTTTCAGAATTATTTTTGATCTACTAACCCTGACTTTAGTAGTGTGATTTTCAACAATTTGTGTTAGTAGATTATTAAATTTTTCAACTGCTTCGTTTACATCGCTTGTGCCGTATACTTCAGACCAATTGGTTGACAACAGATCTCTTTTGATACCGTCGTAGTCTCTTTTGAGGTATTCGTTACTCATTTTGGTAGGAGCCTTTTTAATTGAAATTCCTGCCATTGTCATGTGATGATCAGTTATTGCCGATTTACATACTACTCCTTCTGTGGGTTTATTGGTTCTTACAAAAATGTGATCCAAACAGGCATTATCCCTAGTGGGTTTGGTAATCGCAGGTAAAAGACCATATTCGGCATTTAGGTATAAATAATCAGAATTTATTGCGGTGATTGAGTCAGGGATGATGTTAATATTCATGTCACCAGCAATGATAAAATTTTGGCGATTTTTATATATCTCAAAGTAACATTCTAGATCTACAAGGAAGCAGTTTATATTGGTAAAAGACGGTGAACGGTAGATTGCCATGATTGTGGCAACTTTTGGTATCTCAATAATAAGGCAGTCGGCTTCACGAAAATTTGGTTCATGAACTGACGGATTCCATTTATCTAAAACGTACAATACCACTCCGCTGTTTTGATTAATACACTTATTGGTTTTAAAAACACGGTAACCGGGAATCAGGGGTATGTTAGTATGTTCGTCAAGGCGACACTCCGTCAGAATGATTACATCAAATTTATCTTTTAATCGAAGTAGTGCTACAGAAAAATCATTGAAGTTCTTTTGTATACTTCTGATGTTTTGTTGAGTAATTTTCAACCCATGTTTTTTAATGATGGAATGGCAATCCTCGATTTCTCTCACGTCGTGGCACTTAATACTTATTGATTCAATATTGTCAAAATTAGTAAAAGCCATATTCGAAGTAAAATTTAAGTGAAAAATTAATCAAACGGAGGAATTTATGTGAGTACCAGGACGTATTATCAGTGTACCATATATGAGTGTTAATATATTTATAATAATGTAAGGTTGCAAACATGATAAAATAAATAATATAAATGAATAATTTAAATAAAATAAAATATAATAAGAAATTAAAAAATTTAGTAATACTAATCTCTTTAAATAAATTAGGGAACCGAGTGTTTTTGTTTACTTTATGAAGTATTTGCAAAACAATTATACAATTATAAAGTGAATTATAGAAAATAAGGTGTAAAGAAAGAAAAAATGATTTATACATTGATGATTTGAGTATCGTTAGATTCACTGCAAAAAATTCTGCTAATGTCTTCAGGCGATTTAATAGCCATCGCCGGTTTACCCTCTTTCTGTCGGACATATACATTTCCCTGGCTACACCAACAGAACTGAAAATTATATCGCTTACATTTGTTCCTAGCGTCTCGAAATAGCGAGCGCGTTTCTCTGGTTAGACGCTCATTAATGTAAACTTTCTGATCAGGTCCATTTACTAGCAGATCCGCACAGTTCAGGCTTCTTCTTGATTTAGCAGCTTTTAGAAAAGCTTCTCTTTTGGATCGACGTATTAGACGACAGACCACGGGGCGCGGTAAATTAGTTCTGCTATCATCCTGTGATCTTTGAGCTTTCGGACCCGCTCGTGCAACCCAGTCTATATCATGTTCAGACAGTTCCACTCCTATTTTATTAGCGGTTGTTAAAATTATGTGCGTAAGACTTTCATTTGGAGTTTCGGGGATGCCTATAATTTCCACAACGTTGCGAACCTGATAATAGGCTTGGGACTTTTGTTCTTGTTGAAGTTGAGCAACCATTAATTTTAGGGAATGGATTTCCTGTTCATTTTCCTCCAGTTTTTGAAGACGGCAGTCCGTAACTGCTGCCGCTGAGCTCAGCTCGTCTAGCCTCTCATGGCATTTGTTTAATGAACAAGTAGCTGTCTCAAGCTTATCTTTTAGAGAACTGATTTCTCTTGTGAGTACTCTTATTTCCGCTGTCAATTCACCTACTTCAGTTGTTGTGTCAGAAGTTTTCGAGGCTGGGCTAGCGGCAGTGGGTGTGGACGGTTTCGATGATGTCGATTGTTTTTTACGTAGGGTGACATTTTGTGTGTAGTTAGATCGAATCGGCGTTGAGTTGTTGCCGCCTGATTTCCTTGCTCCGGAACGGCATGCTGGACAGCTCCAAGTATTGCAATCAATATTTTCAAAATTTGTATTTGCGCAGAGGCCACAATATGTTTTATTACATTGCTTGTTACAACATATAAAGCTTCCGTCTTTGTCGGGAATAACAGACAAACAACCTTCGCATTTCATTTTGAATAGATTGCCTCAAAGAAGAAAGTAGCTATTAGGTAAATTGCGCCGTCCGCTCAGTATTGTTGATCTATGACAAAACGAGTATGCTGCGTCACCGGTGGCCACGACCGGAAGGACCAGACGAAATTGACCCGAACGCGTTGCACACAAAGACGCGATTCGCTTGCACTATGCCGGAACCAGATCGCCACGTGAAATTAAGCACTTGTTGATTATTTATTTAAAACACTGTTTTGTAGTACTTGTTGTTACTAATATGTATTTAAATATGATATGTTTATATTATTTGCACTTAGATTTAAGAATTACGTATTTTAACACAGTTTTTTTAATTAAAATGTTGGGACAAACGTAATGTCAGTGATTACTCGCCAACCGAACGGTCAAAGATGGTAGTAGGATGATAGTAGAAAGATGGTGGTGATATTGCCAAAGTAAATCAATGTTACGGTACTGTGTAATAAACAGCCATTTTCACGTTTAATGGAAGTGCAAGACAGTATTGCTCGGCGATGTTCCGAAGGCTGCACTCGATGAAAGGCGTCTACTCGAATTACGCGACATAACTCTGTGTTTAGTCGAGCGCTCTGTACGGTGTAATTGGTGACTTAGAGCCAATTTGGGAACGATACTTTAGTTTAAAACGCAATTAGTGTCTTATTATTAGTTTTGAGTTGTGCAGTTTTTGGTGTTTGGAATGGTGAAATTTAATACTAATTATGAAATGTTTGTATCCCAAAAAAACTTATACTCGTAATAAAATATATTTTAATGTGTTCCTGAAGTATAAAGCTCAACAAAAAATAACTATGCATGTTTTTATACAAATTATACTTTGCAGTAAGGCGCTTTTATTTTTTTATTGTTCTGTGAAACAGAAAAGTGCCTACAACCTGAAGTTGGAATAAAAAGTGAGACATCAAAAAGCATTCATGTCAAAGGACAAACCGAACAAAGAATGCAAAACACCGAATGTCTCCCATAAAAAGTTATGCACGTTCATGCACAAAGAGTAAAAACTCGGCTCAAATAGAACTCTCTATATTGTTAAAAGCAAATGTAGCTATGAGATTTCGAATACTTTTTTGCTCTAGAAAGTGTGGATTGGAACATCCAGAAAGTTGGACAGTCACGCCCTACGGGAACTCGATGACCGTCTGTCAACTCTTATTTACCCTTCTTTATGTGCAAGCCTTGAGGGACTTCTGATTTTAGCAAAAAATACTACTTTGCAAAACAAAGACTTTTGCGAACGTGATTTCGTGTGACAGCTCATTTTGAAGCTGTGTGGGAGTCTGTCTGAATGACGCTTTTGTTAAATGACATGCTTTCAAATAATATTACATTGTTCTTTGCTAAATTATTTAAAATTTAATAAGTGACTTGGCATTTACACTTAATCTGAATATATTTTAATAGCCTCAGATTCTAGAGCAGTCAAGTGTAACACAATTCAAAATCAACAACGAAGCGTGTTGCTTATTAAATTACTCATTGTTCTTCTTTGAGAATTAGTTTACAGGCTTCTATAACACTGTATATAGCCACAAGTATGAAAAACTACAAATAAAAAATCTGCAATAAACATGTTTTAAAAACAACACTACTGCATTAGCCGCATCATCAACGAAAGCCTATTTAAATCTAGAGGGTGAAATGCACCTAGCATTGTGCCAGCACAATAGCATTCTGACTAATGCCGCGAAACGAATTGAGAACGGGACAAGTTCATTGTAGCTCGAACATAAATAAGCATTTGCTTCGAGCGCTACGGTTCGGTGTGAGTGGTGGTCGGGGGCGATTTTGCATAATTGCTTAGGTGAACTATTTATTTATATATTAATGTTGTTATGTGTGTTTGAATAATGAGAGACACCACTTAGTTCTTCAGATTACTCAAAACTATATGTCTGTAATTAGTTTTTGTTTAGAAGTGTTATCGTTAACTTACTGATATTTTACTTACTGAGTTAAATCAGTTTTACGCTGTGTTTTAAATATATACTTAATAATATTATAAAGAGGTAAAGTTTCTAACTTTGTTTGTTTGTTAGGGCTAGTTTCAGAAACTACAAATCCAATTTGAATAATTATTTTTGTGATGGATAGCCTCATTCAACGGGAAGGTATTAAGCCACGTTTCATTCCGAAATTCTCACGGGAACGGGCATAAAATAAGATGTATATGTGACAAAGATAATATGTTGATCCATTATCGATGATGTTTCATCTGCCAATCCATTTGACTTACCTGTAACAATAAAAAAAAATACATTAAATAAAATCATCCCAAAATTCACTAACTTACTTACTATGAATATGAAATATTGATTAAATCAACATTATAAAACGTTTATCGCTTATAACATAAACCACAAAGGGACAACAACGAGCGTCCCAGGAATTAAGTTCGCACCCAGCGATACTCGTATATTATTGAGAGAGGAAGCATTAATCATAAGCAATTATTTTAAATGTACACGTTGCTACCAAATGAGATGTGGCTTCTCTGCTGTCTATGTGTTAGCTAATTGTTTACGTGGTGATTGCGCCGTTCAGTTTAATGTCGTAATTTTCAAGGAAGTGTTGTTTGCTTGGCTTGTGTAGGAACTTTGATCAGTGAGCTTAGAGTATTGCTTTGGACATTGACATCCACAAAACAAGCAGAGTTCTAGTTTGGGTGCAATTAACAGTGTGTGAATTTGTCCAGGGTATTTCTAGTGTGTCGTAAAATGTGTATAATGTCACTTTGTATTCCGTCGGCGGGCGCACGCGGCGGTTCACTTTTGTATGAAACCGCGGCGTGCGCACGCTTAACGCAGTGTCGGCCCTAAGAACACACTCTAATTCTAAGAAGAAAAACACAATGACCTATAAATATTCAACTCCGAAAATCAAAAAGTATACCTCATACAAAGAAAAAACAATTCCAACCATTTATTGAATAAATTGAAAGGAAAACCGAGAACTTTGCTTCAAGAGCCGAGATACCTTAAAAATGCATCTACATTTAACTGAAAATATTATGTTTCTACGAACGTTGAACACAAACTTATTTTTCCAACAAAAACGACACCCTAGTAGCTAGTCGTGGAAATGCCATATTCATACGGCCTGCCCGAACGGAATTGAATTTAGTATCCACTACAAGTATAAAAGCAGCTTGGCGTAAGGGTTGAGTCGTAATGTCAGCGAGTAAATGAAACAAATATAAATATTTCTTTATTATTATCTATTTTATTATTATCTTTGTGCCATGTCGCCTTTAGGCGGTCTAAACTCCAACACAAGGGTTGGCCACTGACCTATTCAAGATGAATGAATGAATTATATCGATAGTATTAGTAGGAGAGGTGCTTTAGGAATCTGATAAACTGAGCTTAAAATTATTTTTTATTTTCATCTGAACCTAATTTTTCTTATTAACATGACATTGATAACGTAAATGAAAAATAAAGCTTTAGGAAAATACAGATTGTAAAATAATAATTCAAGTGTAAAGTAAATATATTTTAAAGCTGATTATTGGCACTAGATTATAAGATTATGGCAATGGAAAAATGTTTATAGTTTTTAAGCCCGGCTATCGCTTTCCTCTAATTCAGTGGCTACAAATATTTACGGTCTCATACTAACAATTTGCAAACTGAAATGATTTTTGAAACAGTCTCCTGTGGCTCGGAATATTTTTACTGTACAAAGTCGTATATATTTCTAAAATGTTATACTTAAGTTGAAGTTAGACTCAGCTAAACATCTCGGCAGACTTCAAAATTACTGTTTAACAAAAAATCAATTAATGTACTGACATAAAGATTGATGTGTCGTTATTATAAAATTGACTGTTTGTTGAAGTCACTTCAGTTAATTACTCTAACCAATTTTTAGTATTTATTGAAGTAATTTTTAACATACATTTTAGTTATTTTTACATCAGGTAATCGTTTACCATAGGTAAGAGCTCAAAACATGAACGGTCAAAAACGATTCCACTTGCAAAAAAATCGGATGAAAACTTTTACACTTAAAAGAAAACAGAGCACTGCCGTTTTCATAAATAACAGATGTTTTTTTTCTCTTTCTGTTGTATGATGCAAACCCTCGGCTTCGCAAAATTAACGGGTTTGGTACAAAAACAGCGGCAATAAAGATGTTTGAAAATATTGCAGGTTTCAGCTGAATGATGGTATTACAAGTTGGAAAGATTTATAAAGAAATGTTAAGGGTACAGATAAAATAACATTTAATATAGATAGCTATACCTAGGCATTTGAGAAACCGACTGCAAGCATTTTACACGTATAGGTGTTGCTTTATCAACCAAAAAGATTTGAAGATCAAGGAGATTCATTGAGGACGATACGAAATATAAGGTAACATACTAAAAAATAACAAAACGTTTTTCTGAATGTCAGTTTATACTGAAGTTTGTTAAAAAAATCTCCAAGACTTCTATTAAAGCAAATAACATCAATAATATCACCAAAATATCTATCCATGTCAATAAATATCAAAATATTAATAGTTCAGCCGATACAAGTTATTTCGTAAGTTGAGATTGAAATCTGGTAAAGTTCGGCCGATGGATTATAGACTTAACAGAAACCTATCTTCAAGTCAAGTTAATATCGATAACTATCGTACTCACACTCCGCTTGCTTAAGTTTTCAACTTTCTTACTTAATTGAGTGCTTTGAAACTTAATATTGTATCTATAGATTGAGTATTGTTTGTCTTAGGTTACTTAGATATACATATGTAGGCTACCTAGCTGTAAACTTACTTTAAGTTGAACATAGTTGACTTACATCAATTTGGATTGGTTCTTTAAAAATCTTTGTAAGAAATTTTTAAATATGTCGAGGCGTTTAATAAGCTACAAATTTGCTCTGAAGTAGGGAACTGGGTATATGGTATTATCAAACCCTATGTATATTAGAAAGAATATAAAAATTCCTAAAATATTGCTTATTATATTAAAAAACAATATATAATATATATTTTTTTGAAAACTGCAGAAACATATTAAAATTTTACACAACTACAAAGAAATGATGTTAGAATTTGACTTTCTTACGGCTGTACTTCAAACGTCAAATGCTTTCTTAGTAGACTTTTAATGTCTAATTTTCGGATGTAATGTATTAAAAATTACGTCAATTAGTTAAGTGTCAATTTAATGAACATCTCCTAACTTATTAACAGTATACTTATTATCGGCTATCTCAACTATTTACATTTATAATGCACTAGCAGCGCCCCGCGGTTTTACCCGCGTTGTGCCCGTTCCCGTGGGAATTTCGGGAATTTTTTTACATAAAAATCTTCCTCTTGAATCACTCTAACTATTACAAAAAACCGCATCAAAATCCGTTGCGTAATTTTAAAGATTTAAGCATACAGACAGACAAACAGACAGACACAAAAAAGAGACGACTTTATTTTATACTATGTAGTGATTAATTATCAACAATTTTTGTTCGACACCAACAACCCTAAGTCATGTATAAAACCCAGTAAACAGCAGTTAATCAACTATTATCTCCACCCGGCTTCGCTCGAAGTCAACAGTCTCACCTTTCCTGCACGCGTTTAGAATTAATTTACAAGTTTTGACACAAAATAAATCACGAACACAGCATGCTGATTAGACTGAGGTTTGATCTGCTACAGATTTATGTTTCAAAACGTAATTGAATTTACGATGTTGACACTGAGTTTGTAAGTAAGTTGATAATCAATTTGTGGTTATATATATATATATTGGTTTTGAAAGTGATTGAATGTGTAATACTTGTAGAGTATTGATGAAATTAAACGCAAGTTCGTGTAGGTTAGTCGTCAACTTTAATGTCAGAGTTTTTAGACCATCTAAAGGCCTCCCGTCAAGTAGAATTATATATATAAAATTTTGCATATAAAAGCAAAGACCTTCTATGTGAAGGTGTAGTTGTTGGCTGTGATCTTTAGATGACATTTACTGTAGTATATGTGTACGTATAAGATACTTATTATTATTAAAATAAAAAATAAATACACATTTTAAATTACATTTTTAAAGATCCTGAAACCCATATTGAATAACAAAACGCACAACATAAAAAACATAAAGTTTTAATTTTGACCATACTCCTTTATATTACCAAAAAACTTTGCGTAAACATCGTAGTCAGCAAGGGTCATCCTTGACTCGAAACTTTTCCTATTAAACAAACATTAATAACAACATTTTGAACAAAATAAATCTAAAGTTTATATTAAAATAAACGATAAACGCAAGCCCGCCCTCAGAACTCTTCAGAAATAATCCAACATACAGAACCTTCGCCTGAAATCATTATTTTTGGTTAATAGCTATTTAAGAGTTGCTCTCAATTGTAAGCACTTTACATAGAATACTGTAGAGTTTAACAATAATATAGTTATTGTGATGGAGTTTCGATACGGAGTTCTTAGAAACCATCAACAATTATAAAATTTTGAAGAACACTTTTGTACCTAGAACGAATATTTATTTAGTGTTTTACCCTTTTTAAGAACGGCGATTTTAATAGAAAACGAGTGTTGGATATGTGAAATTTCAACTTTTCACTTTGCCTTTACAATTTACCGGCTCGTAAACTCGGTCGATCTGAACAATACAATACACGATATATTACGAGTACTTATAACTTTAATTTCAATAAGTCACACATACTATGGATAGCCTGAGGGAAGCTTTTATAAAAAAATAATACCTTAAGCAAGTACATTCGAGTAGGTTAGTGGTCAACCCTGGTGTCGGAGTTTTTAGACCGCCTAAAGGCTTTCGACATAGCCTGAAGATCGATACAACCGGGACCGACAATTTAACGTGCCCTCCGAAGCACGGTAGCGCTCAGATAAAATTGCCACTATCAGCTACCCATCCAAGTAAGGGCCGAGCTGCACGTTGCTTAACAATGAGTTTACTCTGCTCACTCAAACTACGCCAAAAGCGCTACGGTTACCTTAAAAGCATCTTTGCTTACTGAACGCGTTCAAAAGATGCCTTTAATTGTATTTTGCCTCTAAACTCAAACACATGATACAATTGATAATTATTTTCAGTATATCGCCCCGAGTATACCTGACCGGTTTAATATTTTAATCCTACGTACTGGCAGCATATAAATTCAGTGCGAATGCGAACATTTATGTGAGGATTTTCATAGAAATCCAACACGAATGTCGAACAATTTTGCGGTTTTCAGAGTAAGGCAAACAGGGGTACGGAGCGAAAGTTGGCTGTTACCAAAATCTGTTTGAGTATTCGATGCAATGAGTTTTTGAGTAAATAACGTACAGGAATTATTTTCGTTATTATTTTTAGACGTGTTTTGATTGATGGCTACGGATTTTTATTACGGTTTTGAGATTTGATGAAGTTTTATGATCAAACTTTGTTGTTCCTTTAAGTTAAGTGAATCGTTGTTTATAACAAATCTTTCTTGTAAGTATTTAGTTAGGTGCTTATAAAGAATTAAAATTATGATTTCCGGCCCTATAACGTACGTCTTTTCAAGTTCGAAGGTTTCAAATCAGACTACTTATTAGTTACTGGTTTTAATACTTTTCAACTTAAGTTTTTAGCTTAAAAGTTTTGAATAGAAAAAGGGTTAATATTGTTTTATCCCAAAATTCTATTCAATAGAACTTAAAAATGGCTGCCTATCTATACAGTAAGTTAGTGTGTTCCATTTCTATTCACCAGTAAACAAAGGCATGGTAATGACATTGTGAACTTACACAATACCTTGTTACTAAATCGGATACATTTACAGGCATCGTTTGCGACGAAATGCAGTGGATTTATACCTCGCAAACATTCGAATGCTGCTAATAAATCATCAACGTTTTGTCAGGTGCTACAATTTGTATTGCTTTCGGAAGATTTTTCAATTTTTCGGCTTGTTATCAAACGAGCGTAGAGAATGAATTATGTTCTTGACAGGTCAACGGCAGGAAATTAAAATTTGTTAAGGATAAACAGTTTTTTTTTATAAATTCTAGAGGCAATATCATAATCCTCATTTTTTTTGCTTAAAAAATTGCTTATTGATTCGACATTGGGGTTTTGGACTGGAAAAATATTGGAAGTATATCATCTTGGTATAAAAACAACACATAATTATTTATTTTATAAAAACTGACTAACCGCTAACCGCGATCCAATAGATGGCGTTTAGTGTGAACATTTTGTAGACCGCGCTTGTGTTATTTGTGTGTGTGGGGTCGCAACCGTACATTATGTTGAGCAGGAACAATTCTTCATCTTTATAAAATTATCATACATCACTACATAGTATACAATAAAGTCGCTTTCCGCTGCCTGTCCCTTGTATGCTTCTTTAAACTACGCAACGGATTTTGAGGTAAAAAACATCCCGAAGCTTCAGCGGGAACGGGCACAACGCGGGTATAACCGCGGGGCGCTACTAGTACTGCATACCATAGTTCCAAGTACATTCTTCTTCTTAAAACTTAAAATGTAAACAAACAACATTTACAAAACCAAATAAGTTCCAAACACACTCACCTCTCTTCAAATACGTAATAAAATAATGATTAAAGTGAATTGAAAAACAGTTCAAATATCACTGTAATTCGATATCTTTCAGAGTCAAAGCAGGGCTGCAGAGCTTGTTGGCGTAGTGGCACGTCGGCAAATATTTAAGGAAAACGATGTGTTCCTTACATATGAGACACTCTACAAATAATACTAATGTAATCACAGCAAGTTTTAATTAATTATGTGTCTGACTTTCGTTTGTTTTTGTTTCAATTACATTGTAAAATGAAACATAACACGAGTATAATAAGATATATATTATCAACCTAAATAAAGTATAAGGCAAGAAAATCATATTAATTATAGTTAAAGTAATATTGACGCTATAGTGCTGATAGTATTTTGTATAGTATCTTCTGTACGCCCCACAAAACGTAAAATAATAAACCAATAAAACCAACCCCAAAAACTTAATTAAGAAAAATAAAATCTAAATTCCGAGTGTGGCGTTCATAAATTATATTAAATGTTTATTGGGCTTGTAGAGCCCTGGATTGTCCAATATTTGTCCCCGGAAACGCCTTTTATTTGGGCTATAGGTACATATCCGCTTAGGGGCTCTATTGATTCTTTTACGATTCACCCTTTTACTTTCGCATGGAATTGGTAGTAAACAATAAGTATTATTTAATATAAGAATTTATTTTGGATACAATGATAATATTGTTTTTATATATAATATAAAGTACATTGTATAGTATAAAATAAATATGTAATTGAAATAATGACAAAAAAAATGTTAATAGTTTCACAA
This sequence comes from Cyclophora albipunctata, assembly GCA_963082685.1. Classification (NCBI taxonomy): domain Eukaryota; kingdom Metazoa; phylum Arthropoda; class Insecta; order Lepidoptera; family Geometridae; genus Cyclophora; species Cyclophora albipunctata. The sequence goes on from OY720119.1 coordinate 1,250,468, forward strand.
AATACTGCCGTTTTCCGCTAATTGTTTATTAAGATTAATCAGTGGGAAGATATTGTTAGGGTCAACACTGCGTTAAGCATGCCCGCCGCGTTTCACTTTTGTATGACACCGCACGCGACGGGCGCACGCGACGGTTCACTTTTGTATGAAGCCACAAGCGCGGGCGCACGCGGCCTGCTCACGCGGCCGGCGCACGCCGCGGGCGCCCGCGATGGTTACTTTTGTATGGAAACGCGGCGTGCGCACACTTAACACAATGTCGGCCCTTAGTGTTAACTTTCCAATCACACCCTTATTAGATGGGTGATCGGTAGGAAAATACTTATTCCCTCTGACATAGAGTTGATTTTCGAGCAAGCTTAACTGTCTGTTACTGTTGCAGAAATCGTAAAAACATATAAGGGTTTTAAACGTCTAAACAGTCGGTATTTGCAAGGTTTGACCAATACACGATCTTCGACAAGGCCAAGGTATCAATTTAGAAAAAAAATCGCATTTAATGTTACATTAAAGCGGGTTGGTGATCTCAAACCCGAGCCATGTTTGAAAAGTAGGAAATATGTATCGCTCGACCCGGGAATTTAACCCGGGACCACAGTCTTGGCGGGCGAGTGTGCATACCACTACATCACTGTGACGACCATTTTTTTTATCCATTTGAAATCTTTCATAACAAACGTAATATAACTTAGTAATTTCACTAACCTAGTGACCTACTAGGCAATCTATAAAATACATGCTTCGGTTTGCTATCAAGTCATAAAATGTTACATTCATCACCAACCCAACATTATTAAACACATTCTTTGCATTCAACATTTTAAAATGTTTGAAATGACTTGTCGTTATGACCGAAGGGCATTCCGGACCAAATTCATTACTTTAGTAATTTGTTTCTGATATGAAATTCCTAAGACTCTCGGAACAATTTACGTCACAGAAACGAGTTTTCAACTTTGGGATGTGTTTTAGGTGTGCAAAGTTTTGTACTGGATTCTTAAATCGTTATGAACAAGTCGTGTTAGCACTTTGACTATATTAGAGCAGAGATTTTGGAAAGTTCATAATCATAACCTTAATAATTTATTCGTAAACACGGGTCTGCATCATTATGCTCTCAAGTATGATTTTCTTTAAATTTACGAGTACCTAGATACCGTAACTAAAGACCTTATATAACATTATGTCTACTTATTATAAAAATCCTTAAGCGAAAATCACCAAAAAATTTTGTTACCACTAGTCTGACTTCAAGAATTCTTTTTGTATCAGATAACCACATTCAAGATAAAGATTATAGGGCAATTTTTATTCCGTAATTCCCACGGGAACGGGTTCAATGCTGGTAAAACCGCGGGGCGCTGCTAAAGTCTTTTATATATGTAGCAGGCTTTTTCCCTTACTTATTTCATTACCTATTTTAGTAACGTGAAGTATTTCAATCTAAAAGTAGTTAAAACAAAAATATTCAATAACTGCTGCCTTCAATAACTGAGCTCAAGTATCCGTCCCATCGTTTTAATGTTCCGTCCGTCCATTACTTTAAGTTCAATTAGATGATATCTGACGTTTATAGTTCTTTATGCATTCAAGAATTGAGATTATGCCCTTCCAGTGTCTAGATAATGCTTTTTAACGGCAGTCCGATCATTATACTGTACAATATTAGAGTAATGAAAATTTTGTTCCCTTTTACGAGCTTCCTTGAAGGTGTCTCGACCTGGTTTTTTAAGAGCTCCTCTTTTTAATGCGTGTCTATTTAGTTTTATGGCGATGGTCGTCGTTATTTTATATCAAGTTGCGCATAGACTGTTTAATTTTTTTTGTTTTTTCTTTGCTTTAAGTTTCTAAAATTTTATGTCTTAATCACAATCAATTTTAGTGCCTTCAATACCTTTTTTTGATCTGTTATTTAAATCTTAAATGTCATGTTTTAGTCGCAATCAATTCTAGCGACATAAATTATAAACATGTTTTTAATTGGTTGGTTTTTATGAAACTAAATCTATCTATGGCCGCACTGAGAGACGTCAAATGCTTCCATAGAGATCTGACAATTGATCTTCACATGTAATGTATGACAAATTACGTCAATTAATTCAGTGTTGATTTAATGACGACTCTGAGTGTGGCAGTGAGAATCTGTGGCTTATTTTATATAATTAAGTCATATCAAGTTAATACAATACAGCTTCGTAAGAAAATGCTTTTTCTTTTAGTATTTATTTATCCTCAGCTCATATATTGAGCTAAGCTAAATGGACTAAATCAATTCCCAATCCACTATCTCGATCATTTACTTATTCAGATTTTATGAGCCATTCCCGGACGATGCCAACTTTATGACCTATCCTGGCTTTAACACAACACAACGCAAAAATGTTACACGATTCTCTACAAGGCTAAGGTTTTCGTATATATCTATATTGTTATTTTAGTAAACGAAAATGGTATACTTTGTGGCCACTATTTTTATATCTAGTTGAAAACAATGATAATATTAATGCTTGTTGGAAATTTACACTATCAAATCGCAACGACAAATATGTAATACTAGCAGTGCCCTGAGATTTTACCCGCGTTGTACCCGTTTCCGTGGTAATTTCAGGATATAAAGTAGCCTATAACCTTCCCGTTCAATGTGGCTATTTATTACAAAAATATTTTTTCAATTTGGACCAGGAGTTCCTGAGATACGCGCATTCAAACATACTCTGCACCTTTATAATATTATTATAGATGAAAACTTAGGGACAGAATGATACTTGTTTAACTTTCATTTCATGTTTAAATTGTATTACAATAACATAATTGTCATTACATGTGTCGAGTTATTTCATGTTTTATAAGTTTTGGTCTATTTTATAAATTTGTTATTTATTTTCCTCCTGTATTGTCCCAGTGCAGTGCAAAGGTCTCCCTGCCTCTCCCTCTTTTCAAGCTGTCTTTATTCCCAGTTGTTTTGAGGCACCTACTTTAACCATTTGATCAAACAAATAGCTGCAAACATTAGACAAATGCTATTCATAGATATTGTATCACGCCCGGCACGCCCTCTGGTGACAGAGAAAGGGACCACAAATTAACGTATTGTCAGCGAAGATGATTAAAAACAGTTCTTATCGGAATGGTGCCATTAGTGGCAGACTTAACTTGAGCTGTTTAAATCACACGATTTATAACTGACTAAGGTAGTTCCATACTATAATATTACTAGCTTAGACTTCAGCCGCGTAGGAGTCGAAATGTTTCTAATAGGATTTTTAAGTGAAAAATCGTTGCTTTTACTCACCGCCCAAATAACTTTAACAGGCAGTCAATTAAATACACCTGGACAATACACTCAGACATTGTCGCGTCGTCGCCAACAGCTAAATCTGGCACTATTATTGACTCCGGGCGGGAATCGAATCAGCAACACACAGCGCGTTCTCACATACCACTGTGCCAACAGGCTTGTCGAAAATCAATACAAGCATATATGTATATTTTAAATAAACTTCTCACCTAAAAATCGTAAGGCAATCGTGTCGTTAGCATAAAACAGCTCACTACTTGCCAACTAACTTTTATGATTGATGAAACCGACGAACGATTTTTCCATTCATCATTGTTAATTTTATTGAAGTGTCGTATGTGCCGGTGATAAATTAAAGCGAGCTTTTAATTCACTATCTAATAAAAACAGGTGCGTCAGTTGTTCTAATGGGCTTACTGAATGTTTTATTGGTTTCCTTGATGGGGTTTTGGGTCTTTTTTAATGGTGTTTTAGTTAAATAATGACTGTATTGTAGTTTAATAACGAGCGATGCAGGGCTGGCGTTTTGCTTACTGATGTGATTAACTACTGTAGATATAATGATCAGATCAAATACCCTTTCTATGGAAAAATTATACAAGTATGGGGCGATACATTTTGATAGTACTTGTAGATTTTAATAGAGAATGTATCTCCCTATTGAAAGTTTCAAAGAAGAATGGTCGATAAATTAATATTATGGCTAGTTCTACTTATGTTATTTTGTAACTTTGTTAGGTATATATATATACATTGTCGTAATTTATTTAAAAGATAAATATTCAAGAAAAACATACTTCATTCACCCAAAAGTACACTCGCACACAAAAATAAACAACCCAATTACATCAAGGTAGAAGACAGACCAACAAACAGGCTTCCCGAAATAAGCAGTCACATCGAATCAGCCGCTAAACTTACACGCAGAACACATAAATTCGTTACAACTGATTACTGAGTTTGTTGAGACTTATCATCTTGACTGTACCTGCTTTTTTCATTGTTGTTGGCGGAGTACATTAACTTTTCTTGTAAGAGTGGTGTTGAGAAGTGTTTTGCTTGAATTAAAATCATAAATTTTGTTTTTCTTAAATTATCTTTAATGTATTGAATGCCACGGTAGTTTATTGACATATTCTATAAACCTTTAGGAAAATTGAGGTGTGCAGTTCAATTCCCGAGTAGAGCGAAGTGTATTTTTGATTTACTTTTACAACATCACCAACACGCATTAGTCTTACGCGCTGGTTACGCCTAATACACTTCATTGCACTGATATATTCAGTAAAATAAGAGGTTTTTCCCTAGCACTAGGTCTTTACAAACTAATACCATTCATTATGTATTATTCTAAATAATAATAAAAAAGTCCTTACTTAAAATATAACACGTAACCCAATCGCATACAAAAGCAACATCAAAATATTTTGTTCTGGAAATACATCAAACATTATCCGCCCGTAATTCAGTAACGAGAGTACATCGTATAAGCACGCACCTTTACAGTATAATCTCATACAGTAGCAAAGTTCATGAGAGTCGCGCACGCCGTTCGCTGTAATACGTGATCCGACTAACATAGCCTAATATTCATCGGTTTAAATCGACTTGATGCAAAAGAAAGGGACGAACCCATACGATAGAAAGAGACCACCTTTCGCCAAGATTTCGTGACCTCTCAACGGCTAGAAGCAGTAGAAATATGGATGGTAATAACATAAATCCCGTTGGCATATAAAACACTAAACGTCTTAAAATGTCTATGGGTTTTATGGGGCCTCTGAGGTTTTTTGGGGGCAATTGAAGAATAATGGCTGTTGAAATGTGGTTAAATCTATTAAAGTTAAAGATTTTATCCTTTGCACTTAGTTGGAAAAAAACATTTATTGATTTTACTAGTTACTCGTAAACATCGATTTTGGAATAAATGATTTTAGTACAAATTTTAAGGCATATAATAAACTTTTATAAACTTCTCAAGCCTATTCCTCCTAGATCCTCCTATTGTCTTAAGTTAACAAGGAACTTATAAGTGTTTGTCAAACAACGCATTGACATTATCAAAATCATTTCGTATCACATCGTGATTGGTCAGTCGAGGGCCGCACGAGGTCCGCAGCTTCACTGCGCTTCAATGCAAACTCACTCTTTGGTAACATGTTTCAAGCCTATTTTTTTTACCAAAACAAGTAAAAAAACAACCTTAAATACCCATCCGAATCCAATCTCCCCATCATCCTTACAAGATCGAAAGACTTTGTTTTGAACAGTATAACATCATTTTCTCTTCGTAAAATCGTGTTTTCACACATGAAGTGTGACTCGGGACGTACAAAATTGGGATACTCATTTGTATGCGTGGCAATCACGGGCTAATCATAAATAGGGTGGGGGCTTTGATGCACCGAGCGTGAGATAGAGCTACTTTGTTGATGTGTAATGTGTGTATCGTAGATGTGGCATTGGTATATTATATATAGAACATAAAGTGCCGAAGGCTTTTAGGTCTATAAACTCGAATACCACGGTTGGGTTTTTCGTAATCGGATACCACACCACGGTTGGGCAATAACCTACCCGAACTCATTTGGTGATTCACAATATGTTAAGATTTAGTTTTTAAGGTGGTCTACAAACTCTATTAGCTGTCTGTAAATCTTATACATAGACGCCTGTACTCAGAGACGTCAAATGCTTCCATAGGAAACATTTAATGAGTGACTTTGACATGTAATGTATGAAAAATTACGTCAATTAGTTAAGTGCCAATTTATTGAACTTTGAGTGCATCATTCATATCAATGCTTTTGTTTTAACTCATTACTTTGAATATAATCAGCTTCGATCAACAATACACAACTAGATGTCGGGTCGGCGCAAAAAATACGTCTCGGTGAATAAGGCCTCATTTGAAAAGTGAGCTCTTATTTTATTCATAAGATTAGCTGCTTTATTGCTAGGTGTCATGGTTGTAATTAGGTTGAACTTCGAACTGTTTTAAAACTTTTGTTTCAGTTCGGTAGTAAACAAAATAAGCTGTCACACGTCATCCACGCGGACTTTTATTTAGCTTTGATTTAGCTTTGATTTTGTACGTGACCCGATATCTAGTTATGTATTGTTGATTGAAGATAATCAGACACTAGCTAAAATTTAAGAAGCTGTCATACCAAACAATAATTTTTAAGTACAATACTATTCTGTAAGGTTTCGTTACGTGTAAATCAGTCATCAAAAACCATCTTTGTTTAATAAAACATCCAGAATACGAACTCTACCTTCAGTTGCTAATTATGCAGTGCGTCCAGTCCGTTGATTTCCCAGAGGGCACGGTGTCCTATGCACTGTTTTAATCATATCTCTCCCCGGAAGAGATTGCATCTGAACAAATAACCGTACCGGTGAGTACTAGATCGCCCTGGATCGCACTGGATCGCAGTTTGTAGTGATTGGACAATACCTATTTTGGTAGTTGTATCGATTCGATGTTTTATCGACTTTTTTGTTTTTAGTGTAGAATTTGTTTTTGTTTGATTTACAATTATTATGTTTTGTTGTGCTGCTTTTTAATAGTTTTAGTAGAAGTACAAAGTTTGAAAAGAAGCGTAATTTAAGCATAGATATTATGTTAGTTTTGTATTAGTCTCTAATGGTCTAACGGCAGGCTAAAAGCCTCATATCTCATTTACCAAAACAATTAATAAAATATGACGCATTTAACATAAATACAGCTTCACTTAGAATCAGGAACAATCATTCACGACCTAACAAACTTAAATCTTTCCAACCATAAAGACTAAAATCTCCAAGTTCGTTGGATTGAAATCAAGTCTCAATCAGCACATCCCATCACTATTCCAAACAGATCGCTGTGTAATTTACTGTTACGTTTGTTGTTTGAATTCCCAACAGTTTGTTTTTCGGATACGTATTTAAACCTGCTGTGGACTTCATTTCAGCACAATTTTGTTTGAGAGTTCACACAAAATAAGATTCGATTATTTTCTGTACTGAGTTGGGATGACTCAGGAGTTTGGTGGCGATTTGATATGGAAATGTTGTTGCATGCGAAACGTTTTGATGTCTTCTTCTATTTATAATACTAATCTATACTTATAAATATAATAAAGCTGAAAAGTTTTATTTATTGTAGTCTTTACGCCTCGGTGGTCTAGTGGTATGTGCGCTCGCCTGCCAAGACTGAGGTCCCGGGTTCAATTCCCGGGTCGAGCGAAAACATGTTTCCTACTTTTCAAACGTGGCTCGAGTTTGAGATCACCAACCCGCATTTGGCAAGCGTGGTGATTATGCCTAATCCTCCTCACTGTACTGATAACTTCAGTGAGATGAGGGGCCTTTGCCCAGCAGTGAGACATTACAGGCTCATTACAGGCAACACTTTTTTTTTATTTTTTTTTATTGTAGTATTATTATTGTTTGTTTGTTCAACGCGCTAACCTCAGAAACTACAAATCCGATTTGAATAGTTCTTTTTGTAATCGATAGCCACATTCTCGAGGAGGTTTCTAGGCTATTTTTTATTTCGAAATTCTTGCGGGTAAAGCCGTGGGGTACTGCTAGTGCCACACATGTCGAATTTCAGACGTTGTCTTTAGAATCCACGGAATCGCAGCTGTTAACTTTTTAAATGAATATGAAGTTATGCCTAGTCGTGAGAGTGAGGTTTTCCTATTCTTAGTGTATGTAAGATATTACTAGAATATATATGATATTTTTTGACTGACCCGTCTACAAGTATACAGTCAATCAGTGTAATTCTATTGCATTACCCGTGTATAACATACCTACAACTACACACAATATCAAATTACGTCTAGTAACTTAAACAAGGCCCAAAAATCAAACGAGCTCACAATGTTATGAACAGCCTAACAGATCGAGTTATTGGCTCGGCAGCTAATAAATAAGCAAATAAAGTAACATTGTTAATATTCATGACTGTATTACCGGTACGTGGAACACCACACAGCCGCGTCTCTTCAACGAAATTATTATTTTCGGAATACTTTGATGAGTGGTTCAACTATGGTTTTGGTAGTGATTCTGAGAATGCTGGTGGGAAACTGGTGGTTGATTCTTATGGTTTTAGGAGTGGGTACGATGCATTAGTAAAACGGTTGTTAAACAGCGTACATTAGCTGTGGATAGAGATTTGTGGAAGATGAACTTCACCGTATAGTTAGGTAGGTCAATTAAGATATTCATGCTTTATAAAATAGATTTGAAGAGAGTGTTAGTTTGTTGGAAATGTTGAAAATGATATTATGATGGAGCTGCTTGATAAATTACTTTTATGACGGCTACACTTAAACAGAATGCTAACGCTAAAGCCAACTGTAATTCAGAAATACCCACAAGAACGGTCACAAAGACAACTAAACCGCAGTACGCTGCTACTAATATAGTCTTCTTCTTCTACTAATATAGTAAAATATACATATTCCCAACAACACTACGAGTGTAAACAAAGCCACGCATAAACTATTTCTCATTCACTTGACGTTATAAATAACCGGACCCAAATACAGAACGATCACCAGAAGGGTTCCGTACAAAAATAAATAATAACAAAAAAAAGAATGAATCTCAAATGTGTTGAAAAAAACCTTTGTGCTGTTGGCTGTACGTACTATGTACGAGTATATATTTTTTGCTTGTATCGTTTCAACTTTGATATTGTATTAAGTGTTTTAGAAGTCCTCGATAGTTTTTAAACATGCTCGATGTCAACTATCTTTATTTTTATTAATACTACGTTAAACACGACTAGCCGCACCCTACGGTTTTACCCGCGTTGTGCTTCCGTAGAAAATCCGGTTGAAAAATAGCTTATAACCTTTCCGTTGAATGTGGCTATGGTTTACAAAATAAATTATTCCAATTGGATTGGTAGTTTCTAAGATTAACACGTTGAAACAAAAAAAATCTAACTTTTCATTAGTTTAGACGTGTTTATAACGTCTTAAATAGTGTATCGAGATCATGCCTATGCCAGATAGCTTCTACCATGAAACGAAGGAATAGCTAGAGACAATTAATTCTTGAGCCCACTTGAGTCTCAAGACTAACTAGTTTGATGAGAACAAGATGTTTTTAGTCTGTCTTGATTATAGTGTGAATCAGGGTCAAAAGATACGCCCTATGTAAATATCTGTTTAAAGGAAAGTGATTTTCCCTCATACAAACTCCAAGTGTAAACGCAACTTTTTAAAGGTTAATCTATCATCGTTACTCAATATGCGTTAGGGTTATCTCTACGGAGTTGAGAAAAACAATTTCTTTAAACATCCTCGAGTTTTTATAGAGTGTTTGACGAGTTGGCAACTTGGAATCGTTTTTTTCTTGTTACGTTTAATAGATACGATTTAACTTTGTGATTTGTTGAAGGTTACGATGAAGAGTTTGGTTGGTTTAATTATTATGAACTGCTATGAAGTTAGGAACATATAAGTTCCTTTGTAGTAAGTATTTACTTTGTAATGTAAATAGTTTAATTTTTATTTTTTATTTTTATTTTAATTTATTTGGAAAAGAAACAGTAACTTATACTAAGGAAAAACAAAGTATAAATCTAAAACACCATTTATTGTGTTTTCGCATATAAAAACTAAAAGAAACTTGTAACTATCCTAAAAAAAATACATAAAAGAAAAAGTAAAAAGAAAGAACAAAAAAAACAATTAATAATTCACCACTCACTAGTATTGAAACGCATCCAACGCCTCGTCAACATGTTTCTCAAGGCTTCCGGTGACGTAACGAATAGATCGAAATCAGGTAGATCTACCATCTCTCGATTCATCTCTTGAGGACATCTTACAAAAAATGAATTCTGCCTAAAATTGGTTGCGCAGCGAGGAACCAGCAGTGTGCACTTTCTCCTGGTATTAATCGGAGCTTTAACGCCTATTTCACCCAGTAATTCAGGGGAGTCAACCCTAAAATTTAATAATTTCGAGAGAAATACTGCATCCGCAATGAGACGTCTCACTTTTAATGGAAGTATATGATGTTTACTGCAGTTACTATTGTAGTCTTCATCATACACTTAACATTTATACTGTACATATTTAAGAAAGTTTGCTTGGATTTTCTCTAACCTATTGGTATATACTTCGCACAGAGGATTCCATACCTGAGAACAGTATTCAAGGTTACTTCGAACGCAAGAACAATATAAGATTTTAATCAACTTGATGCTATTGAACTGCGAACATTGTCTTTTAATACTATTATTAACGTATTACTTCGATTTTTTCGCGGCACGCGGTTGTTTTAGTTGTTCTGACTTTGATTTCCCGACGTTTCGAGTGGATTGCATCACTCGTGGTCGCGGGCGGACGGATAGTTTAATACTACATCCGAAAAGCAAATTAGTAACTGGTTTCTTATTAGAAAAGTAAGTTGTTTAAGGTTCTTATATAAATCATTAGTCATTATAATTCATTATATTATAAGGAGATCTTAAATAAGAACCAATTTCTAGTTTAGTCTGACATCGCTCCCCGTTTACTTCGTGATGCTAATGCATAAGAAAACAGCTGTAATAACAAAAGTGTTCAGTCTATTCAACTGAAATCAACTAAGCAGATCTCCAGCAAAAAGGTTAACTCCTAATAAAAATAACAATAATTCTCAACAAACAAAACAAACAAGAATAGTTTGACTAGTTTTAGTAAAGCAGACAATCGTAGTCTATTGAGAAACAGCTTACCTAAGACTTACAGACGCTAACTACTGCAAGAAAGCTCCACTTGCTTTCTGTTAGTATCGCTGAAACTTGAACACTTTATTCACAAATTGACTTCACGTATTCGCTTAAGGTGCAGTTTCTTTCATACAGCTCAGCTGTGTTGTGTGGACTAAGTGTGGAAGAGATAGCGAATTTAAAGGGATAAACTGTTTGTGGTGAAAAGGATGTACTATATACTCCTTTATTTTCATGTGTGAGGTACAGAGGTTAATTGTTATTTGAAACTGTTTTTTTAAACAGTGATTTAAATCCGTAAGTTAAATACAAGTCTTCATCATCATGAACACCATAAGTCTAGACAATTTTTTTTTTGTTTTAATAAACCACCTATTATCTAGGCATGAAACAAAGTCAAGTGGATTACTTTCTTAAAATTTATTGGCTTATTATATGTTTATGATAAAAAAGTATTTATTTTTCAATGCAGAATTGTTTTTCAAGCGTTTTGTTTAATTTATAAATCAGTGAGTCTGCGAATTTAATAGGTAATGGGCAAAATAGGTAACCAACAGGTGAAATAGTTATAATAATTTATATCAGCTATTTGTGTCCCACTGCTGGGCAAAGGCCTCCCCCATTCCTTCCATACATCCCTGTCCTGGGCTTATTCCTTCCAGTTAGTATAATAATTCTAATAGGGTCAAATAGTAAACTTTAAAAATATTTTATTTGTTGACTTGGACCTAGTTAACTCGCTTATAGGCGATGCCCAAAACATAAGGACTATATTAAGAAATAGGAGAACTAAGCAGAATGGTATTCTAAAGAGTTTGGAGTGAAAACTTTGTTTTGTAAAAGTTTTGTCGACGTTAGCTGACTTCGAAATCTTAGTAGTTGTACAACTGTAAGGATTAAATGGATTCAAATGCTTTACTTTTAATCTCACACTAAAAAAGACACATGCGCCCAGTTCAAACAGTTGTTACAAAGTACCAAGTCAAAATGCTTGATAGTTCGGAGATTATATTATTTGGAGTATCAAAAACAAATTATTTCAACATTTTTATTAGAACTATTCTCCTTGAATCACATTTTATATCTGACTAAAGACCTCGCAGTTTTACGCGAATTGTACCCGTTTCTGCAGGAATTTCGGGATAAAAGGTATCCCAAACATTATCCAATATTATTGTAAAGTTTCATCCAAATCCGTTCAGTAGTTTTCGCGTGAAAGAGTAACAAACTTACATACATATATATACTTCCTCACAAGCTTACATACAAAATATATCCTCACAAGCTTTTGCATGTATAACATTAGTAGCATATTTTAACAAAAAAGGTTTTTAAACACGTTTGTAACGAAGCTTTAAATTTAATGAGGCTCTAACACTCACAAAGGCTTACATCGTGTTCATTAGTGAATCTTTCTTGTGAACCGCGGATGTTTGTGAGATGTTTAGGTTTACATCGTTATGGAATATATTTTACAAGGAACCTATGCATGTAATAAATATAACTGGTAATCATCGCTATGCATAATGTATCGAAGTGTTCTCATAAAAATAGGTTAAACGTTGTTTATTATTAAATTATAAACTCCACAGAGAAATTTTAAGTATAGAATTTACAATTTGATTGCTTGGATAGTTAAGTACACACGTCTAAGATGTATTCATAAATATACAAAAACTATGCATATCATAAATATTCAATGCCAAGAGATGTAACCAATAATATTTTCATTGTAATATTAAACATAATTGCATAAGAAAACTAAAAGAACTTAGTTCACTTCACAAAGACTAATTTTTTTTCTCATAAACATCCACTTACGAAACAATCTCATAAACTCTCATAATCATGTCTCGTAGCATCGTAGCGCTACGAAATAGCACTACGGCGTAGCGCTACGACGTAGACCTTTTGACTACGTAGACTTGAATTACCTAGTTCACAAAATGTGGTATAATGAAATAGAGAAACAATAATGTAGTGTTTACTTTAGTTTAGTGATAGTCCTTACTGGAGAGACTAGCGTTAATAGACTAGCTATTGTTAAAATGTAGGTATCTCTGAACCAATTTAAGTGCAGGCAAATTAACAAAAAATCATATCAAACTATTACAAACTATTAACAAAACTAAGTGCAGCTAAAACCATTGAAACGACTTGTCAATGAAACCATTAATTCAAAACCTTTGAAGCAATCATGGCGGACATCTAGCAACGTTATATAGCATCTTGAAAGGACAAAATGCGTCGTCCGAAGACTGGTCGTTATTCAATTTACATGCAAATATCCCCGGTGTGAGGGAGGGGTGTGACCGTGCCAATAGTACACTGATGTATCGTATCTGAACGTGTACTGTGAAACATTGGGCTGGGTGTGGTGCAAGGTATCGGCGATTTGACTGCTCCAGTAAAGATTTTACCGACTTATTCATAATCGTGTTATAACTAAAACACTGTTTTAAAGTGCTTTATCTCTTTTTCTCTTTTGAAAAATAGCATATGTCGGAAAGAGACAAACCTTTTGATTGATAAAATTCTGTGTGTCAAGTGTCAAAACTTGTATGGGTATTTGAGTTTTAAGTAAGAAATAATAATAATAATAATCAGCTATGAATGTCCCACTGCAGCACTGCAGGGAAAAGGCCTCCTTGCACTGATCTTATCCTGAGTAGGCCAGTATTGAGTTTTAAGTAAGTTGGCAATATATTTTGCATTTAAAATAGTAATTACAGATGATTTGAACCATTTGTTTATATTAACAGCATTTTAATTGTTTGGGACCACGGAAGACCGAAGCACTTACTGCGTAAGGATTTCTCTATTTCGTGTTTGGGACAACACAATTAATTCAACAATTGACATCCGAATGACAACAAGTTTATGTATACGAAATGTATTTACTGTTATTTTGATTAAATGTGGCTTGAAATGAAGTATTTCTATAAAATTTTAACATTTGTTACTATTATGTAAATGTGACTAAGTCTTTAACTTGGACCAAAAATCAATGGCGTGCAAAATATGACGCTGGTGTAGGTTGTCGTATTGATAGGTCACATCAGACAACGGTAGCCGAGATTCGCTTTTTAATAACATGGAATGATACTCGAATCATTATAACATGATCATTGTTGAAAATATTACGAGTACTTTAATATTGATGAGATGATGAGATTGTTTATTTTTTTTCTATTACACTTTTTTGCTTTCGAAAACAATGAAACTTGTCATTTTGAATTCAAGCTACGTTTACGGTTACAACTCGCTTTTACTTAACATTGTTATCTGACATTTCAGCCCCTTTACAGGAACTGTGGAAACAGAAGACTAAGTTGTGTTAAGAAATGCCATTCAATGGAATGAACGATCCAAAGGGACAAAATAATTATTCGAAGAAAAACATTAAATAAATCCAAAACTAAATACAAATACGTATTCTAAGTCAGATTTCGTTCACTACAAGATGCACACTCTTCAGAAACACATTACTTACAAGCTACCCTTTTACTCACTATCGAATCCAAATTAAAACGCATTATAAATCAGTTAACCCATCGAACGCTGCGGTGGAATCGAATCAAGCTTTAACCGTTTCGATAGAGAAGTCATCAGTAGTAAATGACGTGGCACGCTTGCGGTTATTTCGCGTGTTGATTTGTCACGAGATGCGGTATGCGGTATGTACGAGTGTGAGTTGCGGCCGTTTCGCGTGAGGTTGGCAAGTGGTCGGTTTCCCATTTGTTGCGGTGAACACCGTAGATCGAAGGTGTGTTATACGTAAGATGTGGTCGACGCTAACCGCTGGACGGTAATAGTGTTGTGATACAATTTTGTTATTGATTGATTGTGAAATGTAGGATTGGTGGTGGGTTAAGTTAGTTAACAATGGGATTGTTTGTTGCTGTTTTGGTGTTGGAGTTGAAGACTATACAAATTCAACGCGATGACAACTGCCAGTCAGTTAAATGTTTCAAAACTTATAAAAATTACGTTACGATCATGAAGGTAAGTCCTACCCTTAACACCTTGTATAACTTTATACCGTCCCTTTGAGCTGTGTGACGGCGCAGTGGTCAAAATGATACTAACCAGTCGACGAGGACTTTTAAGTTGCAATTAATCTAAGACGTTTGACACATTGAACATTCGGTAACGGTTACTGTAAAGGAATACGGTCAGTCGAATTTGGTAGGAACTGCCAGACAACAAAGACCAACAACATACTGACAGGAGCAGATGTCACCTAACAAGAAGGTGTCAATATTTGGACATACTTATTTGAAGACAGTCTTTGACCCCTCGAATAAACAAGATGATCGCATTAGGCGGACGTAGGATTGCAATAGAGGCATTAGTTTAAACTCCGGCGACAGAGTCAAACAGTCCTTACAGACGTGACACGGCACATTTAATGTGAACTAAATACGTTGGTTTAACGCAAAACGTCATTGTTTCTGCTATTGTCATAGGGTTGACCGTTTTTTTAACTTTAATTTCTAGCTTTGATTTGTTTTGACTAATGATATGCTTAAGTTGCAGATGCAACTGGAAAATATCTTCAGCCGGTTGACATTTGGCGATGCAAGACTTAGTATTTCTTGTAAACTTATTAGAAGAGAGTTAAACATTATTTCAACAACATTGCTTCTTTACCTATCTATGTTATTTAATTTCACTATGATTCATTTCTAAAAGTAAAGTAAACTCCCTTCAAAGATAAAGTTATAACGAACACCAATAACCTTTTCATATAGAACGTCATATTGAAAAAGCTCACGACCAGTCGCCAGAATATTGCTATTAGAATAAAACTAAATTGGCGTCCAAACAAGTATTTGGATGGCCGAAAAACGAATAAAAAACCAAGTTTGTCGGTCCGGATGTCTTGTAAACTAGGAGGAATTCGGGAAATCCGGCCGGAGGCAACCCTGGAGCACCGGGAATTTACCTTAATAGTCACGTCTGCCACTAATGGGAGGTGCACAAAAAATATCAACTTTTAAAGAGCGGGAAGAACATTTTATTGGATTATTTTTTCGGTTTCCCTTTGTCCACTAAAAACGTGGATTTTGTATTGATTTTACGAGTTCCTCCCTCGCATTACCACTCATATTTAGACAAGCAAAGAGATTAGCTTCTTACTGGTCTCTTATGGAAACGTAACTCTTTACTGGTACTGCTTTTAATGGTACTGTAAATCTAAGTCAGCAATATTTACAGAATTTTAATAAATGACAATGCCCACCTCCAATAAGAATGATATACATACTAGTAACATCAAACAAAAGGCCTAATTGAATACTGTTACGTGTCCGAATTGTTTTGCGATTCAATCTCAGACATTTCTTGTATATAACATAAAGCAAGTTGACAAACATGTCATTTAGAAAACGTTATAATAAAGACATTGTAGAATACCATTAAGACATAGTTCGAGAGCGACAGCCAGGTCTCGTTTAGACAATGGAGCCCTTTCATAGCCACATAAAGGCTCTAAGCATCACCTTATTAAGACACCCTTTGTTGTCATGACACCTCGTCATAACTGATTAATTGTTTACCGTAAGCAACTGTATGTAAGTCGTGAGAGGATAGCGATTAGTGATTTCGTAGCGATTTATAAGAAAAATCATTTTGTACAATCATTCAAAGAGCATGCGTAGTCTATACGTAGTCTAAAACCGTAGTCTAAGATAAATTTGAAGCCAGTTACGCTATAATTAACGTTAATCATGCTACATGTAGCATAAGCCATATTATTCGTTCCTATAGATGTTGCTATTCGTAGTTCAAATTGCACTTTTGACCTCTTCGCAAGTGTCTCTTTGTGACCACGGCTATAATGATACGATCAAAACTCCAAGGTATTTCAAATTAAAAGTTAAATGTTTTACATCATGATTAATTTCCGTTTTTACGTGTTTACAATATAAATCAAAGTACATAAATCAATCATGTTACAAGTGGCACTATAATAACATTATCTGTTAGCATAGCCAAAGCAAAATATACTTACGAAGATTATATTCGCTCATACACTAACCATACGTCCTAATACAAATGTAACCTGACTCGCACAAGAGGGGTGGACATTGGAACAATGCCCTTGTCATATTATAACATAATATAAAGGTGATTTTTCTTTGCACAAAAATAAAACCGGAGCTCCCTAAATGGTGTGTAAGATATTTAATCTGGTTCTACATTTATGGTCCGTTTCTCTTTATAGCGAACGTTTTTAAATTATTTTATTTTCAATTCTTTTGTGTGGAATCGCTGTATGGTTAATGGGATTGAAGATATTTGGTGATAAAATGTTGTTTTTGTATGTTGTGGGAGTATCATATGGAATTATGGTTGGTAGGTTGGGAGGCGGAGATAAGTGACTTTTTATATGTTTTAACATAATGGCGGGTACCATTTTGTTTATAAATGATAGAAACTGACAGTACGTATAAAGTTTAGTTGAAGTGACTTTAACGAAGAAGATACTTTACATATGTATTACATACTTTACAACTTACTTGATACTAAAAAAGTTTATATTGATGGGAACGGACTTTAACAGATTTGTTAAAGATAAACAAATAGAGTAATATTACTAAAGTAAGTTCTATGGGTGGAATAGTGACCCAACATATTTTTTTAAACGTAAAAACAGAAATCTGTTGGCACGTTTAAAATAGCAGTTAAAAAGTATAAGTACTAACAAAGACCTCTCATCTCACTGAAAATATCAGTACACTGAAGAAGAAAAAATGGTATTACCGAAGAACGATTATTATTAACAGCCATATTTATGCTACAGGTCAAATGATTCCAAAATGAAATAAAAATATATTATAAAAACACATCCCACCAATCACAAACAAAGTAATATCAAACAAAACTCAGATTATTCCCGACCGTTACCAAATGACTATCGAACCGGGCGGGCGGAATTCCGCCCAGCTATTAGACGCTTGTGAACACCCTGTATAATTGCGTTTAGCAACAAATTACAAGTTAAGATGAAGTATGCGGACGCAACATTCAACTTTTGTTTTTGATACTACGTAATACTAGCCTATTATTTAAAGGTGGGGTTTTAATTATACAGGATGATGATATGAGACATGAAAGGAAAGTAGCTTAAGTGTTGTAGAGCACTTTTAATAAACGAAAATTAAGTTCGAGTAACTTAGTGACCAACCTTGGTGTCGGAGTTTTTAGACCGTTTAAACCGTAACTGGGACCGACGATTAAAGGCCTCTACCCATTACACACCATGACCGTGCTATGAACGTGTCAGGCAAAAAAGTATTCTTTGTATTGAAAAGTATGGGACTATACTCACTAGACCGTTCCGTCACCAACGAACAACGTCGACTATTCTCGATGAGAATATTTTGCCGGTGCTGATACGTTCATAGCACGGTCATGGTATGATACGGTTTGATTTGTAAGATAAATTAAACTAGGTTATAGGAAACTATTTTAAACACAATCCATTTCAAAAAGTAAAGAATATTCATTGAACAAGATATAAAAGTTAAACATCCGTCTTGCAGACGATATCGGTTCGAGACATATTGCATAAACATGTTTGGTTACTAAATTAAATGTCTACAATCTTATATATTATGCGGTAGACTGTATCTAAGCGTGGCGACGCTACCTAATGGTGACGCGTCGCTAGATATTTCTTATTTGTTAGGTGTCTAACAATACAATGAAAGAGTCAGAATGTAATCGAAGTTAGAATTAGAAGTAGTTAGGTAAGCTGATATTATTTGATAACCGTCTTTAGATTTTTCAGTTTCTAGAAATCATTTGTTTATATGAAATACTCTAATTCGAGATCGGGTTAAAAAAATAAGAAAGGAAATTTAGCCTTTCATAACCTTTCTAAGCTCTCAAAAGGCTTCCACTTAAACTTAAAAGTTCTCAAGGCAAGAAGGTAGCCGAAAAATAAAGCTCGCGCCGTCCGCATTCTCAATTTAAAAACGGCCAGTTCAATTTTGGGAGCGTCCTAATTAATTGATCTGAAGATTCGCGGGGCGCCGTCTCCACCCACCCAGTGTATCTTTGACTTTAATTTAGAATTGTTAGCGCAAGGGGAATGCAATTTACGTAAAATAATTGTTTGATTTGAAATATCCTGGGTACCCTTCCGGTGTGGGACCTTAATTTGGTTTATGGAAAAGGTCTTGGCCGGCTGCGACACGGGTGCCGTAATGAGATCTGTTTTGTTTTTTGGTTTTTGACCCATGTTCTTGAATTCATTTTGTTGATTTTGTGTAATTAAATTAACGAGATTATTTCCGCGTGGTATGGTAATAGGCGCCGATGAGTGTTTGTTGTTTGTTCTTTTTGATTATTTTATCTTTTTTTTATTATGATATACTGGCATGGTAACACTTAGTGAATATGACTATTTGATGGAGCAAATGAATCACTTTTAGAATCAGCTTTGAAATCACTTTTAATATGTCAAAAATTATCAAAGGAAAATGTAATCTACCCTGTATCACAAGACTATTACGACTAGAGTATACATCTTAATTATTATACTGTTCATAGCAACTTAGGCGACTTATGTTTTTTTCACGCATTATTCCTAAAATACTTGAATCACATCAAATGTAATTTAACACAAATCTCGTCTTTATCATCTTTTACTTTCACTCAATACATCAACACATAGTAAGTGCAAAAAATCAGATTTCGAATAATATTATTCAGACACTCCAACATACAAATACGAACCAGAGACTACACCTGAGATGATAATGTATTTAAATTACCCATAACTTGGCAACGCAGACTGGGGGCGCTGTATCAAAACTTGTTATTTGTGTGTTTTAAGTTGTGTGATGATTTACGCGCACCGGATTATGGCTGGGATACACGAATTCGGAATAACGATAACTAAAAGTAAAATTTTAAATATTGTAATAAGTAAGTTATAATTATAAGTTAATAACTAAGTTATTGTAATAAATAAGTCAAGGAATTAATCGATTTCAACGTGTTACAGTTTTTTCAGGTGAAAAAACAATGTTCTGAACGGAGTTCACGTAACAAGGGAACGGACTAAAAACCGCATTGCTAGGCTGAGACAGAACTTTCACTGAGCTTAGCGGTACAATGGGAGAGTTAAAATGTAAATGATAATGGTATTGCATATGCCTAATTATTTACCCATGTAATATACGAAAGATGTCTGATAAGTATTGAAATGTTTCTACCAATTAAAATTCAATAGAAAATACCTATACTAAATTTTTGTAACTCCATTTATCGTACAAGAAAAAAATATCACATACGACATTAATAGTGATTTCATATTATGACAAAAAAACTACTTATAAAAAAACATACGTTACGTTGCATCAGATTCCCAATAAATTATAAAACCACTTTAATACAAGTGTTCATCACAACCATTCCAGAAAACGAAATAAATAAATATAATTGTCTTCTAAAAACATAACAGCAAAAACGTCCAAGTTTGGCGTACATTCAGTAAGTGTGTCACGCGCGTTACCAAAGCAATGTTACCGTAATTGGTGCCGACTACGGCAGGTGTGTCGGAAAATGTGACTTACGGCGTTTTGCGTTGAGAGCGCCGCTCATGTAGTTATATGATTGTATCATATGAAGTTGTAGCTGTTTATTAGATTTAACTTCGTTTAAGTTGCTGTTAATTGTATTACTACTTTATATATGTGTACTTTATTTGTAAGTAGTTTTATTTTCAAGACTATAACTTAAAAAGGAATGCTTTTTGTTTTAAGAATAGCAGATACCTTCCAAGATACCGAAAAATTATGACAATGTTGTGGGGTCTCTTTGCTGTACGGCCCCAAAAAGCCCCTTACGAATAACAGTGTCAGTCTGTGATACCATAGATTGTAATATGGTGAACCATTTTGTAAAAATTATTTCTGATCAGATCTCCCTCACTAATACTTAATATCTTCAGTGATAGAAGAGGCCTTTGCAGCACGGGGACATTCAAGACTAAACGTGTTATTCTTACCTTCTTTAGCTGTAAATTAAAAATTGTTTAACCAATATTTAATAACTATCTATTTTTACTCAAAATTGAAACTAAATACAGTGTTGAATACAGTCTTGGTTGATTTAAACGTTCAAACGATAGAAATCTTCTCTTTGAAACTCGCATAAAGAGATAAAACCATAAAGATGTTTATCTTACGGTTTGTATAGACGTCTTTTCAATGTTTGTAACACGTCGCTAAGTAACGCTTATGGGAAATACTAAGATTAAATCTCAGAAGGTTCTTCAAAGGTGCTTAAAGCTTGTCCATCTGCGAGGAGTTTGTGAACCGATCAAAACGGTATATGAACATAAAGAAACCAGGCATTTAAAAGCTATAGATATATACTAGGCAGGTTTTTATTAAGTATTTAATAGCAAGTCCAACCTCATTGTTTTAGCCGAATAGTTTATAGTTTTTTTGGGAATTTCGGACAAGAAAGAAATACAAATAACATAAAATTTCATAAATTTCATCAGGCCATATCTATACTAATATAATCAAACTGAAAAGTTAACTTTTTTGTTTGATTGAATCAGAAACAAACGAAATTATTTTTGTAATAGATAGCCACATTCAACGGGAAGGTTATAGGCTATTTTTATCCCAAAATTCCCACGGGAACGAATAATGGGAATAACCGCGAAGCGCTGCTAGTTTATTAATAATATTAAATATTTTCAAAATGTTCCACAGATTTTGTATTATCTAATTAAATAAGTACCTAGTTTGATTGATAACAATAATCGACGTTCAATAACCGCTGTATAGTATCTCAATCAAATATATTCAATTATTTTTAGTCATTATTTTATATCTTATCCAATTTATACTAGAACAACTTAATAAGAGTAAATAAATGGTATGAAATACAGTACAATAAAGCAATCAAGGGTAAATAAATAAAGTCATTAAACCAGATAAACATCTAACGAACGTCATTATTAATGTTTATTGAAAGTTTATTTACCAGATTATTTTCTTAAATTAAGTTAGTAATCGCCTTTAACAGCGATTGGTGGGTGCTCGCAAAGGACAGGGAGGGTTGGCGATTCTTGGGGGAGACCTATGCCCAGCAGTGGGACAATATAGGTTAAAAAAAAAGTTAGTAAATAAATATTCAAAATTTGCAGCTGGAGTATTAACTAAAGATTTAAAAAAATAAAATATAATTAGGGTTTATTGTAACGCACTCTATCGGATATTGCGAAAAATAAATTACTGCAAACTTAATTATGGTGGATTAAAACTTAATTTCGGTCCAAAATATGTTTTCAAATGCGTTTTAAGTTAAGATGGTAACTGCTTTTGGGCGTTAGTAATTTTCTTCAGAAACGACAGTAGAATATTTAGTTTTGCGTAGCTTGAATAAACACTGTAAGTACTTTTAGATTGTTAGGCAACGTGCTTGTTGGCCTCTAGTTGGATGAGTGACCGATAGTAGCATTTCTATCTTACGCCACCGTCCATGACGCCATGACGCCATGACGCCATGACGTCCATGACGCCACCGTCCATGCGCGTAAAGCAATCGGTTCCGGTTGTTTTGATCGAAATGAATGAATGAAACATTTAGTATTGTTAAAACTAATCAAAATATATAAAATTTATAATTATATAATAGACCCTATATCATATACATAAGTTACCAAACAGCTGTAAACTGAGCTGTACCAGGAGAGCTGATATCTCAAAAATTCCAGCTAAAAGCAAAGCACTTGTACATTTCACTGCAACGTTATACAATACGTTTTCTCCGTACAATATAGGTATGTAGTACTCTTAAGGCACCGGCAATGCACTGCGCAACCTCGCAGTCCTTCGGTCCGTTCTAACTTAATAATAAAACCTCTTCGGTAGCTGTGACGTCTCGTTTTTGGAGATCTTTTGCTGTAAAAAAACCGCGACGCGAATACGTTCTAAGTTTGAAATGTCTGAAATGTCGTCTTATATATGAATGAACTTATTAAAGTTTTAGAGCCTGCACTATACTTAACGCAGTAGTTAGACAGCCTTTTGTACTATGAAGATATATCGAAGAGCGCGCTCTAGAGGCAAGATGTCTAACAGAATTGTATGTCCTTTAAACTGGACTTCTACTGACAACTGTCGTTAGACTGATAAAATACAGTTTTGTTTGGGTCAAAGAGGTTAGTCTAAAGACTGTTGTGACATCAACGGACTCGGCTCTCAATACTATTATTATTTACGTTACAAAGTTGTTAAGTATACTTTTGTATCAATGAATGATAACCCCACAACTGTCACATCTCGAGGTCACGTGACAGACACGAGGGTAATGTATTTACTTAATTAATAGTGAACGAGAGAAACCGCGGAAGAAAGCCAAAACAAAAATAATAATACGACATTTGATTGAATAATTACAAGATGCCAAATAAAGGCAATACACATTTCTTTTGAAAAAAAGAAATACAGGTGCAAAATAATATCAATAACCTGCGGAACCAAGAGCAAATATTTCAAAAAATCACACTTTTTCCGTCACAGGTAGCTTGAATTTCTTCGTTTCTTATTTGTCTCAGTGTGACGTCGGGATGGTACAGAGGCCAACTTTATTTTAGGTTCACTACTGCTTTCCAACATCTAAATAAAATGGATATGCATTTGACATCTGGGTATTTGTTCGGTATAATTTATCTGTGTGTTGCGATGTATTTTGTTAATAGAATATTTTAGTTGGGCTTTTGTAACAATTTTGCTTGTGGAATTGATATGAATATTAATAGCTTTTCCTCAATTTAAACACTTGGTGCGTTGGCTTTGTGTTCGTATTGGTGAACACTTTCAACAGATTTTCATGTGTAGTGCAATCTAGTGCGTAGATTATTAAATAGTACCAAAATAAGTTATTATAGGAATTTTACTGTGGGTTTTCAAATCATACTAAACTTAACCATCTTACAATATACTTATTTGGCAATATATATTTGTTCCGTAAAATGCTTTTGTCATCTATTAAAAGGTCTCCTTCAAAATGAGGCCTGCCTGACTTCTACCTGACTTGACACACGAACATGATAATACTCAACATACAAATATCTACTCTTTGATAAATATGTAAGGCAAAAAGTCAGTAATGTGCCAAAAATATGCAAAGTCTGAAGAGATATTAGTACAGTGAGAGGATTAGGCGTGATCACGCTTAGGTTGTACATCATTGATAGTAATTTAAAAAAATTTAAAGGGTAATCATAATTATAAAAGACATTATTACAACAAATGAAACCAACATATACAATAATATACACTAATCAATAGATATTAATAAAGCCTCACAATTGCGAGAGATATTATTACCGCGGCCATTTTGTTTTGTTGTGATAGACAATGGTAATGACAGGTGCCTGTTTTTCAATAACGGGTAGTTTTAACGTGAAGCCTGACAAATACACGTGTTGCCTCGGGCATCGCCGGTGGTCTACTGTGGTTTTAATTAAACTTCACTATCGCTATTGATGCTTTGTCAAAGGATGACCAACTGACCAGTGAACACAGTGACAGGAATGTTAGTCCTTAGTTCGGTTTAGCGTTGAGATTAATTTTCATCACAATTTTTAGGTGTAAATAGAGTGAGATGAATATGTAGTAGTTATATTAGTATTAGCCTCTAATGACCCACTGGGCAAAGGCCTCTCATCTCACTGAAGATATCGGTATAGTGAAGGAGGATTAGGCGTAATCACCACGCTTGCCTAATGTTTGAAAAATTTAAAACATGTTTCGCTCCACCCGGGAATTGAACCCAGGACATCAGTCATGGCAAGTGCACAAGCCACTAGACTACTGTTCCAATATGTAAAGGAAAACATGTGTAAGTATAAATTCGAGTTAAGAACTAAGAAAGTGAGAATGAAAATAATCTTATCAAATGTTAGCACAGCGTCATGTGTCTCATATAAATTTAACGGAACAAATCCTACAACTCAATCCAAAGCTTCTCATGTTCCATATTGCACGTCTTCGCCGAAAACAAAAATAAAATCTAAAGGAACACAAAACTCAATAACAGTCAAAATGTCTCAATATATCCCGATGTAGACACATTGAACAAAGCCTTGTGGATTGTATAAAAGCGGGCCCAGAGCGCTCCCTTGCGAGGCCCCTACACCCATCGCTGGCGTAATGCACATTTAATCTCCAGACCATTTCAAAATCTGCCAAAATGCTTTATTGCCTTCGTCGAGAACTTTGAGTGAAGATAAAACTTTACAAGCATAATGAATCTTAATCGCAGCGCCAATGCCCAAAATTGTTCAAGAGTTTTGTTTTAAAATAAAACTTGGATTTATCTCTTTTGACGGAATTAATTTTGCCTTTTGTTAATGCGTAATCGGTTACCTGAATGAGTTTTTAATTTCATTTCTTTTGTAAAGTTTTTGATGAGGATAACTGGCTTAGTATTGAATTAATTCCGCTAACTTTGTCACAGAGAGATTTTGTGATTATGTTATTATAAACAAAACACAAACATTTTTATACCGCAACACTTTTATACAATTGAGACTGTTTCTCCACAACAAATATTTTGTCAATTTCAAGCCAAATTATCCGGGACAAAACAACAATGTAAACGAACACTATCAATAAAACTTTGTTACATTAAGCACAGGGTCTGATTTCGTTTGTTTAATTCAGTTCCCGGTGGACCAAGCCTGTCCGTGGGGATTAGGCTAGAGAAACTTTTAATCCAAACATCCTATCCTAGGAAATGAAGTTTCAGTTCGAACATTGGTTTCCTTGTGAACGAATCGCGGTAAATCCTTTTGAAGGTCCTTCCGGAGTAATTCTGTTAGTGACAGCTTAGAAATTTTCTATGACTTTCATATCATATAGGTCGGAGCGCGCTTCGCTTTGCCAACGTTTGCAAACTTGCTTGTGCTTTCTTGTTGTTGTGGTTTATTTTAATTATAATGTTTTGAAAGGAGTAGTGGGTGGGTGTGCAAAATCTTTAGTTCTTCTTCTTTGCTTTGAACTGTTTATAGTTTAGAAAGGCGTTGTTTGGTTTATGTTTTTAAAAAAATCGCGAGACAAAAATTTCAAACAAAATGTGTTATTGCGCGCAATTTCTGCTGATCTCACCAGCTTGCCGCTTATAAACTGGCCAACAATCTAAACCACACCTATGAGTACTTTAATTATTAAAGTAACCAAGAAGCACTTGTACAGTCCTCGTAGTAGATAAAAGAGAAATAAAATCACCCAGAGCGTAATCCGAATAATTGCACTCCAAAACAAAGAGCAATTTTCAGCCGACACTTAAAAATAAAACAATCAGAAAGAAATACAAACAGATTCACGAAACAAAACAATACAGCGAGACCCGCGTAATATCCAAAATACCTAGCGTGTAATACTCAGAAAAACGTTGCAAAATGCTTTTGTCAAAACAAAAAATGTCATTAAAAGTTTTCCACAATAGCACTTGCTTTAAAAATGCTGGGCTATAACTCAGATGCTTCTCACCTTTGGATGTAAACAAGCTAACTTTTGCCATCCGGTTTTGTGTGGACTGAGCTCACTGGATCGAACTTTAAAGTTATGCCCATTCAGCGTGCGTATAGAATTTGGTTTGTTAAAAACTGGTTTGTCAGGACATTATTATAAAATATAAGGTAGTTCGGGAACGAAACAAATGATTTTCAGATATTTTAAGATTGTATCATGATTAAGTGACAAGAACATTGACATAAAATAGTTGACTTCTGTAATTAAATTTTTAACCTAAAATCTAAACCAATAAAAATCTAAAAGCAAAAGTATTTTCGTTTTATCTAAAATGGTTTATTTTCGTTTTATTAACATTGTAAAAGTTGAAGTTAAATATATAATTACATTAACATGGGAGACTCATTCAATTAAAAGTAATAACCAGTGACATAAAACAAACACAACCTTGTCATCACGTCACACGGTAGGCAGCGGAAAATTCATTAATTCAAGAGATTGTCTACAATACATATTATTAATTTCGAATTAGTGAGCAGTTATTTGTTGAAGTTGTTTATGCAAAGTTTTGAATCAATACTGCTTCTATTTTACTTTATTATAGTACGATTCAAATTTTAATTAATTGTCAGAAACTGAAACATTTGATTGAAACACTTCCAAAACTTGTATAACGCTGTTTGGACAGGTTTGAGACGTCTTCTGGTAATGAACGTTTTATGATTTTAGATGCTCCGTTTGTCACAATTCGGGTATAATTCGCAGGCACTTTGTCACATTTGAGAAGTTGACTAACAATTAGAATATGATCTAGTAGAATTTTGTGAGCAGCATTTTATACCTAAGTGAAACTGATTAAATATTTATAAAAATTCTTATTGACACCAATAAAATCTTTGTGGAAAGATTGACCTGAATTTGGAAGATATATGTTTTTATAAGATATTGAAGGTGATGATTTATAAGATATATTTGCAGGTGGCAAGACGAACAATATGGGCTAACGGTAATAGTATTAGTAGTATATTTTTATTATTACAAATAAATACCTACTACCTTATATAAATCAGTAGAAGTGCCCCGTGGTTTTACTTATATTAACGATACGATGTCATCTATTAATTTAGTGAGAATGTAGGCACTGTCGTTTTTAAATGCCAGTTTTGAAATAAAATTGATCCAGCTTCGATTTAGTTAAATATTGATCCCTTCCTTAAACAAAAATATCTTACTTTTATATATCTACTATATTTTTTAAAATAAGAAAATTCATTCTATTCCACGTGTCAATTCATAACGCGAAACCATTTGCAGCCGTCGGCAAAAATTAGTACCACAAAAAATGCAATTCCATATTCCACAAAATCTGACTTCGGGCTTCATAATTGTTGTTGTAAAACCGTACTTTACACAAAGAGAATAAAGTGTAATATTGTTTGAAGTGAAGGTGCAACTAGGAGTAGCAATTTATACGAGTCCACAAACAATCTAATTTAAATGTGGAGTGGAGACTGATGTGGCAATTTTCTGTTTCTCGCCGTATATTGCTTTAAGGGCTGTCTGTTGTACCGAGGTATGACACCGGGCTTAATAATGAAATGTTATAGTGGGATGGATTTTTCTGTATATTTTCGGGTTTGATATCTCAAATCTCACCAGCCTTCAGCGGGTTTGTGATCACCAGCAATACCGTGGTGATTACGCCCTATCCTTCCGATTGTATTGATTTCTTAAGTGAGATGAAAACACCTTTGGGATCCACTACTGTGAGTGGAACATAACTAGTTAACTTTACTTTTCACAGATTTATATTGCTTTAAGAAAGTAAGTTCGAGTAAGTAAGTGGTCAACCCTAGTGTCGAAGTTTTAAGACCACTTGAAAGCCTCTGACATTGTCTAGATATTACTAGTCTATTCCACAAATTTTAGACCATGTATTGCCATATTTTGAATATTTTTTTTGCCGTTATTGCCTATCTATAGTATTGTGGCGGAAACCAAATAGAGGTTCCAACTTAAACACATGTAGGTCAGCGAGCAATTTGGTGTCACAGTTATACTAATTACAGGCTTCTGTGTAGCAATTGACACTTTTGAGACAATATTTTAATTATTGTGATATTATCATGAATAATATCTGTATAATATTTTGTGTGTGGTTATTAGCAGATTTATTCTCTAACCGATTCTGTCGAAATAAGTCTTTTTTAAAGTAAATAACTTCAAATAAAGACATTATTTATTTTATGGAATATTTTTAAAACATTTAATTAAAATTAAAAGTGTCTCAGAAACACGTAATTTTTGTTTAACTAAGTACGTAATAGAACCCCCAAATACGTGACTTGAAACAAATAGCCAAAAAACAATCAAGTATTTTCTTCAATCAGGGCTTTTCGCCCAAAGAAAACGTACGCCTAACAAATTGATAAATCAACTGATAACGTTATCACTACCATAACAAATGTAAATCACAGTACCTGATATGAACGCTCATGCAACGCAGCTAGTGTCTCGCTGAAGACTCTTTCAGATCTGGGCCTCACCATTAGCACAATAAAACATGAATTTATAATTGATCGTTTTTATTGATAGGTTTGGGAGTCGGTTATGAACTGCCATGAATGTTCGAAGCAACAGGCAGTTAGTGGGTGGAGTTTATAACGCGGCTGCGCATTAAACCATCCGTTGCCATAGCAACGCAAACTGAATGTTTGTGATTGCATGAACAGCTTTCTGGAGAACTGAACTTCTGTTATGATTGATACTTTGAGGAGCTTTGAGGTTGAGCTTTCGAAGGCTGAATTTACACGTGTTTGAGATATACAATGGTATTATAAGAGTTTCTTTGTGTGATGTTGTTTGAGATATTTGAAAAACGTTTTTGGTTTTCAGGGGTGGCAGGAATGTGGGCTGTTATTATGTTATGTTTTTTCGTTTATTTATAATTTGATATTTTTAAAAGCACTTAAATTAGGATGAAATTTTATAAAATCTTAACAGAAAAGGTTAACATTACAGTATTTTTTATTAAAGTACTGTTTTATCATTACTCCATTCACAAGGTTCAGATTCACAACAAAAACAAAACACACTCGGGACTTAAAACTGCCAAATGCACAGCTGTTACTATAAACACTATTCTATCTAATTATAAACACCAACACAGCCCCATAACAGAACTTCTAACTAACATCATAACACACCACTACTAAATTTGCCCAAAGCGACACTTCTGGGCCCCTAATACCCATTCTCCCGAAAAGTAAAGTCGAGAGAGCGTCACAATGAAATAGAAACTGCACGTAGATGTGGCAAAGTGCTCAAGGTAAAAGCATCGGACCATAAAGTTTTGTTTCACTTTCGTTGAGAGCCCTTGGATATAGTATAGAGATAGCTCTCATATGTAGAAGCCAAACTGTTTAGTAGTTTCGACCTTTTTGCTGTAGTAGAGAAAGATATCCTAAAAGTTTTTGTATAATGATATTAACAAGAGTTCAATAGACGAATTTCTACCCCTAAGTATTATTATTTAAAAGGGTACTGTGCATGTTTTAATTCATTAATTAATTTAAAAAGGACATATTATTTTGCGACCTTTTATTAACAGTAAAGTTTGAAAATGAAAAATAAAAACGTTAATGCAAAATTTTTACAGTAACTTTTATGTCTATGTCAATCTCTTAGATTTGGCTTAATTAAATAAATTTTTCAAAAAAAACAACTATTTGCTTTTAACTTTCAATAACAATAAACATCAAATCAAAACAAAGTATCTGATAGAAAAACAATCCATTATTCCCTCAGAGATAAGATTTGAACCTCGTCTTAGGGCTACAGCCCTAATACTGATTAATTAAGCCCTTTTAATCCTTTCTCGAATTACAAAAACAATGTTTTGTATATTTTTATCCACCCTTTATATTGCCTTTAAATTTAATCACGTTTAAATTAACAACGATACCCTTAAGGGATGATTTTCGACTTGTTTCCAAGGATTATTTTTAATTAGGAAATCTTTTATGTGAAAAGTTAGATTTATTTTTTTTGTATAAGATTTGCGATTGGCGATAATTATTTTAATTGGGTGTTTTTGAGTGAGCAGGGAATTATAACCATTTTAATGGACTGCACTTATTAAATGGCAAAATTCTTTAAAAATAGCATCTAAAGGACTAAGCTTCCGAATATTTTTATATACTAGCAACGCTCCGCGGTTTTACCCATGTTATGCCCGTTCCCGTGAGAATTTCGGGATAAAATATAGCCTATAACCTTTCCGTAGAATGTGGCTATCCATTACAGAAATAATTATTCAAATCAGATGAGTAATTTCTGAGATTAGCGAGTTAAAACAGACAAGAAAACAAATTCTCCAGCTATATTATATTAGTATAGGTATGTAGATATTAAATGTCATGACTATCCTATAGTTTTTGAATCCATCTACACAACTCCTAACAGTTTTTCAAAACTTCACTCCCATTCCAGTATTAGCACAGTATTTTAAGTTCAAAACAAACGTGATTTCAAATAAGATTTATGTGTGGTCAAGAGCACAAAGCCATAGTGCCTTTCAGGTGAGATTGTGGCGAGTTGAACCAACTTGGCTCATAGCCGATAAATTACCCAGTCACTTTTACAGCACATGAGAACATACGACTAAACTTTTATGGACATGCTCAAGGAGGGAGTTGAAAGCGATTTATAAATGTAATGAAAGAGCGGCACTATTGCTTACTCTTTCTTTGTTATTGTAATGCAGTTATTAAATGAGAAGAAAAGTGTGTGTGAGAGAGAAAGGGAAGAAGAGAAATTTTGTTTATATTGTAAAAAATATCATATTATAATCCCACTGTCTTGTACTTAAACATTTTGGTGATTAAAAAAACAAAATAATTACAATTCGATTATCAATTTTAAAAGATACTCTAAATTATCGAGTTCAAAGAACGAATGGCGTGATAGTGCGCTAGTGTCGTTGAATACCAGTTTTATCACTAATTTTTAAAACAAGTTGGTCAACATTAAATGTGCAAATTCAAAATTCGAATTTTGAAGTGTTTTAAATATTAACTCGGCAGTTTAACGTCATTGACATGCCTTTTTACGCTACAACCTCGAACTATAGAGAAACCTCTTACGATCCTTTTCTTAGTCAAAAGTGTAAGTACTCCGTGCAAGTTATGTGAAGTTAACTATATAATAATTAAAAAAACTAACATCGCCCAGCACTATTAACTTAAACCACAATCAAGCTCTCGCAGTAGCATTAAGTGGATAATCCAAAAGTTCATACTTTCATCTCTTTAATGGATGCAGTGAAACCATTTATAGCCTCTGGCTTTTTATGCATTTCGCTGATGATATTAAGTGGCACTTGTATGTGTTCGATATTGTATTGATTTTATATGAGCTTGTGTGTGTGCTAACCAATGTTTTTCTAATTAGTTAGATTGGGTTTTAAGTCCACGCGCTAGTTATTTATAGAGTTGTTTATTGTTGAGCAATTTATTTTCAATCTTTGTAGCGAAAGAAGGGACCAGACGATCCTAGAGTACTGGAACGGTTAGTGTTAACTTTCCTTCGTATAACATTTTGAAAAAAAAATGTGATGGTATCTTTCGATTCAATCACCTTAATATTAAGGCCTAGAATGAGTAATTTAACTG
The DNA here is from genome assembly GCA_963082685.1 of Cyclophora albipunctata. Classification (NCBI taxonomy): domain Eukaryota; kingdom Metazoa; phylum Arthropoda; class Insecta; order Lepidoptera; family Geometridae; genus Cyclophora; species Cyclophora albipunctata. The sequence continues at coordinate 1,282,682 of OY720119.1, forward strand.
AAAAACATTTGACCAAGTGAAGTATTTATTGTTTATATAAGTCGAAATTACTCTTTGGCCTCCGCGCTTTGGAGGGCGCGTTAAATTGTCAATCCCGGTTTCAATCGTCATACCATATCAGAGGCGTTAAGGCGGACTTAAAACTCCGACACCGGTTGGCCACTAAACACGAACTTCGCTACATAGTATAAAACAAAGTCACTTTCCACTGCCCGTCCCTATGTATGCTTAGATCTTTAAAACTACGCAACGGTTGACGCGGTTTTTTAAATAGATAGAGTGATTCAAGAGGAAAGTTTAAGTGTATAAAAAATTACGAAATTCCTTCGGGAACGGGTACAATGCAGGTAAAACCACGGAGTACTGCTATTACTTACTAAAAATCTAATCACATTTCGAAGCAACAGCACATACATATATCAGAGTAAGTATAAACAGATGCGTCATTCGGTACCTACAGGGTCTGTTGTGACGTAAGGGATATACGAATATCCGCCATGATGGATGGATCGGATGCCGTGCATTTGCTTAGATGTCGTTTATGCAGGTAAATTATGCGGTATGTTTCTATGACCTGTAGTACACTGGTCGTCTTGAAGGTTTCATTATAAGCATGTTTTATTTCCAGTTGTGTCTCAGAGAACGGAAATTGTGAATGTGGCGCCATCCAAGAATGAACCATCTACTACAATGCCCTAACTGCCCCGTGTCCTGAATTATGGATTTATGGATAGCCAGTAACTGCGATAGAGGTGGCCAAATTCTGGTCCGGACACATACAAGTAAATTTTAAATAATCACCATATTGACTCGATAAGAAGAAGTTGTTTATAGTTTGAATCATTAATATTCCGGTAAGAGTTTTGGGATAAAAAGAAGCCTTAATGTCACACTCAGAGTTGTTCATTAAGTAGACATTTAAGTGAATGACTTAATTTTTATATATTAGATGTAAAAATTAGTCATTAAATCTCATAAAAAAAATCATAAACCCAGTCATTTTAACAAACTGTAACACTGTGCTATTTACAATGTTAGGTAGAGATTAGCAAAGATTAAAGAACTTTGGACTAAAGTTTGCTTTGAAGTGGTAATTTAGATCTTTAAGAATGTTGCTTTAAAATTATAATACCCATCGTTCTTTCATTCCTCTACTCATTAATATTTGATCAATTTTATTGCACTATTTAGGGTGTAACAATACTGAGCTATTAAGTCAAACGTTTTCTTAGGATAGAACACATCCAACCTCAAAACTTTCCAAAAGAAAAATAACTACAAACCCACAAAAAACAAGGAAAATCGACAAAAACTTATACATAACTATGACCCGAAATGCGACGGTATCACCGTAGAAACGACTTATTTACTGAAAAGTTTTAATATTTATCGTCGGGACGTCCATTCGGTTTGTTGGTATTTGTTTGACTGCAGATAAATTAGCTGCTGGGCAAACAACTGGCCAGTCGGACTCGAGTTTACTCTCTGCCCGATATAACTCTTTGATACTTTATACCGATGTTTGTTGGTTGTCTAGTGTTAGGCGTCTTGGTGGTGTAGTGGTACGAGTAGTCGCCTGCCAAGAATGAGGTCCCGGCTTTCATTCCCAGGTCAGGCAAAGTCGAACAATTCACTCTAACCAGCAGTAGGCAAGCGTTGTGATCACGCTTAATCCTTCTCACTGTACTGATATCTTCGGTGAGATGAGAGACCTTTGCTCAGCAGTGAGACAGATTACAGGCTAATACATTACTATACATCATTTCGAGTAGTTCAGTGGCCAACTGCACTAATTGCATTAAACTACCATTATTTTACCTCTTTTACAGAGGCACTTTATCGCACATGAAACAGTGTTGTAGAACGCGCATGTAAACTTTTTTTTTTTTTTAAATATACCTGGACAAATTCACTCACGGTTAATTAGACCCAAACTAAGCTCTAAGCTTGTAATATCGACGGGGAAGTGCGAACAACTCCTAACTTACAAAAACCAAATTTTACAGGAGGCGAAAAAAACCGTTTTTTATTTTTCCCAGATGTTTAAGAAAAAATGTGTAAATGGCAATTTTATACTTAAATGGACCCGCATGTAAGGTAATAATCAAAATTTGTTTGGAATAAGTATTTGGCGAGATAATGTAAGATAGGAGGTATCACCAAGCTCGTGTGGCTGAAATTTTGAAGATAGGAGTATTTTCCATACTTCAAAAAGTAACAGAAATCCTTTAAAATTATCATTTTTCGTTGAAGTTTTCAATCATATTAGGTAATAATATAACAAAGGAATCTAAAAATTACTAAATATAGACCAAATATTCAAACTAGGCGATTTTTTTGAAGATAGGAGTTATTGGCTTTCTAATATCAACATCATCGTCACTATATCGGTTAAGATAGGAGGTATTTTCAAAATGAAACACTGTTATAACTCTGAGAAATCAATGTTTATCCATTGCAATTTTTATTGTAGTGTTTGAAACTATAATCCTATAATCACTGTAACATTTATTGATAAAACATCCTTTAAAAAATCAAAGATAAGCTTAGATAAAAACAGTCCCACTTCTAAAACTAAATCAACGAGAACAAAATGAGAAAGCGGCATAAAAAATAAAAATCTCTTTAATGACTCTAATTATTTATAGATCATAGTTTAATAGTAAGCTATGTCAATGAGTACATTTACTTGGGCCAGTTAGCATCTTTCGGCAACAGACAAGATGCAGAAATTGCTCGTCGCATAGACAACTATTGAGCTATTGGGCCCTAGCGGAACTCCTGAAGGGACGCCTTCCAATGTCGCTTAAGCGAAAACTAATGGACATGTGTATACTTCCTGTGCTCACATACGATGCACAAACTTGGTCATTGACAGATTCGCAGAAGTCCAGTCTCAAGGTTTGCCAACGGGCGATGGAGCGCAGCATCTTGGGTGTCAAGCTGACGGACAGAGTCCGAAACACCGAACTGCGCTCCCGCACAAAAGTCGCCGATGTAGGTCGCAAGTCTGCTGAGCTAAAATGGAACTGGGCTGGACATGTCTGTCGCAGGCCTGATGAGTCTTGGGCAAAAATCGCCACTTTATGGGACCCAGACCCAAAGAGGCGATGCCGCGACAGACCAAAAAGGAGATGGCGAGATGAACTAAACGGATTTTTGGCTGGTTGGCGTCGTGAAGCTCTAAATAGAGAGAAGTGGAAAAGATGGGGGGAGGCCGTTGCCCAACAATGGGACACCCAAGGCTAATATAATAATAATAATAATAGACAACGGCTGGAAAAGCTACTGGTCCATGAAAACGCTAATGAAGGGAGATTTGCCAATCTCTCTGAAGCGCAAACTCATTGAAATGAATCCTCAACTACGGTGCAATGGAACGCAGCATTGTATCAAGAGACAAGACCGCCTCAGAAACACCATGCTGCGTTCCATGACAGGCGTTGCAGACGTGGGAATTACAGCTGCCAAGCTCAAATGGAATTGAGCTGGTCACGTAAGCAGGATACACCTGGACAGATGGGCAAAGATTGCAACGGAATGGGAATTCCAGGATGCCCCCAGGCCCCCAGGTTGGCCTCCGACTCGATGGCGGAAAGAGCTGGGCGATTTTAATAAGGATTGGAAGGAGTTGGCTATGGAAAGAGATAAATGGAAAGAATTGGGGGAGACCTTTGCCCAGCAGGGGAACAGCGAGTTTACGTAAAAAAAAACTCTATGAGGTAGGTTGTTGAATCCAAGTAAAATATTTGTCATCCAGCACAATTTACATAGTAATTGACTATTATTTAGTCAAAAACAATTAAAAACGCTGCAAATATGTAGATTAAAAACATAGCACTTAGTGACGAGACGTCGCGCACGTAAGCCGGTGTCCCTTTCACACTGCGAGAGACGCACCGTTTTTGTCTCGCTCTAGAGCGGGAACACTGTACTTGCGTATGAAGATAGGAGATATTAACTCAAAGTTTTATTTTAAATGAAGTTACGAGATGTTTCCATTTGTAAGTTAGAATATATTTCCTGCCAAAATTAATCAGGTTATGTTGGACCTTAACTTAAGAGATGTTTCTTCGATGCCTAGCTACGTCAATTTTGCGAATTTCAACTTAATTCATATATCAGTAGACGCGCAAATTCATTCTCTATCGAACTGCATTCAAAAGTCGTTTTCGTAAAAAATGTAAGTTAGGAGTTGTTCGCACTTCCCCGTCGATATGGAATCTAACTAACTGATTCTACTACATATATATACACAAATACTTTATAAGAATATATAATTGATACCCAGACGTCGTCGCCAACAACTATGTCTGCACATATTGTTGACTCCGGGCGGGAATCGAACCCGCAACCCCCGACACAGTAAGCGCTCTCACTGCCACTGTGCCAACGGGCTTGTCAAAAAACTGAAAGATAGTCGCGCACGATTGCTCGAACAAGCATTCCGGTGCGCAATCCCGTACGTTCATGAGAACGCGCGATACAGTGTCCGCCCGTATATAAAAGGCTATTGTCTACAAGCAACAAATTATAAAAACGAATACGTGTGTGATACTTGCTTTCTATTTAACGTGCCAGCTCTGCGCTTAAAAACTCGTTTAATATAAAAGACGCTTAAAATTATTTAATAACTTTTTAATGTAGCTTTATGTTTATGAATACTGACTTGCAGCTGCAGGCATCAGTTTGTTCATGTATAAAGCTACAGTAATTACTGCAGAGTTCGTTTTGTCTAAATACACCTTTTTATCACCGTAGAGTCCTTTCATGTCTTTCAACTTACCTGTAAAAGAAAGAGAAAATATATTAGTATATTTTGGTGAACAGATCAACATATCAAAGTGATGATAATGGTGACATGACTGCCAAAATTATTTTTGATTTTTAACCGTCTTTATAAAAGGAGGAGGGTTCTCAATTCGATTCTTATAATTGCACACTTAACTTATAATTGCACCATAACAAAAATAGCTACCCGTACCTACCTAACAACCATAATTGAAATGCTATTGCTCAACATTCCTAAGTTTATATACAAATCATTACATATACATTTTATACATTTTATTGGCTGACCCGGTAAAAATTGTTTTACCATAAGAAAATTAAGGGGTGGACCACTTAACATTTAGGGAGATGAAAAATAGATGTTGTCTGATTCTCAGACCTACCCGATATGCAAACAAAATTTCATGAAAATCGGTCAAGCAGTTTCGGATGAGTTTAACTACAAACACCGCGACACGAGAATTTTATATATTAGATTAACATTACAAAGATGCCGAGTCATTTATTAGGAGGTTATTAGCTTTGACCCTGAAATCGCCATCAAGAAGCGTTGCCATGGTAACCATGGTAACTGTGGATGCTTAACTTCTAGATATGCACTTACGGGTTAACCATAACATTTGAAATGTTTATGGACGATGGCTGAATCCTTGAAGTCATAATTCGACCATCGTAATAGTCGTCGATAAACCATTTGATCGATCGACCACAAATCCGACAATTTATTCAAACATCTGTTTCACCAAACAACCATTCCTCGATAGATCTATTCCTCAAATGACAAATACCATGAATGATTTTGCAGACGTCGGCCATAATATGGCACTGACAGAAATGGTAGATATAAAGTTTTGAAGACATATCCAACAAAACATAGATCTCTAACAGAGATTTTAAATCACTTCGGCGTGATTGCCAGCAGTTTGCATATCGCTGTAATTGGCAGAGATTGATCATAGAGCGAATACAGAATACAAAGTGGTGTCTGTACACCCCTTAATATTACCGTAATGTATGTTGGGAGGTATGAAAGCGAAGTATTTTGAGATTCTGAGAGTTTTGGATTTTTAGATATGAGCTATAGACCACAGGTTAAGCTGGACGCATCAACGTCAACGTCAACTATTGAATTCAACAAAAGTATTATGAAATTGCATATTAATCGCAATTTATTAATGTGCAGATGAAATATTAATTCCATTCATTTGAACTAATCCCTCTCACAATAAACCAACTCAATAACAACATTTTGTTAAGCGGGTTCGATTTCCAATATTAATGTTGAAATAAGTTTTCCAAATTATTTCGACAAACTTACTTTTCAATACAGTAATAGACTATAACGTAGTGCAGAGTGAAAGAGAGAAATCATCACATCATCGCAGACAGAAAGATACTCTTCAAAATTCCAAAACCAAACAAATAAAGCAATACATTTTAATACAAAACAATGTACGAACACTACATTATCTCAACACCGAGCATTATATTCCGTCAATAAATTCACTGGAATCCATAGACGTAAGGTAGGCAATAAAAACGTCTGCAGTACTCGATGGAGCCACAGAATGTGTAACAGTTTGTTGTTAGGTATTCAATTTACCTTCAGGTCGTTTTGATGATATACAAGGGTGTATGCTTGTTCTGAATTTATGCTTGAGATACATGTCTTACATGTGTGTGTTTCACGGTTGGGAAGGATGGAGAATTTGTGGTGGTGAGGTGATTTTGTCGGTTTGATATAATTTTTGGTTTTGAATAGAAATATGTAGATTATTATTAAGTTTTCAGAATTTTCAGGTAAGTAATTTGAGCTACCGAGATTTTTTGTTAAAATATTTTTGTTTATTCCTTAAGTTCCAGTTAATTCCTTACAAAAAATATGGAAAAGGTAAAGTTGAACACAAAACTTCGTCGCTGATAAAGCTGTTTCGCCCACGATCCAATGAGCGCTAGTGTGATATGTTTAAATCACGCTGCACGCTATTTTCACCGAGTGGGGTCACTCCCATGCGTTATGATGAGCAGGAAAAATCTTCCGTTTTATATAATAAGTATAGATTTAACCAAGAACAATCTCAAAGACCTTTGAGCGGCCTAAACACTCCAACGCCAATGTTGACCACTAGCCTACTCCAACTTGTTTCGGTTGGATTGCTTCAATACCACATTGGGATACTATAATAGCCATGTAAATAAAAAATAAAAAGACGTGTGGCACTCGGGGACTGCCGCGATAAAGCTATTGCATAGTTATTTTTTGTATCACTAGATGGCGTTAGTGGGGAGCGTGAGGTTTTTTCACGTGAGGTTTTTTCATTACGGAATTTCTGGATTCGGTCCCCGCGCTCAAGGCCCGCGATAGAAGCTATGCAATAGCTTAATAAAAATGAATAAACTTTCCTGCCGTTTCTTTAGACAGTCAGTTGTCCACACATGCCGCCCGTGTGTATCACATTTGAGTTGCGAATAGGGATAAGTTAGAGCGTCGTTAGTGCGCTTTGAATCCCGTTATTTACGATTCTAACGACAAATAAAGAGGTTCATTAGGATGTCTTGCTGTGTGTCTCAATGCACCCCGTGGCCATGAGTGGTGTTCGAAATTAACTTTGATTTACTGGATTTTCAATTGATATGACGAAGATCGAACTGATCAATCTAAATTAATATGACTTGACGTAAATAATAGTAAGTATTAGCCTGTTATTTCCCACTGTTGGGCTGTACTGATATCTCAACGAAGATATCAGAACAGTGAGTAGGATTGAGACGTAATATTCTTTATTTTCATATGTTTAGTACGGCTCAATGGGTAACCCTCAAGCACCTTCCTATCTCTTATATATTGGTTAATCGAACAATCTATACAGTTCGGTCTTACTTCTGATTAAAAACGGCTAGTACGGTACCCGATCCTTAAGCGATATATTTCTGTTATATAATTTTCTGTAAATACGTTTTAAAATCCCATGATTTAGATGTAGTTTTAAATCATAAAACTAGCGAAGAGGTTTCCTTATCTCAGGTTTAGATATGATCGTTAGATGGTCAAGTTAGTAAAATCGAGAAGGTTACGTCAGCATTTAGTAGCGTGCTTCGAAAGAGCCCGTTTTACGGGCTCTTTCGAAGCACGGTAGCGCTCAGGATGGCTCATAAGATGGCTACCTTCTATCTAGGAAGATGGTAGCCCTTAATAGATGGTAACTTGGCAAATCTCTTGCAGCCTTGTATCGCCTTTTATTTCCATCCTCGTTGAATCAGTTTTATGTAACATACGTGATAGTGCTGAGGCACTCGTAAATCTATGTGATGTAAACCCTGCTTGGTTATATACTTACAGCTTAATTGCTTTAGTTTAGTGCCGAATAAAATGCGTCATTTTGTTAGGACTTAGGGTTTGTTCTTGGGATAGTTTTTGCGGTTGTTGAAGTAATTCGTTTGGGTAGTTTTAATTAAGGATCCAGATGATCAGAAATTGACGATTTTTGTACGAAAATTAGTGAATAAAAGAAATCCCATAGAAATCTACATCTGATATTTCTATCTTGTAATGCATGGAAAAACTAAGAAAATTGGAGTAGGTTAGTGTCGCCAACGCTGGTGTCGGACTTTTTAGACCGCCTCAAGGCTTCCGAGATGGTCTGACGATTGAAATAACCGGGACCGACCATTTTACGTGCCCTCCGAATACATGGAGAGACAATTGTAATTTACATTACAACGAAATTATTTGACTTCGATTTAGAAATAAACAAAGAAACCTACTTACTACCTATTACCCTCGACTCATACCTACCCCTCAACCCCAAGCAAAAATAATCATCTAAGATATTCGAACAAATCAAACAAAAACACGGTGTTTTATGAACTCATAAAAATACTCACATCAAATAATCCAATATGATGTTGAATCACAACGCAATCGAGATATTATATTTCAACATAGAGTCAGGTAAATTGAGTAGCTACCAATAAAAGAGGGCTTGGTTTAAAATTGCTTCGTTCTGCCTACCTAGCATTGAATCAGGCGGAGCAAAAAATATAGATATCGGAAAGCCGACGGTTCGCGCTTTTTTGGTAGATTTCAGTTTTTTCAGTAATTAAGTTCGATAGTTTCCAGGTAGCTTTGTAGAGTGATGTTTTTGTAGCTCTGACTTAGTAGTAAGTGAAAAAATTAATGTTTAAATATGTTTGAATAAAATACGCTGTTGGTCATAGTTAACATGGGTTGTTAGCAATTATATTTTCTGCATTATGATAAAATTAGCATCCGCTTATGTAACTTAATATTTGAAATGATTTTCTTACACATGAAGCCAAAAAAATGAGTAGATACGACCCCAAAATAACATTCCATCCTCCACACATGTCATTGTTAGTCTCATTCACACAAACGCTATTTTAACGCATTCTATTCAGCGCTATTTAGCGCTCGTGTGAATAATAAATTATATAATAATAAGTCGTTTCATGATCCAATAAGCGTTCAAAATACAACAATGCTCAAAAAATATCGCAGCTTTAAAAAAAACACGTCAGTGTCAGTCTAACAATGTACTTAGTAATGTCACATGAGGCGATGCGTTTTTTTTTTCAATTTTAACGCTTGATAAATGCGATCGTGCGAAAGGTCTTTCACCGAAGTAAAATTCTCTGTGAAATCCACCCTCCACCGTCGCCAGTTTTTCTTTTTTGGTTTCAACCCCTGAAACCAATGGCCGAGGTTATAATTGTATTTCGCTTCGTAAAGGTATATTAAATTGTGATGTATTGGCACCAGAAATATTGATCTTCAACTCTTCCGTTTTGATGTTAAATCCATTAAAGTAGAGTAAAGTATTAGCCTGTATGTCTCACTGCTGGTCAAAGACATCATACACGTATTTATTTAATATTACGTACTATTTAATTTAACGTTTCTAAAAAATACTTTAAGTTACTTTCGATTCTAAACTACTAACAGCACCCCGCGGTGTACCCGTTCTCACGGGAATTTCGGGATAAAATGTGTTCCATATGTTATTCTGATTTATAACCTATATGATTTATTACGAGTAACAAACAAAAATATATACATACATACATAAATACATACATCCATCCTCACAAGCTTTCGCATTTATAATATAAGTTATTAACTTAATCAGGATATAAAGTGTTCGAAGAATAATATCAATTACTTAATAGTTTTAAAAAGAAACAATTATCATTCTAGTTCTAAGTACACAAAACTTCTTCACCAAGCTCTTTGTGTCGTATTTCAAAGAGAGCAATAATATTAAAATAAAACCCGTTTTAATCCAGGTAAAGACAAGCAGCACAATAATTAAGTTAATGGACGACCAGCGGGCATCTAGCAAGCAATCAAACTAATTCAACCCATTTTAATCTTTGCGATCCCGGTGGACTGCTGAGTGGTATTGTGTTTCATGCTTCTTTCAATATAATCCGGATTTTTTATAAAATTGTCTTTTATATCCCCTTTTTTGTATTTTATACTGATAAACCTTTACATACCGTAGGGGTATGTGCACTCATAAGGTTGGGTTAGGTTAGCCTACCAATATTTTTGTCAGTGAAGTATTATTAGTTAGACCACAGACATCAATCTGTTGTCTGTGAGTTAGACCATGTCGGAAGCCTTGTGGCGATCTAATTACTCTGACATGAGGGTTGGACTGAACTCACCCATTCGTTTGTGTTGAAATTTTTAGATAGCCTAAAAGCCACAGACATTGTCTAACGATTGAAGTAACCGGGGCAGACTTCTTAAAGTGCTCTGACGAAACACGGTAGGGCACAGATAGAATGTCACTATCGACCACTCATCCAAGTATGGGCCGAGGCCCGAGCTGAACGATGGTTAATAATCGCAATGGACTTACGTCACCTGGTCACGAACTTACTGACTTTTTAGTGAGATAAGACCAACCCATGTTGGCCGCTGCAGATCTAACCTGGGGAAGTGGGGCATGATAGATCCGTGTCAGACCCAGTGCGACTGCGGGGCGCCCGAACAGACCATGCAGCACGTTCTGACCTGCCCCTTGAACCCTGAAAGCTGCACATTGAGTGACCTCATGTGCGCCAATGACAAGGGCAGAGAAGCACTGGAGCGGATTCATTAAAAAAAAATTGTGCCATCGACACGAAGAAAAAGAAGAAGAGAAGTGAAATAAGAAGTCTTTGTTTTGCAATGGAACGTTACCGGCTAAAACTGATCACTACCACTACCTTTTTTGCATTCATTAACCTACTCGAACATCTAACCTACTCATTTGACTTCTATCATAAGAAAGCTTTTGTGCTATGAAAGGATCCTAATGATTGTATAGACCATCATGTTAAAACCAACTATTACTTTCCAAGAATAAACGACGCGTTGTAATTCAGACCTATAAACTGTCACTGAAATTCAATAAGATCCATTTCTGAGTGAATGAAAGGCAAACCGACTAAAACTTCTGCATTATTATATTAAGTTTGGACCGTTTCACTACAAACAAGAGCACTATATCAAACACCAGTATCAATATCGAGCACCGCGATCGCCGATAACAACCGGAGTTTCACAAAACTCGGTTTCGATCCGCGAAGTGCTTCGCTACTTCAACCCAACTTCGGTACAGTTTACGAAACTTCTTGGAACTTCGAACGAACGATATAAAAAATTTCATAATGCTCATGGCAGCTGATGCAAAATTAAATTTTAAATATCGAACGCCCGAACGACATTCGATTTACCGCGAAATCTCTGTTCCTGCGATAGCTTAAAGCCGTATATACACGTGCCGACATAAATGTTACTAGATATGACAGACCGTGTCATGAACAAGATCGGCGATGGAATACATTTTGTGAAATTGAAATATTTTGTGGAAGAAATTTTCGCGTTTTACATTACACGTGATGGTGTGGAATTAAATGGATTTGTTTTGTTACAAAAGGCATTATTTGCATCTTTAACTACAATCGCATTTTAATAATATTATCATGTCAATGTTTTTTTTTTCAAAATAATATTGGCAAAATCTCTAGACAATTTATATGGTGGAAAACATTTTTAAAAACCTTTGTAGGTAGTGAATAAATAAAGAAAAAATAAATATGACCATAACATTATTAATTCACACACGGTTAGTTAGACTCAAACTAAACTCTAAGCTTGTATGAAAAAACCTAATAGAAAATATTACTAAAGTAAATTGAAAATATCGCATCTACATTTTATATCCATAAATCTGAATCAAGGTTTCAATTTCCAAGTTATCATTTCCAGTAAATCTCAATACTACCTCCGTGGAATACACGTCAATAAAATAACCGTCTAAGAACACCAGTCTCGGTCGATTTAAGAGATCGTGAAGTTAGAAGATTGTCTGTTTAATGCGTTTTGTTAGTACTTTGTGCAAAACGATATCACCAGTCTGTTCTGATGGCAGTTCCTTTTTATTGATCAATAGAATATTGATATTTTTATTGAAGGCGTTCGAAAATTCTTTATTCAAATGTTTAAACTTTTATTTTTAATTCAATAGTTGCTATGCTGCCATTTTAGATTAAAAAAAGTGTCAATATCGTCTCTACCATATATTATCAAAAATATATAAGTATTTTTGTCAATTAATATATTCTTTTTTATGTCTGTTTTCTATGGTAAATTACTAAGAAAGGTTAATTGCAAAAATACCTCTTCATAAATTCTTAAGAAACATATTTCCAGAAGAGATTCTCGTAAAATTTCGGTCAAATAACTATACTGTTATTATGAAGTATATTTTCTTGTGTTGTTCCATTAAAATCTCACCTTACTAATTACCTCAATCTATTGAATACGAAACGAGTATCATATTCCCGCCTCAAGCTAAACAATGGACACAAATACAATCACTAATATATATAGTACTAAGATACATTAGGCTAACATCGTAAAAGCTAACGAGATTTCTTTTGTTTATTTTATTGGTCGCATTATTCAAAATTAATATCTAAGACTTTGATTGTACATCTATAATATGAAAATAGTTATATATAATACATAGTTAAACCAATTTTCAAAAAAGATAATAAAGAGAACATGAGCAACTACAGACCAATAGCATTAATCCCGGTCTTTTCGAAAGTATTTGAAAAAGTAATATATGAAAGTATCTATTCATTCCTAACCAAATACAATATACTATGCGATGAACAAAAGGGATTCCGTAAAAACAAAAACATTAATATGGCCATTTATGATCTTCTTAACAAAATTTTACTGAATGTTGATTCAAAAATCCCTATTTGCGCTCTTTTTACAGATATGTCAAAAGCTTTTGATTTTGTTATATTTCAAATACTATTCAATAAACTATACGCGTATGGAATTCGTGGAAATATATTAGATTTAATAAAATCTTATTTAACAGGTCGTATGCAATACACCGAAATTTTTAGAGTGTGTAATAAATCAAAACGCGAAAAAATATATAAATCTCGACGTAGAGAAATAAAATATGGCGTTCCCCAGGGTAGCGTCCTTGGGCCATTATTATTCCTACTATATATAAATGACCTACCACTCCAAATTATTTACCAGCTTATCCTTTTTGCTGATGATAGCACAGCAATAATTAATGATCTCAATAATAATATTAAAAACTATGAATATGATATCAACAATACCCTAAAAACTATAATTAACTGGCTTAACTTTAACAATCTTAAAATAAACTTAGAAAAAACAAAAATAATGCATTTCTACCAAAGAATTCAACCCCGTTCCCTTTGTATTAACTATGATAACCACCCAATAGAAAGTGTTCAAGTAGCAAAATTTTTAGGTATACTAATTGATAGTCAACTAAATTGGAAAGCTCAAGCTGAGCATATTTGTACAAAGTTGAGTAAACTTGCTTTTGTATTATTTAATCTGTCAAAAACTGTAGACACAGCTACCACTTTAATTGCTTACCATGGCCTCGTGGCTTCTCTATTAAGATTTGGTGTTATCTTTTGGGGCAATTGCAGTTATAAAGAACTTATTTTTAAGTCCCAAAAGCGTTGTATTAGAGCTATTTTCAATTTAAAAGTGACAGATAGTTGTGAGCCTATCTTTAAAAGCCATCATTTGTTAACATTTCCATGTATTTATATTCTAGAAGTAGCAATATTCGTCAAAACTAATAAACATTTATTCCCAGCACTTGTAGATAGTAGAAACCGCTCCACCCAACTTAGATCAAAATACCAAAATGTATTATGTACTGGAGGATATAATACCACATTGTTACAGAATAATATCTTGGGTATGGCGCCAGTCATTTATAATAAGTTACCTTGTAGTTTAAAAGACAAAACTGTCACTCAATTTAGATCTCATTTAAGTAAACTATTATTAGAAAAATGTTATTATTCTGTCTCAGATTTCCTAAATGATTCCTGTTTATAGTTATTTCATAGTTGTTTGTATATTTTATAGTTGTTTATGGTTAGTTATGTTTATGTTTTTTATTTTTATATAATAATATTATTAATTACTTTATGTTTTCGTTATAAGTTTCTTTATATTTGTATGCCAAAAGGCGGAATATGAGTTTAAAAAAAAAAAAACAATGTAACCCATATTCGAACAAATAAATAATTTTGATTTGATTTGATTTGATTTGAAAATGAATCGCTGAATCTGTTGCTAAGCGCATAACTTCAGAACGACTGCACCAAATTGGATGATTCTTTTTTTAATGTGTTTCTTAGTGTCAGGTTCTTATATAAGAAAAATAAAGAATAAAAATTTCGAAATTCCCACGGGAACGGGGGCGCTGCGGGTGAAACCGCGGGGCACAGCTGGTTTATAATAAAGATTTGAGGTCGAGTTGGTTGATGGCTGAACTTAGTGTCGGAGTTTTTAGACCGCCTAAAGGCCTCCAACATTTATGAGATAATAGCCGCGCCCAAGGGTGTTACCTGCTTCGTACCCATTCCCGGGAATTTCGGGATAATATGTAAAATATACTGTAAAGTTTCATCCAAATCCGTCCAGTAGTTTTTTCGTGTAAGAGTAACATACATATACTCTATTTCTGGTTTAGTGATTTTATTTCATTCTTACCCTATCTCTAAACCTTTTTCCTCTTCAGAAGCAATCGTCTTCGGCTGGAAAATTGACGACATTGGTCCACATTTTGTGCCAATCCAAAAGAAATAGATTATTCATACATCCTCACAAACTTTGGCATTTATAATATTATTAGGATGATTTCGCCCCTAGAAGAAACTGATGCATAGCGGGTAAAACCACGGGAAGAGTAAAAGTATAATATGTAATAAGTACTCTAACTATTTTCTGAAGATAAGTCAGTAAAAAAATGTGAAATGTTATTTTTTATTGCAAAATTCATCAGGAATTTTCTTGGTAAATACAATGTTCAACCGCAAACCGCTACAGACTAGTAATAATATAGAATTAGAATATTTCCAAAATCGCGGAGCGGTTTCGTGCGAATTTTCTATGGATTTATCGCAAATACCTCGTAATATTAAAATGTAATAAAACTCCCTGTCGATAATATAATTTCGCGGCGCGGCCCCTTCGTGGCGAGCTCGTTTATGCAATTAGCTGACATAATAAACTTATGAATTTTGGACGATTTTTACCTTTATTTTTATGTTTTATAGATGAAATAAATAAAAGCTTGTGACGGGTAAGTTGGCACAAAATATTATATAATAGGTATTCTTAGTTATTAGTTAAAAAATAGTTTGTCTTTTTACAAAATTGTTTTTGACAAATACTTCGCCGCTTTTATAAAATAAAAGGCTTACAAAAATATATATAGGTCATCAGAGAAAAATAAAAATTATTACATCACGATTATAAAAAAAACAATTTTCAAACATAGTTTTTTTGCAAAGTTTTTTTTTTAATAATTTCAATAAGTATTTTTAACCCATTTCAATTCACATTACTTCAAAACCCAATAACCAACCTCATAACCAAAACGTAAACAAAACTAAAATATATAAGTCACGTATCCAATATCTGTTGTATACACCGTGCCTTACGGTAGTCCCGCGGCGGCGCCACTGTCGCACCAATCAATATACCTCGGTTGCTAGGCAACGATCATGTTGCAAAATAAACAATAGGACTCGAGACCTGCCCGAACAAATTTACCTTCTTACTTTATTCCTTGTGTCAACATTTTAGATCTTTATTATTGGATTATTTACCAGTACACGGTGTATCATGTTTTTTTGATTTATTTATCGTGTTATTGTTTTGAAAATGGTTTTGTTGCCACCCTGCGTTGGTATTGAGTGTGGGAAGGATTTCAGGTCTTCACTTAAGAAGCCGAGCCCTAACTATCCCCATGGCTGGAAAACGAAGAAACCGCGGGTTGTGCCTGCGTTTACTATTCAAGGTTGGTGAATAACTATCATAACATTGGTGTACTACCTGGACTCTCGTAGAAATCAACATACATTACCAATGTAACTAGTTTATGGCTTGATCAATATTATATGGACTGATGAACGACTTCCAAACAAGAATAGGGCGAGCCCTGTACCTTTTGTTTGATAATATTTGTGATTTTAGTTGGCTTTTATCCCTGAATCTGTACTAATAGAAAAACAAACTCTACGTAACTATGTCTTATTTCTTTGTACGCGCTAGTCTCTAGAACTACTCCAATTTGAAAAAAAAATTGAGAATAGTAATTGTCCTGTGTTAGTCCCGAACCTTATAATCATACTTATAAAAAAGTATAGCTTGTAATGTCCCACTGTTGGGCAAAGGCCTCTGATCTCACCGAAAATATCAGTACAGTGAGGAGAATTAAGCCTAATCTTCAGTCAAAAACATTATAACTAATCTTTTGTCCAAATCCGCATATAAATTTACTCCTGTTTTTGTGACAGCAATGCAGAAGAACACTAAAGTGATTCCGCCTCAAAAATGTGATGTTCTGGAGCCTTTGCCCCCTCGGCCGACGATGTTCAGAAAGTGCTATCAAAGAGGGGAATTTCCTATTAGTATTGAGTTCACTAATTCTGGAAAACAACTCACTTGGAAGGTACCTACTTTGTGCATACTTATTTATTACATTGTTTAAGACTTTGTAATGTTAAGATGTATGAAGTATAAGGAGAATCAAGGATATGAAGATTACTAATGTATTATATACGTACTAACGTATTAACAGCCTCCGAGGTAGACAACGGAGCGCTCAAACGACTAGAGTCGTTTGAGCGCTCGGCTCACGATCCGGAGGTTCCGGGTTCGATTCCCGGTGGGGATATCTCACAAAAATCACTTTGTGAGACCGTCCTCAGTTTGGTTAGGGGATTGCAGGCTGAATCACCTGATTGCCCGAAAAGTAAGATGATTCCGTGCTTCGGAAGGCACGTTAAGCCGTCGGTCCCGGTTACTCTCTACGGATAGTAGTCGTTACATGAGCCATGTCAGAGGCCTTTGGCGGCTCAATAACTCTGACACCAGGATTGGTCAGGTTGACCATCCACTCGATAAGAAAGAAAGACTAACGTATTAAGTTTCTGAGTATCAGTATTGTCTAACTGAAATCTGACAGAGTTAATTTCTCCTGCAGACACCAAAGTATTTATTAATAATTTAATTTAATTGTAATAGTATTGAACAACCTAAGAGATTTGGGTTTTTAAGCAATTTCTTTGTATAAGTTGAAACAACAAAATATCATACCATTTGTTCTTCAAGTTCTTGTTTCAGTTCTATTATCTATATTCATAATTGCATTCTGTATATGGAAAATATTTAAGAGTTCAAACAATACCAAACATACTTACAACTCTTAATAAATTTGTTTTCCAGGTTCCTATAGAAAAGCTCGACTTCCATCACTACTTGCCAATGTTCTTCGATGGGCTAGCAGAAGGCATGTATCCGTACTCGTTTATCGTTGAAAAAGGAATACACGATTTGATCACAAAAGGATCCTACAAAATTCTGCCTGTGGTGCCTCAGCTGATTATACCTATTAAAAGTAAGTATATAAAAATATACATATAGACGTAATATCGCTACTATCTACTTTCAATGCAACACGGTAAAAAAATTATCGTGCGTGCGAGCATCGCTGAACGAGTATCGCTGAGCGAGTTTATTTTTGAAGGTGTGTGCCGGCAGTGTGAACAGTCAGCGAGCAACTTTTAATATATGCATCTCTTTCGTTTACACGGAAAGATTTTCTCCCTCAAGAAACGCACATTTACTGTGCGTTTCTTGAGGGAGAAAATCGCCAATAGTTTCTCGCCGGGCGGTAGGACTTGCACAGGACTGAGCGACCGTGCGCGAGTGGTGCGAGTAATCGCTTGTCGCACTTGCACACTCGCTTATAGCCCGGCGATAAAACTATTAAAACTACACTTTCCTGCTGATCATTAACTTGTTTATAGTTTCTAGTTCTACTCGTTTCTCGTTCTTCGTCGGCGGTGGGACAACTGCCTAAGTGGCACCCCGCAAGGCTTCTAGTAATTACAGGCTTTATATTACCATCCCACTATTGGGCAAAAGTCTTTTTCGACTAAAGTAAAATATTAGCCTGTGATTTCCCACTGCTGGGCAAAGGCCTCTCATCTCGCTGAAGATATCATTACAGTGAGGAAGATTAGGTTTTAATAGTATTTCATATTAATAACAATTTTTTTTCAGATGCGTTAGCAACTAAACGTCGCTCGGTCCTCTGTCATACGCTAGTTTGTGTACAAATGCTGGTGACCGGTTCGGAAAGAGTTGGCGAAGCTCTGGTGCCTTATTACAGACAGATACTGCCGGTCCTGAACTTATTCAAAGATAAAAACAGTAAGTTGTTCTATCACTTTTATCTTCTTCTTTACATTGTATAAGTACTTTATAGTTGTCTTTACGTAGTAACAATTTTATGATGATATCCTGCTTTCTAGTAATATTATAAATGCGAAGGATGTATGTATGTATGCGTGTTACTCTTTCAAGAAAAAACTACTGGACGGATTTTGATGAAATTTTACAGTAATACAGGTTATACATCCCGAAATTCCCGCGGGTGCGGGTACAACGCGGGCAACACCGCGTGGCGCGGCTAGTTTAACATATAACTGAGCCGAATACGTTCGTAAGCTACAATAATGAAAAAAATAAATCACTAGGTGAATCGATATAGGTATTTAGATTACGCATAAAGGTCTCTACCCATTACACCGTATCATACCATGACCGTGCTATGAACGTGTCAGCACCGGCAAAATATTCTCATCGAGAATAGTCGACGTTGTTGGTTGGTGACGGAACGGTCTAGTGAGCATAGTCCCATACTTTTCAATACAAAGAATACTTTTTTGCCTGACACGTTCATAGCACGGTCATGGTATGATACGGTGTAATGGGTAGAGGCCTTAAATCGGATACGTAAAATTGTCGGTCCCGGTTATTATACTCGATAAACCAAGTCGGGGGTCTTTAGGCGGTTCAAACACTCCGCCACCAGGATTGGCCGCTAACCTATACGAACTAACCTCATTTACCACAGAGATGCCACACAATGTTTACGCAAACCCTAATCTAGGTTCCTTAACATAACGATTAAGTTTTATAATACCAAGAATTGTTCGCATAACCTGTTATGTCCAATTATGTTCCTAATTCTAAAGACATATTTCATCCAAAAACTTGGCTCGGGTAATAGGTGGCAATTTGTAGAACATAATCTTGTAAGCACAATGACAATCAAACTTAGTTCGGATACTTTTTTGAAAAAGTTTTTGATTTTGTTGAAAGTAAAGAAAAGTTTTTTTTTTATTTGTGCTTTAAATTGATGGGTAGAACGTAAGTAGTGGAGAACTTCTTAGCGTATCGAATTTGGTGAAACTTTGTAGGTATAGTATTTAACAATATTTAGGAATTGAAATGATTATTTTGCTAACGATTCACTGTAGAATTAACGTTATAGGTATGGAAGAGGCCGGTGTTGAATTTCAAGTTAATTGAATATAGTTATATTTAGTTTTAGTTACTACTTTGAAATATTACTATAGTCTTCTTCTTTTTCTTCGAGTGGATGGTCAACCTGACCAATCCTGGTGTCAGAGTTATAGAGCCACCTCAACCTGACCAATCCTGGTGTCATAGTTATAGAGCCGCCATAGGCCTCTGACATGGCTCATGTAACTACTACTATCTGTAGAGAGTAACCGGGACCGACGGCTTAACGTGCCCTCCGAAGCACGGAATCGTCTTACTTTTCGGGCAATCAGGTGATTCAGCCTGCAATGCCCTAACCAAACTGAGGACAGTCTCACAAAGAGATTTTTTGTGAGATATCCCCACCGGGAATCGAACCCGGAACCTCCGGATCGTGAGCCGGGCGCTCAAACCACAAGTCCACGGAGGCTGTTGAAATTACTATAGTTATTTGATAGGAATACTTTTAACATGTTTCACACCGTATCGGACTATAACAATTTTATTATTCGTACTCTCTGACGCTTCAAAAACACAAACGAACCACGTACGTTCACATCTCATAATTCTACAAAAAACCGAGTCACAGTACCTGTTAAATTCCATAACAATGCGGTTTCATGCCAACCAACAAGTGAGAAAACAGTAGAAGGATATACAACTTTCTGCCGTTGCAATAAGAGTGCCAAATATCAGTATGTTACATGTAATTAATCTACTTGGATGCCCTGACAAGTCTATTACTCCGAAAATAATATCATATCTCTTGATGCGTGTCAATTATGGCGCAGTTTGATTGATGTCGCCCGATCGAGGGAATGTAATGTTTGGTTTTAAGATGTATGTATGTTTATGGTAGAGGTGGCATTTTAGCTTAGAGTTTAGATCAGTGCGAATAAGTACATGAATGCGCCAGAAACCACCAGACATCAACAGCTTTTGAATCGTGTCTTCTTCAGCTATGTTACATTGTTAGCTTAGTTAATAAGATTGTCCCGTTAGTGTTTTCAACGGGTCGTTATCGGGACGGGACGAAAGCTGAATGTATTCAAGTTAGCTCAAAAACATATTGATGACTATACTATGTGCCGTTCTATATTTCTCAGGTCTAATTAACATGGTAGTAGGCTTCATGGCAGTGTGGATATGTCTTATGTTCTGAATATAACCATCATTTTCTTCGACTGTTTTTCAAAATGCGACTTATACTAAATGACACGGGTCTGTATCGCGTCAGAAAATAATCAATATATTATACGTATTTTCATAAATTACGTTATATTTTCTAACGCGATACAGGCCCGTTTCATTTAGTATAATAAGTGCAAATCGTGTGGATTTAAAAAGTATGTTAATAGTATTAATAGTAGCCAATACAACACTGAACTTTATCCCAATATCTTATTACAGACAACCTGGGCTGCGGCATAGATCACAGTTCTTCAAAATCCGAGAATGTTGGCGATCTTATAGAGGAAACGCTTCAGATCCTCGAAAGATACGGCGGACCAGATGCGTTCATAAACATCAAATATATGGTGCCCACTTACGAGTCTTGCGTCTTGAACTAAATAATGAGTCATGTGAAATTTATCCATTTAGCACTTCTCTTAACGTTAATTGCACATAAGTGTGTGTTTTAATTTGAGTTCGCTTTGAGTAAAACGGTTAGTTTTTGGCTGTTTGAAGAGAGAGTCTTTTTTGCGAAGCGCGAAAGATATTTTTAATGAAAGCGCATTAAATGGCATGCGCTCAACTAATGTACGCGTAACGCAAGGTAATTATTAATGAATCTAGTCGTTTTATTTTAAGCGCTTTTATTCTGATTGAAAGCTATTGCTTATTGAACTATTGCCAAAGTTTTAAATCTCTACGCTTTAATCAAAGAATCGGTTTATTTCTTAATTTTGGTTAAGTAATGTTTTGTGTTTAATTTCTCGTACTTTTATTCTTTTGTGTGATAAAACATTGAAAGTTTTATACAAATGTAAACTGTATACTCAGTTCTATGTGATATTAGTTGTAACTTTATTTAAATTATGGTTAAAAGTTATGTTACACAATTACGTGTAGTTTTAAATCTTATTTGTTAGTTTTGTAGGCTTTAAGTTTTTTGGTCTTTGTTAACTTTTTGATGTTAAATAAATTGTGAGTGTGAATACTTTATTTCACGTTGTTTAATTTTTTACTCGTGACCTGTGACGTGAGTCAATGCCCAGAACAACGCCAGTAATGACGATCACTGTCGTTGTTCCCACTGGACATATGAAGAAAAAAAAATCTATTGCCAGTGGTAACGACAGGGAAAATAAAATCCCAGTTATCATAAGTGATGACGATCGGATGAAGGAATATTTTAATGATTTAAATTTTCAAGGAGGATCAAAAGCAGAAGGCAAAGTATAAAACGGTATAGAACATGAAAGCCAGTTATAAAATATCTCAATTATTCCCAATGGTACGAGTAACTATTGAGATTAAAAAATCCGAATTTTTATTACTCCTTAAAAAAATTACTCTACAAAGATGAGGATACCACCCCACACTCTTAAACAAACATTTCCTAAAAACACAATTCTAAAGAAACTGTTGTTTTTTACAAAAGTTTTATCAGCGGTAAAGTTATTTAAAGGGACTCCAAGTTAGGGAACTTGGCAAAGTCAACTGCAGATAAACACTATCGGAGGACAGCGGAGAATCGATGGGCCTCATGTAACGGAGATAGAGAGTATTTCTAACTATATACCGATTGACTATTAGGGGTTGTTATGTTGAACTAGAATTCAGAGGAAAAAGAACAAGCATAAGGCTGTTAATAAAATGATCTTATTTTAAATACATATGATTTTTATTCTTATTCCCGTTGAGCATTTAGGTGACAGTTTTTCAACGAAAGAATAGCGTAATATGATAAGAATTTGCATTTTGGGCAAATGTGAGGATAGTAAAGTTTTTTTACCTAAAATTTAAAGAAGAACGGTGGAATTCAGATTCAAATAATGTTGAATTTTGAGCAGATAATAAAACAAGAGATAGGTAAATCTGAATTCTTTCTCAGCATTTTTTTTGAAAATCCATCCTTTAATTTACAAAGTACATATATTTAAACTATTTTTCTGTGATATTAAAAAATACACAACTTTTATGTGAAAAAATTCAAAATCTTGTTCATCAAAACCTCCCTTACCCAAAAGCGTCCCTCTAATAGTTAACTTCATAACTCAACATACTCGAGGGGACTTAGTTAATATTTAGATCGACCGGGGCCAATGCAATTTACAATCTGTGAACCAGAATTCACAGCTATGCATGCATGCATGCAATTTGCATTTCATGATGCCTCAGTTTCGGCAAACTGACAGTACATGTATTATTATATGTGTTGCAGGCAAAACCTATAACCAGGCTTAACCAATATTGGCTGTGAAAATCAATCAAATGAAGTCAAAACTGCTTTAAATGAGCGGCTTTCTCAATAGCGGTTTTGACTGCGTTATAGGCAATAAAAGATTTTTTTTTAATTTAAAAAAAAACCGGCAAAAACACACGGTCAGTTAGACCCGAACTATGCTCTAAGCCAGTATTATGAAATCTAACTGATACTATCACTTATACATACACAAATACTTTCTACGAATATAATTATAATTGACACGCAAAAGTCGTTTATATTACTGTTAATTGAACAGCTTAGGTAAAACTTATAATTAAAGAAATGTATCAGGGAAAAAGCTTGTAAAAAATCACTAAAGACCACGTCTAGGTTAATAGTATATTCTTATACCTGATTTTGTCTGCCCATATTCCATTTGACTGATTCAATGTTTAGCCTGCAACATATCGATGAATACGAATACATGTTTGTTATTGGATGTTGATACGAGGTTGAGACATATCTATGTAGATGGGTCAGTGGTTAAGCTAATTATGTTGGACTGTATCACAGTACAGTGAGATACAGTAGCCTTTGATCACACGGTTAGGGGCGGCGATCGGCTAGGGTTGTCACAAACTATCATTGGTGGTACCGTATGTAAAGGATCTTGATCGGTTGTCTTTAGCTACAGTTAGTATACAAATATCTCTCATGATATGTATCATCAATACACGATCCAGTTGTTCCTGGTATATGCATGCAAAACGATACTACTTCGTCCCATAATAAATAAATACCAATGGGGCTAATTTCTTTACTATCCAGGATTATCTTACAAGTATTTATACGTGAACATTACGTCTTGTGGTATCAGTAAGTATCGCCTGTATACAATTCTGGTCTAAATTTTGATTTAAGAATGTAAATAGTATTCTATTTCGACGGCACCACAACCCTGAATGAAATCTGAACCTAAATATTTAGATCACCAGGAATTTTACGCTAGTGATGTTTTTAAATGTTAATTATGAAATTATTATCAACTGATTTCAAAACTAAATACCCATTTTAATCTATAATATAAAAATGAATCGCAAAATGTGTTGGTAAGCATAACGCACATAACTTCAGAACGACTGCACCAAATTGGATGATTCTTTTTTTAATGAGTTCCTTATTGTCAGGACAAGGTTTTTATATAAGAAAAATAAGGAATAAAAATCTCAAATTTCCCACGGGAACGGGGGCGCTGCGGGTGAAACCGCGGGGCACAGCTAGTATTAAATAAACAAAATATCTCTCAAATACTCGTATTAGTTCTTGGGTAACAACTTTGAAAACATGGAAGTAGCTAAAAATATGATCAGTTTAATATCCAACTCAATATTACAAAAGATTGTAACAACATTGGTTTAACTACATTGCTTGTCTTTGAGTAAGTGTGCGTCCATACTGCGGGCCTAGCGCGGTTGCGACGGCGGGCGCGAAATATCAAACGTATGAAACGCGCGTCTGTGTCCATACTGAAGTGACTAAGGCGGAAGCCTAGCGCGACAAGACCGAGCGACTCAGCGCGCGGTGGTTTCAAACGCACCGATCCGCGCGTTTTGGCCACAGTACGGGCCTAGGCGGCGAGCGACTTAACAAGCGGGCGGCAGGTGTATCAAACCTTCGGTCTTACCGCTCGGCGTTTTGACGTAAAATGGCTTCGATCAACAATACACAACTAGATTTCGGGTCAGCGCAAATAATACGTCTAGGTGCTTAGCGCGTTCAATATTTTCGGATTTCGCTCCCCGGAATTTTTGGTAACAAATAAATTATTACTTCAATACAAATCTACTCCATGGATTTGCTGTTCTGTTTCACAAAATTTTGCGCCAACGTTGGCCAAACATTTGTATCGGTGACTTCAAAACAGTATTTTTTTTCTTCAAAATTTGATATTATTTATTAGTTAGCTTAAAATATAACTTATTCTACATGTACTTACCGAAAGTAAGACACTCCGGCCGTTAAATTGTTTTTCCGGCCATTAATTTTGCAACTTTTGAATAAATGAGGCGCTAAGCACCTAGACGTATTATTTGCGCCGACCCGAAATCTAGTTGTGTATTGTTGATCGAAGATTGTTTGCAACCCCTGATATACGTCTGATCGCTACTAGAGCTCGCGCCTCAGTGTGGCCACCTCCGCCACCGCTTGTCGCGCCCGCCGCCGCGTAAGCCACCGCGTAAGCAACCGCGCATTCAGTGTGGACGCACTGTAAAAATGATAATGTCCAATATCACTCCCTCAGTAATATTGCATGACATCAAACGATACTTATGTTGAGTATGCGGCCGAAACAATTACTCATCAGTCTATCTAGAAAGATAGTTGGTTGAATTCTCTTTAAAATTTCGTGATTTGAACACCTATATAATGATACTAGCAGCGCCCCGCGGTTTTACCTGCGCTGTGCCCGTTCCCGTGAGAATTTCGGGATTTTTTATACATGTAAACCTTCCTCTTGAATCACTCTATCTATTTAAAAAGCCGCGTCAAAATCCGTGCAGTAGTATTTGAGTTTATCGCGAACAGACAGACAGACGCGGCCGGGGACTTTGTTTTATATGTAGTGATATGCGCCTCTCCAAAACAGAATCTAAACCTTTTGGTTATTTATTATATCTGACAATATGTCAATGGTTTTTTTAGATTGTTTATGTTTTTCTATTGTATAGAGAGAAGTGGAAACGATTGGGGGAGGCCTTTGCCCAACAATGGGACACCCAAGGCTAATATAATAATAATATGTTTCTCTATTAGTGAATTGTATTTGTTTGTTTTCCGGTAAACGTAAAATTATCAAAATAACATCACACAATGACAACTTTAAATCCAATAAAACTTTAACATGTTTTAATCAAACGAAAGCCAAGCTGCCAAGTAATCAATATGAGAGCCGTAATATATGATATCGAAAATGGCCTGAACTGCTTCGAGAAGAGGATGGTATGACCGCGCCGCTTGCTTTACTTAGCGAGGTATACTATAACGTCAATGACAGGCATTGAGATCTGATGTGTACCGGTCTATGTGTATAACTGGCTCCTTCGAGATATCAATGAGTAGTTGTTTCTGCCAGGAACTATAATGTGAAAGATATTGTTATGAGTTTATAAGGTTCATGGAAAAAAATTAAAATGTCAAGTAGCTTTTAAAAGCATAATATAATGTTGAACATAAGGATCAAAGCGTAGTTGTTTAGGATGTTACATGGAAATGTATTAAGTATAAAGGTCTTTGTATAACTAGATAAAGTCTGAGCTTGTTCTTTGTCTTTTTTAAATACTAGTGTTTGACCATGGATTCATTCGCATTCAGTTCCAGTGATTTTGGTTATTTTTTGGAAAATTAGATAGTCTTTAGCCGTGTTAAATTTTACACACACTTTTTTTCCAATACAAAAGGTAACAAGTATGTTCAGACATTCAAGCAAAAAGCAAACTCATTCATTAACTTTATCAAACTTTTTAGTATTAGCTTTTATAATTATTTTAGCTTTAAGAGTAGGTAAATTAAATGTTTGTCTAAACTAGCTAAAAGCCGAGCTTTGTAAGGGCTCGCGTAGTTATAATGTTCTATCCAAAAAACAAAATTGGTAATCTTCATTTTTTTAATGGTAATTTTTGTGCGTGATACTGATAGATAACACATCTACATTTGAATTTAAATTACAATGTTAAAGCACCAATCAATAGGCGTGAAAGTTTTCAGTAAAGTGTACCACCAAAGTGCTCAGGTTGTGGGAGTGTCACATGAGTAAGAAGTCACATGAGTGAGAAGTTTTTTTTTGCATTTTATTTAACATACTAAATATGAGCAAATTTGATTTTTATTTTTACCACCTTCCATATAACATCAAAGGCCTCCCAATAAGTCAGGTGAGATGAGTAGTAAACCTAAAAGAGTGACGCAGACAATTTATAAATATTAATATAAATTGTGGGAGCGGCTTACGGGAACATTTATCAGCTGGTCGCAGACTCAGACTGAATCCTACGCGACACCTTTTTAGTCGAACAACATTTATAACAGGGAGGACGAGGATGTAGAGCAACTAGATGAGGCTGGTAGTAGGTCTAGCTAGCTCGTCTTTTGTCACTTTGTCAATTGGCAATTCACGTTGCCAATTGACAAAGTGACAAAAGACGAGCTAGATGTGCACCTTCTAGACTGGTTTATAATACCTAAGGATAGGCAGAGGAAGAGACAGGCTTTTGCCCAGCAAAAGGAAAGAACATGCTGACAATATAAAATGTAACTTGTATCCAACGCTATTTGAAAATATATCCTTTAAAAGCCCCCTAAACAAATGATATTCCGCGTACATTTCCTTTCAACTATGGCAACCAAATATAACGCAAAGCGATTGGCACTTGAACACAAGATAGAACCTCAAAATTTAGCCATAACATAGCATAGTTTGATCAACATGGTAAATCATTGCGAATGTTAAGCATCATGTAGCTCGGTCACAACTCAGATTGGTAAACGATACTGGCATTTCGATCTGAACGCTACCGCGCTTCGGAGGAGTCGTTTAGTAGTCCGTACCGGTTGATTCTATCGGTATACCATTACGGAGACCTGCTGTCTAAAAACTCCGACACCAGTGTTGGCCACTGATCTATTTGAAATGAATGAACGAATGAATGAATGGCTGTATTGAAACTCCATCAAGATCTGCTATCTGAGATTGATATAAATTTGACTCAGTAAAATTTGTATCCAAATCTAAATAAAGGATACACTATAAAAAGCCTGTCGTGTCGCATCCAGCTTTAACATCTGCGTCAAAAGTGACTTGACACTTGAATAATTTATCTTTGGAGCAATCAAGACAGTAATTCGTGAGAAAAGCGCTCTAAAACTATTACAGTAGAGTTCAAAATCACACTATGTTTTGTAAATGAGATCCTTTGTTTATTCCACTTCAATTAGTCCATCGAAATGTTACATTTTTTAGGTCTAACCTTGCGTTTTTTAGAGGACGCAATTTTATTTTTTTGATGTGTAGGGGGGGTCAGTGTAAAGCTAAAAACAAGTTTGTGGGGTCGCCACCCTTGTCCCACGGCCGCCATCTTGAAAATAGGGGTTGAAATGGTTTTTACGATATATCTCTTAAACTATTAATTTTATTTTAAAAAATTGTTAACAGTTTTGTTGCAAATTAAATTCTCTACAACTTTGGTCCACTAACTTTTTGTCGTAGAACTATAAATAAAAAGTTATAAGCGAAAATGTTCAGAAATTCGAGAAAAAAAATTATATTTTTCGATGTAACTTTTTTTTAAACATTTTACGAGAAAATGATATCAGACTATTTTTGTAGATCGTTTTTTGAGGAACAACTTTTATAAACAAATTTTTTTCATTAAGTCAATAGCTAAGGTTTTACAGCGCTCCGAAGTGTGTACAACTATACCTTTATTATACAAGCCCGTTGGCACAGTGGCAGTGAGAGCGCTTACTGTGTCGGGGGTTGTGGGTTCGATTCCCGCCCGGAGTCAAAAATATGTGCAGACATAGTTGTTGGCGACGATGTCTGGGTGTTAATTATATATATATTATATTCTTATAAAATATTTGTGTATGTATAAGTAGTGTAATTAGATTCCATAATACAAGCTTGGAGCTTACTTTGGGTCTAATTAACCGTGTGTGAATCTGTCCAGGTATATTTATTTATTATTATTTATTTATACGTGTGTACTAATAATGTGTCATCAGTTATTGTTTTTTTTAATTTATTTTGTTTTTTAAATTTTTTTAATTATAAATTTTACAATATTATTAATAATTAATTATATACTCTTTTCCCCACCACCCACGAGCTAGAGTCTGGAGGCGCGTTTTTTTTACGTGGTATCCCCAATAGGCATAATCCACGGTGATTTTCTAAATTAGAACTACTCCGTCCTCAGTCTTTTCGATGGACCAGGCTGCGGCTCAGCATCTGATCGGCTTTCTAAATTAAATATCAGTGGGTGAACTGGAGAAGGAAGGGGTGTTAATGTCGGCGTCGGGGTGTAATAGTTTTTTATATACACAGCTCGTTTTCATACTTTCCGAGTCTACCATCAGGTCCAGTCGTGGCTTAGTAATTATAATGATCTTGAAGACTGGGGCTGGAAAAAATGTGGAAAATTATTAATGCCAGTGCAGAACTCTAAACCTCCAGCACCCCCTGAGCTTCTAAAATTGATCTTTTGCAAATGCAAAGGAAACTGTGGAGCAATGTGTGGATGTCGAAAAGCAGGGCTGAAATGTTCTGCAGTGTGCTTCCATTGTTCTGGAGAGACTTGCAGCAACGTAATGGAACTCTCAGAATTAATAAATGAAAATGACTTTGATGATGAGCCGCCGACATTAACACCCTTTCCTTCTCCAGTTCTCCCACTGATATTTAATTCAGAAAGCCGATCAGATGCTGAGCCGCAGCCTGGTCCATCGAAAAGACTGAGGACGGAGTAAGTAGTTCTAATTTAGAAAATCACCGTGGATTATGCCTATTGGGGATACCACGTAAAAAAAACGCGCCTCCAGACTCTAGCTCGTGGGTGGTGGGGAAAAGAGTATATACTTAATTAATTATTAATAATATTGTAAAATTTATAATTAAAAAAATTTAAAAAACAAAATAAATAAAAAAAAACAATAACTGATGACACATTATTAGTACACACGTATAAATAAATAATAATAAATAAATATACCTGGACAGATTCACACACGGTTAATTAGACCCAAAGTAAGCTCCAAGCTTGTATTATGGAATCTAATTACACTACTTATACATACACAAATATTTTATAAGAATATCTTCTTATATATAAAATTCTCGTGTCACAGTGTTCGTTCGCGTACTCCTCCGAAACGGCTCGACCGATTCTCATGAAATTTTGTGAGCATATTGAGTATGTCTGAGAATCGGCCAACGTCTATTTTTCATCCCGAAATTCCTGCGGGAACGGGTACAACGCGGGTGAAACCGCGGGGCGCAGCTAGTAATATATATAATTAACACCCAGACATCGTCGCCAACAACTATGTCTGCACATATTTTTGACTCCGGGCGGGAATCGAACCCACAACCCCCGACACAGTAAGCGCTCTCACTGCCACTGTGCCAACGGGCTTGTATAATAAAG
Organism: Cyclophora albipunctata; assembly: GCA_963082685.1. Taxonomy (NCBI): domain Eukaryota; kingdom Metazoa; phylum Arthropoda; class Insecta; order Lepidoptera; family Geometridae; genus Cyclophora; species Cyclophora albipunctata. The sequence continues at coordinate 1,313,007 of OY720119.1, forward strand.
GTATAGTTGTACTCACTTCGGAGCGCTGTAAAACCTTAGCTATTGACTTAATGAAAAAAATTTGTTTATAAAAGTTGTTCTTCAAAAAACGATCTACAAAAATAGTCTGATATCATTTTCTCGTAAAATGTTTAAAAAAAAAGTTACATCGAAAAATATAATTTTTTTTCTCGAATTTCTGAACATTTTCGCTTATAACTTTTTATTTATTGTTCTACGACAAAAAGTTAGTGGACCAAAGTTGTAGAGAATTTAATTTGCAACAAAACTGTTAACATTTTTTTTAAATAAAATTAATAGTTTAAGAGATATATCGTAAAAACCATTTCAACCCCTATTTTCAAGATGGCGGCCGTGGGACAAGGGTGGCGACCCCACAAACTTGTTTTTAGCTTTACACTGACCCCCCCTACACATCAAAAAAATAAAATTGCGTCCTCTAAAAAACGCAACCCCAAATGTAACTTTTCGATGGACTAAATAGAATTTGGAGAATTTGATTGTTGTGACGTTATTTCGTTATTATTTTTCATTTACTTTGAGAATACGTCATCGTAATTAAAGTATTATTATGAACCAACATTAAAAACACCAAACTGATAATAACAATAAAACTACGTAGTTAACAAAATCAGTAAAGCAATCAGTACTTTATATACTAACGCAAACAAAAATTGTTTTTAAGAGCAACAAACCTTTCTCCTGACTGTAGATAGTATATTTGATGTCATATTTTAAAACGATGTACAATGCGATTAAAATAAGAATAGGACCGGCCTAGCGCCATGTTGTGACGTCACAACGGGAACTTGGTATAGTGTGCAAAAAAAGCAATGTTCAAAAATATTGGCTTGTTTTATATTGTAATAGCACGTACTTTTTTGCACACTATACCAAGTTCCCGTTGTGACGTCACAACATGGCGCTAGGCCGGTCCTATTCTTATTTTAATCGCATTGTAAGTTAAAGAAGCCTAAACATTTTTGTTTATTTGAAGGCGCTAATCTCAAAAACTACCAATCCCATTTGATTATTTCTTTTTGTCTTTACAAATAATTGCTATCCTTTGATAGCCGATTCAACGTGAAGGTTAAAAACTATTTTTCATCTCGAAACTTCCACTAGAACGGGCACAACGCGAGTCGCGTCTAGTATAACAAAACGCCGTCTGCAATACCCAAATAAACCCAGCACTCTCAAACAAATTCCATCAAAAACTCAGTTACAAATTAACCCTCCGTGCAGTTACAATGAAAAGCACTAGAACTTAACATCCGAATGAAATAACGGAAGAAAAATCTTGGCGATTAATAACGGAGCGAGGCTGACGGCAAAACCATATTTTTCATCATTACCCAGTCATTAAATGAGGAAAACTCCTCGCAATCGGATCATGAGCAATATAGATAAGAAAAAAGAGAAAATACTGAATTTATTTGAAAAGAGAATTGATTAATTCAATTTCAGGTTAAATATCGCTTCGGATATTCATGTGTTCAATTTACTTACAAAGTGTTAGAGAAAAACATTTTATAAAATAACATGGGTTAATTGCAATGGTATCTTCAGTGAGATGAGAGGTCTTTGCCCAGTTCAGCAGTTCAGACATTACAGGCTATTGCTTGAATTGTAATTAATTAGCTAAAGGAAAAGGAAAATTTTGGATCAATCCGCGGATCACAACTAGGTTTGTAAAGCTTCCTAGGGTATATAAGTGATAAGCAATTCCAATTAACCCGTCTCCAAAATCACGATACAAACCTTTCAACAATATCAAACGCAGAATCATTTGCAGAATGCAACGAAAATTATTTCAAAGTTCAACCATACGGTAAATTCCCACAGTCACACCGTAGCCGACAAAACCTCTGAATTTCATTTAATCACCATTATCTTGGCCGAAAACTAAGCGGGGTCGGTTCGACCCCGTCATTCGTTCACCGCATAATCCCCATTAAGAACCACAAGCCTCGGTAATGCGGCTTTTGTCCTGTTTCTTTCTTATCTGCACAGCAAAATTTGTCTAGGCGATGCTGTAAAATAGTCTAAGCTGTCCTCGTGTTACACCGATTGCGATTCGGGACTTATTTAGGTTTATACCTGGATTTTGCTTCACATTTTAAGTATTTTCATACGACAATAAAATCAAATCAATTCAAGAAGTGAAAAAAACTATAGCAAGTTTTTTCCACTTCTCAATTTTTACCTCGCTGGCAAATATTTAGAGTTATTTTTAATCCGTTATTTAAAAACCTATAATACACTTTATTTTTAAAAAAAATTTCCCATTATTGGCCTTGAAATCATGATATATTTACAAAAAAACATCCAGTAATGGTATGGTGGTAACTGCCGATGTACCTACGTAAATGTACAATATACTTTGTTACGAATACAAGAATTACCGTAACATACTGTAGAATAACAGTTACGTTCTAACGTTCTAAAACATTCCGTGTAAGTGAGGGACACCCAAAGGACATTCTCAGAGTACGATTTATTTTAGCTGATGCCGCTGCAACCTTTATTGCAACGGTTGTTAGAGCGACAAACCTTTATACTAACACGGAGAGGTCGGCTAAATGTGTTTTTACACTTTCAGAAAAGTAAACATGAAACTCGTTTCTTTTCGTTTGTTCCAATTTACGCTAATTAAATGTATCCTAACAGCAGTTGATAAAACATTTGAAGGTGCAGCTTAGATTTAATTTAAATTTGTGATTAAAGCTAGAACAAATGTTTGGTTTTCTTATTATTCAAGATCTAGGCACTGAAATAGTGTACAGAATGTCACGATGCGGTATGGGGCTTATAAACATTTGCCTAGGTATATACAACCAACTTATCTGAGCGCTACCGTGCTTCGGAGGTCACGTTAAGCAGTGGATCCTGATTATTCCAATCGTTAGACAATGTCAGAGATCTTTAGACAGTCTATCTAAAACCTCCGACACCAAGGTTGGCTCCTAACCTACTCAAAACGAATAGCTAAAGAAAGACTTAAGATAAAATCTTGACTGTATTGACAATTGTATTAAATTTTAGCCGGTATTGTTTGGATCAAGCAGAGCAAAGTTAATATCTAATAAAAAAATAGTAATGATCAGATTATTTACTCATTTGAACAGCTTGTAATTCGCTTATAATACTACGAACAGAAACATCGCAATCATAGTTTCCTTTCGCTGTTCCTCCAGCCAATAAGGCTTCCTTTGTTACGTTCAATAACATTATTATTCCCATCAATTCGAACACAAAGAAAGTTGATTAAAGCGTCAAATTTGTTTACCCCGATTTGTTGACGAACAAAAATTCAATGTAAACATCTTACGAATCTCCGATTATATGCTCATGTTTTCCCATTCCTTTCAAAACACTCCAATTTGATTGAAAATTGCTTTATTTGAAAACAAGTTATTACTTGATTCGATTTTGTTTTTATGATCGACTTTTGATAAAGAGTAATAAGTCTTACTTATTACTATGTATTAAGTGGCTATGCTAACTAAGTCTAGCGCTTGCCTAATAGCCAGTTCGTTTTAAATAGCTATCGATACCTCAGCACCAATTTTATAAAGAAAAAGACTAATTCCTGCTCTAAAAAATATATGGGCGTGATTCTAGGAAATTAACGTAAGCACAATCTTCAAAATTTTTACACTAACGCCATCTATTGGATGGAACCATCGCGCGGAACAGCTAGTTGCATATAAAAAACAAATAGTTACGCAAAAGACACTATACAAAAGGTCCGGAGTTAGATAGTCATTTCTATGGTTGTTATGTTCAACGTGAGTCGATTTGCCATCAATCCATCTTTATTTACAAGATGCATAAAAAACAACAATGCCTCTTAAAAACCAAACCCACAACACTACACAGCCCTCAGTACCAAAACAAAACAAAGCAAAATATTCCCGAATTTACAGAATAATAATTTAATTAAATTTCCACATCATTGTAACGAATCCATACAAGGTAAAGGCACCATTTACCGGCCGCGTGTTTAATTAACGTCTGCCCGGTCAACTCAGAACGTCATTATGATTCGGCCATTGATTTGCTGTCACTGGCATGATCAGTTATCCTCTCGGCACGATACGATACGTATTAATTGTTTCGTTGCTTTGTGCTATCGTGTTTCTGTAATCCCCACGTAATTGCATCTAGCCCGCCTGTAATTGTCTCCGACTATTGTTTTGGTTCGTAACGGTTCGGGTGTATTTGAGTATTTTGTTTACGATATCTTGGTGTTAATAAGAGAATTTGATAGGTACAGCTTTTGTGCAAGCGCTGTTTGTGATGTGTTGTTAGTGAGTGATTTAGACACGCGTAATAGACATTTCTTTGAGTACCTTTATGAGTTCCAATGTTAGTTCTATCCATGTCAAGACGTCATCATTAAAGCTCATAGCGTGGAATTTATATTTTTAAAATCACCTAAAGCATTACATATTTCTTTTACATCGTAGTTACACAAACTTTCGAACCAAGCACCATTTTAAAATCATACACGACCAACATCAAAGAGACACCGACCGAAACACCTTTATCCGCTCAATAAAAACGCGGCATCTGAGAACACTACCGGAGAAACATCTTTGGGCTCAATGGGAATGTGCACGTGTCCGCTTCCAGTCCAGTTGACAACGAGTCGGCGATCCGAGACGATCCACTATTCACATCGAGTGGAAAACATAAGTGACGTGCCCACCCACCTGTTATTGGTGCTTTTACCCTAATATCTAATATACGAGAAGATGTTGCTTATGTGAAAAGGAAATTACTATGTTAGATTTGGTTATATTTTTTGTGTAATAGAAATATGTAGATTTTTTTAGAATGAGTTATAAAATTACATTACAATATATTAAAATTGTGGCCATGTAAATATAACAAATCTTTATAAGTAATAAAAAGTATGATAAATCGAACATATTTTTTTCCTAATAATATCTCCTTTAAGATTTTCTCAAAAGATTGCCAATAATGAACTAGAAAAATATATTAAACAAATTTCAAAATCTACACACAATGATGCTTGAAAGTGATTGAAATCTCTTCAATATTTTAAGCAGAAATAACAAGCAATTTCCAATAAATCATTGTTAATAAAACCGATTAAACATTTTTCAATATAAGAACGTTTATTATCAAGTGCATTGAAGCATCTTTATTGAGCACTAGAATATCATAATTCTTGGAGCGTAAACATCAAAACAACATTTACTATTTGTTCTCGATTTAATCTCGATTCGATATTTTGTAAGGATGGAAATGGAACTCTCAAAATTCATGAAATGTCAATTCAATTATGATTTTAAGCAAAAATTACAATATTGTAATTATTACTTGATTAACTTTGACATTTACATATATTACTGACGAGCTTTGGTAGTTACATTATCACAGATGTCGTAATTAACCATTAAACAACCATCCACGTAAAACCAAAGGCACTTCGCATCAAATTCTCATTCAAATATCAGATAATTACACCAACCTTTAAATTAAACATTAACGTTCACCTTTCATCTTAAGAACACGAATAACAATATTTTCCACATTACGCACCTAGTTTTCGTCGTTCAGACGTTAGTTCGCTAATTTGCCATTTCAAACGACGACAAGTGGTAGGGGTTATCAGCTAACAAGCTTGCAAGATTTTCGCATGAATACACCTACTAACTACGCATTAAATCGGTTCGATAGCGTTTACACACTACACAATGTAACTTTCGACCTTAGTCCCTTGGTATAAGTTTTCAGAAATATTTGTTTACTCGAATCTTTATTCTAAGAAATGGTTTCGTAAATATTGGTAATATGAATAGTTTGCTATGATTGGTATATGAGATACCAGCGGTGCCCCGCGGTTTTGCCCGCGTTGTGCCTGTTCCTATGGGAATTTTGGGATGAAAAATAGCCTATAACCTTCCCGTTGAATGTGGATATCTATTATAAAAAAAATCAAATCATACAAACACACAAACTTACAAATTTTACCTCTTAATTGTATAAGTATAGTGTGGTAGAAAATAAATTTGTTTAAGTTAAGTAAAGTCTGAATATCCTTTGTACATTGGAGACCATATGGAACCTAGATAAGAAGTGAACAATTTAATTGATATATTTGTCTGAAACTGCCACTTATTTCAATACATGGATCACACAGTGAAACAAGAATCAAGAAAAGCAATTAGGTATTAGTAGTTATGTGAGAAAAGTTCTAGCAAACTCAGAAATACTTATTTTTCATGCTTTTGCAACCTCGTTTCATATTTTCTCTTTTGAAATAATTTTAAATGACATAAAATACGCTACAGAATTCAGTGTTTTAATTAAAACATTTTCGTTTTAAATTTTTCACAATTTCAACATGTACGACTTCCAGTCCTCTAAAGCTAATTTGAAATTTCTTTAATTCTCTGAACAAACTTCAAAGAGCTGAAACCCTAAAACTGAATCTTATTACCTTGAAATGCAGTGGCCGCATCGATTAATCGCGAGTTCGCAAACAATTTTTTTCCGTTCCTCCAGTGACCTAGTTTTGTCAGGTGACCTGTTCATATATTTCCACCAATAGTGACCAAGTGGCTGACAATTGGTTAACTATATTAACCAATGGTGGGCCTAGGCGTGGCATGGCACTTTGCCAAGTTAGATGCATCTTTTACGCCTAGTCACTTGTTGATTTTGGCGGAAAATTCCAACCGAGGCCGAGACTGTGCTTACGATTGTAGGCGGTGGACTTCGAATGTGGAACGCGAGTTGTAGTCACTACTTCTTCAAGTACCTAACTTGAACTGTAGGTAGTTTAAACCGCAGACAAACTATATGAAAAATGAAGCAAATGTAAACTGAGGAAGTATATTGGTGTTACTATGATTTAAATCATTTTGTAATGTATATTCTTAACATGATCAATACTATGCTCCTAAATTGTGTTGGGTACCGATGTGTATGCTATTTTCTAACTGCTGATCCAATTATGATTATTATGATTAAGTTTTTTGGTAAAAAATGTTAAGATAGTGTTAAGCTTCAAGAGGCTATGCCTTACGTCTATACGAGTTCAAGATTAATTTTCAAAAAAACTAAAGTTCAAAAAATGTATCGATCTTTAAAATCAATTCATACTTGCGCCTACATTATACATATATGAGTATTTCATCAAAACTCGTAAAGACTTTAAATTAATTAATCTCCAAGCGATGCAGATTAAACTTGAATCAAAAATGCTCAAACAAAACCATAAACACAAGAATACTCTAAAGGCAATCGGAAAGGAATCATGTTACGAAGCAAAAATTCGATGTCGTTTTTAATTTCAAACGAAAGGTACGAGACCTCTCAAAGTCGAATCCAAATTAAAATCCGACGCGTTTCTTGTTTATTTTGTATGTTATCTTATTATTTTAATGCTCACTGCTAGCGATTTATTTTCTGTTTGTTTTATTCTAATGTATGACCTTTTTTACTAGGTCTGCCGTGGTTTATAATTTTTTTGTGTCTGAAAGAATTGACAAAGGGATATTAAAATATATGAATTCTAGATGTTTCTATTATAGAGGACTAGCAGCGCCCCGCGGTTTTACCCGCGTTGTGCCCGTTCCCGTGGGAATGTCGGGAATTTTTTTTACATAAAAACCTTCCTCTTGAATCACTTTACCTATTACAAAAAACCGCATCAAAATCCGTTGCGTAATTTTAAAGATTTAAGCATACAGACAGACAAACAGTGTGACACACGAAAAAGAGACGACTTTATTTTATACTATGTAGTGATATAGTTATTTGTGTATTTAGTTTCGGTATTATATTACAGTGAGATTAGAGAATATTAAAATATGGTAGCAACGCCCTACGGCTTTCCCCGTCGCATGGGGAATTTCCATAAAAATAAAAAGAACCTTCTCTTAAAGGCGGCTATACTAAAAGACATTTGTTTTAAATCGATTCTTAGTTCCATAGACCAGCACCATGAAAACAAAAAACTAACAGTTTTATTACAAAAGTATCAACATATAGTAACAATATATAGTATAAAATTATTGTTACCACACGGAAATCTTGTAAGTTGTATCCAAAGACAAAATCATTTCCAAAATGAAAACTATCTCTGTTTCGAACCAGTTTAAACTACCCTCTAAAAGAGGTTGTTCACCAAACATTACGCCGACAAGATTATCCAATTCCCAGCCAAGATGAAGACACATAACACGAGACGTGGTTTGGCACTCTGCCTAGCGCACAGAGAAACCTAATCTTTGGCGACATTCTTTTAAATAAACGATGGTGTGTGGTCTAAGGTTTGAGCTGCTGCGTTTGTGTTATGAGCGTTGACTTGTAGGATAGTCACCAAATGGTTTGCAAAACAAATGCTGTGAAGAATAATAATTAAACTTGCTGTCAGAATCCTAAAGCGACACAGACATATAATTAGATAACAAGTTACAAGGAAGCAAAAGAAATTCGCTTTCCATTAAATTCGCTCATTAATTGTAGTCCGTAAACGTTAATTATTAGATGATGTATTTACAATTCCATACTTTAAATAATATTAATAGGTACCAATATTATTACAATATTATATTAGCTGCTGCCCAATGATGGGCAAAAGCCTCCACCATACCTTCTCTCACCATTACTCTCGATTAAGAGTTACACACGAGTATAAGTCACTTATTAAACACAAAATATGATCTTAATAAAACGCAATCTCTTGCAACTTATACCACACAAAAAGATCACATGCAAGCAATTTGTTGAGGAAAAACTATGGGCTAGCTGTTTTTACAGCACAGCTTAAATTCTAGCACGGAGACTAACTAATGTTGCTTTTTGCTATTCCTTCAGCACCAATGATTACAAACGACGTTTTGGACAAAAACAACCTGATTCGGTTAACGACCTCTTTGGTTAAACTGAGAACTGAGATCATGAATTTCTGTTATAGATTTGTACAATAGATAGGAAGTGAATATAAATGTCAGTTCCTGTAGACAAGAGTGAATGAGTCATTGTGATGTGTCTATACAATTTGATGGTAGCAAAGTGACGCGAATGCGAAGCGATTGCCACGTGTCTAATAGGGGTTGTGATATTCTACAGTAGGCTAGGGGGTTTGAGTCTACCTCTGTCTCTATGAGGGAATTTACAAAACGTTTTTCGGACGTACTTTAGGTAAGCAAAAGTATATTTGATTTTATGAACAAACATATACGTTTACTCCTATTTAAATAGCCGATAACGTTAAAATAAAATATTTTTAACGTAAAAGTATGTATGTTTTTGGAAGGAGGTGAACTATTGGACATGACTATACCTTCCGCGACAATATTCGTTTTAATTAACATTGGACTCGAATGTACGAATAAGAGACACTCGGAAATCCGGAGGGTGGCGATACGATATTTATATGATACGACACGATTAAAATAGGCCAGTCAATGAGATTTAATGTAAAATTTATAACAATTATTATCTTGTTGTTTAGGAAAATTCTGAATGAAGCTGAAAACATAATGGAAGTTAATGGAAAGTTAAAACTTTTACATAATAATTTTTTTACATAGGCGTCACTTAATCTCGGTTTGCTTAAGCACTCTTGACATTAAGCCAGTTTAAAAGCTGCGAGCTGGTGAGTTCAACATGACGCATCAGTTTTGTCTTATCTTCTAATCTTTGTAATTTTAATTGACCAACTCATTTATCGTAAACGTTCTGTATTAACGGCATTTTAAATAAAATGTTATAAAATAAAAATCGTATACTATAAAGAATTACATCAGTAGAATTATTCGGGGCTTTTCTGTGTGCGAGGGCGTCAGTAGTATTGACAAAGGTCATTCATATTGTACTTTGCGCTTGGTCGCTCGCACTAATTCAGATTATACCTACCTATATGTAGCAATTGTTAGGTATTCTGTGACAATAGTCTGAGTTGGGAGTGCTTGGAACTAGGTATGTGCTTATGTGTGCGTGATGTGTATTGTATGCTGCGGTTGAGATACAAAGGTGGCCTTTATGTTCTACTCTGATTTGTTCGATGGATGAATTTTCTGCACTAAATAGCGTTTAATTAGTGCCTGTTACATAATAAGTAGCGGTCAGTTCGGTTGGTTTATATTTGGCGACGTATTGTTTTATTGGAACAAAGGTGTCGAACAATCATTGGAATTTCAGTTTTAGCGCTGAGCACATATTTTGTGTCGCTCCAATATGACAATGCATTATGCTGCTGGAGATGGCAGATTTAATATGTTGATTGCCTTAAGCGAGAAAGAGGTTTTTACTCTACTATTTTTAAGGAGAAACTGATAACAGAATAGCCAATACTACATCTCTTACTTAGGCTTCTTACAGAAAGATAGCAGGTAATCTACGATAGTTAACAATACATCCATACCTGAACCTTCGCCCATGTGTTATCTCAGTATAACCTACTTATTATATAACTCCTTACTAATATAAGTTCGCGTAATTGAGTCCGTCTAGCAAACCCTGTTCAAGGCTTTGTTTTTTAAACTGATATTCAGCGCAAATAATTGGTCTAAGTGTTTATACAATGTGTAAAACCAGCACTGATCAGCGCTAAACATCAACAGTTTCCGTCTTACAGATCTTCCAGCTTTCTTATAAACGTCCTCATAATGACAAGTGTAATCCTTAAACCATAATATTTTCCCAAGCTCCTGGCCACTCCACTTACACCACACTCGATCATAGTCGGCTTCAATTAGTGGAGTTACTAATCGCATTACACCTCACCGACTAAATTATGAACATTTATGTATACATCTGTTGATGACACTATTGTGGCACATAATCATATCTAGGCATCATTAATTATTCCCCGCGGTGAGCCGTTCTAATGAATAGCTTGTTATTATAATGCATTTCTGTTTTGAAATCATTTTCATTGTTTGTTTTTGGATTTATTTAATTCATTTAGTCGGAGTTAATAGGTATTTTAGTATTGTATTGAAGGTATTTAAGTAAATATTAATATACTCTTTTGATGAAATGATATCAGTTATGTGACTCTTCAGGGAGAAAATTACAGCTACAATTTCGGTAAAAATGTTGCTCCTTTAACTTAAAAAATACCTCAATTAGGTGTCATTTCCAGGATGATACAGTAATTTTGGTATACTTAGCTTCCACGCCTAGGCCTCTCGTATTACGACTGTTTTCGTAAGAAAATCTTTAACTTACCTGAAACAAAGAAGTAAGGTTAATTAGATGGCATGGTAATAATAAAATGTTACAATCTTTACAAAATAATACAAAAAAACATCATCTTATATTCGTTATGTCGTCAGTATTGTGTAAGTTCAAAATATATACCAGTATACTGATTTCTTAAGTTTAAGCAAACACTACTCATTTTGATTTAAAACTAGGGATACGGATACACTTCGCTTTTATTTAACATTTTTATCTGACGTTACCGTTACCACGGTTCCTGTAAAGGGGTCACAGTATGTTTCTTACTTTCTTTACGCGGCCCGGTCAAATTCCTGATTTATGAATAAAAAACGATCCTTGTTCGATCATACAGTACAACCGATACGTAGGATAAATGCGGCACCCCTCAAACAATGCCGCATCTACTAGTGTGTCCATCTTGCCCCAGCTCCTGCCACCTGGATGACTTGACAGCCTATCGCCGCATCGCTATTGACGTGGCTATATTTCGGAGTCCCTCAATATAACATTTTTACAAAAAAATACATTGTCTTGTTTTTGACACGAAGAAAACGAACTCGTATTGGAGAAAGCACTTCTCTCTTCTGTGGGACCTATAAACGATGCCCTTTTTGACTCACACGGTTTGTGCTTGCAACGGTGTAGTATAATTACAACTTAACTCAAATACCGACATTATGAAATCTATATGTTTACTAGCTGCGCCCCGCGGTTTTACTCGCGTTGTACCCGTTCCCGCGGGAATTTCGGGATAAAAAATAGATGTTGTCCGATTCTCAGACCTACCCGATATGTACACAAAATTTCATGAGAATCGGTCGAGCCGTTTCAGAGGAGTTCAACCACGAAACCCGTTCCCGCGGGAATTTCGGGATGAAAAATAGATGTTGGCCGATTCTCAGACCTACCCGATATGTACACAAAATTTCATCAAAATCGGTCCAGCCGTTTCGGAGGAGTACGGCAACGAAAACTGTGACACGAGAATAAAAATGAATCGCTGAATCTGTTGCTAAGCGCATAACTTCAGAACGACTGCACCAAATTGGATGATTATTTTTTTAATGTGTTCCTTATTGTCAGGACAAGGGTTCTTATATAAGAAAAATAAGGAATAAAAATCTCAAAATTCCCACGGGAACGGGGGCGCTGCGGGTGAAACCGCGGGGCACAGCTAGTATATATATAATAGTCTCGTTAGTTACACCATTTATAGTCCGAGAACGGTTGGATCTTAATTATTCCTTTATTTTATTTATCTTGGTCAGGAATAGGATAATATGTAATAAAAATCCCGAAATTCCCACGATAACGGGTGCACGGGATAATTAGCCAATTATTTTCCATTTTATAAACATCTTCAAGCAATACACGTGTATTATATTAATACAAACATACAAATGAACGTTTTAATATGGTTAATTAGTTCAGTGGCGGTGAAGCTAAGACGAGCCGCTAATTAACGGCGACGTGTAGAGGTAGCTAGAGAAACAATAACAATCAGTAACAAAACACCACGTTTGTTGTCGTAGAGATGATTTAGTTATAGTAATTGTGATTCTAATGTACTTTATTAATGTATCTGTTAATGTTGTTTCATGGTTAAAAATCAAAGAAATATTTAGTTTCTTAAGAAAAAGATGTAACTGAATAATAATTATATTTGTGTATAAAAGTTTGTTCGTATTTTAAAATGCCAGCTATATTTGGTACCTGTATAAGTATTTGAAAAAAGAAAATTTTATTCTTAATGCAAGCGTGGTGATTACAAGAAATCCTTCTAACTGTACTGATATCTTCAGTGAGACGAGGCCTTTACCCAGAAGTGAGAAATTACAGACTTATACTTTTTTAACAGCGACCATGCTTACTTGCGATGTAAGAATTTCAACACAAAAACGTTTTTATTTTTGTGCTAATTTTCATTTAGATCCAGTCAATAGTTCCTGGATAAGATAGAATGATAATATGTAACCCTGATAGATTTTTTATTCAATCAAAGGTACACTGTCCATAAAAGCATTTTTTTAGCACCAAATTCAGAATCAGATAAGTAGTCATTGAACATAGTATGAATACAGTTCATGTATAAGAGAACTCTATGTATAGTATATCACAATACCCTAGTGACTAGATAGACAACATATTACCTAGTTTACAAGCTCTGACGTACCCAATTAGCTGGCGATTTATTTCTAATTAAGTGGTGGGCTATGATTACGCCCTCGCCCCACACCCTATATGCTAACGATTTTTAATTAAGTTGAGTACAATTGAGAATCAGACCAAAATGATTATAGATAGCTTTGATGAAACCCAATTTAAGATATTTAAAAACATTGTACAGTAATGGCCACGGAGAGAAGGTCTGTTCGCTTTTGAAATTAAAAATAATTTCCTATACATTTTGGACGTATGTGTGTCTATCATATACATCCCCACAGTTTTAGATAGTAACAAAGGAATGCGAATACAAAACAATAATTATCATTGGTGCTAAAAATGCAGCTTAGGGGTTGTTCCGCCTTGTAAAACTCAATAACTATACTTTTACGGCCAAGAAGGCGATGACGCAATGAGCCAGACTCCTTTTCGAAAGACTAGCCCTGTCTAGAACTTAACACAGAGGTGTGGAGAGAGTGGACAGGCCTCTACCTAGCAGTGGGCACACCAGGTTAAATATAATAATAGCGGTTGTGATCCATAACATTAAACATCTCCAAAGGGCCTCATAATAATAATAGTACTCTTCACCCTCACCAGACCAACTAAAACCCAAATATCTAAATCAATACTAAGTCACAATTCCCATGTAAGTAACTCAGCAAATATACCCCAAAAAGCATCCACTAATTCCTAGTCAAAAAATACCCTAGCAAAACATTAAGCACTTTGGCTCACCAACATTTCTTATGTAGACGCAAGAGTCTCATACGTGACACCGTAAATAGAGTATTGACATGTTTACACGAGGCCGGCAGGTGGTACGGGGTGAAGCGATTATAGCCTAGGTTGGCCCTTAACGAGAATATGGCTCCTATTACATGTTGACACGGCAATGTTTGGAAAAATTCTATGCTAATATGAAGGTTTTAAAGGATGAAGGCATTTGTTGGTATTACGAGGTTATCGATCTGTAATGATATTTTAGTGAGATGAGAGGCTTTTACGAAGTAGTGAGATATAATCCTACTAATCCTACTATTATAAATGCGAAAGTTTGTGAGGATTAATGTATGTATGAAAGTTTGTTACTCTTTCACGAAAAAACTATTGGACGGATTTGAATGAAACTTAACATTAATAAAGGTTATACATCAGTATAACACACGGTGAGATAACATAGCAATTTTGTTGCATACTAAGACCATTATGGTATCCAAACACAAAAATATTATTGAAAAATCATATCTTAATATTCAAAATTCAAAAGTAAATATAATGTATAGCAATAGAACATACCAACACGTAATAAGTTCACTATAGGAGTCGGCTCATTACTGGAATACCTTCAATACGGTTCGCGTTCTAACAAGCAATACACGTGAGCACTTATGATATCACACAATAATTTCGTTCCATTATTATTTACGATGATAATGATTGTTAATGATACGTTTTAATGATGGTAAGGATGTGAAGATTTCGCGGTTATTCTCGTGTGAATGGAAAGTTACTACACATCTTTAATGAAGAAGATCTTTAACGGAAATTTTCCATATCATTAAAAATATAAATGCAGACTTTTTTGCAGCTTAAGCAGGCAGCGTATTTAGTTTGATTCCATAGAAACGAACATCACAGACTTAGGACGGCTTGCAAAAGAACTCTTATATCTATTTAGTACAAACAGGCTCCGTGGTCGAGCGCTGAGCGCTCGGCTCACGATCCGGAGGTTCCGGGTTCGATTCCCGGTGGGGACAACAATATCTCACAAAAATCTCTTTGTGAGACTGTCCTCAGTTTGGCTAAGGCATTGCAGGCTGAATCACCTGATTGCCTGATGATTCCGTGCTTCGGAGGGCACGTTAAGCCGTCGGGGCCGGCTACTTTCTACGGATAGCAGAGGCCTTTGGCGGCTCAATAACTCTGACACCAGGATTGGTCAGGTTGGCCATCCACTCGATAAAGAAGAAGAAGAGAAGATTTAGTATATAAATACTAGCTGACCAAAAGTTGTTTTGCCGTATAAAGATTAAGGGTGGACCACCCTTAACATTTAGAGGTATGAAAAATAGATGTTCACCGATCCTCAGACCTCCGCGATATGCACACAAAATTTTATGAAAATCAGTCGTGCCATTTTCAGTATGGTAACTAACATTATGACACTAGAATTTTATATATAAGATGTTTAGGAAACAAAATTATTCCATTCTAAATTCAATTTCATAGTGCAAGAAATAGGATGCTATTTTAAACGAACGTAATTTCTTTTAAATCATATTAATTAGGAACTAAAAAGATTTAAAATTGTATAATCTGCTCATTATTAGTCTCTTAACTAACATACAATTTTATCAGACAAGAATGTCTTTCAGGAGTTTCTGAAAAGGTCTAGAGTTCTTCATAAGTATTTAAAGATTAGAAGACAGTCTAAAAAGTGTCTGTATTGATAAGTTTTTACAATTAAACTTCTTTAAGACATTTATTTCATATATATATTCTAACGCATTTCTAACGCGACACAGACCCGTTTCATTTAGCATAATGTGCAAATCGTGTGAGTTTAAAAAGTACTCTAAGAATGCACTATCTTACAGAATTTTCTCCAAGAAAACACCTTTTAAAAACTTGTGACTGCTCACAAAATGCATAAAATTAATCATACGATGTTATTCGTAAATAAAAAACCGCGACGCCACGGTACGACTTGGCATAATAGAGTGTCATCTTCGTATAACAAATGATTGTGCTCTACCGCAGTTTGCCGCGAGACTTGGCATTAGATTACAAACCTTCCCGTAATAAGGATTAAGTTTTATACTTTCGTAACCCTTTATTATGTTTTGGTTCTTAGTTTTTTTTAAATAATATCAGCGTTACTTATAAAATGCGGTATGAGGCTACGATTGTATCTTGAGTGTTCTTGAGTGACATTAAGCGATTTCAGAAATTGTGAGTTTATGAATACTTCACATAACACCATAAAACGAAGAGGTTTCTTCTATGCATAACACAAAGTTTCTATGTCTGAGCGTAATTAGACCTGTTTGATGCAAACTTTCAATTAAATTTGCCTTCCTGCAGCTTAAAAACTCGCTCAATATCGACCTTAATTTCTTTCAACGTATCCCTAATCAATAAGGTTTCTATGTCTGAGCGTAATTAGACTTGTTTGATGCAAACTTTCAATTAAATTTGCCTTCCTGCAGCTTAAAAACTCGCTCAATATCGACCTTAATTTCTTTCAACGTATCCCTAATCAATAAGGTTTCTATGTCTGAGCGTAATTAGACCTGTTTGATGCAAACTTTCAATTAAATTTGCCTTCCTGCAGCTTAAAAACTCGCTCAATATCGACCTTAATTTCTTTCAACGTATCCCTAATCAATACCTACAAGAATCCCAAATGAAATACATAAATTCATACAAAATTTTCAACTTCACCAACCACACCTTCACACACCAGATCGCTAAATCTAATTACAAATCTAACTCGAAATGAGAGTCAAACATCAAAAACAGTGGAGTAATGTTTATATCTATCCGTATAATTTCAGTCAGTGAGGATGGAGGGTACAAAGCAACGGAAATTGCCTATCAGAATCCTGCAGTAATCAAAACCATGGACGCCAATCTAACTTCAGACGGACCCTGAACACAACTTAATGAGATATTTTGTGTTACAGACTTTGGGATACAGTTTAAATGTTTAAAGGGTTATATCGATATTTTATTTGAGTTTCACAAGTGTTAAGCGTTTTGCGTTTATCAGTATACTAGAAACGCTACGCGGTTTCACTTGCGTCGTAGCTATTTATAACTTTACTAGCGACACTCGGAGGAAATTCGCTCTCACGTTAATTCATTTCCTTTCTTTTCCGTGGGAATTATGGGATAATAATAACATTTTAAATTGATAGTAATGAAATATAGGTAGATAATTTTTAAACTGATTTTAAAAGGGAATATCAACTTAAAAACCACTAAGTAGCTAAAACAAGCAAATTTATTAGCTCAAACCAGTAACTATATAATTCAAATCGAAAAAGATCGCATCTCGACGGGATTCGTATCAAATATTGACAAACTCGAAGACTCAACTTGGTTGGAACTTTAGAGTGTCTTAGATAAATTAAGATTTTGTACCTTTACCATGAAATTTGATCGTAATAGTATAGTTATAGTAAAGTGTACAATGAATGAAGATTATCATTTTACCCTTTGTAGCGCATTTCAATGGGCAAAGCCTGTGTTTACAATGTACTTTTGGAACAGTAGATTTTTTCAAAATTTCGAATAAGAATTACGGTTAACAGCAAACAGTAGGTAACATTGTGATTACACCTATTCAAAACTATCCTTTATGTTATGTGCTTATATCTGGAATTTCCAGGTACTACATGAGTAAAACCGAGGGGTACTGCTAGTCATGTTAACTATACTATTACGAGAGTTACCAATGTGTTCGATATTGACACAAAATATACAACTATTCTATATTTTGTGGTACCGGTTAGTGTGTTTAAATGTACCAGCCAACCCGATAACCAATCACAACTTTGTTTTAGCGAATTGCTTTTAACTTGTTATAAAAGTAATTTTATTTGGTAATTTACATTTTCGAATATTTTATTGAGAGAGATCAATTAATGGCGTTTCTGGCTTTAGGCACTTATTATGAAAGCTTTTAAAATGTGTAAGTAATCACTGTAAGTGTACACTGTACAGTAATTATAACTGTAGGTTTTCTCTCTCTTTCTCTTATGATATCTTCAGTGAAATATATGGCCTTTTTCTCATCAGAGCGGGACATGCTAATACCGAAAAAAATAATTTTCATTCTTAATACTATTCATTCTCCTACAATTAGGTCTTTTTCAAAGCTTCTTTTTCTACAGCAACCGGTTAACCCTGTACATTGCATCTCTCTCAAAATATCATATTTTTCAATACAAAATACATCGAAATCTTTTTATGTAGACCTGACTGTTACTATTTTGAGTCACGCCAAAAATTTCCGTTGACTACAAAAGAGTAAAAAGGCTTCGAATATTCCCGTCCGATATTAGTACGTAGGTAATATGTAGTAGAATCAGTTTGTGGAATGCTTTTGTGACCGGTGGGGGCTTTGGATGACGTATTCGTTAACAAATATGGCTTCGGTTGAGGCTAGCCGCACGTTGAATGCGTTTCGTATGAATTTACGGACTATTGAGTGTAGAGTGGACTTTGTAGGCTATAATATGACCTATTTTGTAAGGATTATTTATCTTTAGGACTACGTAACTACGTGAGGCGTTATATGATTGACACGGTTTGTCATTTTTATTTGGTCTAACGTTATTATTATCAAGTTATCCGACTAATATTTTAATATCAGGTAATTTTTCAAAACATTTTATTTTTATTGTTGATTTCATGTTTTTCAAAAGCAAGTTAACTTTTGATCGATTTGATTTGATTGATACTCTCTGTAGGTGCCTATTCAAGTAGAGATTGTCTAAGCTGAAATGACGCGCCCCACTACTTAATTACTTTATTTAGATGTGTGAGTGTAAATATTAATAGCGGCACTTCATCTGTGTGGGAGCGCCAATTATTGATTTCTATGTGCACATGTCGGCCGACTAGTCGGGTGATAAATCCGAAAACGCTCGCTCTATGGAGCAGCGCCGTCACTTTGTATGAAACAAGACGTCCTCTCCTCTCGCGCGTTCACGATCAACTAAACTAGTTGGACAACAAATCCGAGAATTGCACTTCTTAGCGAGTACGGCGAGTACGGCAACTGAACGACCAATTATAATTGCATGTTTATGTGTATTGCGTCCATATTTAAAATTTGCTAGTGTGCGTAAATGCGGAGGTGGGGCGTGTCATTTCAGCTTGGACAATCTCTAACTGGGTAACTATTTGTCAATGATATTTTTTATGTGAAACGTCATTATTGTTATATTTCTGACATTTGTGACTGTGAAGATAGTCATAATAGTCAACAACAAAAATAATTGAATAAACAAGCTCAAATCGAGTTCAAAACATCTCGATTCAAAATCGATAGTGAAATGCTATCGGAATATTCAAACATTGATACATACGATAATAACGCTCATGCAAAATGCATACAATATCATTCTTTAGTACAAACTGGAATACTCCCCCGGCGTAATTCATGTAAAATGACTTTATTTGAATTTTATACGGTCATATTTTTATTGTACTTTATAAGCTTAAGCACAGTACTGTATACAGGAGGTAAACTTTTATAGTTTTTAAGGAAATATTTGATGAATTCATGTTCTTTTTTCAAATTTTACAAAACTATCTTATGAACCGACTTCGCAGGAGGTTCTCAATCGGTTGATTTTTTTAAAAAAGTTTTTTAAATTCCTTTTATGTCTTTAACCATTCGTCTTTACGCATTAAAATGTTTTTAAATAGGAATCAGTAGGTATACGTTGTTTAGGCTATAGTTTTAGCCAATATAGATGTTAGGTTAGGTTAGGGTAGATATCTATTAAGCTTTTTATGTTCCAAGTGCAAAGAAACGACTGACTGAAGATAATATTCTCAGTTGATATAAATATCTGTATGAGAGATATACATAATAGCCACACTTTGCAAGTTGTAAGTTGACTATTGCAAGTTCATAATCATTAAAAAAAAGCGGCCAAGTGCGAGTCGGACTCGCCCATGAAGGGTTCCGTAGCAGCGAGTAACATAATAAAGAAGTTCTTGAAATAAATGTTTTTTTTATTTACATTTGAGTTATTGAATGAATAATCAGTATTTTTTTGCGGTTTACGATTTATGTCGTAAAAAAAAAACTACTAACTAGACCTCGTTCAAACCAATTTTCGGTGTTAGATTACATTGTTATGTACATCATATATTTTTTTTAGTTTTATCATTCTCTTATTTTAGAAGTTACAGGGGGGGGGGACACACATTTTACCACTTTGGAAGAGTCTCTCGCGCAAACTATTCAGTTTAGAAAAAAATGATATTAGAAACCTCAATACCATTTTTGAAGACCTATCCATAGATACCCCACACGTATGGGTTTGATGAAAAAAAAAATATTTTTTTCATTTCTAAGTATGGGAGACCCCCCTAAAATTTTATTTTTTTTCTATTTTAGTGTGAAAATATTAATGCGGTTCACAGAATACATCTACACACTAAGTTTCAACAACATAGCTCTTATAGTTTCGGAGAAAAAAGGCTGTGACATACGGACAGACAGACAGACAGACGGACGGACAGACAGACAGACAGACATGACGAATCTATAAGGGTTCCGTTTTTGCCATTTGGCTACGGAACCCTAAAAAACACCCTGTATACAATGAAAAATGTTTTCTAGATACAGAATGTATTTATTCGTTTTAAAAGTATATTTCAATGTGAATTGTTTTCGGAAGAGATAAAACTGTATTTATTGAATACTTTTATAATAATTTGTCTTAAATTATAGCATTTGTGGAATGTCGGTATTTGTTTATTTATAATGCGGGAGACCAAAGTTCTTATATTTCTTAAGAATGGAAAGAGTAGGTGTGTACTTTTTAATACTTTTTGGAAAATTTATTTTATGGCGGTAATTATGTTTATCAAAGTGGCCTCATATTGAATGATGGTGAATTTTACCAAGGAGTCATAATACATCAAAAACATTTTTTCTTTATAGTTGGTATTTCTTTGAAAAGAAACATTAAAATCTGTGTAATTTTCCCTTTATAGATATCCCTATATAGTAAGTACTAAGTATAAATTAGATCTGATTTGTGACAATATTACTAATCTCCTAATTCCAAAAGTCCCGTTCAGTTAAACGCAACAGCAAAAACATAATAAAAACAAAAGAACAAAGTCAAAGGGTCTCACAATTTTGTAATTAGCAAGCCCTTAAAGTACGTGAGATTAGTTAAATGGGTTCTAATGGATGTTCACAAATTCTGTTAAGGGCTCAGTTACTTGCAAACCCTTGTTTCTGGGGGGGTAAACAAATTGCATTTACATATCGGTTAGTTCAAAGTTCAGCGATTTATGGGACAGTTTTTGAGAGAGCTATAGAATTGTTCATTCCATTGTTTTGAGATAATTTTCATGTTATAACATGAAAATAAATAAAAGCCAAACATTTTTCTTTGATGTCATCAACAGCTAACTTTAAAACCAAAGTAATTTCTATACTATCATAGTTAAGACAATTTTAAGAATCGTGAAAATATTTTACAAATCTCAACGGAATTTTAATAAAGAAACATAAACACACATCTTCCCTTCTTCTCTAAGCAGTCGGCTAAACATATAAGCCACTTCAACCGTAACATATTTCGGTACTAAATTGACGAGACTCGAAATGGGTGTTACCATAGTGACAGAGTTTCGTAATGATACAAGAAGTACCTTTGATAAGTGGCATTGGGATGCTCGAATAAGATGTGGTAATAATATAGCAACAATAAATTATTGAAGGTAATTTTTGACGTATTTTTATTGCTTTATTTTGTAGGTACATTTCATTTTGTATAAGGTTTCTGTATGTAGACGAATGGTAAAATTAAAATGTCATAGATTGATTTTGTCCGTCGGTCCGTTTATATGTCACGCCTATTTTTAACGAAATTATCTTATGAAAATTTTCATTGGTCATTTTAAACCTGTATTTTACTTGTTTAGTGTAAATTTGTGTAAATATTTAATTAATCATCATTGTGTATGAGTATGTAGCGGAATTTTAGTTTTTGGACCGCCTTTAAAATGGTATAGTATTATTATTAAGTTGTGACGGATACATTTTTACTTTAAATGGTTTCATTACTATTTTCGGGCTATTAGTGTATTATAAAAAGTATTTATATTGTACCTAAAAGTTATTATTAACTAGCTGTGCCCTGCGGTTTCACCCGCATTTATTCAGTCAATGCTTACCGTTTAAACCTTCCCTGGACTTTCATGAATATTTCATGACCAAAATTAGCCAAATCGGTTCAGCCGTTCTCGAGTTTTAAGCAGACTAACGAACAGCAATTCATTTTTATTTATATAGATAAACATTTCTGGCTATTAATTTTTCCTCAAAAGTATTAATATATTATTGACCTAAAACTTACTTACTACTTACTTACTATTAATGAACAAAACATAAAAAGTATCCACATTTTTCAGATCAAACCCATTAATATCGAAATTACAACCACCTGAAAACTTCATACCAGTAGCGCCATCTATGTTTTATAGCCTGCATCAATTGGTGGGCGGGCGGCGCTGTGCGGATTCTACGTTGCTCTGAAATTCACGTTATCTGCTAGGTGTCGCTAGTCACAGGTGGAACTTTGGACGTTCAAAATGGCGATATGAAAACGTGAATAGTGAAGAGATGGCGCTTTATGGACCAGGGAAAATTAATCGGGTTTTTAGGGAACTTCAAACGAATTCGTAGGTATTAGACGTAAAAGGTTCTAGATGTAAACCTTATTTAAAGAAACGTATTGTGATTAGATTAATAGTTTCTATCACTACGGTTCTTGCAAATGGGCCGAAACATCAGATAAAAATGTATAATAAAAGCGAAGTGTATCCGTAAACGTAGTTTCAATTCAAAATGATTAGCTTATTTCTTAGCTAAGTTAAGTTTATATAACAACTAGCAGCGCCCCGCAGTTTTACCCGCGTTGTACCCGTTCCCGTGGGAATTTCGGGATTTTTTTTACATAAAAACCTTCCTCTTGAATCACTCTACCTATTACAAAAAACCGCATCAAAATCCGTTGCGTAATTTTAAAGATTTAAGCATACAGACAAACACACAGACAAAAGTAGCGACTTTGTTTTATACTATGTAGTGATGACCACTGTCCATATTTTACATTTTCAATTTTATTATTTTTGTAATTTGAGTATTACTGATAAAATATAACTATGATAGAGACTATTAAGCACTCTGTTTAGTAACTTATATTTCAAGAATGGCAACATATGGTATTTCTTTGAATTATTTTAGTTTTAGTAAGGCATATTATTTAATAGGTTTAGAAAGAAGACGGTCGGTCAGTTATAACAAACTTACGCTTATTGTAAATGTGAGTAAGCTAACTACCGACGGCGACGTCGACGTAAGAGCGAAGTGGAGAAGAAAAATAAAGAAGGCTGACCCCACCACCATGTGGGACACATAGCCAGGAAGAGGGAGAGAAAGTAACTACCGGACTTTAAAAAGTTATTACCTTTTGCAGTGCAATTGAAGAAAACAATTAATATTCTCAGAAACGCTTACTAACTTACCCTGTGCTATTAAACATGCAACTCACCCTGAGGGCATTTAAATATCTTTTTAAACACATACTCAGTTATAATACGGAATAGCTTTGAGCTTTTAAGAAAATTATCAAAGAAAAACACTTTCGTAGATGTTGTAAATTTTAGATAGACGTGCGTGAATTCAAGATTCACTTTGAAGATTTTTGAATGACTAAGAACTAAGTCGGGTACTGTAATAAATACTATATTTTATACATTTTATAGTCATACAAAATAAAACTAACTTGAATATACATTGATAAATATAAATAAAATTAGGCCTGATTATTGCTCATAAAGCCTTCTTCTCTTTTTCTTCATCTAGTTTCCAACTCATCTGAACATGTTAAATAAATATAATTTAACTTCAATATAGGACTAATAAAATACAAAAGGTAAATGATTGGAAAACCCGGCTATGTTTTTAGCATAACCACTACTTTTATTGCGCCCTAGGTATTTCCTTTTGAAAAAAGTTAGGACGCGTAAAAAACGCTGCAGTGCATACCAAGTAGCTAGGTAGTTAGTCTATTCTGCCAATATTATAAATGCGAAAGTTTGTGAGGATGGATGGATGTATATTTGTATGTATGTATGTACGTATGTATGTATGTATGGATGTATGTTATGTATGATACTTTTTCACGAAAAAACTGCTAGACGGATTTCGACGAACCTTATAGCTTATACACCAGAATAACACATGAGATACATTTTATTCAAAAATTCTTGCGGGAACGAGTACAACGCGGGTAAAACCGCTGGGTGCGGCTAGTAAAGAATAATCGAAGAAGGCGCCAGTGAGATGTCTAGCCCAGATAGAGGGGAAATTAAAATTGATTAAATGAAACGCACCCACTAGAACTATGAAACCTATTTACGTACACCATTTGTTTACCTTAACAATCCAATCATACTATTATTGTTATCAAAGCGAAAGTTTGTGCGGATTGTAGTCATTTCAATATGTTATTCTTTGAAACGAAAACTGATGTAGCAGTTCATTATATTTTACGATACCTAGCTTTCTACCACACTCAAAGACGTTTCTTAAATCGATACCTAAATAATTGACGAATTTTTCATACGTTGCATTGACATTGCAGTGATTTTGACAAATCACTCATTAAATCTCTACTACAGAAACATTGGACGTCCCTGAGTAAAGAATTAGCCTGTAATGTCCCACTACTGGGCAAAAACCTCTCATCTCACAGAAGATATCAGTACAGTGAGGAGGATTAGGCATAATTACCACGCTTGCCAAATGCAGGTTGGTGATCTCAAACTCGAGCCATATTGAAAAGTAGGAAACATGTTTTCGCTCGACCCGGGAATTGAACCTGGGACCTCGGTCTAGGCAAGCGAGTGCACATACCACTAGACCACCGAGGCGGCCCTGAGTACGAGCGTGTAAAATACCATATGAACAGATTTTATCTCATTTGTATGGAAATGGGTATGAAGCGAGTGAAACCACGGGAACATCTAGTTTACAATATATGTTGACTTTAACAATGTTTCGATAAATATTTGTGTTTTAATTGAACTTTTGTTTCGGGAATTGGAATATTTTTGTAGACTTAATTTGAACTGGTGTTAGCGCAATATTTATGTTGCCTCTACATTGTAGTGTCGAAATTGTATTGCTCATTGGAATGGAATATCATGGTATGGATGACAAACAAAATATGTTTGTTTTCTTTACATTTTATTTGTGAGTAGCTTTATTTAATTTATATTATTAATGTGGAATAAAGTACTTTTATTTCGAAATGCTATTTACATTTATTTACGTTTAATATAATAAATTAAGAATGTACCCTATAATTTAATAATTTGCATGCCTTAGAGGTAGAACATATTGATCCTATCTAATGTAATCAATCAACTTTATATTTACATATGTTTGCGCAAATAAATTTTTCTTTAATCTACCAAACTACAGCTGGTAAACTCGCCTTATAAAAACTATAAAGTAACCGTTTTTGTCATTTAGCTACGGAACCCTAAAAATGACTTCACAAAAAATACCCCATCTTAAATTAAACCATAAAAGCACAACTTAAACTTAATACATTTCATTATTAACATTTCAAAATTTAATAACAAGGCTTATCTGATGAGAGAAGGTTGCTATTGAGTGCAGCCGGTACCTTCAAGGTACTCAAGCTGGAACCGTTTGTTGTGAGTTTACGACTGACCCTCGCGGTACCTAACCGTGTGAAGGGCGCTGCATTTTTGATAAAGGTACACCGTGAGATTATTGGCCTTGTTACTGAGTTGGGTTTTGTGGTTTTTAAGTGAAATTGAGTTGAGGTTTAATGGTTCTGTTGAAGGTAATTAAATTGGTTTGTGATGAGTTTCAAATTTAAATTTCTTAAGTGTTAGATTTTTTTATTTATTAATAAAGTGTACGCTAAGTAAAGAAACCTCAACGTTAATGATAAATAGATGTTTAGTTAAGTAAAGTAATCTTGACAATGTTAGTGGCTATTCCTGGGGACGGAGTTTTAGACGGTCTTCGATATGGTTTGATGAGTGAAACGACCAGGACCGACAATGTAAGGTGCTTCGAAGCGCGGGAATCAAATCAAATCAATTAGTATCATTAATAACCAAACCTTAGTCACCAATGATTGGTAGTAACATCATTTCATTTTTGTACCGGTTAAGGAACATATTAATATGCAGAAGATATCCTTCCGACTATACAATATATTATAACTTATAACTACTACGATCTTATTCAAAATTCAATATCGTTCTGACACCAACCCATAAACTGCCACCGAAAAACTAAACCCTATGCAAACTATACCGCGTCGTACTTGCATGGTGTTTTTCCCCATAGTCCGAAGGCCGAAATATTCCGAATTCTTTGGTGACATAAATCCGTGTCCAAACGTGGTCGCCGGCTTTTGTTTTTGTGTTTAAAATGATAAGAACTGTTTTATAGTGTCGCCTTTTTGGAAGACGTTGGAATTCGATTTGGTTGTCTGTTTTAGGGTTATGTTCGTAAGCTGTGGGTGAAGCAGTTGTAGGTAGCGATCGTGGCGTAGTTTGATTAAGCGATGTTAGCTCATTGCAATTGTTAAGCAACGTGCAGCTCGGCCCCTACTTGGATGGGTGACCGATTTCTATATGAGCGGTACCGTGTTTCGGAGGGTACGTAGATTTGTCGCTGCCGGTTGTTTCGATTATTTCAATTTTAATTACAAAGTCCGTCAGAGATAATAAATGAAACTGCACCTTCTTTAAATATGACCTGATAAAAACCTGAAATTCAAAGTGAGCCACCTAATGACAAAGGTCATGCTAATGAATTAACCGATGACATTATAATTCTATTAACTCAGGCTGAGAGTGAAGCCCCAATGGGATTCCATTAAGGCACTTAATAACACAATTACGTGTCGACATAATTATAACCAAAAGTCTTGGAGCGAATTAGCTGCCTTCTGATTTGTGATAATGGATTCGATTTTATAGGTAAGAGTTTAACGTACAGGTTTTTTGAGTAAGAGAGAAAACAGTTTGAATCTTTAATCAATTTTTGCTCAAAGTTTCCATGATCATTGAAATAATGTTGTAATGGTGTAAATAACAAACACACAGTGTGTGATATGATAACTGGAGAATTTTTTTGTTAGAATACTCGTACAAGCTAATCTCTTTATATTTGAGAGAATATTGTAACTGTATGTGATAATTACATTCAATTGCAATGTTATTGACAACTTTTTGTCTCATATTTTCGATGAAAACCCTCACAAGAAAGGTATAACCGACACTACTAGTGTTTCATTACCAAGATAAAGTTGAAAGCCTGTATTAAAATGAAGACATAAAAACGTTTAATAAAAACATAAAAGACAGAACGAAACGTGCATGTCATTTGATTGCCCATTATTAAAATAGTGTGATACGTATGAACTATACACCATAATAACTCTAATAACGCATTACTCATGTACTTTGACCTGACCCAACCCTTTTCTCAGAAAAACTTCATTAAAATTTATTAAACTCACTGTTGATATTTCAAGATTAAAAATACGAAACTATGATTAAAATAGTTTATGTTTTCCATGCAATTTACTTTTATTTATTGCGACTTTAAATAGCATGTTATTACAGTAGTATGGTATAGGATTCATAAAAATAGAAATTACTCATAATATTAGTACAGTTTATGTGGTGGATATGTTACGGCTAATACCCGAAGTGCGGCTACACCTAGTTCTAACCGGCTAAAACTAGGTGTAGCCGCACTTCGGGTATTAGCCGTATGTCATTTTAATGAAAAGAGAGAGTTTAAACATGAAAAAAAAAATAACCCTAACTAACCGAATTACTTACTATTCGGTAGGTTAGGGTTATTTTTTTTTTTCATGTTTAAACTCTCTCTTTTCATTAAAATGACATTTAAATGCACCTAGTTCTAACCGGCTAAAACTAGGTGTAGCCGCACTTCGGGTATTAGCCGTAACAGATATAAACAATAACTTACATCACTACCCTACAAATTACTTTAAATAAGCGTAATGACATAATCATCAATCTATAATTTTTATCTACAGTAATTTTACTCAGCGGAAAAAAAATCCCTGCTCATCAAAATGGGCGGGACGGACCTCACTAAATTTGGGAACACAACGGAAGCTCGATCTAAAAAAGATCATACTAGACTAGTGCCATCTATTGGATCGCAGGTGGAACCATGGCGCGGAAAAGCTACGTGGTATATAAACATCCTTTGTTAAACATAGGACTGAGGACATTATATTATCATAAAACTACCTCTTTATTTTTACCTCCTACATATTTCAGGATATGCCGGCATTCACAAAGCATTCCAACATCTTTATCCCAAATAATACATTCGCAAACACAAATAACATTCTCATAATTGATATTTCATAATCGGTATTACCATAACAATTTCCATTCGAAGGCGCAATATTCGCAGCAAGTGTAGGGTTGAATCGGGGCCCAATCCTCGAGTGTGGGGGCGCCAATTGGCCCTAAATATGGGGGCCCCAATTGGGCCCCTTTATGGGGTGCTATTGTAAACCTGAATGTGGAGGCATTTGCTCTGAAAGTCGTTTTCAAAAGCAGCGAACCCTTTCGGTAGACGTTGTAATGTTAATGACGGATCTTATTTTTTCATATTTTGGCTTGTTTTGTTTTGGGGGCTAAATTGGATTTGGAAGTGCTTGGAGAATGGTTATTGGAATAATCATAATTTTGAATAGTTATAGGATCGGTTTTTTAAAAAAGATTTTATATTTAGGGTTAATGTATATTAAGGAAATGGTTATTACTAATCTATGATTTTATAATTATTAAATAGGTTCAGTACTGTATATTGCTCACATAACTCCAAGACTATTAATATTTGTAAGAAAGCCTCTATTAATAGACGGAGCTGGTAAAGAGTTAACCTGACATTATAAACTACACAATTGAATGAAGCGGCGTCACCTTTAAAACAAAATGTCAGAGTTATATAACACTACATAAGGATCCAATGGTCGCCGCTATTGAGCAAGTTTTTCAGTGTATGAACTTAGCCTTAGAATGAAATTCTTATTTATTGAAACACATGCTATAATCCTATCCTACGAATGCTACTATTATTATAAATGTGAAAGTTTGTGAAGATGTATGTATGTATGTTTGTTACTCGTTCACGAAATAACTACTAGACGGATTTGGATGAAACTTTATAATATAAATGGAATACATTTTATACCAAAATTCCCGCGGGAATGGGTAACACCGCGACTGGACTATATTTTATGGCGATTATGAAAGTAGCAGCTTAAAGACAAATGACAATCGTTTAGTATTCTATTTGGTTGTCTGCTTATACATTTTGATTGAACAAAAGTCTAATAAGTTAAAAGTAAAGTAATATTGTAATGTCAAGATATAAAAAATACAAAAAGCTTTTCTTTTGGATTTGAGAAAGTTAAAGTATGAACAGCTTGCACCCTTCAGTTGTTTATTCTTTACATATTTTTACAATAGACTAGTACAAAGACGAATTCAAACATCTACAAACATTGTCTATCTCTCTACTTCTGTTATACTATAGTAAGTATTTCAAACCCCTAACTGGTAGAATTTCTTTGTACAATCATCACTTTTGCGCCAGAATTCGAAATTCAAGTTTGTAATTTTACCGGAAAAATCATTGTTCTTTTTGTTCGGGCTGTCTTTGAGGCTGAAATTGAAAATGGAAGGGTCTCGTGATTGGATATTTTGAATTATGAATTATTCATTACATTGTTTTTATTTTAGAATGTGGCTGTTTATTTTTTCTTCAACACGCAAGACAGGTATACCACATAATAATTAAATACTCTAGTCCATAATTACTGTATGTTAATAAGAATCTAAAAGCCTTAACCATAAAGTTGATTTTTATACGCAGTTAGACTCATAATATGGTTGTGTTTGACAATATATTATGATGGTATCCTACACTAAACTATTTTACACCAAACTATCACAATTTAATTTAATAATGTAACACGTTCCAAGTTTGAAAGAATCAAGCATTTTTTTCACTTAAAAAACTGTAATCAATTTTGTTTCGATTATAAAAGACTAAGACGTTACTACTAATCCTATAAACAAGATCTTGTCTAGATTAACTAGATAACTTGCGTTTTAATGGAAATCCTTAGCTAAGAGCTTAGCCTAGAATCATTAACTAGCAACTAATACCCTTGTTTGTTCGTTTAAATAAACCTTACATTGTAGAACTATACTAATTCCACATAAAACGTATCTCCCTAAAACCTACAATGTATCAAAACGACTCCTGAAACAAAATACACTACTACTAACATTATCTCTGCCAAAAATTCATTGCAAATGTAAATTCACATATCAAAGGCAAATAAAATTGTTGGAAAGCTTTAAAATGCACCGTTTTAAAGTTGTTTTACGGTTTGATTTCGCTTGAGATGAAGTTTATGGTATGTAAAATGTTGTACATGATATAGAAATGGATTCTCTTTTCATTATTATTGGATGTACTTTGTTACTTTGTAGATTACCTATTTCATTAGGGTCACTTCACTTTCACTTTAATTAGTCTGCAACTTTATTATTCTGTTAAATATAATGCCATATTATGTCTTTGTACTAGTACCTTAAACGAGTCCACAACTTGTGTGTACATCTTATTGAT
This sequence comes from Cyclophora albipunctata, assembly GCA_963082685.1. Classification (NCBI taxonomy): domain Eukaryota; kingdom Metazoa; phylum Arthropoda; class Insecta; order Lepidoptera; family Geometridae; genus Cyclophora; species Cyclophora albipunctata. The sequence goes on from OY720119.1 coordinate 1,343,899, forward strand.
ACTCCTGTGATGGTTTTATTACCTTTTAAGTATATTATACACTAGCAGCGCCCCGCGGTTTTACCCGCGTTGTGCCTGTGCCCGAGGGAATTTCGGGATGAAAAATAGCCTATGATCTTCCCGTTCAATGTTGCTAATACAAAAATAATTATTCAAATCTTATAGGTAATTCCCGAGATAAGCTCGACCATACAAACAAACAAACACACTTACAAATTTTACATCTTTATAATATTAGTATAGATGTAGTTAAAGGAATAAAAGGTTTTTTATCAATATTTCCTTCAACAGTTGATCCCAATACAGAACTCAATTGGAAATCTAAAATAGCGAATCAAGTTTTGACATCAATTTCAGGTAAATTAATGTTATTTTTTATTTTTATATAAAATTCTCGTGTCGCGGTGTTTATATGTAGTTAAACTCCTCCGAAACGGCTCGACCAATTCTCATGAAATTTAGTGTGCATATCGGGTAGGTCTGAGAACTGGACATATATTTTTCATCCCTTTAAATGTTAAGGGTAGTCCACCCCTTAATGTTTATATGGCAAAACAACGTTTGCCGGCTCAGCTAGTTTCCATATAAAATGACAAATACGTATGCCTGCATTCTACAATCTAAAATTATTCATCAAAATGCTTTGTTGAGACTAGCCGTTCATTAAGTCCGTAGATCAAAAAAATATAGTTCGTTTCTTTTTTAAATAAAAATCTGGGTCTATTAAAGTACAGTCGGTATAAAAATAAACGTGCCTCAAAAGAAAATAGTATTCTATTCAATAAAAATCATCTGCACAGAGTCTTTATTTAGTGAATAACTGCCGGAGAGAATATTTCAAAGTAAAAAACGAGAAATGGTAAAGAAGGTGGAAGGACGTAGAGACTTGAAGCAACTTCGGTGAGCGACTGTGTCGTCTTTAATAGGTACAATTGGGGTGGAGCCGTAGTGCTGGCGAGTTGGAAATCATTATTATTTAAATCATGGTAATTACGCCTAATCGAGGTGAGATGAGTTCTTTGCCCAGCAGTGGGACAGGCTAATACTTTTTTATTTTATTTTATATTTATAAATTATCTCTTGCATTTATTTTTTATCGGTCATTTTTATCTCGGAGTAAAGCGTGTTTCCGATTTACTTTGCAGAGAAGGTTCGGGATTGATAATATCACCAAATAGCTTCTGAGGGTAACTAGTAACTGCCGCTACACTCCTACTCTTCACTACTGTATCTGCAACTAGATGGGAGGCCTTTATCCTGTAATGTAACATTTCAGATTTTTTTCTACTTTCTTGTTATAATGTGATTTGTTTGAAAACGTAGTTGATATCAGGACGTGGTGATGACAAGAGCAAACAAATGATTCTTGGTCAATTTCACTTTATCAATTTTACTGATAATGCTGAAGAGCCCTTAAAATTAGACTGTATAGGTAAATTTTAAAGAATTATCGTTAAAAGATATATATACAAGAATTCTAGATCCAGTAGTGTTGTTGAACTGATCTTTTGTCTACAAAATATGCCCAATAACCACAAGTTAAATTACCTATATTTTTAACGTAATTTTTTCCAAACCGCTCGCAATAACGCCAAACTCTCCCAAGAAAAAAGCCTTACAATTTCAAGGCAGTACATTCGCGACCAACGATCTGCAGATATTCAAAACAGAGTCCTTTGTAACACGATCTTATTGTGTACGACTGTATACCGTTAGAATACGAAACGCGTTACATCGATTTCCAAATTTATTAGAATGCAATGTGGAGAGAAATACGTGATTTGCCAACGAGTTATTGTTGCCTTCTAGCTTTGCATTTTCAAGTGCAAGGCGACATGGTTATACCATCTGCGACTGCGATTTCGATCGCCAAGTGGTTTGAATTTATTTTGTATACGAAATGTTTGTTTGATGCTCTTTGATAGGCTTGTGAAAGCTCTTAGGCCTAAAGTTGCCTTTTGTTTTGGTATTCAAACGATTTGTATTGATTTTTCAATATTACAATAACAAAAGAAGTCTCTAGGTAAAGCAGAAGACACACGTAGTGCGGGTACGGGCCGGTTGCGGGTAGCGTGACGTTATGTATAAGTATTGGTATGTTATTTATACAAAACTAGCGACCCGCCCTCGCTTCGCTTCGGGTAATCAAGATTTCATGTAGGAAAATCGGGATAAAACATTGCGTGTCTCCCGCAGGAATATACACAATCAAAATTTCAAGTGGGAAATTGGGGATAACTGAAACTAACTGTCCGATTTTAATAATTTAAAGAGGTATACAAAGAAACATAATTAACCTTGATTGTAGAGCCATTTATTTTGATGTAGATTGATATCATCATATGAATATCATCAACTTAAAATTACACTCCTTTTTTAACTAATTAATTTTAACTAAAAACGGTTATTGTGGCTTAACTATAATAGTTAGACATATGCCCTCCCGAATTTATTTGTTTGCAATGATATGTACTTTGATTGTGTAGAACATTGTTTTTGTGTATCATCAATAGATTTAGTAGCGCACGCCAATAACCAATTTTTTTAGGCATATTTTTCATACCTTGGGTTACATATACCCGCGTTGTGCCCGTTCCCGTGGGAATTTCGGGATTTTTTTACATAAAAACCTTTCTCTTGAATCACTCTACCTATTACAAAAAACCGCATCAAAATCCGTTGCGTAATTTTAAAGATTTTAGCATACAGACAAACAGACAAACAGATACGAAACAGAGACGACTTTATTTTATACTATGTAGTGACTATGTAGTGATTATTGCAACATCCCACAACATAACCTCTTTTCCACACGCAACTGAAAACTTAATGTACGTTAGTACATTTTAATTATACTCAATATACCAAAGCCATTAACCTTACCAACAATATCATGTACACTCTATAGAATTACCGCAAACCATAAAACCTTCAAATGTCTGTCATACGACAATGACAGGGCGAAGATTGCAACCGCCGATCGTGGGGTTTCCCAGTCAATTGATCGGGGGTAATTTGTTCGTGATCATACTATTGGTGCTCACTGCTCAGTCTTGAGATGCTATCTTGAATTATTGATAAGCTCAAACGAATTTACGTATTCTATGCTCAATTGTGTATTGTACCTTTAATACTAATGAGGTGGTTTTTATCTTTTCTAGTCGTGGGTGAGAAAGATATCTCGTAGCCGTTTCGTAGCCTATTCGTAGTCAGATTTAGTGACTACGAATAGGGAAACGGAGATTCCAGTCTCGTAGCTGGCTACGAAAAAAAAACTATATTCTCGTACACGTTTTCATTGGTATGAAATTATGGGTGATGACAATTATTGTCTCGAAGGTACTCTTTTTGAAGGCGCTAACAAAACGTAAACTTAGACGGTAACAAATCCCGTGTTGTAGTGAGATAAAGAAAATGTGTTTTATTATATTTTGTTTACACCCATTTTCAAACTGACATCAAAATGCACCTAAATACTTATGTTTTTTATTCTCTTTGTATAATTCATATCCAAGAAATATCATTGATGTTTGCTTGTCTTTATTACAATTACGAAAACTATCACCCGTTGAATTATAGCTAAAATATTTCTTAATTCCATCTCCAATATATCAAACATCAAAGCCTATTCAATCAATACTTACTATTCTCTAGGGACGTACCAAAATAAAGGAGATTAATTAATGTAGCCCGAGCACGTATTATCTATCGTGCGATGATCTATACATCCGTGAAATACAAAAGTAAAGGATGGTAATCCTTGGATGTATGTATATTACGGTATTTGTATAGATGTTCCCGGGCATAAAGGAATGCTAGATATGCCATTTCGTTGGTGAGTTCTTCGTCTCAAGTATACGTGTAAAAATGATCCAATTATGTTATTGTTTGATTTACGTTTGATACAAAACGATCGTATGGTACTAGACTTAACAGTATAGGAACGCACGATACTAGTACAAAATTTATAAAGAGATTCTAACTAAGAATATTCGACTAACATTCGAACTAAGATTATTCGAGTTAGAGTATTGTATATCAAAAAGGGTTTTTAGATTTAAATTCTCGCCAGAAGAATGTAACAAACAAATAGGCAATAATGAATGTTGAATGATATTATACTTAATAACGTGTTGCAATGTCACCCAGTCCCTGATTGTTCAGACAGTTAGTCCATCCATTGTCTCTAGATCCATAAGCCCCTATCAAATGCTCGTTTGCACAAAGTATAGAGTATATCAGAAACGGTTCCGAACGTTGGCCGAATGACTTTACGAACACTTTTTCCCTATTTCCGAACGAATAAAAAGGTTTGCGAGTACTTCGTGACTTTTGTTACGTAGGACTGTTTACGCGACGTGTGTGCGGCGTAATTTTAAATTTTCTTTTTGCTTCATTTGGTTTTTTATTTGGTTTTAGAGTCCTTGCTGTGTAGGGTTGATTATTATGTAAAGAACGTAGGGAGTGCTTTGGTTAAATGTATTCTGAATGGTGCAACGATTAAGCTGTTATTGTCATTTTTCCATATGTATGCTAGCTTAGTATAATACTTTGGGCGCGAAAATCTGCTTAGGTTGTTAAGTATGTCGAATAAATTTTAAAAATTATAAGCAATTTTATAGTAGACACAAATTTTAATAAAGACGCCAAAGTAAACCTTTCTTATTAAAACCAAATTTATTTTAATCGTTCTAATATCTCAGTAATAACTATACCCAAACATCCAAAACTCTCTTTGTAACCAAAAATTAGCTCTCATTTAAATTTCAAATACGTCGAGTCGTGTCCAAAAATTCACCGCAGTACTTAGGGAAGAAATTCAAAGTTGTACCTGAGCCGTACCTTTATAAAGGATAATACGCTTTTGTCTGACGCGAGTGACCTTGGTTCGTCGAGACGCAATGCAGATTCCATACGTAACTATAAATAGTTACTGTCTAAGGACTACGCTGAGTATTACATGAAAAAGTACACGAAAAAAGTACCTAGTAATTTGATGTCTGTATTGAATGTCTAATCTATAGGGACAGTGAATGTGAAACTTCTTTCTTTCTAGGTTTACTGGAAAAATCTAGGAGCTGTGAAGAAGGCTTACAGAGACGTCGGTGATTTGTTTGCCTAACTAGTATTTGAATCATGAATTTTGTTTGAATATCTATTTAGTCATTATCTTTCTTTGGATTCACATCTCAAAACTGCTGGTAAAAAAAACTTTGTTCAACATGAGAGTGGAAAATCGCTTTGCGTTGCTAGCATTAAAAGTGAAATAAAATCTGCTATCGTATCTTAAAATAATTAATTCACTTTCAAAATTTCGCTCCGTTCTCTCCAACTACATTTTAAAATACTCTCTGCATAAAACAACCAAAAAACTTTATCGACAGCCTAATCACGACTATTTAACAAAATAATCTATACTTTAAGCGGCAAAGTCCAAGCACATATTTCTTGTCGTAGCAAGCGATTTAGTGAGTCCACCTGATAATATAATTTAGTTAATAACGATAGCCAACCAGGGATTAGCAGCGACTAATAGTCCAATCAAGGCTCAGGTAATTGATTTTAATCACCTATAGGAGCTGAGTTTGGTGCCAGCTTTATTTTAATCTCTAGTGATTTTAGGTGCGCGTACTTAGTATGGCTAGTGTTATTAGGTATTGTGATTAGTATTTAGTGCGTTCGACCCACCTTCAATAATAGTATGGCATCATCTATATTATGCAATAATGTTGTTAAAAATCTCTTTGTGAGACTGTCCTCAGTTTGGTTAGGGCATTGCAGGCTAAATCACCTGATTGCCCGAAAAAAAGGACGATTCCGTGCTTCGGAGGGCACATTAAGCCGTCGGTCCCGGTTTCTTTCTACGGATAATAGTCGCTACATGAGCCATGTCAGAGGCCTTTGGCGGTTCAATAACACTGACACCAGGATTGGTCAGGTTGACCATCCACTCGATGAAGAAGAAGAATAATGTTGTTAGTATACTCGTATAGGATGCCTCAGATTTTTAAACAATAATGATAATTACGTTTGTCAAAAGCCAGTTTTAAAATATTATAATATTTGCTATATGCTATGTACTTTAGCAACTATAGTATACTTAACATTCAAAAGGATTAGCTTGCAATGTCCATTTTACAATAATAATAATAAAACGTTACAATAACCCCAGTCAGTATTCGAGATAAATCTTAACTTTAGTTGAAAATTAAATCCATGTTTTACGCAAACTATTATCTAAGTTTTTGCGTAACGCCATTCTTTATCCAGGCTTAGTGTACCAGACGTCATAGTACTCAACGGGTGAATTAGGGTCAAAGTATTGAAGGTCATACAGCTCCAAGGTGAATCAGGGTCAATAGCAAAGGTCGGAAGCTTTCTGTGACCTTTAATGAATGAGAACGTTTTAGATGTGATTGATTAATTAATTTATTTTATTATTCGGGTCGGGTTTGAGAACACCCGCAGAAGGCAAGTGTCATTACGACTGATCGTCCATTCTGTACTGTTATAGATAGAGAGGATAAGGAGACCTTTGACCAGCAGTGGGACTTGACAAGCTAATTAATACTTCTCTTATCACTACATAGTATCAAACAAAGTCGCTTTCCGCTGTTTTTCTGTCTGTCCCTATGTATGCTTAGATCTTTAAAACTACGCAAAGTATTTTTATGCAGTTTTTTTAACCGATAGAGGTTCATAAGATCTCGACTATAAAAATTCTCCAAATTCCCACGGGCACGGGCACAACGCGGGTAAAACCGCGGGGCGGTGCTAGTTTATTACTAAAATGGTTCGTCTGTTAATTGTATTTATTATAAAATTAGTTTTTTTAGTTTCAGCATATCTTTACAAATATTACTAAGAATTGTTAGCAGACAAAATATAAGGACACAAAACGTCACACAGAATGGTAATTATGATCTGAATGAATCTTTAAACAAAACACATTCATTATTATTTTATCAAACGGGAACTTACGTACGACGGAGGTTACGGAGGTTAAAACACATTCATATTAAAAACTGAAAGACACAACTTTATTCAATTATCCAAAATACTCAGCCCAATCTAAAAATATATAAGAAATACTTAATTCAAAACAACCATAACCCATATATTCGGTTCAATCTTTACATTTTGACGTCATCAAAATATTTCAATTGCTATTGATCTAGTTTTCAAAATATTTCAATTGCTATTGATCTAGTTTTCATCGCACGAGCAAACACGAATAATGTTATATTCCGGCGTTTAACTCGTCTCTATTTCGAGAAACACATCAGCTATTAAGATTTTGATTCAACTAGTTCATAGTTTATTGGCTTTCAGTGGTTTAGTTTTGACGATTTCTTCACCATCACTACATAGTATAAAATAAAGTCGTCTCTTTTTCGTGTCTGTCACACTGTTTGTCTGTCTGTATGCTTAAATCTTTAAAATTACGCAACGGATTTTGATGCGGTTTTTTGTAATAGGTAGAGTGATTCAAGAGGAAGGTTTTTATGTAAAAAAAAAACCCGAAATTCCCACGGGAACGGGCACAACGCGGGTAAAACCGCGGGGCGCTGCTAGTTTTAAATAAAAGCAAAGTGTATACGTGAACGTTGTTTAAATTATCTTTCTTTTAAATGTAGCAATACAAGAATATTTATTCGAATCGGACTGATAATAGAGAAGTTCAATCCAACAAAAATATCAAACTCGTTATCTTTATTATATTAGTAATGACTAGCAGCGCCCCGCGGTTTTACCCGCGTTGTGCCCGTTCCCGTGGGAATTTCGGGAATTTTTTTACATAAAAACCTTCCTCTTGAATCACTCTACCTATTACAAAAAACCGCATCAAAATCCGTTGCGTAATTTTAAAGATTTAAGCATACAGACAGACAAACAGTGTGACAGACACGAAAAAGAGACGACTTTATTTTATACTATGTAGTGATTTTCTAGCTGACGTTGATATTATCTGACAGCTCCTTTACAGGACCCGTGGTCACAGAACACCACGAGAGAGTTTTTGTTACTTGAACCTATGAAACCAGAAAAAAACAGGTTTTAGGTTATTTTTACTTTGATCTTTCCTCGGAAACGAGCCTAAGGGGAACCATGGCACAATGCTCTTGACAGTCCATTTTTAAAGCCACGTATTGGATCAAAACAAAATACGTTAAAAGAAAGGATAAGATAAAGAAGATATAGAATAATTTATTACTTAAAACTTAATCTATTTTACATAAACCTCTGACTTCCAAACTAGAGGGTAAAATAAATGTCAATACTATAAAATAGACAAACAAATCTACTCTTGCAAACATCTTTCAGTCTATTAATTTTATGGGCCATAAAACAACACAAATTCATTCTACCTCTATAAAGGGAAAGTACCTTCGGATCATGATTGAAGACTTACGTATAGAAAGATCCGAAAAACGTGCCAGAGCATCAGTTTGTTGCGTAATACGTTGATGAAAAAAATCTGACAGCAAATATTTTATGGTGTTCTTAACTGATCTATAATAAAATGTCGACCTCTTCAACATGAGGCAGTCAAGGTCTTCCCTTAAGTCTTCTAAGTCATTCCGTTCTCTTTCCAAAAACAATTGCTGTTATGAAAAATGTTTACTAAAAATGCGTTTCATACATTTCTCTTTTTTAAAAGCAAAAAAATACCTAATTTTATTCATGCAAACCCATGAGAAAAGAATGAATCTCTCCAAATCCCCAACATATACATAAAAACATTAATTGCACACCATAAACCTTTAAAAACATACTCTTATACAAACTCGTAGAGAGGATGAAACAATTTGTGCACCCTAATCAAATAAGCGTAAAAGGAAAATTTAAAATTCCTCCCTTGGAATTTACATAATGACGATCGTAACGACTCAATCTGCAAGATGAACGTTATAACAGTTTTTATTAAAACACTCTTAACTAAAATATGTTTCGTGTTCAACATTTTCCAGTAAATATCTGCTATTTGAATAATTTGTTGAAAAGAATTTAATGTTTTATTATAGGACATAAAATAATGGACGCAAGCCTAAATAAAATGCCTTAAATATTCCTTATTACTCAAGTATAAACGTTTAGTGTTATTGAGCTAAAGCTATATGTTCCTAGATCGTAAGTTAAGACTTCGAAATTTAATAAACCGTGTATTTAGAAACTTATTTGAGCTGCAAATAAATGAAAGAAAACATAATTTGAAATAAGAACAACAATTTCATACAGCGTATTTGAAGTTTATAAAAACAAAATAAAACAAAACAAACGTCTCTGTCAAACGTCACTCTAACGTCATCTGTCAAATTACGCGCTAATCAAAGAAGTTACAACTACAAGTCCGAGCACTTAGCCTCTGTTTCGCGAGTATTTAAGAATTTATAGTCCCAAATGAATTTTAACCTCAGAGAGGAGAAACTTTATAGAGAAAGTTCGTGTTTTACGTAACACCATTACCCAAATTAAAAGATTTTTAGTTAAGTTTGAATAAGTTAGTGAGTAGCGTTGTTTAGATAGCTACCTCACGTTGAAATATAATTTTAGTTCAAAGACAATGCGTTGGATTTTTTTAATGAAATACGGAATAATGGTTTTATATCAGGATGTAAAAACAATTATTTCTGTAATAAATTTGTTAAAATTTTCATTGCATTAAGTGCATATAAACGACACACAGTGTAACTGTGGCCCGAGTGCGGACCAGATGCGGGTTGCGTGACGTTGTACTCCTTATGTTTCTATGAAAGGCGTCCTACTGACCCGCAGCGGGCCCGCATCCGCACCATGTGTGTCTTGCGCTTTAGCACAAACAAAAGACTAAAAACAAATGGTTATTCTCAGGCAAAGCTCTCTAGACAGAATTATTACTTCTTCAAAACTTTCTCACAGTTTTTAGTTTCAATAATTTCGTAGACCACTTTAAGTAAATAGAGGCGGCGGTGAAGAAAATTCACCCACATTCGCATGTTACTTGGAAATATGGAAAACTTTGGGCTTTATTGAGCAAGCGAGTTTTTTATTGGACGTCTCTAAAGTTTTGTAAAACTACGTTGAATAAGTTTCGAAGTATTTTCCAAGTATTTACATACTTAATCTGTTATATTATTTTAAGTTTTAAATGTAATTAAAGCAGTTTAGCTAAATACTCACTCGATTACGAAGTAAATACGAAGACATGACACTTTTATAACTTACCTGAAAAAAGAAATGATAAATATTAATAAATATATGTATATTATTTTTAAAATAATTCATGGTTAAAATTCATACAATGTAGGAATATAGGTACAAAGTTAAATTCTGATATTTTTAAAGTTATAACTATTTAAATCTAAGTTCAAACATAAAAAATGAAGTCAAAACCTCCAACAGAAAGCAAGGTAAAAATACAAAATCACACAGCAATGTGTTTGAATAAAGTATCACCGATTAGAGGTAATGTTCGTCATTTCCCTATCCTAGTTTAATGGCAGCAATCATTCCCATCCATTATGCATTAAAGACAGGTGGGCCGGCAGGTGGCGCTGACAGTACTCGTACATAATGTTTGATCTGTAATTTTCCTGTTTGGTTAATGCGTGATTTCAGGTTAATGTATTAAGCACTGTTAGATAACTTGATGTGTGATTATGTCTAAGTAAGTTATAGTAGGTTATTTATTATGTCTTAATAACTTGAAATTGGTGTAGGTGAAGTAGAGTAAATTGTAGCTTGAATTATTATCTAGTATATAATATTAGCCTGTTCTAATATTCCAAAGTTGCACATGAGTTTTATCCTAATAATGTTAATGAAAAGAATTACAGTGCAAGTGCACTATCTTTTCCACTGTATTGATAACTTCAGTGAGAGCATAACCTTTTCACAATAGTGGAAAAAAACAAGTTATTTTCATGATTGTCTAGTTACATACAATCCATGTTCTACAACAACCTTTAAACAGTAGTGGGACCAAACCACTTATTTTTATTCTTTGCGTCCCACATAGTTTTACCAACCTTCTCTAAACTTAAACAAAAAACTTAAAAATAAAAATTAGTACCATCAAAATAGAGGGTGTTCCAAAAGTGGGACGAGTGTGCACGATTTAGTCCCGTTTTCTCAACGTTTCTCCGTGCAGGAAAACAATTAAGCCCTTAGTTGAAGTTTATGGGGGGTGGCCGCATCCGTCGCCTTTGTGCCTCGAGAGGGGACGAGTGATGGAAAGAAGCGAAGCTAATTTTTCTTTCGGTTGCATACTGTGTGCGGTAGTACGGTTTCATTGTTCGGTTTGTGGCTTTTAAGTCGCGTTTTGTAGTTAAATTGAAGGCTTTATTGGGTTTCCTTTGTTAGTGATAAGTTTTTAAATTTAAATGTCGAATTATATAAGCAAATAGTGTGTAACTTAACCTCAGATCAGGGGTAATAATAAAAACATAAATAGTATATATGTATCAAAGTGTAAACATAATTTCAATAAATAAATATTTTAACTATCGATGTTTACCAACTCGTCTTACTCTTTGTATTCCATTTTTTTTTCTTTTTTTTTAACCTGTATCGTCCCACTGCTGGGCAAAGGTCTCCCCCAAACGCTTCCAACCTTCTCTGTTCTTTGCGGTTTCCCACCACTCGCTGTCGAAGGAGACTCTAGATATTAAGAAATTATGATCTACAGTGAATAATACTGAAACCTATTACAGTTTCAAATCGATAAAAAAAATTATATCAATTTGGTAGTGTAATTTTCATCCTCACTATTAAAACCGTCTACCGAAAATTTCAACTATCCTATTTCAATTTACAAAGAACCCTATTATTTGACGTCGTTCGAAGCGGCTGACGTCACACCGCACTATAACGTCCACTCGGTTTTCAATTACACTGTAATTGTGGAAGGTATAATAACGTTGGAAGCCAGCAATTTTGTGTCGAACGTAAATATAGTTTGTTTTTCTACTGTCTGACAGACGGTCGGTTTGTTGTTTCAATATAATCATGGATAATGGATACAAATTTGAACTTAGAATTACTGGTGCATGCAAACTAACTGCGGTATTCATTCATGTCAGTTTTGATTGAAGAGAACACGCGGTGTAAAGATAGCTATGATATCAGAATATTTATACTAGGAGATCTAGGTAACATGATCATGCAGTAAGTTTAGTCAGTTTTAAAAGACGTAGCAGCCCTGCTACGCGTTGAGCTACTACGCCGCTACGCCGTAGCAATAAAGCGTGTAACATGAAACTTACTCGTAGTCTTGCCAGATCACTGTGATACCTGTATACTAATAATATATGGTAAATTATTATTTTAATACAAAACCTCCTTTGTTTAATGTTGGTTGAAAATAAATTATGAGTAGCTCCTACTGCCAGTTACAGCAGCCTTCATTTGTACCTAATCTTAATGATCTTCCAAAACGGCTAACTTATTTATAAATCCCCACATTTTATATCTTCGAAGCATAAAATTTTCAACCGCCTTCAGCTAAAACAACTTCTCATCCATCCTTCATTAAACTTTTGGCAGCAACTTTCCCTTGAAAATGTATTATTAAAAAAATCAACTTTATTTTGTCTACACTTGAAAGTGAATCTTGGAGACAAAGGAGAAGACTTTATTTATGAAGATATTTTTATACAAAGTTGTTACGAGTCTCGGCGGTTTGATGAGATCATTAAAACCGAGAACTTAATAAGGCATCGGGTACCTTATGTAGGTATTCTGTAACATTTTTAATATCGCAGACACTTTAATAATGTCATGCGATTACCAGAATACCGATGTTTTTAAATATATTAGAAATACCGTCCTTTAGTCAAAAGGATTATTACTATAGTGTTTCTCCTTGGAGTCACGGGACAAGCCCGGTCTTTTTGAGAGGCATGCATTATTACTATTATTATTACCACGTTATTGGATAGAAAGATAAAAAAGAACCAACAGGTTTGATTAATTTCTGTCGATATTTAATTCAAGGCAAGCTTTGATAACAGTAAAAAACAAGTATATACATTCTAAAATCTAACTAAGTTTTTAAATAGTGATGCCACATGAGTAGTTATGATGCGTCCATCAAACCAGAGTTTGACATTAACCTTTTAAAAATTAGTTCAGCATAATATGTATTTATGAACTAAGTTCTCAATTAAGTTGCGTTCATCGAACCTAAACAGTTGCCGTTGACATTCGCCTTTCAAAAACCAGTCCAAATATTAACTTTACTGAAAGCAATCTTTATTTAAAATCTACAATAAAAAGTGCAGTAAAATATCAGTAATATACACGACATCGTGTCGCGACGATACTTTCTCGAGTTAGTAATGAAATAGCAGGACGACGAACTTTAAACGAGTGTCGACGAGTCTGTAATACCCTTTTGTAGCTAGATTAATTCTAGGCCAAGGATTGATAGACGGGATTAAACTGGAGTTTTAATGTTGTCTTAAAATGTTAAGTGTCTAGGAGTGCTTTAATCAGGTTCAGTTAGATTTGATTTGGTGAGACAGATTTAAAATAAAGATTATAATGACAAAGATTATGAAAACTTTTCATTTTGGTAATTAATTAAAATTACGACAGTTATAGATTTGATCAGTCACCTTTAAATTCTTAAGCTGTTAGTTGCGTGGGTTCCGCATATACCACTTTTCATTGTTATAGGAAGCTAGCTCGGCCCGCGGTTTCATCTGCATTGTTCCCGTTCCCGTGGGATTTTTGGGATAAAACCTTCCTCTTTAACATAGCTACACAATACAAGAATAGTTATTCGAATTGGGCTTGTAGTTCTCGATTTGTTCCTGATTTATACATAATTAAAAAATACCTTTTAACAAAATTAGTATACATATTATAACTCAAAGACTATCCTTTATATAGTAAATCATTAGTTCCCCCCTCCGTCACCATTCACTCCGCTATCTGATAAACTGCCGCTGGGTGACAATCTTTCCTGGACAGTTTGGAAGTCACTGAATAGGCTGCGAACTGGTGTTGAAGATGCCAAGAAAAGCGTGTTAGGTGGGGTTTCTCAGATAACGATAGCTGCGAGTGTGGCGCGGCCCAAACCATGCCTCACTTGCTACAGTGTCCGAACAGCTCTGTGTCCTGTGCTGTGGAGGATGTTTGGAGGGTAAATGACAGTGCAGTAGACCTGGCCAAATTTTGGTCTAAACATATTTAATTATAAATAATCATCTCGACTCGACAAGAAGAAGTTTTCCATTGAGTTGTTTCTACTAGTTTTTTAGTTATAAGCGACTTCAAAAGAACTTGAGCGTCACGACAAATTTCAAATTCCAAGTGTTTAAAGCATTCTCCGACTCGCAGTTTCTTAATAAGCTTAGTCTACACAACGTCTTACGAACCCAAGTACGCAGAACCCGTCAATAAACCAGCTAAAACTTTAAATAACCGAACTGAAATCGAATCGATCCCGTCGCTATTATTCTTCCTCATTAAAGACTTCCCAGAACTTGTTAAGAACTATTTAAGTGCAGTACTTTGTTTCAATTAATCGTCCGTGGTGAGTGTCTCACTTGGATTACCGAGTGGATAACCTCTTTTGCTGACTCGGTTAATTATGATCGTATATTTTTAATTGGCAGGTTTTGAGTTGGATCCAATTTTAACTTTTCTGGGTGTAGATTGGGTGTTTTTTAATTTATTTGTTTTTGATGAAGAATTCTGCTTATTGCGTTTTTATGAGCGCTCGTGATGCGAACGTTTGTAAGGATGTGTGTATGTATGTTTGCTATTCTTTCATGCAAAAACTGCTCGACAGAGTTTTATGAAACTTTACAGTAATATAGGTTATACATCAGAATAACACATGAGATACATTTTATCCCGAAATTCTCGCGGGGGCAAACAACGTTGGTAAAATCCAAATTAGAATTATATTTATACATAGTTCAATTTCCAAACAAGAAAATAAAGGAGTTATGCTCATAGACCAATGAAATAGTGTACATTAGTGAAATTAAACCAAACTGCAATGTTGAAAGTCAAAAATATTAATGCAGCTGACTGTACAATTACATATCCATCCGATCTGTTGAAGTCTATTTGTCCCCTTGTGATATACTCTAACTATTGTTTATCTACCAAATAGACACGAAACTAATTAAATTAACAATACAAGTTATAGGATAGTAATTAATAAAGTTTGTGAATTAATCAAGAACGTAACTTAAGTTTAGCTATCGTGACGCGAACTTTCGACTTTTGACCTTCAAGTTGTGAACTAATAAACTTTAATATTGATTTATTGATCTTAATAAAATTAGTATTGTTTACCTTCGATGTAAAGGATGGCCTGCGGTACAGAGACGGCTATTGTAACAAGCATTACTTTAACACAAAGCTGAAATGGAACTGCAGATATTTCATGTTATTTTTAATCCATAAAATGTCTCGTCACCTTCGAAATATGGTGGTTTAGTTTCATAAAATACACAGTAAGTACTACGCTTACAAAAATCATTTTTCTTTTCCCTTTCTTAATTAACACTCGCCTGTTCAGACAGTGTTCATACGCCTTTGATACATTGAGATCAAAATATCGGATATTTTAGTAATGTATAGCCATATGTAGAGTAGTATGTTACGTACAATATATACATTGATTCATTTGATTATTTGAATTGTGTAAAGGTAGGTAAAACTGTAAGAAGTGTCTTGTAAAACCTTTTTTGTCTTAACTCATTTTATTTTTTCCGCATTTAAAACAAAACAAAGGCTTACATAACAACTAGTATTCCGTTCTAGCAAATAGACAGAGCTTCTGATTTAAGTGGCGATTAAATTGAAGCGTCTCGGCTGGCAACACCATCCATCAAACGGGACATTCTACTCAGTGTTGCCAGACACGATATTACGGTCATCAATTTGATGTTACAATATAAAAGTACAACGCGAAACTTTGACAAAAACTATTTGAAGGAATGCTATTGATGTATTGGGGGTGGAGATATGTGACACGGCTGGATGCGACATGCATTTAATACTATTGAAGTTATGGATTTGAAGAGCATCAATTGAAATACCTAGATAAAAAAAACAAAAAACTCTTGAACGAAACGAAATTTAAATTAGGGCAATCACTGTAGTTAGAAATATTGGTAAACATTCTATTTCTACTCATTTCCATAATAATATTCCACCTATGAACAACTCTCTACATAAATTAAGTTGGTTTATCCCATTATTTAATAGTTTGCATTACGTTAACAGTGAGGGATTTTCGTTAATACGATCCGAGGAATTTAGAATCCAAGCGTCAAAAACGTCAAATTTCAAACTTGATTTTATAAAGTTTTCGGTCGCAAACTCGCTCAATTTTAAAGACGTTTCAAACTAGTATTAATATAGATATCATATTATAGTATAGGTTTAATAATAAAATACCTGCAGTTTACTTCAAAATTCATAAAACTATGCCCATATCACATTTTGAAGTAACAATAACTTACTACAACGACAGGGAACGGTACTTCGTGTTCTCATACCAACAAATGAAATATTCGATCGAGACGAATGACTGTGCATTACTCTTTTTGTGTTCGTTGTCGACAACAATGCCGGTTTCAAAAGAGCCGTGTGCTGGGAAATGATTTATTAAAAAATATGCACGGTTATGTCAAGGTGTAGCTGCGGCGTGTGTACGAGTATCACATTAGTAGTAGCACGCTTTTCATGGTATTCGAAACACATTATTCAGTAGTTTTTCTTCGAACACCATGCTTTGGTTTAAGGAATTAAGCGGTAAAAAAGAACATACTTTTCAAAGTATCTTTGTGAAACATTATTGAAGAGTTTCACTTCGGATACCATACTTTTATTCCAGGAATTGGAAGGCGAAAGATTAAAGTCGTTTTTTAGATTAATTACAAGACTAAGGAAGGCGGGACATGCTGAATTTCGATCTTCCGATCGATGGCCCAGAATTGCGAGAAATTTATCGAGTACCACACACATTTTGATTTTCTGATTCTTAACTTTTTAGAAAGATCTGTTAAAATTAATGACGAGCGTTCGATATGAGTTTTCAGAAGCCAAGTTAGAAATTTACATGAATTCTGATCGAGATTCAGCATGTTTGGTATTAGCCTTCGTTTGAATTGAGCCGGTTTACAAGTCAGCTAGTATTATGGACCGTAAGTTATATTCTAGATGATCTAAACGACGACTTAGAAGCCAACCAAACCACAAAAACACCCGAAATTAAAACGTATTTACTTCTTTCAACATTACAATAATTATCTCAGTTATATTCCAGGACGTGCAAAATTTTGTCACACTTGTACCTTCAACTCCACTCTGCTAATGAATGCAAATTTCATTAAAACGAACATAATAAGTACAATGTTTCTCATAGAAAATTTTGCTTTGTTGCAGTTATAACGATGTGTTTTAAGGTGTTGAATTTCTGTTATTTCTACAGAGACAAAAAGGATTTAAAGTAATTTGAATGTTTGTACAGAAAATTATTGTTATATGTTATTATGTACTCTTAAAATCATTGAATAAAAGCAATAGTTTTTTTCGTAGTTATCTCTGTATGATATCTTCATTGAGAGGCCTTTGCCCAGATATGGGATAATATAGCCCGATATTTCACTATATGGAAGCATATTTTAAATATAAAATAGATATTTCTAGACTATTGTATTACTGCCATTGCTACAAGATTTCCTAATTGCCAAACCCGAAGCAAAGACGGATCAGTTTCAATATGTTTACGCCACAAAAAAGATCAGACGACCATCCCCAGAGTCGCTTCAATCAAAACTTCAAAATTCAGAATTTCCTTTGAATATTCACACAAAAGATTTGACAAAAATTCATTGAATGATGAATATTAACGTATAGCCATCCGATTTAAGGCTAGATCTATTGAATTCAGATTCAATGGATTTCTGCCTTTCCATTTGTTTGACAAATATGACTTACAGTTAGGTCTACGAATTTCGTTTTGCTCGTATGCACATCACGTACCGTAGAAAAAAAGCTTTTGCCTAAAAACTGGGGTTGGTTTTTGTGAAACGTGTTCTTGAAGCCTCTTTGAGTCGCACGATAGACCTAGGAATAAAGTATTTTTGCCTACTTTCGAGCTGAATTGAGCAGTTTTTTATATATCTTTTTGTTAGCCGACTTAGCTTGAAAAGGTGGAGGGTGGAACGTGACTTATTGACGGATGAGGTCAAACAAGGTTTGTAGAATCTAGGTTTCTACAGATTGGTACACAAATATTTTGTATACCTGATTTTTATAAACACTTCACAGTGCCTGGAACATATAATTAGCTAACTAAACCTATAATTACCCTCATTGCGGTAAGTAAAGATATGAAATAGGATATCGCACATTTCCAAATATAGCTCAAAAATCGTATCATACTAACACTGCCACACTATGAGACGTTCATTTAATCGACACTTATATGACGTAATTTTTCATATACAACATGTTAAAATCATTCCTCTGAAAGCATTTGTCGTTTCTGAGTATGGGTGTACCCCCCACACCAATATCTCAGAAACTACTGGTCCAATTTGAAAAATAAAAATCAGTGTTGGATAGGCCACTTAATTATCGAGGAAGGCTATTTTTAATCTCGAAATTCTTTCAGGAACGGGCACAACTCGGGTAAAACCGCGGGGCGTTGCTAGTGTAAGATACATGTCAAACAGCCTATGAACAGATTGACACATTCACTTTTTAACACCTTCACACAACAAATCTTTCCAATTCCCTCGCTAATTATCTGCGCAACTAAATAGTTGCGCTTACATTACAAGCTAGATACACGAAGACCCGAACAGGTGGTAAAGGGGTGCAAGTGTGTTAATTAGACTAACTTTATCTCGGCTTAGCGTGACGATGCAACGTGGCTTAGCGCAACTCACAAGTACTGTTCATACTCTGACACTTTGAGTATAGTTCCGAATTTGAAACTTAAAGTTTAAATGAGGTGTCTCGTGTAAGATTTTGTAGTTGTGTTGTGTTATATAATTTGGAGGTAGTGAAGTTTGGAAAGATGCTTGCCTGGTGATACTTGAACGTAATTAGGTTTATTAGTTGTTTATTGTATGAAAATATGCGTAATTTGTGCTTATATTGTATAATATAAGCACAAATTACGAAAGTTTAAAAAGACAATATAGACAGATATAGAGAAAATATTATGTAATATTTTATATTCATTTTGGCATAGTATCAAAATTCATCTTGAAAACTTTAAGTGGTTCCTCATAACGTAGACCACTTTCAATCTTCTCTTTAGAAAAGTAGATAACTGTTTTTGTTAAAAAGAAATCTACCTTATCCACGAAAAAAACCTTAAATTCTCAAATCACACACCCCACTTAATAAACAACACAAAAACCTTAAAAATACAATCAAAAACAAAAGTGCATCCACACTATCCTACCTACGAACATCAAGAGCCGGACAGTAGAAGTTAGTGCACAACAAAGCCGTGTCTCGACTTAGCTGCGACATAGCAAGAAATCCTTGAAAGGAGACACCAGATGCGGATTAAACTTTGAATATGTACGAGAGAGTTCTCTCTGTGACTGTACGCAGAATTGTACACCAATTTAACTCATCCGCTTACATAATGAATACTTTATGATGGCTTTGCTGTAATAATAGCGTTCTGATACTTGTTAATTATTTGTTAGTTTTTGGACATTGTTGTGTTCGTAGTTAGTTGCAGTATGTTAGACAATTATTGAATGATTATTATAAGTGTTTAGATGTTTTGAAGGTGGAAATCAAATCAAAGTTCTACAAATGAAGAATCTACTCTTTTATAATAATTCAACAAACACAAACAAGCTAAATGATACATTAAAATGAAGCTAGAATTTTCTCGGGACCACGTCAGCTTTTAACGGACAAAGCTACACCGTATTAGATCCATTCATTCATTTAATGCTGTTTGACAAAAAGACACACAAACATACGTTAAACTATATACTCCTACATCTCTGTTGCCCAACCTTTCTGATACCGCTAGACGTACATAGCAATTATTTTTTCGAAGAACATAAAAATTATCACTTACACTATATTTTGGTGTTCTAAATTTAAAATATCACTATTCATGATTCACCTACGGCCTACACCACCATCGCAGATGTATTAATTATTTTGCTTATGGAACTATCCACGCTTACCTCAACAATACTTAATCGTAGCTTAACATCCACAGCATATTAAAATGCACGTTAATCTATCGGTCCTGGTTATTTCAATCATCAAACAGTGTCGGTGGCCTGTAGGCGGTCTAAAAACTCTGATACCAAGGTTGACCACTAAGCTACTCAAAATGAATAAATATTAAAAGCAGCTCCATCTATATTCACATAGAAGTGAGTCCATTCATATCGCGATGACAATCTCTTTCTATCAAACTGGCCACTGAGCGATGGTTAATGGATTACCTAGATATTAAACGTTGATTAATTGCTTTGTGAAATTGAATATTTTATCAAACGTTGCAAAAATAAGCGTTTGTGGAAAGCTTTAGTTTTAACTTTTTATTTATGGTTTGATATGATGCGCCTTGGTAGTCTAGTTGTATGTGCACTCGCCTGCCAAAACTAAGGTCCCGGGTTCAATTCCCGGGTCGAGTGAAAACATGATTTCTACTTTTCAAACAGGAGTTGGGTTTGAGATTACCAACCCGCATTGACAAGCGTGGTGATTACGCCTAATTCTCCTCACAGTACAGATATCTTCAGTGAGATGAGAGACATTTGCCCAGCAGTGGGATATTACAGGCCAATACTAGTACTACTACTACTTTTGATATGATAGTTTATTAGACTTAATAATAATTAGGTTAGGTATTCTTGAGATTAAAAGCGAGGCGAATTGCCGTAAAATTCTTAACTTCCCTTAACGACTTCAAAATAATAGATTCCATAACACAAGCCTAGAGCTTAGTTTGCGTAAAATTAACCGTGTATTATTTTGTCCTGGTATATATATAATATTTAATACTAGCTGTGCCCCGCGGTTTCACCCGCAGCGCCCCCGTTCCCGTGGGAATTTTGAGATTTTTATTTCTTATATAAAAACCTTGTCATGACAATAAGGAACACATTAAAAAAAGAATCATCCAATTTGGTGCAGTCGTTCTGAAGTTATGCGCTTACCAACACATTATGCGATTCATTTTTATATAATAGATTATGAAAATCTGTCCAGTTGTTTTTGAGTCATACAAGTGAAACTAACACGATTTTTGACTCTTTTATATACCTGCTAATATATATTAGCAGGTATATTTAAACATTTTGTAGGTACAACATTCTATTATGAATTCAAATCAAACAAAAACTATAATACAGAGCAATAAGCTTTTAGTACGTACTAATAGCAGCTCGACGCGACGCACAGATTCAATAATAAATACAGCTAGATCACAATGTGTGTGTATAGTATTACCAACTTGACGTATGGTACAAGTTGTAATCTTCATTATGTAAATAATGCCTCTTAATTTGGGACATTACACTGTATAGGATTAAGAAATGCGTTAATTAAGAGGCTTTTGAGTATTAGGACGGTTTTAAGATAATAAAGAGGAATGAAAGAAAGAGGACCTGAGATAAGATTTTGTTTTAACAAAGTGTCATTGATATTGTGCGATTTTGTATTCTGCAAGCCGGTGAGTAAAATAGCGTCGAGCGTCTTACATATCACACACGTCTTAAATCGCTGACTGGCAGTTTATAAACTTATCCAAAGTCAGCGATGATTATGTGGGAAGTTAATAACCATCCATTAAGTAATCTTATAGCTTTAAAATATTAGTTTAGCTTTATATTATTTCCAAATATCATAATTATGCCCGAATTGTCAAACGTCACAAAAGCAAGTAGCGAGCGTGGTTAAGCTTGAGTAAGCGATGTTAATTCTCTACTTGCCAGCCTCTACTTGGGTGCTTGGCCAATAGTGGCTTTTCTATTTGAGCGCTACCGTGCTTCGGAGGACACGTTAAGCAGTCGGTCCCCGTTGTTTCAATCGTTATCACGTGTCGGGGCCTTTATGCGGCCTAAAAACTCCAACACTAGGATTGACTACTAACCCACTCAAAACGCATGAATGACACAAAGCAAGCAGCATACAATTTAAATACGTTTTGACAAATATTTGTCAAAAATATTTGTAACAACTCTTAATTTCAGTGGCATTTCAGTACCCAAATTAGCTTCGTGGGATATAATGATAATATCATCTCTCGTGACTTGCACCATCGCGCTAATGTTCGGTTTATGTAAATATCACGAGAGTTTAACTATTCACTTATTCACTTACCCTAGGATTACCCAACTCGCTTTTTTGTTTTAAAATCCTTGTATTATACGTCAATTATGCTTTAAAACATTATAGAATGGATAAAGTGTTAATTATCATTATTAAAAGCAAATGGAAACGTGCTGCCAGATCAACCGCATAGGTGAAATATTCAAAATAGTTTAGGAGCAGCAGCATCAGTTTAGCATGCAGCTCGGCCTCCGAACCCTATAAAAACCCCTACTTGGATTGGTAATCGATAGTGGCAGTTCTGAGCTGTACCGTGCTTCCAAGGGCACGAGTCGGTCCCTGTTCTTTCAATCGTTAGACCATAATACGCTATTTTTTCGAGTCGTGTCTTAATACACTACACAATAAAAACCCACTTCAATCTAATTCCAACCAAACACACAGAAGGAACACATTCTAAACACGAATCTAGCGCTTATTCCCAAAAATCAATCCCGAACAATTTTCTATCAAATAAAAAGTTAGCAGAAAACAAGAACATCGTCAATATTTTTAATAAAATGTTTTAATAACGTGTGTTTCGTTCGGTTTCTTTGTATTAAGTCGGGTCACGTAATCTTGTGCACGTATAGTGTCCACCTAGCCTTCTTATAGGATTAAAGAGAATTAAGATCTGGAACGTATCTTTGTTTGGCGGCCATTGCAACTGATCTCTGAGGGGTTGTCGGGAATTCCAAATTCACGAACACGTGTTTTGGGTTTGTTGAACTTTTAGAAGTTTAGCTGCTGTTTCTAAAAATTCTGAACTAGTTTTTGATCCTAGAACGTAATTTTGCTGGATTTTCAGCAGTAGCAGGTTTGTAGCAACGTTGTTTAATTCTTTTTAACTTTTTCTACTCTTGTAGAAAATGCAATAACTAATTAGAACACTGTATCTACCCTACTGTATAATCTGTATATCTTTATGTGCATTATGAAATACTTAAGTGAGACTCTGGTTATGACTCCGTAGCTACGTAGTCATAACCAGAGTCTCACTTAACAATATAGCTCTAATAGCTACTAGAATATAACTCTAGTAGCTACTAAAGCTATATCCTCAAAATATTCCATTACTACAATAAATGCACTGATACCTTCACACGAGAGAGAGTTTCTCACAGAGACACATGAGAGTTTCTCATTACAACTGCATCACACAGCTTCTTTTGAATTTATCTCTTACTGCAAACTGACCGGTTTAGATTAATAGTCTTCACAGTCCGAAGACCAATCATTAATCTAGACCTTGTACAGTTTCAGTATTACAGTAGCAAAGCACAGAACCTAAGCACAGACTAGAGCAGACTCTACTGCAGTCTGCCTTTCGAAGGACTCTAGGTCTGTCAATAAAATCCGTGAAAAGTGTACTAATTAATTGTTAACGAAGGTATAAAAGTCTTATTTAAGAAGATATTTGCACTATGTAGGACAAAACTTACACTTACACTAAAAATATTTGTGTAAATGATTATATTGGGAAGACTAGGTGTCACCACCAATCACCTGTACAAAACAATATAATTTAAAAAATGTCCCTCGCAGACCAAAAGTCTCGCCCGCAAAACTTTTCAAAAACAAAAGCTTAACCCTAAAACTGCAAAACAAAAAGCTGCACGTTGTCAAAAACTGCGTATTGTTTCGGTCATCGGATACAAACGAGGCTGGTCCAGTATATAATTCAAAATGTCAACTACAGATGCTCTGAACTAACGATCGCTTCAATAATTCCTCTGTACACATCACATCCGTGTGATTAGCTAACATAGACTATGATTACGTATTCTCGTTTAATTTCGACTGGACTTTGCGTTTGATAATCAAAGGTTAGAATTTTTAAAGCGTGAGTGTGAAAGAGGTGGTTTAGAGGTAGGAATTTTTGAAATTATGGAAGTGAGTGAGTGAGTATGGAGTGTCTAAGAATTAATATAAGGCATGGAAAGATAAATATGGTGTAAAAGGAGATGGAGTAATTTGGTGTTTAATTATAAGTAGTTTCTATAAACTCTGTTGTAATTATAAAAAGCAAAGCAGTACTTTGAGTTCGCCTTGCACTCAACTGTAACTTTTCAAGAATGATTGGGGCATGAATAGAAGAGTAAAATATCGCAGTTGCTAATACGAAGGTATTTAGGTAGGTATTCAGAGGTTTTCCAGAAAAATTTGAAAGCTGTTAATTTACAATCTGTATTAAGAAATTTCCCAACATTTTCGAGCAAACCAAAATATATTTCGAGCATCAAGTTATTTTCTTCCAAATGACCACTCTAGAGCGCGGCTTAACCATTAACCGTTAGTTCCAAGTCAGTTTCAATCACATCTTAGTGCAAAAACCGAAACTTGGTGCTCGAGAACATTTTCTGAAAGGTAAAAAAGAAATACCCGACACTAACACCTGTGGAAATGCTGCTGGTTCTCACGATATTTTCTTGCTTACAGACAGGTTTATTTTCAAGCTTTTATATAATATACGAGAATTTTTAGATGGTTTATGGAAGTTTCGTTGTATTTTTACGAATTTTGGCTGGCGTTACAGGTTTTAAGATCAAAATAAGTAGTAAAAAAATAAGTAAATAAATTGCAGTATTTAAAGCAGGAAATGTGATTATAAATCTATACTATTATAAAGAAGTAAAATTTGTAAGTTTGTTTGTTTGTTTGTATGTTCGGGGCAATCTCAGGAATGATCAGTCCGATTTGAATAATTCTTTTTGTGATAGGAAGCCACATTTAACGGAAAGGTTATAGGCTATTTTTCAATCCCCAAATTCCTACGGGAACGGGTACAACGCGGGTAAAACCGCGGGGCGCTGCTAGTATTCTATAAAAGCCTTTCCTTAAAATTGTCATACATTACATTTTGAAGAACCCATCCAATCCCCTTCACAATATATCCTATATCTTAATATTCAGAATCAAGACCACACTTTAATTCAGCCAATAAGTGTCTCGTAAATCCATGCATCTAAGATGTATCTGTATACATCAGTCGAGACGGCCGCAGAGTAGATGCAATAAATCTAGCGTGGTCCTTGCAAAGCGAGTCTGGAGGGCGCATGTTACACCGTGTTGTAACCACGAGTGGAGATTGACTTTTGCTTGTTTGTCTGTAATTTTGAGACGTTTGCTATTAGACAACGTGTATTTTTTTTCATTCATTCATTTCGATCAGAAGTTAACACTAGAGTAAAGCTCACAAATGAAACGAAGATACGACCACGAAAAAGAGATTACGCTGTAAGTGTTTCACTCTTCCGTAGATACGACGATAGTCAAAGACGAAAGTTATAACATAGCAGCCTTTGCGAATTCTTCTGAAACTACTGAATAAAAACGGCTCTTAACCTTTTTTTACTAATATAGGTTATCAAACAAGAAACAAGTACCAAAATCATATTTTTCAAATCCTGGTAATTCCAGAGACTAGCTCTTTTTTAAAAACAAACTAGAAATCAATTTAGAATTATGAAGACAACTTGTTGTAGCTGTAGCTTAGTTCATAAATTAAATTAATATCTCAATATGATGCAATACATCCTAACATCCAAACATACAGGTACAATGCAACTTCTAAAACCCGTTGTATCCAGAGACATAAAGGTGCCAATTCTAAAATGCGGTGTAAACTCAGCTAGCCAAGAGCGATCAGATGCTAGAGTGGCGTCGACGCATGCGTGACACATGACTAACTACTCAGTCGCAGACGAGCGCGCTGTGAACTACAACTGTCACACACAACCATCTAAATATGAATCACACTATATGAGTATCTGCTGGGTTGAATT